>JAHRHZ010000073.1:19211874-19245075 GCA_024137785.1 Ginglymostoma cirratum
CACCTTCTATCACCGCCTCCCCCTCTCTCTCTATTTATTTCAGAGCCCCCTTCCCCTTCCCCATTTGTGAAGAAGGGTCCAGACCCAAATCGTCAGCCTTCCTGCTCCTCTGATGCTGCTTGGCCTGCTGTGTTCATCCAGCTCTACACCTGGTTATCTCTACAACTTAGTCTTTGTTCTTCACACATTCCAGCACAAAGGAGGCCATTTGATCCATCATGAATTTGCTGGCCAGGATCAGGAGCAATTGATACACTGCTGCTTCCTGCCTTCTCTGCCCACATACCTGCATATTCCTCCTCTTCAGATTGGAATACATCACATCTGATGGTTTTTCTAAGTTGCTTCTATCTGGAGTGCTTTTACCCAGTGGTCAAAAGTTATCTAAAAATACGAAGGTCCAGGCAAACTACCACATTGACCAAATGACAGTGAGCTGACCAGGAGATAGCCTCCCCCAGTTGTTCCAACCATCTGTAGAATACAAAGATAAGGAAATGGAGCAACCATGGGAGAAAGGGAAATGCTGGGAACCCTCCCAAGGGCAGAAAGGATGGTGTCAAGATGAAAAATGAAACAAAACGCCTGTGTGTTGTAACTTCGGAAAGGGAGGCTTTGCAACTCGTGAAAAGAATGGAAATCAAATCAGAAAGGCAGGCAAACTAGGCTATTCCTGCAAGCGAGCACGACATTGTACAAAATCCCAGGAGTAGCTAGGATTCAGTATTAAAATGAATGATGGACATAATGCCCCTGGTTGAGGGGAGGTTACCTGACATCATAGTCTGGTTAGTTTGGAGATTTCCATGACATGCACAGCTTATCCAAGCAAGCATCTTTGTCAGCATGGAGCACTGTACAGACCATTCCAGAAATAGATGGAAGGGCTATGCACATCAGCGCAAAAGAAAGCTGAAATGCTTGCAACAACCTTCAGCCAGAAGTGCTAAATGCACGATCCATCTTTGCCTCCTCCAGTGGTTCTTGTATCACAGGTGCCAATCTTCCACCAGTTCTATTCACTCCATGTGATATCAATAAATGGTTGGAGACTCTAGATGCTGCAAAGGCTATGGGTCTTGACAACTTTCCAGCAATAGTGCTAAAAACCTGTGCCCCAGAACTTTCCACAACTCCATCCAAGCTCTTCTATTACAGTTATAACCCTGGCACCTATCCGACAATAGGGAAAATTTCCCAGGTACATCCAGTACACAAAGCAGGAAAAAATTCAACATTGTCAATAACCTTGGTTCAAATGTGGACTAAAGAGCTGAATTCCAGAGGTGAAGTGAAAGTGACAGCCTTGACATTAAGGCCGTGGCATCATGGAACCCTAGCAAAAAACTGGAATCAATAGGAATCAGGAGAATAGCTCTCTGCTGGTTGGAGTCATACTTGGATCATAGGAAGACAGTTGTGATTGTTGGAGATCAGTCATCTCAGCTCCAGGACATGTCCATAGGGGTACAGCAGGACAGTATCCTAGGCCTAGCCATCTTCAGTTGCTTCATTGATGACCTTCACTCCATCATGAGGTCAGAAGCGAGGATGTTCACTGATGATTGCACAATGTTCGGAACTATTTGTGATTCCACAGATACTAATGCAATCCATCTTCAAATGCAACATGAGCTGGACATTTTCCATGATTGAGCTGAGAAGCAGGAATTAACTGGCGCCACATAAAACTTAAGCAATGACCATCTCCAATCAGAGAGAATCTAACCATCATCCCGAGACATTCAATGGTGTCACCATTGCTGATTTTTTTTTTTTTTAAATTCACTCGTGGGAACATGGGTATCACTGCTGGCCAGCATTTATTGCCTGTCTCTAGCTGCCCTTGAACTGAGTGGATTACGAAGCCATTTCAGAAGGTGAATAACAATCAAGTTCCACCATCTGCCATGACAGGATTTGAACCCAGGTCCGTAGAAAATTAGCTGAGTTTTTGTATTAGTAGTCTAGTGTCAATACGCACAGGCCATTGCCTCCATATTATTTCCCCACTGTCAACATTCTGTGGGTTACCAGAAACTCAACAAGAGTCACCACGTAAATACAGTGGCTGCAAGAGCAGATCAGAGGCTAGGAATAACTCACTTCTTGACTCCTTAAAACCTGTTCACTATTAACAAGGAAAAGTCAGGAGTGTGACTGAATAGGTTGCGCTTGCCTGGATGGGTGCAGCTCCAACAATGTTCAAGAAGCTTGATACCATCTAAAACAAAACAGCCCGCTCGATTGGTACATCCACAAGCATCCTCTCCCACCACCCAGGGTCAGTGGCAGTGTGTACCACCTATAAGACGCACTACAGAAACTGAAAGATCCTCAGACATCACTTCCAAACCCACAACCATTCCATCTAGAAAGACAAAGACAGCAGATATAGCCACCACCTGCAAGCCACTCACCATCCTGACTTAGAAATATATTGCTGTTCCTTCTGTGTCATTGGGCAAAAAACTTAGAATTCCCTCCCTAATCTAACCCTAACGCATGGATATCAGTGGTTCAAGAAGGTAGCTCACCACCAAGGGTAACTTGGGACACGACGGAATGCTGACCAGCCAACAACACACACGTCCCACAAGCGAATAAAAAATAAAGTAACCCCAAACATTGTTATTTGCCCCAAATTTCATCCCTAATGAGTTTTTTAACATGTTAAGGGTCCCCTAAACAAGATCAATAATTGTGCAGGAACACAAAAGCAAAAAACACATGAAATATAGAGAGAGTCTATGGCCTAGTGGTATTATCTTTGGACTGTTAATCCACAGACCTGTGTAATGTACTGGGGACTTGTGTTCAAATCCCACCACAGCAATAGTAGAATTTGAATTCAATGAAAATCTGAAATGAAGAGTCAAAGAGACCATTAATGTGTTATCAGTTGTTGCAAAAACCCATCTGGTTCACTAACGCCATTTAGAGAAGGAAACTGCCATCCTTATTTAGTCTGGCCTATGCGTGACTCCAGACCCAAAGCAATGTGGCTGACTCATAACTGCCCTCTGGGCAATTATGGACAGGCAATAGTTGATGGCCTAGCCAGCAACGTCATCACCCCATTAAAAAAACTCCCTCATATTTTTCAATTAGAGCTTCTGAACAGAAATTACAGAAAACACATGTTGGTTAATGCTGCTCCTAGAATTGTACTAGGAATATCTGAGAAATATGCAGGTATCCTGATCTGATCAGGAATCAAAAATATGTAGACTTTGCATCATGATCTAAAACAGTCCTATTACCACCATTTCAACAAACTTCAACAAAGTTTGGAAATTCAGGCTCACACCTGAGAGTTTAAGACAGAAAATTTCAAAATAAAAATTATAAAACCATTGATTTGTTTTACAGTACTGGTTGAGAACAAAAGATTAAAGCAACAGGCAAGACTCAGTCATTTTGTAGCTGCTGAATTCACACCAGCAGACCATATGAAGCTGTAGAGCAGTTTTAATAACAAATAACTTGCCTACAAGGAGATTTGTAGCATCATGAAGCATAAGTACTGTATAACAGTAGTTGATGCAGTTTGAGCAAAATAATCCACACTGACAAGAATCAGCCATTTGGCTCCTCCAGCCAGTTCCTGCTTTTCAACAAGATCATGATTAATTGAAACCTATACTTGCACCTTTTCTTTCATTCAGTCATGGGACATTGCATCACTTGTTGGCCAGTTTGCTCCATATTCTTTGATATTATTGAAAGAAAAAAAAATCCATATATGGCAGTTTTACATAAGCAATTGACCTAGCAACAATTGTTATTTGCAGAATAGAGTTCCGAGCAATTATCAATGTTAAAAAGATAGATATCTAATTCCATTCCAAAAAGAATGGAGTTTTAACTTGTAGTCCTTGAGCAATACCCCAAGCTTTGCAAATAATTTCTCTCAACCTACCCTATTAATTCCTTTTAATGTTTTGCAAACAAACTAAATTACTTCTTTACCTTCTAATTTCTTCCAAAGCTAATACTTAGCATGATAGGTCACAATTGTCGCCAGGTGTGACCTAAGCAGGGCTTTTTACAGCCAAAGCATGACCTCTACCACCTCCCACCATCCTCCCTCCCCCACCTGTATTCTTCTAATCTAGACACAGACTTATTGAGCAAAGAGGTTATTTTCTGTATCTGCTCATAACATTTTAATGATTATGCAACAGGCTGCCCCAAGTCACTTTGGACTTTCATGGTTTAGAAAGCATTCTGTTTTATCTTTAGGTCCAAAGTGAATCACCTTACATTTGTTTACACTGGGATACATTGGCTGAAGTTTTACCCACCTACATAACCCATCAATAATCCTAATTCAATATTAGTCTTCCTGAGATTTCCAGCATGCTGACCTCACCCTCTATTGTAAACAGTGGTAAAGCAATTATTCATAATGTCTGCCATTTCCTTATTTGCACAGACATTATTATTGCCGGTTTTTAAGGCGGCATTTTCTTGACTATACCTTTCCTAATGTGGTGAAATAAAGACTCTGCTGACTGATTTCCTTTGCAAATTTCTTTCCATACTCACTTGACAGCTCTTCCTGTCTTGTTGTGATCATTTGCTGTAGTTTGTCATTTCTCAATTCACCAGGATATGTACTATAATCTGTATTTTTCTATGAGTTTTCTTGTAGTCTTCTGTTGTCAATTACCTCTTTTAGAGGTGTCTGTGATTGTAAGAGTTCTATTATCCAAAAAAAGCTTAATTTTTTTTATTCATTCATGGGATGAGGGCGTCGCTGACTAGGCAGCATTTATTGCCCATCCCTAATTGCCCAGAGGGCAGTTCAGAGTCAACCACATTGCTGTGGCTTGGAGTCACATGTAGGCCAGACCAGGTAAGGATGGCAGTTTCCTTCCCTAAAGGACATTAATGAACCAAATGGGTTTTTCCAACAATTAGCAATGGATTCATGGTCATCATTAGATTAATTCTAGATATTTATTGATTTCAAATTCTACCTCCTGCCATGACAGGATCCGAACCTGGGTCCCCAGAACGTTATCTGGGTCTCTGAATTAACAGCCCAATAATAATACCACCAGGCCATCACAAATTGCATTTGTTATAAATGCAATGTCACCTGACAGGCTAAAGAAGTGTAAATAAAATGTACACCGAATAAATACAAAATATCAGTCAATCATCATGGTAACACAAAAAACTGTCAGAACAGCAAATTGCCTCGCCTTTTGCAATATCAACATTTCCTCTGTGACCTCAACCTGCAGGGCTTTAGTTGTTATTTGAACAAAACTGGTAAATTAAAGGAAGCTTCAAGAGGACACTGGCGCGAGACAGAAACTCTTCTGGAGTTTAAAATAACCCAAGATCAAAAATAACAAGAACAACACAAAAAAAACCCAGTAAATTTGATTAATTTATAGCACCTCTTCAAGAGTTTGAACAAATACCTGATCAGACAGACAGTTTGGATTTTTAAAATGCAAATCTTGTTTAGTTAATCAACTCGCATTAGTCAAGGCAATAACAAGTGTTACACATATAGGATTGTCTATGGACCTAATTTACAGTAATCTCCAGATGGCAATCTACATAAAAGCCATTAACAAAAATGAGCGTACATGGATTTGGAAACAATCTGTTGGCTTGAAAGTTTAGGAGACAGGAAAAGGACAGTCCGGGTTACTGGTCTGTATTCAAATTTATACCAAGCAACTTGTTATGTTCCACAGTATCAGTAATGGGAAGACAATGTTTCACTACAATTATAAGTGACTTAGATAAGAGGAACGTAGGCCGTATATCCAAGTTTGCTGACAACACTAAGTTGGCTTGCACAATAAAGAAATACAATGCTTCAAAGCGGATATTGATAGAATAAGTGCATTGAATTAAGATACAGATCAGCCATGAACTAATAACACAAAAGGCTGAGAGGATTGAATGGCTTCTTAGTGTTGCCTTATTCCTAAATTATGCTCCAACACTGAAGTCACTCCCAAGCAATACAACCTTTTTTGAACAAATTAGGCACGTACATGGACTCCAAGAACAATTGTATGGTTTGGTACAGTTTTTGTGCTGTTCAGTTTTCTTGGTTCTTTGTCTGCAAATTCTTCACCCTCAGCCTTTTGCTTGGCAGTTTTGGCAATAGTAGTTTACTCTTGCCATCCACTGACAGAGGCAAGCAAGACGGTAGGTCCCAAACCACCTCAGCTAGAACAGGGCTGCTTACCCTGCTGTTGCCATTATTCCTAAAGACATGCTAGCTGCCTATGCAACTAAGCTAACTGGCCTGCTGGAAGTTAATGCCCTTTATTCAGATCTTTACTGATAAGAGATATAATATCAGCAAGTTTTCAGAATTAACGGTGAACCTTAAAAATAAAATTCAAGACCCTAATGCACGTTCCATTTCCTACTGTTTCAATGATGGCAGGTGAAATACAAATATAACTGCATCTACAACTACATTGTAGTTTATAAGTTCACGACCGTGAAGTTTAACATCTTTGTTCGCTTACCTTGCCCATTACAATAGTAAATCCATTTTTCTTTATTTGGGCTAGGGGAAATAGGCTTCTTGAGACCAGCTTTTTCAACGATGCTGCTGGGATCCTGTTTGGGGCCTTTCTTCAGCACATGGGAGCTTTTCTTGATACTGCAAACTACTGTCACCACCAGCACCAACAGCAGAAACAGTACGATCATCCATGGCAAATGCTCATTTATGTCAAAGTGCTTGTGTGCGCTTGGCCGCGGTGGGCCTTTCCTGGGAGGTCTGAAGTCAGCACCAACTCTTGAGCTTTCCATGACTGGTTGAAAATTCACCCCAGCTGACAGAGGTGAATTTGGGCCTGAATGGGGAGAATGCCAAAGTTGTGCTTCTTTGGTCACTCCATTGATTGATTTTGTTGTTGCAGATGTAGTAGTGGTGCTCAACCAGTTAGGAATACCTGCAAAATATTACAAAAAAGAAAAGAGACTGTTTCCTTCACCACAGAAAACAAACCAAAAATTAATTAAAAATTAAAAGCAAAATCAAAAAAGCAGTATTCCCAAAAGGTCCAAAACTCTGTTGATGACCAAATTCACCAATCACTAATCATCACTGCACACTGTTGTGTCCTAGTCATCGAGATGGATGCTTAAGAACATCCTGTTACAAGGTGCTGAGGGCAGGTGCTGAATTGCAGTAGCCACCCTGGTTGAAATCAACTGCCCCAGCACGTTTGACAAATGATGAGGCAGATCAGGATCACAGAACGGTTTCAGCACAAGAAGTCACAACTTGTCCTGTTGAGGCGTTTGCCTCAATTTAGGGCATGAATCCCAAAGCCAAGGGCTCAAGAACTGAATGTACAACAGCCAATGAGATGGCAGAGAAAAGTGGATTTGCAGAAGTGACCAGAACTGAAACAGAGTTCTTACGGGGTCACAAGACTGGGTGAGGTTACAGATAGGATGGGGGAGGCGGGCGGCGGGCACTGAAGGGATTTGACACAAGGATGGGAATTTTAAATCTGAAGCTTTGCTAGTCAGGGAGCCAGTACATCAAACTGGAACAAAAAGGATTTGGGGCAAATTAAGAAGCAGCAAAGGTTCATAAAAGGTTGGAAGATTCAAGGTTGCCCAGGGAACGTATTGCAACAATTACAAAAAGGTAACAAAAAGAATGACTGGGGATTTCAGCAACCAGCAGGCTGATGTTCAGACAGAAACTATTAAGGAGTTAGAATTTTCTTTTTGACTTTGAGGGGCTGTCGGAAACACAGGTCAGGGAAAAATGGGATGCTACGGTTATGAATAGTCTATTTTAGGTGCAGACAATGATGAGGGAGGATGACAGAATTTAGAAATAAGGCTCATGTTGGTAAGCGAAGACAATATCATCAATCTTGCCAACATTTAATTCAAAGAAATTTCTGAATATCCAGTTCTGAAGAAGGGTCACCGGATCCGAAATGTTAACTCTGTTTTTACCTTCACAGATGCTGCCAGACCTGCTGAGCTTTTCCAGCAACTTTGTTTTTGTTCCCGATTTACAGCATCTGCAGTTCTTTTGGTTTTTATTCTGAACATTAGTACTAGCTGTCACAGAAGCAGCCTGCTAAAGCTGGAGCAGGGGAGGGATTGAAAGGAAGTGAAGCTGGGCATTGTTAGAGCAAACACAGATTCTGACATTTTTGTTTGGTTGATGTCATCAAGAGGCATCAAAGCAGTCAGGGAAACATTCTGGAGAATTTCATGTATCATTGTACAAGAGCCTGAAGATAAGCCATTACAAGTTATTCTGACTTGAATGGATTGACAAGACTAGAACCACGATTTACTCCATCTTACTCGATACAGGACAAGCATTAGAGAACACGGTATGGTCAACCATACCAAAGCCTGCAGGCAGCTTCAGAGTGGTAGACTGCACCCCACTCCCAGCAACAAAGCACATCAGCTGTGCCTTTAACTGTTTCACTGATGTGGGACAAGGGAAGATTCAAACATTACCATTATAGGTACAGTGTCTCTAAACTTGAAACCAGAGGATTGAGCCTGTACCAGATTTAAAGTCGACGTGTTTGGCAAGGTAAAGGATCCCTCCTGAGAACAGACAGCTCTACAAAGCTGATAGTAGCTGGTGGGCCACCACACCACTCTGACCAAACAAGCCAGCTAAGCTATTTTTCTCATCCAATAACTTCGAAAATTCGTGGATAGCTGCATTTTTAATTTCAACTGTTTTTCTAATCATCCTGTTCAGAGGTGTTGTTACACACATCTGGAACAAGTGGGACTTGAACCTGGACCTCTTAGTCCAGGGATAGTAACACTACCACTGCATCCAATTTTTTGACATGCTAGTTATTGAATGACTGGATTTGGGCCATAATTTTTATTATCGATTACAAAATTGCCACTTATAGAATGCTATCCACCTTGGGCATTTCCAGGTAGAAACATGCAATCATTGCGCAGTTGACAGCCCAATGAAGTGCAGTTACAATTTTACTTGATTACCTCTGCAATGTCAGCTTCAATTTGAGATCAGATGCAAAGCAGTGCATTCTTTTTAATATTACTTGATCAGATTTATAAATCTAGTTTCAAGAAATAGGTTTGCATATCTCAATTCTGAAATCAAAATATTTGTTTCACATACGCTATATTGTTAAAAAGCGCAAATTGCAAAATTCAAATAAGGGTTTTAAAGACACTTGATAGCATTTCACCAAATGCAATTTGTCTTGTTGCAGGGCGATTCAGTTATATACATCTTTGGTCACAGAGTCAGGCTACTGTAATTACGTTGAACACAAGATGCGACATTCAAAATTCATCAACTTAGAGTCACAGAGATATACAGCACCAAAACAGACACTTCAGTCCAACTCATTCATGCCAACCAGACGTCCTACTTAAAATCTAGTCCCATTTGCCAGCATTTGGCCCTTAGCTCTCTAAACCCTTTCTATTCATATACCCATCCAGATGCCTTTTAAATGTTGTAATTGTACCAGCTTCCACCACTTCCTCATTCAATAAACAGACCACCTTCTGCATGAAAAAAAAAATGGCCCCTCGGGTCCCTTTTAAATCTTTCACCTCTCACCTTAAACCTATGCCCTCTAGTTTTGCACTCCCCGACCCCTGGGAAAAGACCTTGCCTATTTACCCTATCCATGCCCCTCATGATTTTATAAACCTCTACAAGGTCACCCCTCAGCTTCCGACTCTACAGGCAAAATAGCCCCAGCCTATTCAGCCTCTCCTTATTGCTCAAACTGTCCAACCACGGCTGAATCCTTGTATATCTTTTCTTACCCTTTCAAGTTTCACAACATCTTTCCTGTAGCAGGGAGATCAGACTTGCATGCAGTGTTCCCACAGTGGCCTAACCAATGTCTGTACAGCTGCAACATGAACTCCCAACACCTACACTCAATGCATTGACCAATAGAGTCAAGATACCAATTGCCTTCTTCAGTATCATATCGAATCATGACTCCACTTTCAAGGAACTATGAATCTTCACTCCAAGATCTCTTTGTTCAGCAACACTTCAAGACCTTATCATTATCGTAGGGCAAATTGCATTAAACCCACATGGGACTGTCCTTCAGTCTCAATAACTAGCATGGTGCTTACAAATCATAAATAATTACCTGATGGAGTGGAGGCGTCAGGAAGAACTCCATTGTTGCGGCGAGTTGACTCTGTGCTTGAAGAGTTAGTCGTTGTACTTCGACCTGTGCTTGGCCAGCCACAGATGTTATCCCTTCGCTGGTTTCCTCGTTGTAAGATCACCAGATCATGTTCTGAACAATTGGTGAGTGGTTTGCACCTCGGACTAGAAGGCACATTGGAGAAAGTGCCACGAGGGCATGGTTTACACTTGACATCTTCTGTCTCGCTTCCCTTCTTCCTCACACGCCAACCAACTGCACAAACTGTATAAGCTACACAGATCTTCTTCGACAGAAAAGTTCCAGGTGGGCAAGTGCACTCACGGTCAGAGAAGGCAGTACAGGGGAATTTCTGAATCATTGGGGCCACGCAAGGCCTGCAGGTGTGACATTGATCAATGCCATTCTCATGCTTAGTGAAAGTGCCATTTTTACAGGAGCTACAGACACGCAACGATGTTGATGTGCAATGTTGAGACACATGGGTGCCTGCGGGGCACTTATTACAGTAAATTTCTTTCCCTGTTGCACGATCATAGTGACGGTATTTACCAGAAAGGGACACAGCAGCCTTTGCAGCAGGTTCTACTTGAGCTGTAATGTCACCAAGCAACACAAACAGCAGCTGAAACAAAGCAGAGAAAAATTCAGTAAGACATTTTGTCGCACTCAAAATATTTACTGAAGTCTACCTGCTTAAGTAGA
This sequence comes from Ginglymostoma cirratum, assembly GCA_024137785.1. Taxonomy (NCBI): domain Eukaryota; kingdom Metazoa; phylum Chordata; class Chondrichthyes; order Orectolobiformes; family Ginglymostomatidae; genus Ginglymostoma; species Ginglymostoma cirratum. The sequence continues at coordinate 19,222,749 of JAHRHZ010000073.1, forward strand.
CATTTTAAATGTCTGAACATTCATCCAGAAACAAAGGGCACCAAAAGGACAAATTGATTAAGTGTTCACACATCCCAATGCACATGCAATTATTCCTCACAAGTACATACAATGCAAAACTAATATCAATTTGATAGGGAGTGGCAATGTCACACAGGCAAGTGAAAAGTGTGTCTGGCGGGAGGGGAGAAGTTAAAAACGTATACTAGCTGCTAAGTTCATTTATCTGAATTCGGGACCGAAGGGCATTGCTAGGTGCCTGAGTTTACATTTAACGGTGTTGTGCTTGTCCTGGGAGTTGATTATACTGACAACCGCTGCCTTAATTATGAAGTATTCTATTCCCAGCACCATCACATTCTTACTTTGGTAAACAGAGCCCAATTACACATTGCAGTCCACTAGACAATTTCGCCTATTGTTTCAGAGTACAGCAGAAAGTGAAATACATTACCACAGCGGATCTGGTGGGTAGGGGAAGACAATAAAAAGAACAACTTGTTTGACAAGTAAATGCAGTGAAGGAGGACAATGTTAAAAACCCATCTCAAATGAACTGATAATTCCAGCAAAAAGCAAGAACAACTGCATACATCAAAGGGGAATAGGTAACCGTCAGCTTGCAATTCCAAATTCAACTTCAGATGTTCAGAGGTCTCCAATAATAACCAGATAACAAGTACAAAAATAAAGGCTGAATATCAGATAATCAAAGCAAACCTAAAATGTATGGACAAACAACCTTCTTCCCAATAAATTGACAATCTGAGGTTACACACAATTTTTCCAGTTATTTTTCCTTAACGTTTAGATTTTGTTTTAAAAAACAGTTCTCTGTCATTTGCACTGCATTGGCTCCATTTTTATTTTTCTTCTCTTCAAAACGGGACATTGCTGTGTCACATCAACAGGAGTGAGTTCATCGAATTTTTTTGCACATAGGATGTGCATATCACTGGCTAGGCACACGTTAATTGCCCATCCCTAAGCCCAGTGTCCAATTAACAGTCAACCACATACCTGTTGTGTGTACATGCACAGCAAAGATTTACTTCCCTGAAGGACTTGTATCAAACAGGTGGGTTTTTACAACAGTCAACAAAGGTTACACTGTTGTCATTAGGCCAGCATTTTTTTCTAATTACACATTTTAAGAAATTTAAATTTTACCATCTGCCACGGTGGGATTCTAAACCATATCCCCAGGCCAATGGCCAGGGATTCAGGATTGCTAGTCCCATGATGTTACCACTATGCCACCACCCTCCATCAAAACAAAGTGGAAGCACTTTATGGTGACAGATAACAGGAGTCTCAACTTCAAAATTACACTTATTGAGTTATGCTAAAATTCCTAAGGGGGTGAGCTGGCCCTGGGCATCTCCCGAACCTGGCTTTGAAGAGAGTGCAGACTGGTCATAGAGGAACTTTCAATTAAAAACAGAGTTGTGTTTACACCACAAACGTTCTGCAGTTCTTCGCACAAAGTAACTTATTTTAATGCAATGACTCCTGAATACAATCCTACAATCCAATTAATGACTGGTTATTTTGTGACAGTGTTCGAGGAAGGAATAACAACTTGGAAAATGACAAACGATGCTTGGGTGTAAACAGCAGGCCTGTGTTAAGCACACTGTGGAGACAATACGGTAAGGCTACCTACGCATTTTAATAAAAACAAACCTGAGGGTCAGTTGGCAAAGTTTTCTGCAAACAGCAAAATATGTTCCCCTTCTGATGTTAGAACTGTACATTATTTAATTAACAGAATTATACAACCCACGCCATTGAGCTGTGTATATGCACATGCGCAGCCACACTTGTCTGATGCAATACAGCTTTCACTAGTTGATGGTTAGACTGAGCAAATGGAACATTCTGCAACTCTTTTTATAACTCAGCAAAAACAGAAGCAACTGTTTATTTGCACGTATCTAAAAATAGCTAACTAAAAGCCTACGCATGAAATGTCTATTTATCAATTTATTTACTGAGAACCTGTTGTGTATTTTTCGTTATTTCTGAATTTCTTTTAACTTTAACCAAAAAGTAAATAGGATCTAGTACAATTTTTAGTATCCCACAACAGACTGAAGTAAAATGTAACACATGATCAAAGCAGGAATGATGTTTTAAAATTTACCAGGACTGCTTCCAAGTTTGGTATGTTTTTAATTCAACAAGCACAGAAAGCCTAGCCTGAGTCAGTTCTGGGAAATTAACTAAGATAGTCACAGATGTTCAATCATTTTAATAACTAGGAAGCAGTGACCACAACACAGAGTTAGGTTCATTGACATTACAGAAAAGGTTAATGGGGAGTGAAATTTCAAAAAAAAAAACAAAAAAAAAAAAAAAGGACACTGAACTCAGGAAAGGCGAAAGAGTGCAAGCCAAATTGACTTGTTTAAGGAGATGTCAGATCAGTTATGAGAAAGCTTATATACTGTGAGGTACAAATAACAAAAATCGAATTTGGATACAGAAAGTTCAAAATTTTATACTTTAAAAGAAAGCACATGATAAAATTTGGGCCAGCACAGAGATTCAAGAACTATTATAATGCTATAGTGGAAAAAGATTAGAAAGTTTTGAAGAGAAGATTAGCAGATGATAAAAGAAGGAATTACTGAAGTCTCCATATGACCATAAGAAGTAAGACATTTAAATGAAAGGATTGAGCACTCTGGAATGAATGGAATCTATTAGGGACAATGGTGGCATGGAAATCATTTACAGGATAAATTTTCAGCGTTTACAGATGACAGTGGAATCCAAAACACAGCCTGAAGGAGAGCAAATGGTACTTATGGAAAGGAACTGGCTCTGAAACGGAATAGCAAACAAGATGGACAGGTCTTCAAAGCCTGAAAGCATGCACTGTGGGCAGTTCCAAGAAGTCAGATAGAATGTGGCAGAGGATCTAAACAAAAATCTTTGCATTCTTCTTAAAAATGCAAGTTGTGCAGCTGTGCTGAAGAACAACATTCTTTATCAGCTCTACCATCAATTGTGGTCAAACTCTTAAAATCCGTATTTCAAAGTAAAATCAACAAGCAGTTAGAACTGTTCGGATTAAGTAAGAACAGTCAGTGCACATTTATTAAAAAGCACATCAAGTTTGAAAAATTTAACTGGATTGACCAAGGCATACTGTAGCTATTATAGATGGACAGAAATGTATTCAACCAAGTACCTCAAAAAAAAGACTTAAGAAAAAATTCAAATGTGTGAGAGAAGCACCATAACATCATGCACAGGGTTGGTCAATGGATAGCAAAACAAAAAGCGTTAAGTGTGCAAAGGCTGGAAGCAATGCATCCCAGAGTTTGTGCTGAGTCCACCTCTGTTCTTACTTACACCGGCATTAATTGGTGCAAGGGAACTTTTTGTTTTAAATTAATTGAATTTTTTTGCTAATCCCCAATTGTCAAGTAGGTGGGGTGAGCCACTGCAATTTCCCAGATTTTCACCGATTTCAATTTTGCTGGATCTTCTGAATAGTCAGACAAATGCTACCTTGGTATCAAGTCACTCTCACGGTTAGAGAGTACTGTAAATTTACAAATCGCTTGGCCAGCAAAGAGTGCCGTGAGGAGATAGGTTTTACATGGGAACTGTTAGAGCCACAAGAAAAAAAATTGTCATTGCATGGTCAAGGCAAAGACCGCTGCATGTTTGAAGGCAAAGGTGGATAAGTGTTTAAAGCATTGCAAACCATACTCATTTTTATTGCATTATTTCCCACTTGAGCACAAAAACAATTGCGGTTGACTTTCCAGTGCACTCGGAGGTGAAGCTGTACTGCCACAAGTGTTAACGTTTGGCAGAGATGCTAAAACAAAGCCCATTTAGGTGAATGTACAGACCCCACCACAAAATTTGGAAGAACAGCAGGTGAGGTTATGTGCACAATATTTCTCTCTCAAGCATGACTAAAAACAAAGTATCTGGTTATTATCACAATGTCAACATGAAACTGACTGCACTTTAATATTGCTTCACTGGCTTTGGGAGTACTTTAGGATATCTTAGTCATTGAAGGGTTCTACAGAAAAGCCAATTTTGTTTCCTCTTCAGTGTCACAATTTGAACGGCACAAGTTTACTACTAAACTGAAACTAACAAACCTGAGACAAGCAACACGCGCATGGTTGAGGATGACTGTACCTTGTATAACGTGACTATGGCAGATTTTCTCTCAAATCCTAACCAAGAAAACTAGGCCAAAGCAGCAGCACACGCACACGATGAAGCAACGAAAATGCAAATAAAGTGAGTATTTTGTAAGTCAAACTTCTCAATTATTACCAAAACAAATTGTATTAAATGGTACACATATCCTATCAATCATGATATAAGTATTTAAGACAGCAAACAAACTCTTGATCCAAAACCACTGGAATTATGTAACTATCTGGAAACAGAGCCACAAGATAAACAGAGGAGTCAAGATTTTGAGGTAAAATAATAACAAATGACTTTAAAATGAACTGAAGTTATCTGACAGAGAAAGCTAAGTAAACATTTACCGTGTAGTAAACCATAAGTGTGGCCACTGCTTAAATCAAACATCAGTAATGTTACAGACAGGAAAGATTCACTAGAAGCAATATAACAATCTGTAAAGTTGTTTTCATATCATCATTGGTAAGAACTGCACAAGTGTTCTTATTCTACACAATGTTTCAAATTTCAGATTTGTTGCAACTGAAAGGCTTATTCTAAAGTGAACAAGGCCGGACTCTGTAGAAGCATATTTCAAAGCAAAAGCATAGCTTTGCTCACAGTCATATCAGTGCCAATGGATATTTCCAATAATATTTATGCAACATCAGAAATATTTCAACTGCATCAAAAAGTATTACACTGTTACATCGGATGATATCAGATTAGATCACCAAAAGCTTGGTCAAAAAGATGGTATTTTAAGGACAGACAGACAGACATATAAAGAAGCACATCTACAGCTTAAAACCAAGGCAATGGAAGACACTGCTGCAACAGTGCAGCGACTAAAATTGGAGACGCTCAAAAATACCAGAATGAGAGTTGCAAAGCTACCTCAAAGCACCGTTAGATTGGAGGACACTTAAAAACAGAGAAGCAAAGCCATGGAAAATTTTGAAAACAAGAATGCAGATTTTAAAATCAAGATATTGCTTGACCAAGAGCCCGTGTAGGCCACCAGTTTTGGATGGTGTTAAGTTTACACAAGGTAAAATATGGGTTAATAATCCAAATATATTGGAATAGGCAAATCTAAGAGGTAGAAATAGGTGGTCTCAGCAATGGTGTAAAATGCTCATAAGTTCATCTCAGGCCTAAGTGAAACAATGGTATCATAAACAGACTGGCTTAACCTCAGACAGTTGCTGAGGGGAGGTTGAAGCCAGTGGTAAGGGGATAGAGTTTGCTTGCGGGTGGGCAGGGGGTGGGGGGGAAGATGACCAAAACCAGCAACTCCAATTCTGAATGTTGTTAAAACTGAATATGTTCACCTTGCACACATTACAGCAAATGCAAGCATGCCATGTTTTGAAAGGATCACATCAATTTACACCAAAAAGCAAAGGACGGCTCTTGATCAATGACTTGAATCCAAATGACTGAGACAGTGCCATGGAGAAAGCCAAGCTTACAAATGATCCGACAAAAGTGCAATGCTCAAACAGTTTCCTTTTGTTTGCACAGAATAGATCCTTGCATATGAATAGATATGGCTTCTGACAAGCATAAGCTGTACTATGATTTCAGTCTTCTCAATATTGAATTGGAGGATATTTCTGTTCACTCACCAGAGGAAGTGGAATAAGGAGTCTAATAATTGGCGGTGGAAAATCATTGTGGGCCGAAGGGCCCGTTCCTGCACTGTACAGTTCGCTATCAAGATGGTCAACGGTTTGGATCATTTTCATTAACTAAAAATCTGCACATACTTCCATTACGCACTTCAGCTCTTATAGGAAGAAAGAAAACATTGTAATGATCTAAAACATGCAATTTCTGTGTCATGCACATGCTCACTTCAAGTGCACTTCAGGTACACTTGATACCATGATTATATAATTAAGTTTAAAATTAATGTGAGGGTGTGCTAACAGTAGATTTCTGGAATAGAACTCATATCAAATATATCGTAATGTAACTCTCATGCAATATGCAAGAGTTTAGTTAGGAATTCTAAAAACAAACTCAATTTGGAACAAGTCATCTTCTGAAACAAATGCCTTTTTCCAAATTAACTGTAAGTTCTCCAGAGAATGAAAAGGAGAAGCAATAAGACTGAACTATACTCTTTCAACTCTAGAGACTGCATTCGAAGGATTTGCTGGGATTAAGATTAAAATTATCCCTTAAACTTGTCGTAAAGAATTAATGTGGAATAAATTCAAGCACTGCCCACTCAATTCTTCGTGTTTATATCCCACGACATAATGCTGTCCTCAAACTGGCTGGAATTGGAACTAGGTTTCAAATCGTTGACTGATATGAAATTCCATTGGCCACAAGAAATAACTACAGCTAGAAATGCTAAATTAAAATTAAACATTGAAAGAATAGCTATCAGCAACATGCTTTCTAAACTGTAACTATACTGAGAACATGGTATGGATCCTTCACACTTTTTGAAATATATTTTAAAGTATTAATTTCATCAACGTATCTTGGGATACAGCCAAATACAGCACCAAACATGCCAAAACACACGATGTTGATACTTGCTCGGTTATTGAGTCACTTTTACAAAAAAAAAGCTTCAGTAGACTGCCAGACCTAAATATTTGTTCAAACTACTGATGGGAGTTGCACATGGAATTGGTCAAGATGACTTGGCCCCTGTACAGTTCAACAGTCAATATTCACCATCTCTAGCATACATAAGACAAATCATCACTTGGATGATCACCATTAATAGACAAAACTGAACCACAACACAGATTTGATCGAGTGGCAGAAAGGTGGCAAATGAAGTACAAAGTGTAAGGTTACACATTTAGAGAGGACAAACAAACCAAGGGAAGATACAATAAACTAGACTGTTTTCAGAGAAGTAGAGGAAGTCAGTGATCTTGGAATGCATATCCATCAATCACTGAAGGTAGCAGGACAGATAAAAGGTGGTGAAGGCAGCATACAAAATGCTCTCCGTAATCAGGCAAGGCACTGAACAATAAATAAAGAAAGTCACTGATTCGGCCATTTCTGGAATTTTACGTACAGTTCTGGTTGCCAGGATATAACTGCCCTAGACACAGTTGAGGAGATTTGCAAAAATGTTGCCAGGGATTGAACATGGCAGCTGAAGAAAGATTGGATAGGATAAGATTGTTTTGCTTCAGAAGAGAAGGCTGAGAGGTGACTTAATTGCGGTGCAGAAAATAATGAAGGGCTTGTCTCGCGCGTATAAGCTACCAATCCCCCCTAGCAAAGAGGTCAATTGCCTGGGTGTACAGATTTAAGATCATCAATAGTAGAAGAGTCGGGAGAGGGAACCAAAAGCCTTTTCTTCAAGGAGTGGTGGGTGCCTGGAATTCACTGTTCAATTTGTTGGTTGAGGCATTTGAAAGGAACTTGGGCCTGCACCTGAAGCAGTGGAGCCCTCAAGTTAGTGGAATAGTTGGCTAGTTTAATTAGCCGGTGTAGACAATGAGCTGAATGCCCTTTGTGTGCTGTAACTTTTTTTAAAATGGTTCCTTGTGTCAGTCCACTAAATAAACACATGCAGACACATTTTAATAAGTAGGCATACAACAAAATAATTTATTTTACACACCTGATACCTTAAAAAGCAATGCCTTCAAACAACAATCCTTCCATAAATAAGGCTTTGTGTAATACCACTTTTGATGAAGATCCTTTTGTAATTCAAAATGGGATTATCAAAAGTCTAGCTCTAAACGAAGCATTTGAAAAGCTGTACTAGCAACCTGGTAATCACTTTATTCACAGAACTTATGGCAGAACCTGCCTTTCAGAGTGGTCTCTTCAAACTGTAGAAGTGCACCAGATGAAGCTATTCCATCCCCAACAGTTTAGATGATTTACTGTGTGTACATCATAAGTAAAATGGAAAGATGTCACTAACAATGACCAGCAAAAAATGTATTTTTATTGCAACATTAACGTTATGAAACATTACAAGAGACTTCACAGGAGAGTTGCATCATCAAATATGTTGTAAAACCATAGTATTATATAAGCTAATACAAGACTCTGGCAAATGACCAAAACACTGCTCAAAGAAATAAGTTATAAAGATTGTTTTAGAGAAGCAAGGAGAGTTAAAGGCTGCATTCTCATACGTTCAAAAGGGGCATTAATGGTCACGTACAAACAGGGGTTTTAGGTAGGTGGCTTAATTAATTTGCTGGATAATTCGTTATCAATGTTTGTTGACCAGAATCCATTCAGATGCAACAGATTCTTCAATCCTTGAACAGACATCCTCTAAGTAACAAACAAGTCTTCTTCATATCTCACAAGTACAGGCAAAGCACAAGACAAAGCAGGAAAAATTAGGTTGCAGCTTTAATTCCTGGTCTCTGCCAAATTGCTGATTTGAACAGGACAGTCATTGAGATCGTATTATTGGTTTTCAGCCCTGTCCCACCTGAATAGACAAATAGTCCTAACACTGCTTTCCTTTCTTCCCTGGCTTTCACGCCTCCTCCTTCCTCCCACTTCAACCCCAGTAATCTTAATCTCCTAAATAAAACAATTAATTGCATTCTAAGAAAAAAGCCAACAGTTCAAAAATTGAAATAATGTGTTAACAATATTCATGTGTGATTCACGTACACTTATTCAGTCAACTGTAAAAGCAAGATTGTTTCCACCGTACAACATAATCCTACAATTACCATAAATTTATTTGTGGCATTAACACTGCCCAGCTCTCAATGTTAATATCAACCTCCAATTTAACCGATACATCTTTGAAGGGACTTGTCGAGTGGTAGTTCATAAGTGAAAAAGGAATGCAGCTTCCTATTCACAGCACTGACAGAAATCCAGCTCGTGGTGCCAACTCAACATATAGGTCATTTGCAGCTGGCTGCAACTCGAGTATGCTCATCAAGACTTGCTATGGTTAGCTCCTGAAAAGGCATCATTTAAAAAAAAAAATCAGCTACCAGACACTGCAATCAAGGAAGAGATGGGGCCAAAACGACATAGGCCAGTTAGAGAACAAGGTTGGGAAACTAATAATGGGGATCTAGGAAATGGCAGACAGGTTGAATAAATGCTTTGCATCAGTCTTCACAATACAGAACATTAATAACATTCCCAAATTACTAAATTATTAAGAAGCTGGAGGGGGAAATGGAAATTAAAAAATTATCACTAAGGAAAAACTAAAATATTAGTCACTAAAAAATGCGAGTACTAACTGGGCTAAAGTCCAATAAGTCCACTGGACCTGATGGGATGTATCCTAGGATTTTCAAGAGGTAATCACAAAGACAGTGGACACACTGATCATAATCTAGATTCTGGAAAAGTCCCAGAAATGTGGAGAACTACCATTTAGCATGCTTATTCCAAAAAGGTAGAGAGAGAAAAATAATCAATCAACAAACTCTCAGCCAGAGTAACAATGGTCATTGGGAAAATGCTAGTCTATATAAAGGATGTCACAGCAGAACATTTAGAAATACATAATTTAATCATGCAAAGTCAGCATGGCTTCATGATGGGGGAATCACACCTAACAATATTAGAATTCTTTGGAGGTGTTAAAAAGCAGGACAAATAGAGAGAAATCAGGAGATATATTTGGATCGCCAAAAAGTATTTGATAAGAATTGGCACAGTTGATTTAATAAGAACACATGATTTTTGGGATAGTATATTTGCATAGAGACCGGATTGGCTAACCATTAGGTACAAGTCAGTAAATTAAACAAGTGGAATGCCACAGGGATCAATGCTTAGGCCTCAATTATTTACAATATAAATTCATGACCTGGATGACAGAAGTGAATGTACTGCCTTCAAGTGTGCAAGTGACACACAAGTGGGAAAGCAAGTCTTGAGGATATCACAGTGCACAAGTTGAATGGAAAAAAAAAACTTAGTAGATGGAATATAAAGTGCAAAACATGAGGCTTTGTACTTTGGTGGATGTGAACATAGGAAGTATGGTTAGTAAGTTTGCAGATGACACCAAAATTGGCGATGTAGTAGACAGTGAAGGCTACTTCAGTACAACGGGACCTCGATCAGATGGGCCAATGGGCTCAGCAGTGGCAGATGGAGTTTAATCTAAATAAATGTGAGGTGCTGCATTTTGGAAAAGCAATCAGGGCAGGACTTGTACACTTAATGGTAAGGTCCTGGGGAATGTTGCTGAACAAAGAGACCTTGGATTGCACATTCATAGTTCCTTGAAAGTGGAGTTGCAGGTAGATAGCATAGTGAAGACATTGGATATGCTTGCCATTATGGGTCAGTGCATTGAGTATAGGAGTTGGGAGGTCTTATTGAGGCTGTACAAGACATTGGTTAGACCACTATTGGAACACTGCAGGCAATTCTGGTCTCCCTGGTATAGGAAGGATGTTATGAAACTTGAAAGAGTTCAAAAAAGATTTACAGGGATTCAGCCAGGGTTGGAGGGTTTGAGCTACAGGGAGAGGCTGAATAGCCTGGGCTATTTTCCCTGGAGTGTCGGAAGCTGAGAGGTTTAGAAAATCATGAGGGGCATGGTTAGGGTAAATAGATAAGGACTTTTCCCCCGGGTGGGGGGAGCCCAAAACTAGAGGGCATAGGTTTAAGTTACGAGGGGAAGGATTTGAAAGAGACCTAAGGGGCAACTTTCTCACGCAGAGGGTGGTGCATGTATGGAATGGCCTACCAGAGGAAGTGGTGGAGGCTGGTACAATTACAACATTTAAAAGGCATCTGGATGAGTATATGAACAGGAAGATTTTAAAAGGGATATGAGCCAGATGCTGGCAAATAGGACTATGTTAATTTAGAATATTTGGTCAGCATGGATGAGGTGAACCAAGGGTCTGTTTCCATGCTGTATATCCCTATGACTCTCATAGAAGATCTGAATATTACTTAAAGGGAGAAGACTGCTGAAAGCTGCAGTACAGTAGGACTGGGGGGGGGGGGCGCGGGCGCGGTTCTTCATGTATGTTTCACAACAAGCTAGCATCCAGGATCTGTAGAAATCATTACTGCAGAGGGCAACAGAATTTGGGTAAAGTATATTCAAAAGTGGAGGTAGTAAAAAATGGTTTAAGCAAAGATTGTGGGGAAAAGGCACTAAAGTCGAGTTTAGGACTATCAGATCAGATCCAATGGACCGAATGGCTTACTTCTGCTCTTCCAGCTTACTGTCTTAAAATATCAGTCTCCATGACTTTTTCACCAATATGTCTGCCAAGCAAGTCTTCCCAGAACCTGCACGTGCCTGTGGCAGAATGTGCAAAATCAGTTAGTATTCATTATTCTGACTTATCTACCTTCTCAGTGGAGTTGAGAGTTCTGCAAATGGAACAGCATGCAAGAATCCATAAAAGCACCTAGTCCAGAGCCAAAATTTACATTTCAACTGCATAGATTAACGTGATGCGTTTGTAGCAATGGCTATATTTTTATAAGTACCTATTTGCCAGTGAAACTCTCAGACATCCTGAGGAAGTGGGAGAAGCTTGATAAAAGACACTATTTTTTATTTGGCAGGTGCCTTCTTAAAAGGAATTATTTTTGTTAAAACTGCATGATTATTGTTACTATTGGATTAACAAACTGGAAAACTTAATTCAAATGAAAATCTAACTCAACAGAAAGCAAGAAACTGCTTTGTGAGATCTCAGATTTAACATTCAAAAATAAAACACCTGTAATTTAGATTTCAGGCCAATATGAAGAAACTAGGAGAGTAGCAAATGTAGAATCTAAAATCGAGAGCAGCAGTGGAATTTCTACATAGTTCAGAAGCTCAGTTTCAGCAGGTTTGCAAATCCACATAATTGACATATGGATTGATGCGGAAAAGACAGCAAATAAGTCTTACAGGATTAAAGAGCTGTAAAATTAGCATACATAGTACGCACGTAGCAATACTTCTGTGATTCAAGAGCTTTCAAGTACGAACTTGACAAGTCAGAAACGAACACCTCGGCCTCTATGGAAATTCTGGCAATTTCCCAAACATTTGTATAAAAAGATTTACTATAATATGTTCTTGATAGGTCAGGGTCAAAAACAGAAATTGTTGGAAAAGCTCAATAGGTCTGGCAGCATCTGTGGAGAGAAATCAGTTGATGTTTTAGGTTGAGTGACCATTCCTCAAAACTCAAATTCAGAGTTCTGAGGAAGGGTCACTTTACCCAAAACTTCAACTCTGATTTCTCTCCAGATGCTGCCAGACCTGCTGAGCTTTTCCAACAATTTCTATTTTTGTTTCTGATTTACAGCATCTGCAGCTCTTTTGGTTTTCATTACCCTTCAGTACTAAATGTGAAAAGACATTTGTAAATTCATTTTATTTGAAATTACAGGCCTATATTTGTGAACTCTTGTTTGATTTAGGAACAATTGATTTATCACACTGAAGTTCTCTTTCCAGTAATGTTGAATCTGGAAGAATTTCTAGCGGATTGAATTTTAAAATTCAGAGTAACTCAATGTGAACTTCATATCGACTTTTGCTCTCCTTATTCACTGTCAATATGACCACAAAATTCTTGGTTTAGAGCTGATAAATAACACACATCTGCTTTTAGAATCAGTGACTTTCCTTGATTAGTTGCTAAATGCAGTTCACGTCATTAGTCACGAACTACAAAGACTGTTCCCATGGCCTAAATGCTTGTATCTTCATTCGATCTGGAACACCCGAACAATAACAGCAGGTATGCCCACACAAGTTAGCTCAAACAAGAGAGGGAGAGAGAGATAGTCACTAAGGACAAAAATATCCAAAAACTTCTTTTGATAAAGAAGCACGCAACAAAGCACCTTTCACAATCTGTAGTGAAATACAAATACTTCTAGGACACTCCAAATGGGTCTAATTATTAGACTTGAAGGTAGTAACATTGATTTTCTGTTTGTTTATCTTTTGTTACCATCAAGATTTTGAACCAATGTATTTATATCAAATTATCAAAGTGACCTTAGCATTTCAGTATTCAACTCAATTAGCACATGTAACACAAATTGGAGTTGGTACAACACAACATGACCTTGCTGGATCATGCACATACAAAGCAAAGCCAAGGACTAAGGTAAATTATTTTCCAACGTGATCCCATTTTAACTAACCACCACCATCAAGCAAAGTGAGGAACAGGCAACACTTCAAAAGTTAGTGATCTAAGATGCCAACAGAACAGTAAAAGCAAATATTTAGCATGCTATTAAATTTCACACATTTTAGATCAACTTACAAGTCATATTGACAGGATGCTGTGAATTCTTAAAATACATTGCAAATATGCTAATCTCACTAAATCTCTCTACCTCTCCACCTAAACTGCAACCCCACCACTCATACTCTCATCGTCCCATCTCCACCTCACTCAGCCATCATCTCAAGCCCTCTCAATGTGTCAGCTAACAGATCAGCATGCACAGGGCTTCTAAGCAATGGTGTGGCCCCCACAGCTTAGGGACAACCTCGCTTCTGTCTGTTCCACACTTCTGCCCTCAAGACCCCACTTCTCTCTCATTTCATGACCTCACCTGCTCCTCACTTCTGAGAGTCCCCAAACTCCCTCCCTTTTCATCCTGCCAGTTCTCTCCTCTTGCCCACACCAGCCACACTCACCTCCACCAATATCATACCTTACCCTCTCCAACACATTCCCCATTCCCACAATGGCCTAACTCCTCTCTTGCATTCCTATTCACATCATGGCCCCATCACACCCACACCCCTCACATCCCCTGTCACCTACGTGTCTCTCCTCCTTCTGCACCCCACTCATGTCCTTCCATCCACACCCCACACCTTCCCTCTGCCACTCCACCAAGACCCTCTGCCACTCCACCAAGACCCTCATCCAACACCCCTACTCTCCTGCTCTCCACCATGACCATCAAGCATGCCCTACCATGCCTCTTCTCCTCACCCCTTCCACCTTCAACTACACCAATGACATGAGAAACCTACATGACATTTTTCTTCCCCATAATCTGACAAATCTGTCCATGGAAATAGTGGCAGGCATAGTGAAAAGGAAAAATGTTGCTTATGCTTCTCAAAACATTGTTCTCCGAACTTCTTTGTAGGGGACACAGGATTTTAGTATGCCACTTACAACAGGTGCAGCGTACACCACAACTGTCAGAAATACTTCGATAAAATACCAAAACAATAGTATCTGAGTTGATGAATGGGTATGGAATTAAAAACAATAAGTTGATTAAAAACCGGTTTTAAACAAAAATGATGAACAGCAAATTTGCAGAATATTTGGAAATATAGAGTGGGAGAGCTGAATGAAGTAGGGTTCAAATTTGCAATTAGGAAGCTAAGTAAATTACTCTAAGGCAGCTTCCAAAATGGCTGATAAAATGGAGGCATCAGCATTGTTGGTGAGAGATTTAAGAGAGTGTAATTGGGGAAAAGATTGTGGCTTACTGCTAAAAGCAGTATCTCAAGCCATAAAACTAATGGCAAATGGGCTTTGGTGGTCCATGGAAAGCAAATTATTTGATGGACTTTTATGGCAAGAGAAATTCTCAGTCCTTTCTCAGTTCAGTGCTGTGCATAGTTTTGCTCCTACTTCCCCCTGAAACAATACTACAGGAAGGCGGCTACCAAAAGAAATGGCAGAGTTAGTCATTAGTACACTGTTTAGTTTTTCTCCCCCCTCTGGATCTTTATGTTAAGTAGATTAAACACCTTCATCAAATCAACCTAAAAATGAAGGCAAGGGACACAGTGAAAAAAACTATTTATTGAGGGATTAAACATGGTACTTGAAATCAAGTAAAAAAAAAATTGTTTACAGAGAGAGTTGAGGTTGTGGAATTACTTAAGATGGAGTAGAGTTGGGGTTGTGTTAGGATCGACTTGGATATCTATACTGATTCCCAAGCCCCACCATTCCTGAGGTTGCCACAAAAATAAATGAATCAAAGTACACAAATTCCGCCATTATGCCTGTGATGAAATCAGCTCGACAGAAAACACTGACTAGGTTCCTGTACTTCACAAGAACCAATATTTCTTACAAATAATTATTTCTAATCATTAAGCAAAACTGAGAACCCCTAATATATAATTATTGGAGTTGAAACTTTAACCCACTTTAAGATCTCCACCCAGGCAAACAAAAACACCTTTGGTCTTATGGGTGGAGAAAAAAAATTGGAGAAAGTCCAAGAGCACCAATCCACAGAGTTTGATGAAATGTTGCTTTTGCTTCTCAAAACATTGTTCTCCGATCTTCTTTGTAGGGGACACAAGGGTTTTGGTACGCCAGTTACAAAGTCTCTCACTTACGTACTGGATAAAAACAACAGCTTACAGCAACTGGTGAGAAATACTAACTGGCTTTCTTCAGGCACCACAGAGAGGGGCTCAAAAGCTACTCTTCCAGCAATATGGAGACTCCTTGCACTGTCTTGTTCACTCCTAGCTATCCAGGGGCCAGAGAGTCGTTGTCAAGTGATGACTTCCAACACCCACAAATGGTCACAATTACAAATCAACCAGCTACGTGTTCCAGGCTAAATCTCACTCTTCACACACACACACGTCCCAGTGCCATGTTATCTATAGCTTTTCGCCCAGTGCTTGAAATGAAGCAGCAGTGTAAACACAGTTGGCAATGAGCTCCAGTAACTTAGTTGTAAAAGTATAAAAATTCCTTCCATAGTCCTTGGTTTAAAACAGTCCTTTTCATTCCACAAAACGAAAATTAAGAAAGGTGCAATTTTTACACACGAAGCAGAGATAACACCAAAATGTAATGGATTAGTTAAGTGGTAGAACAAAAACTGCATAAAGGTGATATGGAATCAAGACAGACACACAAATTCAGGAATATTGAGATCTGAATTTTCATGACAGGAGTGCAGTGTCAGTTACTTCCTGACAGAAGGTCCCCAAGATGGCCAACCTTTTCTTCTAGAGTTTGGGAGAGGTTAGACAGAGAAACACTGGGAGGTATGTGTTAATGGAAAATCAGGTCTACCACCACCAGCAACAGCCATATGTGAAGGCAGACTGTGATAAAGACCCAACTCAATACTCCAATGCTTTATCACATAAAAAGCCAAAAAGCTCCATCTCAGACACCTTATGGTCCATCCATGCTTCCCCAGTTTCTATGGTCCTTACCCTACCTGCAAATATGTAACCGTCCACCCAGCCTCTTAGCCCTGGGTAAGAACTTTGCATCAACTCATGCAGACCCATGTCACCCATTCAATACCCTTTCTCCTTGCAGTCTTCACATACACGTGCACACGCACACAGAAACCTTAAAAACTGACTGGCCTCGACACTGGCTTCTGGTGACCCAGGACGCCAGAGATCAGCAGTTGAGGCCTACTTCTCAGGGGATCGAACAGCAAGGGCAGCACTTTTTCCCCCTTGTGGCAGGGGTCAACAGTAGCAGCAGGATGTCATTTTCAGAGGCCATCCTCTTGCAATCCTACAAAGCTTCCTCCCAGTACACCCAGATTGCAGCAATTGGAGCTCCCATAACCATCTCTCCAACTCAGCAAGCAAGTCACCCTGGTTACCCAGTCAGGAAACCAGCCATCTTTCTTGCCCTTCTGGAGGGCAGCTAATTTGCAATGGGGTGGAAAGGGGCAAGTATCTCTCCAGAGTCAAGTCACCCAAATGCTTCTCCTTCGCACCTCTCTCCCCATTTCGAGGGGGGGAAATCTACCCAAGAGTCAACTGCTGATATAACTCCCTCTCCACAAAAATTAGATAACCACGAGAAGCTCTCAATTAAACTTTAAACATATATTCACCCCACCGTGATAATGATGGGTTGAAATCAGTTGAGCTTATTGACTTTGTATGCATATGCAGCCTCTTGCTCTCTCCCAAACTATCCAAAAGGGGTTTCCTTCCTCTATAAAAAGGACAACCTATCTTTCAAAAAAGAAAAGTTCCAGTAAATGTCATCCTTCTCTTGACAACTGTGCAGTGCACAAGTCCTGGCAAATCAGATATGTTTAATATCAGCTGCTCTTGTACCTGTGCAGCTGCCCCAATGGAGTATGGATGCACAAAACACAACTTACACCGTTCCACATCCCCAAGTGAAAAAATCCTGGGTGTTACAGACAGGGGTGCAGCTTCTGGAATCAAGCTCTCCAGCTTTTTTGGCTGAACTGAAGACTATCAGCGTCGAATTGTAAACAGATGGTTGAACTGTAAAAAGCAATTGTACACACTTCAATGTCAAAGAATTGAAAAATTAAAGTTGAAAGGGGTGAATATTGCTAAAACACAGCATCACCGTATGCAGTAGTACACTTGCTCGAAGCAGAAACTTTGCAACGAATAGGTTTAGCCTTATTCAAAAAGGCATTGAAACTTTTAGGTTTCACCAGGAAACATATCCTTACAGCATACAGACCACGTACGCCAAACAGGCCAAATTTTACCACAATGTGACACTGAAACAGAGAAAAATCATCAGGTCAAAGGAATTTAAATGTTTATTTTGTGCACTTGAAAATCACGTCGATTGCAGCGAAATTTCACAGAGCAACTAAGATTACCAAAGGCATACTGTAAATTCAAACATCAATAATTTGATGCAATGACCTGACATATTTGTGACCAAATGCATTACATGAGATGAAATGTTTTGTAGTTAGTCTGATTTACAGGGTTAGCCTGTCAGCAAGTTTGCACTGTTTTGCAAACCAGCAATATCTGCCAGTAGTTGTTCGTAACCGAAAGGCGAAGTTAAAAAGTGCCTAAAATATCCAATAACTATCAATAGAACACATCCGTCATAAAACCTATAGTTATGCTATCTTCTGCAGTACATAAGTATCGTTATCCCCTACGTCGGGTTGGACTGGTGTGTCATCGTCTTATAAAGGAAAACCCCAATGCCCTGCCCAGACGCATTCTAGCAACCTGTACTCAAAAGAAAAAGCATGAAGCCCTCAACAGCTCAAGCTATTCTAAGCTGCAGTTTTCCATTTGAAAAGCAAAACCTGTAAAACCGAAACATATCTTTGCCTCCCCAACATCCAGACAACAACAGGGCTTGTGGTAAACAACCGACCGCTCATCCATATGCACTTACCGTCAGAATGCTCCAATGCATCGTCGCTGCGGTCCAAGCTGCGAAAGAAGGAAGAAAGCACCACAACAAGCTAAAAGCTCCCATTGCTGGCAGGGCTAGGCGGTGAAGAGTTCGCTGGTGGCCACTGCCGGAGCTGCCAGGCGTCCATAGCACACACCCTGGTTCATTTTACCGTGTTTGTGTGAGGCGAATCGCCTCACTCCGCATTGTGCCGGGGCCCCGCTCGACGCACCTCTACTGCGCTAGAATCGGCATCCACCCCCCCATACGGACGGCCGCCGACTGTATCTCGGTTTTTTATTGTTCGTTTATACCGGCGCCCGCCGCCCCACCGCGGCAGAAACCTCTCGCCAGGTCGACGGGCTTCAAATAGTAGGGAAGAAGCGACTGGTCCTCAATGTCGGTTGCATTTATTCCCATAGCTCCAGCAGTGGTTAGCACACACAACACTAGCGAGCTCCGGCTGATGTTGAATGAGAACGGACAAGCTGCTGCTGCTGCTACTGCTGGCGCAGGGCGGGGCGTGCGCCTCGCGTCATCCACAGAACCTTCCGGGCAACATTCCACTACCAGTCTGTACCAGCGCGCGCGCCTCTGCATCTTCATCTCTACCACAGAGAGAACCAGATCGCACAGCCTGGGCAAAGAAGACAAAGCAAAATCTCTTTCCAGTCCCCCTCACGCCTTTTTTGTTTTGTTTTTGTCGTCTTTAGATCGCCTGCTGCCCACTCGATGGCTGACGATCCTCACCGTTTCCTGTCTGTAGTTTCAGCACAGGAGATTATCTTGCAATGTCCTGCGCGTGGATGGAAGTGAAGCCTTGTCTTGGAGCTCCTCCTTTAACTGGAATTAATAACACCAAGTGCGCAGAAACTCGGCAACATCTGTACATGGGAGCAGAGTGCAATGTCCCAAGTCTGGTGTGACTTCTTCAGGACTCGAAGCAAGAGTACGCTTAAATTAAAGATTCCACATGAACATGGCAGTAGTCGAAAACCGATTAGGCTTAAACCTATTTCGTAATTCAAGTAGGTCATGGGGAATCTAGCTCCACTTCATTTTACCAGCTTATCTCTATGTCTGTTAATTCCCTTACCCAGAACAAATCTATCTCAGTCTTGAAAGCCCCATTTAATATGGCACTCAGGTTTTTGGGGAACTAAATTTTTCAGCTACTTCATAGAAAATTGTTTCACTATACCGGACTTGAGATCCCTGATTTTGCAACCGGTGCTCACACTTAATGCTGTAAATCCTATAATCCTTCTGATGCATCTGTCCTCGACTCTTCAAGGAAAACGCGTCTCTTCGGAGGAAGAGGGATGAAATTTGAACATAGTACTCCAATTACAATTGAATGGAAAAAGCCTCAATAAGTCAAGTATTATTTGAAATAAAAACTTGCACAGCTGGAGAAACTCAGTAATATTAAAGTGTGCTATCTTAGAAAAATTGAGAAAAATAGGTCAGCAGGCTCTCTTCCTAAATAAGGTAGACATTGACGAAGCTCAACTAGAGCAGGTAGCTGGAGAATTCAGCTTGGTCCAGAAGACCTCCATGTTGGGCACTGGGCACCACATCTCAGGAGACAGACTCATTGGCACCTGACACACACACACCCAAATCCACAAATATTGGCATCCAATGTGTGTCAGACTCTAAGAACCTTTATGGCACATCTCTGATCGGCTTACAGGACTCTGCTGCATTTCAGTGCTGCATATCAGGTTGTACCAGCAGCTATCATTGCAAAGTTGCAGCAAGGACACTGTGTACTCAGGGACACACAACAAGCCCATGACTGGGCCAGACTGCACCTGTGGACTCTTCACACCCTGTCATAACACTCATTCTGAGCCTGCCTGGATGCACAAAACATCCCAACGTTGTATTGCCTTCCATTCCTTTCTGTGTTTTGACCCGTCAGCCTGAGATACCAGGCTCACATTACATCTGGTTTGTCTTCCTGTTTAGTGCAGACACAAAGGAAGGAAGTTGGCCATGGTTGTCAGCAGACCCTGGTAATGTCGAATGGGATAGTTTTTACTCAGGAAATCCCAGCACAGAAAGTCAAGAGCAGCCTCTAAAACAAATCCAGGGGTTTCAAAATGGTCAGTCAGCCACTCAGAGTGATCAGAGTCAGAATACTCTCCACATAAGGGTAAGAAGCTGAAGGTGAAGTAGCCTGCAACCTATATTGACTCTTTCTGCCCTATTGGCAGCAACTTTCTTCTTGGAACAAGTGAGAGGCAGGTATTGAGGGGAGATGAATGTAGGTGGTGCAACTGTTCATATTGGTACAGAGGTGGAGGTGACCTGAGCAAGTGAGTTGTCAGAGGAAGGACTTGCAAGGTTAATGATATCGGGTGTTGGAATGGTTGAGAGTGGTTGAGGGAAAGCATTGCAGGCATTAGTGAGAGTGGGAGAACATGAGCCTTAGTGGGTGGTGGGTGCAGAACCAGAGATAGCATGAGTTGGAGAGAAGACGACAGCACTAATGTCAGTGGAGGGAAGAAGGACGTTGACCTCCTTCCTACAATGCTGGCATTTCTCCAGACAGCAGAAACTGCTTTACCACAGGTGCCAACCTCAGATCAGGTTGGCAAGGCCTGGTGTTGTACTGTCCACTGCAGATCCTGGGGGAAGAGGAAGTCCCACCTCTGCACCATCCATCCAGCGAGACTTACAGATCCCTGCCCGCAAAGCAGGATGATAATTTCCCCCCGTGTGCCGTGTCTAGGGCAAAAGTCAGGAACCTTGCAAGGCAACTCCAGAGTGACAATGCTTGTCCAAGTACATAAAGGACTTTTAATGATGGCATTGTCACAAGAGATGCCAGTGAATTTCAGGATTTTTACTGAATGGCGAGTTATTCTGGGAACAGAGCATCATAAGATGTGGATAGAATCAAACGTGGATTGGGCAGGTACTTGGTGGTATGATGTCCGTAAGATGTGGTGTGAAAACTCTTCAGCCCTCATGGCAGAAATCCCTCGAGAAAAGTTGTGAACTCGGACCCAGCCAAAAAAGCTTGAAAATTAGCCTGAGGTTTCAAGTTCAGTGACTTCTACAGAGTTGAAGAAGGGTGGAAAACTAACAGGCTTAATGCTGTTGAACAGTTTGGGGAGCAACATGTGGTGCAGAATGGAAGCCAAGAGAAAGGCCAGATAATATAAGGTAGGTCTGCTGAGAACAGGTGGAGGCTCAATTCCATTTTTAGGGAAAAACCATTTCATGGTCAATCCCAGAGGAATTACTCTTGAAGAGATGACTAGAAGGTTTGACAAGATGGTTTAGGATGTTTCAATGCTCATTTCCTTTGGCCTCAATCATGCTTCATGTACCAATCTACATTCCAGCTCCTCATTAGGCAGATAATCCAGCAGTTCAAAAAGAATATTAACACATAATATCTTAACTTCCTCAACCCTGAGCCTGTGGAAATTTTAGCTCTTTTATCCATCGCACTTCATTCACCTTAATTATTTTTTAATGATGTTGCCAAGTGGAAGCAAGAAGGTGAGAAATAGGAGGGGACCAAGGATTGATCTTTGAGGGACACCATAGACAATGGTGCTGGAATAGGAAATGAAGACGATGCTGCAGCTAAATGGTTAAGAATAAAACAAAAACAGACAATGCTGGAGAAACTCATCAAGTTTGCCAGCATCTGTGAAGAGAAAGCATAGTTAATGTTTTGGGTCCAGTGACCCCTCTTCAGAAGTGTTCTGATTTCTGAAGAAGGGTGATTGGACCCGAAACATTAACTTTGCTTTCTCCCCCCAGCTGCAACCAGACCTGCTGAGTTTCTCTGGCAATTTCTGTTTTTGTTTCTGATTTCCAGCATCCACAGTTCTTTACTTTTGTTTAGTTCAGAATGAAACCAAGTGAGAGCAGTCACACTCAACTGGAATGGAGAGGCACCAGAGGAGAATGGTGTGGTCAAATGTTTCAAAGGTTACAAATGAGTTGAAAAGAAGGAGGCAGGTGTTGTATCTGAGATAAAAGGTACTGCAGATGCTGGAGAATCTGAGATAACAAGCATGGGGCTGGATGAACACAGCAGG
>JAHRHZ010000073.1:19245475-19269737 GCA_024137785.1 Ginglymostoma cirratum
TTCGCGACTGGGAGGTGCAGTTGTTTGTTGCGAACTGAGCGCAGGTGTTCTGCAAAGCGGTCCCCAAGCTTCCGCTTGGTTTCCCCGATGTAGAGAAAGCCACAACGGGTACAGTGGATGCAGTATACCACATTGGCAGATGTGCAGGTGAACTGACTGCATCGGCACTGCCTCGTGCTCCCACGAGGAGCTCGAACAGTTCATCCACTTCACCAACACCTTCCACCCCAACCTGAAGTTCACCTGGACCATCTCCAACACTTCTCTCTCCTTCCTGGACCTCTCTGTCTCCATCTCGGGCAACCACCTAGAAACAGATGTCCATTTCAAGCCCACTGACTCCCACAGCTACCTGGAATACACCTCCTCCCACCCACCCTCCTGCAAAAATGCCATCCCCCATTCCCAATTCCTTCGCCTCCACCGCATCTGCTCCCAGGATGAGACATTCCACTCCCGTACATCTCAAATGTCCTCATTCTTCAAGGACCGCAACTTCCCCCCTACAGTGGTCGAGAACGCCCTCGACTGTGTCTCCCGCATTTCCCGGAACACATCCCTCACGCCCCGTCCCCGCAATAATAACCAAAAAAGGATCCCCCTCGTCCTCACATACCACCCCACCAACCTCCGGATCCAACGCATCATCCTCCGACACTTCCGCCATCTGCAATCAGACCCCACCACCAAAGACATTTTTCCCTCCCCACCCTTATCTGCCTTCCGGAGGGACCACTCCCTCCGCGACTCCCTTGTCCGCTCCACAATCTCCTCCAGCCCCACCACACCCGGCACTTTTCCTTGTAACCGCAGGAAGTGCTACACCTGCCCCCACACCTCCTCCCTCACCCCAATCCCAGGCCCCAAGAAGACTTTCCACATCAGGCAGATGTTCACCTGCACATCTGCCAATGTGGTATACTGCATCCGCTGTACTCGTTGTGGCTTCCTCTACATCGGGGAAACCAAGCGGAGGCTTGGGGACCGCTTTGCAGAACACCTGTGCTCAGTTCGCAACAAACAACTGCACCTCCCAGTCGCGAACCATTTCAACTCCCCCTCCCATTCCTCAGATGACATGTCCATCCTGGGCCTCCTGCAATGCCACAGTGATGCCACCCGAAGGCTGCAGGAACAGCAAATCATATTCAGCCTGGGAACCCTGCAGCCAGATGGCATAAATGTGGATTTCACAAGCTTCAAAATCTCCCCTCCCCCAACCGCATCCCAAAACCAGCCCAGCTCATCTCCACCTCCCTAAACTGTTTTTCCTCCCACCTCAAGCCACACCCCATTTCCTATCTACTAACATCATCCCGCCCCCTTGACTTGTCCGTCCTCCCTGGACTGACCTATCTCCTCCCCAACCCCCTACCTACACTCACCTTTACTGGCTCCATCCCCGCCTCTTCGACTTGTCTGCCTCCTCTCCACCTATCCTCTCCTCTATCCATCCTCTATCCGCCTCCCCCTCTCTCCCTATTTATTTCAGAACCCTCTTCCCCTCCCCCATTTCTGATGAAGGGTTTAGGCCCGAAACGTCAAGTTTTCCTGCTCCTATGATGCTGCTTGACCTGCTGTGTTCATCCAGCCCCATGCTTGTTAATTAGGCAGGTGTTGTACTCTGGCCAGAACCATTAGAATGTTACTTATGAATCATGGAAAATTACACTTTACTTACACCCTGATGACTCAAAATGAATCATAGAAGCAACAGGTTATATTTGACTCGGTGGTGAACCAATCAATAAACAGGAAGCAAACTAACATAAAGAAAAACTTGTATTGATAAAGCACTTCTCATTCATGATATCTCAACGTAGTTACATTCAATTAAGTACTCTTGATATAGTCACAACCACAATATACAAAATTCAAAGGCCTTTTTTACACATATTAAACTCTCACAAACAGCATTTGATAACAACTAATAATCTGGTTATAGTGATGTTGATTTAGGGATAAATTCTGAACAGGACAATAGGGATAACACACCTGCTGTTCTTTGGAATAGTGTCATGGACCCTTTTAAATTCCCAAACAAAGGCAGATTGAGAATCAAAAGGAGGCAAAGGTGATCAGGTTTATGCAGGAATGTGGCGTTGATGCCACATCAGATCAGCCATGAACTTCTTGAATGGTGGATCAGGTTTGACAGTCCTTTAACCTACCCGAACTCATATATTATATGTTTGTATGTCATGTGTTTGTGTGTATGTAATAGGACCTCGGTTTAACAGGTCATCCACGTACAATCAAAACTCGAATGTTTAACAATAAAACAAAACTTCAAAAGCAAACACAGAGCCAAAGGCAGTCTGCCAGATTTACCAGGAGAGACTGGGAGCATTTCTCCAATCCAATGTTATCCCTCAAGTGCAATGGGCCAAAGAAGTCCCAAACACTTTGAGGAGAAGATCTAACAGGTCAAAAAAATAGGAATTTAAGGTTCTGACAGAAATTGTACTCATTTTCCTTCAAGGATTCAACATTTTTCCTCCAACCAAGAGGCTATTTTTAATTATTTTCTATTTGTTCACAGGGTGTGGGTTTGGCTTGCTAGGCTAGCATTTATTGCCGATCCTTAATTGCTCTTGAGAAGGTGGTGGTGAGTCAGCTTTTTGAACTACGGCAATCTATGTGGCGTTAGGAAAGGATTTTCAGGATTTAGACCCAGCAACAGTGAAGAAATGGTGATATATTTCCAAGTCAGGATGGCATATGACTTCGAGATCACTGATCATTCTCCAATCCATCTGCTGCCCTTGTACTTTTACATGTTAGAGGCCATGGGTTTGAAAGGTGCTGCCTGAAGAGCTCTAGTGAGAAGTTGTAAATGGTACCCGTTTGGTATCTGGGAACACGATGATATACACTGCTGCCACTCTGGATGGGTTGTGAAGAGAGTGACTGTTGCCAAGGATGTTAATCAAGCAGACTACCTTGGTCTGGATGTTGTTGAGTATTTTCAGAGTTCTTGGAGCTCGACTCGTCCACGCAAATGGAATATTTCCATCTCTATCCTCTACACAGAACTCCAGTGCCTTCTGGATCAAGAAGGCTTTAATTCTGTTTCTGATTTTCAAGTTCTTTACATTTCTTGTTTCTATTTACCCCATGTTATTTTTGAATAACAGAATCCCGATAGTGCGGAAGGAGGCCAATCAGTCCACACCATCCCTTGGAAGAGCGTTCCACCCTGATTCACACCTCTATCCCCATAACCCTGCATTTCCCATGGCTAATATACCTGGCCTGGACATCCCTGGACACTGTGGGCAGTTTAGCATGGCCAATCTACCTGACCTGCATATCTTTGGACCCACGGACACAGGGAGAATGAGCAAATTCCTGACAGAGAGTTGCCCAAGGTTGGAATTGAACCTGGGCTCCTGCCCTATTTTGGATATGAGACTTATGTCTTTACTTGAGGAGTTAGGGTGTGAGTTATTCAGCATAGATTTCTGAGCCTTAGTTTAGGCTGGATCCAGGGGATGGCTGTGCGTTCAAGTCTTTGCATAAGTGCTTCAGAAGCTATAAGACCCGAGATGAGTGAATCCATGGGTGTCCCATTAATATGCTCATACACCTGGCTGTTCATTGGAAACCAACAGCAAGGACAATATACTGAAATTACTAGACCTAATTCTTACCATGCACCTTGTCTTCAATGGCCAGGTTTTAAAACAAATTAATGGGACACCCATGGATTCACTCATCTCGGCTCTTATAGCAGAAGCACTTAAGCAAAGACTTAAAAGCACAGCCTTCCCTTGGATCCAGCCTAAGCTAAGGGCCAGGTACGTGGACGATACTTTCATGATCATTAAACAAACAAAGTTAGAAGAAACACACGACCATATTAACAGTATATTCACTGTGATCATGTTCACCAGGGAAGAGGAGAACAACAATCAACTCCCACTTCTGGAAGTGATGGTGGAACAAACGAACAACAGAAAATTCCTTACCAGTGTATGCAGAAAGACTACACACACAGATCAAATCCTGAATTACAACACTAACCACCCCAGCTTCTACAAATAGAGCAGCGTCAAGACTCTGTTTAAATAAGTGATAACACACTGCAACATCCTGGAGCTACACAAAAACAAAGAGGAATGCCTATACAAAGTCTTTGCAAACAATGGGTATCCTAACAGCTTCATCTGCCGATGCCTGGCAAATAAACAACACCAAGAAGACACTGTACAGCCCAACACACTGGCCACCCTACCCTATATTAGAAACATATCGGAACTGATTATAAGACTCCTATGACCTCTTGGAATAATGATAACACACAAACCAACAGCCACACTTTGTCAGCTACTCTCAAAGAATGAGCAGGACAAATGTGATATACAAAATACCATACAGCAACTGCGAGAAGTAATACATAGGCAGACAGGCAGGAAACTCGCCACCAGGATACATGAATACCAACTCACAGCAAAACAACAAGACCAACTCTCCCTCATTTCTTTTCACTGCAACAAAGAAGGACATCAGTTTGTCTGGGACAATATAACGATACTGGGACAAGCAAAAGAAAGTCAAGCACAAGAATTCCTGGAGGCCTGGTTTTCAAACACTGGTGCCATAAACAAACATGTTGAAATAGACCCCATCTACATCACTACGGAGCAAAACCAGAAACAGAACTTCCCAGCATGACAGACCGGACCATATAAATTCAAAACAGAATAGAACAACAGTGCTTCCATGAAGATTAGACAGCACTGTAGATGTCACCTAGAAGGGGGTTGAGATGTTTGCACAAAAACCAGTCAGCTCGGTGAACTAACCAACAACTCCAGATGTTGATAATGGACAATTCAGTGATGACATTGAATGTCAGCAGATGGTTGGATTCTTGTTGGAGATGATCATTGTTGATATTTGCATGGTGCAGTTGTTACTTACCACTCATTAACCCAAGTCTGTTGCCCAGTTCTTGTTTCATATGACTTTTACATATATAAGTAGATAGCTTAGGGTGAGTTAATTTTGTAATTTTTGTTTATCTATTTGTCTTAGCATATGTATGGGGGAAACAAAGGAAGCATTATGTGAGGAAATATGTTTCAAAAATTATTGAAAAACGTGTGGATTTCTGAGATAGGCTGGTTCCCTAAAGTATATTTGTGGTCTGTGTTCAAAAATTCATTACTTTGACAAAAAATTATTTCAACATAGTATCAATCACAACTGAATATACAAATAAAAATTACTGACCAAAATACTTTTAGTGCTGCTCTGTTCACATTACGAGTACAGTAATGTTCTTATGATACACTAAACTTAACCAAAGTTTATGTAACGAGAACACCAAATTCTGGAAATACTAAGAGGATTCAGACAACATTAGTGGAAAGAAAATCGATGTTTTCATTTAAGAATTGGAAAAGTTTGAGGTTGAACAGGTTTGAGGCAGCTATGGCGACAGGCAAGTTGGGGCTTTACAAGGGAAGGCCAGTGGTAGAGTGGAAGGCAAAAGAAACTAAATGTCGAATGGTGTTGTGTTTCAATACTAAAGTTGTTGATAGTGGGACAAATATTGAAATAACAGCATCATGAGCAACAGCTGTCATCCCAAACTGTTAGGGACAAAGGTTATAGTTTGAAATTATTGATTTGATTGCATGTCTGGGAAGCTGAGAAGTGCCTAATCCAAAAGTAACGTTCTTTTCCATACATTTCTATTGCGTTTCATTGGAACTGTATTGGACGCTGAGGACAGAGAGGTTAAAGTAGAAATAAAACATCACTGTTGCTTGGAAGCATGTCACCCTGCTTAAAAAAAAAAGGAGCTTAACAAATGTGATCAGGAATTGATTTTCTAATCTTTTAGATTTGATCAACCAGTTAATAAGATCATGACTGATCTTCTATATCAACACTGCCTTCCTGCATTGTCCTCCTATCTCTTGATGGTTTTTGCTGTTTAGAAATCATTCTCTGTCTTCAATACACTGAATGATTGAACATCTACAAGTCCCAGTGATAGAAAATTCAAATGTTCATACCATTTGTAAAGAAATTAAAGAAGTAAGTAAATTTTTCCTCATATCGGTCTAAAGTGCCTGATCTTTATTCTGAGACTGTGACCCTTTGCTCTAGATTTGCCTACCCAAAAAAAACTCATCAACAGCTTTTAAAAAATTTAAGTTTCAAATGGTTCACCTCCCATTCTCCTAAATTCCAGGGAATAGGTCTAGACTACTCATTTTCCACATATATGGCACTACCCTCATTCAAGGAATCAATCCATTGAACAATTGCTGCGCTCCATTCTAAGGCAAGTGTACCCTTTCTTGGATAAGGAGACCAAAACTGCATTCTTACTGATTGAAAGGAACTGTTTTGCAAAATGGGCATCCAATTTACACCTGGTATCCCCAGCGTAGAGGAGACCAGTTAGTGACACAATATATCAATTGAAAGAAGCACAAGTATATCTTTGGTTTACCTGGAAGGAGTTTTGGTGCCTTGAATGGTGGGAAGAAAGGAGTAAAAGGCAGGTGCAACATCTCCTGTGTTGGTATGAGAAGGTGCTGTGGAACGTTGGTTATTGGTGGTTGAGGAGTGGACTAGAGTGTGATAAAGGCACCTGGAATAATGCAAAGTAGTGGAGGGGAAAGATGTGCTGCCATGATCATGGTGGCATCAAGTTGAATGTTGTAGAGATGATGGAGGATGATGACCCATAGACTGTGAAAGCTAGTTGGGTGGAAGATGAGGACAAGCGAAATCTTACTATGATTTTGACAAGGAGGGGAACGGGTGACAGATCCTGATAGATTCTTTTTGAATCAATGATTGCATCAAGTTAGAGAGTTTTACACTGCAAAGCTTAGCGATGTCCCTTGCTACATCATACCAAACTCACTGAATTAACTACATACCCTGACCCTATGACATTTGTCACATCCAATTCTGGCCCCATTTTAGCTAGCACCATTCAGCAGATAACTTCTGAAAGACCAATACCCTTTACACCCATGCTATCTTTGAGACGCAACTGGACAAGTGCTGATAATCCCAAATGCCCCTCACTGACAATGTAATGAGATAGCAGTCCTGAAGCCGCACTGTACATGGCACCTATCCAACATGGCTGACATTCCCTTGAGCATGCAAGCCCTTTCGCTCACCATAGTTACTGCTTAATCACCAGGCCACACAATGTAGCTACCTGTTGCTACATCCTGTCTGAACACCCTCTAAAACAGCGCAACCCTTTCCCGAAAGCCCACTGTAAACCCATCGCTAGTCATTGTGCAATAGGGAAACATGACACACATGGAAGCATCAGACAAATACAAACAAGAGCTTTTATTTACAGAAATTAAAAGACAATGCAAACAAAATCAATTGAGGCTGAAGTCTGCCCCTGCAATGCAAAGCAGATTTCAGCACCACAACCAATAACTATGTGGGAGTCTTCGATGGTCTGCAGCACCCATTTCTCTTCTGTTGAACTGAGAGTTAATGAGGTCCTGCCTGGTTTGTAGCCCCTGACACAGTTGAATTCTGTCTTGGACACGAACAAATTCTTCCATCCCAATGTCTTTGTCCTCCTCCCGTGAAGACTGCTCCCATTCTCCCAGTCCTGCAACTTCCTGCACATCACCTCATTGCCTATTCCAATTGTGCAGAGCACAGAATGGCAGGACGATATTGCACAGTCTGTCCAGACTATACTGGAGGGAACTTGCAGACCAGTCAAAACATCTTCAACAGCCCTTTTGTCTGCTTCACCACGGCCCTGGTCGAGGCAAGGGCAGAGGTATATTTTCATTCTGCATTAGCTGGGGGGTTGTACTGTGGCCTTATGAGCCACAGTTGCAGTTGGTAATCCTTGCTACCCCAGGAACCAGCCTTGTAAAGCACCCGGATTCTCATGCACCATTTCGTCCAGAATGTACGATTCATGGCAGCTGCCAAGGTACTGGGTACACATCTCCAGGAAAATAAAACAAAGAACTGCAGATGCTGGAGATCTGAAACGAAAACAGAAATGTCTACCTTTTCTCTCAAGCAAGGATTCCCTGCTACTGTGGTCAACAGTGTTCTTAGCCATGTCCAGCCCATCTCCTGCATTTCTGATCTCAACCCTTCTCTTTCCTCTGACAACAAATATCTGCCACCTCCAATACGATGCCACGACCAGACACAAATACCCCTTTACTCCCTTGTCAGCCTTCCACATGGACAATTTCCTTTGGGCCACCTTGGTCCACTCCTCATTCCCAATGCCTTCCCACAGCCCTGCAGCACCTTACCGTGCAATTGCAGAAGGTGTAACACCTGCCCATTTAGTCCCTCCCTCCTTAGTTCCCAAGTCCCCAAACACATTCCAGATGAAGCAGCGATTTACCTGCACTTCATTCAATCTAGCCTACTGCATTCACTGTTCACAGTGTGGTGTGTTCTACAAAGGGGAGATGAAATGCAGACTGGGTGATTGATTTGCTGAACAGCTATGTTCTGTCTGTAAACACGGCCCTAAGCTTCCAGAGCGAGTAGGAACTGCAGATGCTGGAGAATCTGAGAGAACAAGGTGTAGAGCTGGATGAACGCAGCAGGTCAAGCAGTATCAGAGGAGCAGGAAAGCCGACGTTTTGGGCCTCGACCCTTCTTCAGAAAGCTTCCAGTTGCCTGCCACTTCAACACACTGCCATGTTCCCTGGCCAACATTTCCATTGCAGACCTACTGCAGTGTTCCAACGAGTCTTGGCACAAGCTCAAAGTACAGCATCTCAATTTCCGTTCAGGGACTCTGCAGCCTCTGGGACTCCACATCAAATTCAATAACTTCAGAGCCCGACTCCATTTTTTTTATGTTATGACATGGGTTGCTTTCAGCACAGCCAACCCATTTTCCCCACTCTCAGGCCTATTATCACATTACATGCTTTGCCTTCAGCACAGACTACCCTCAGCTCACATTACCACTTACCCAACTTCTGTCCTGGCCTGCCATCATAATCCCTTGCTTACCCACCGCTGTCTTTCTGGGCTCCAACTCCACCATTCCACTCACCTCTCTGCACACCACTGCCCCCATCCCAAATGGCCAATGTTACCTTTAACACTTTCAGGGTGGCACAGTACTTCAGTGGTTAGCACTGCTGCCTTCCAGTGCCAGTGCACTAGGTCTGAATCCCACCTTAGGTGGTTGTTTGTGTGGAATTTGCCCATTCTCCCTTTGTCTGTGTGAGTTTCCTCCCACGTTCTAAACATGTTTAGGTTAGGTGGATTGGCCATGGGAAATGCAGGGTTACTGAAGGGTGGGATGCTCTTCAGAGGTTTAGTGCGGACTCAGTGGACCGAATGGCCTGCTTTCACAATGTAGGGATTCTATAATAAATAACATTTTTTCTCCAAGCTGCCAACACGACTGATGAGGAGTCATCGGACGCAAAGCATTAACTCTACTTTCTTCTCACAGAAGATGCCAGACCTGCTGAGTTTCATCAGTAACTTCTGGTTTAGTTACACACCTCCAGGAAGTGGTCACCATGATCACCAATAACCTGGACATTAATCAGACGGAAGCCCTTCAGGGTGATGAATTCTGTAGATGGAGGAGGGATGAGTACAGCGGAAGATGAAAGAAATGATCTGGAGTGTTGGGTAAGACTCTTGGCCAAAGAAGGAGGGTGCAGCTATGAAGCTAATGGAACAGGAGTCAAATTTGTGATTCATTGAGAAGTGTGAGGTGATGAGGTGAGGTCTGTCCTCGAGACTGATTGCTCAGGATCAAAAATCAAAGTTTATTTTTAATTGAATTAAACCTTTTTCTTTCTAGCGGATGCATAACTTAATACACAATTCATATGAACAAATAGATATACGTCACTTTGAAAAAGCAGCCAAAAATGTTTGAAGGCATTGATGAACAAAAAATCCAAAATGTTGCCAAACTGCTATGCATTTTTAGCATTAAAAATATCTGATAAAAATCAAAGGAAATACTGAACATATGTAAGTGTCATCATTCCATTAACAATTCAGTCAATGGAGTCATTCATCTGCAGTTAGAAGGACTGCTTGCCCCCATGGTACTCGCACATAATTTCCGACATTAATTAAAAATTGAAAAGTGCTTTGAACTTTGTGTTGGGGCAGGAAGACTTGCCAGCAGGTTGCATGTATGCATTGTGAAATGATGCACACATCACCCATGGTGTCCCAATATGTGTGGCCATCAGGTAAGGCACTCTGCCAACAGCATCAATTTGGAAAATTGGCCTATTGTTTTGTTATAGATGTTTGTTCACCCCAGTGTATATGAAACACAGTCATTACAAAAGTCAATCTGCATTTCTGGTGGTTAGCTCTCTTTATGAAAATGACCTGATTGAAATTTATAGGTTGTGCTCTTGTGACTTCCCAGCATGTACTCCACAGCAGTCTGGAATAAACCATAATTTTAACTAATAGAATATATGTATGCAATCTGCCAGAGCTGGGCTCTAATATGACGATAAAGGTTAGCAGCCTTGAGTGCAATTTTCATCAGGTATGTGAAACGGCAAAATTGAGGCACTGCTTAAAGTGCACAAACCTCCAAATAACTCAACAACCCAATCCCTCAAGCACCAACTGGCTCTAATGTTTCAGAGTCTGCTGATTGTATATTAGACTTAGTAGCAATCTCAGAACCCAACTGTACACCAGCTAAAGTTGCTAACAGAGTGAAATTGTTAGCCCCATTTGTTGACTGGGGCCTCCAGGTCCTGGTAAATGGGGTAATGGATGATCTTTTTCCCTGCAGATTGGTAAAGGAGAGAATAAAACCAGACCTGGCCAGCCTCATCTCAGATTGCCACCTAGGTCAGCGCAATATCCACAATTCCTCCATAGTAATGGTGCACTGCACGGGTAAGTGCCACCATCTTCTTTCTGCTCACTGACGTTCATTTTAACATTGACACTGTACAAATTTCCAATAAAGCCCCGTGATCTACCATGCCTACTATTACCTGCAGCACCTTCCCTTGAGGACTCTCACCCGCCCTATTATCCCACTAAGTCAGACCGCCTGTCCTCTGGTCTTCCCACTTACTCACTTGGGAGATCTCACTACCTTCCCTCCACCTGCACCAGCACTAACTCCTGTGCCAGCCACTTTCATTTCACTCAATCCCTCTCATCATTTCTTTGTAGGAGAAAATGGCCCAAAATAGGGAAGATGGAGCCAAGACAGATAGTGGAGCGCCCAACATTCATCTCCTCACTACATATGAGGGGAGAATCCTGAACTCATAGGGGAGGTTAGAGACCTCTCATGCGTGGATGCTGAAACCTCCCATTCCCAACAACCAAGTAAGATTCCTTGTAAATGGTCATGCTGCGTGCCCATTATTAACCGCTGTTAATGTGCTCTTAACATGCGCAAATTACTACCCTGACAATGCAACTCATTCCATTTCTTGTCTACTGCAGGCCCTGGCAACAGCCAAGCAGTCTCTGCACTCAATAGAGCAGCTCCTCCACCACTTCTGACAAAGAAGCCAGAGATCCCTCAAAGAATTCATGGGCAGCCACCACCAGGTCAGACACTGACATCTTTATAAGTGCTTTATCGGGATGAGAATTAGAAGCACCTTGTGGTGAGCATATCATTGCTACATCTCCCCAAATGACCAAGGAAGAAATATCCTAGAGATAGCAAGAACTGCAGATGCTGGAGTCAGAGTCGATACAGTGTGGAGCTGGAGGAACACAACAGGTCAGGAAGAATCAGAGGAGCAGGAGAGTCAACGTTTCGGTCCTAGACCCTTCATCAGGACAGCCAGTCCTGATGAACTGTCTAGGCCCAAAACGTCGCCTCTCCTGCTCCTCTGGTGCTATCTGACCTGCTGTGTTCCTCCAGCTCCACATTGTGTCAACTCTGACTCCAGCATCTGCAGTTCTTGCTGTGCTTCTCCAGATCTGCACTATGTTGACGGCGAAGAAATATCCTAGTTTGTCAAAACACTGTCAGAAACCAGGTATATCCCTCACCATCAAGCCAAGGCATCAACCCTGGTTCAGTGGAGTATAGGAGGGCCTGGAGCAGCATGAGGCAAACCTAAAAAGGAGGTGTCACCCTGGTGCAGTTACCAAACAGGACTACTTGCAAGCCAAACATCATAAGCAGCAAGTGATAGACAGAGTTCAGTGAGCCCACAATCAATGGATCAGATCTAAGTTCTATAGTCCTACCACATCCAAATGTGAACGGTGGTCGACAAATACACCCACTGGAGAAGGAGGCTCTACAAATATCCCATCCTCAGTGACTGATGAGTTCAACACAACAGTGCAAACGATAAGGCTGAAGCATTCGCAGCAATCTTCAGTCAGAAGTGCCGAGTGGATGATCCATCTCAAACTCCTCCAGTGATTTGCACCGTTACTGATAGCAGTCTCCAGCCAATTCAATTTACCTCATGTGATATCAAGAAATGGTTGGAGGCACTTAACACTGCAATGACTATGGGCCCTGACAATATTCCAGCAATGGTACTAAAGACTTGCGCCTCAGAACTTAGGCTCCCCTGGCCAAACTATCCCAGTACAGTTATAATGCTGGCATCTATTTTACTTAGTGAAAAATTGCCTAGGTATGTTCTGGACACAAAAGCCGGACAAAGCAACATTTAAATGGCATTTGGACGAATACATGGATAGGAAATGTTTGGAAGGATATGGGCCAAGTGCAGGGAAATGATGTTAGCGTGGGTGGACATTTTGGTTGGCATGGACCAGTTGGGCTGAAGGGCCTGTATCTGTGCTGTGGGACTCTATGGCTCTATAAATCCAACCTGGCAAGTTACCACCCCATCAGTCTACTCTTGATCAATAATAAAGTGATGGAAGGTGTCATCAACAATGCTATCAAGCAGCACCTGCTCAGCAATAACCTGTTCAGTGACGCCCAGTTTGGGTTCTGCCAGGGCCACTCAGCTCCTGACCTCATTACAGCCTTGGTTCAAATAGGGACAAAAGAGCTGAATTTCAGTGGTGAGGTGAAAGCAACAGCCCTTGACATCAATACCGTATTCAGCTGCATGTGGCGTCAAGGAGCCCGAGCTCAAAACTGGAATCAATGTATCAGGGTATCGGGGGTAAACTGTTGCTTGTTAGAGTCATATCTGACACAAAGGTAAATGGTTGTAGTTATTGGAGGTAAATTAACTCAGCTCTAAAACATCTCTGCATGAGTTCTTCAGTGTAGTGACCTTGGCCCAACTATCTTCAGCTGCTTCGTCAATGACCTTCCCTCCTTTAAAAGGTCAGAAGTGAGGTTGTTCACTGATTATTGTACAATATTCAGAACTATTTGTAACTGTTCAGTTACTGAAACAACCTACATTCAAATACAACAAGATCTAGACAATATCCAGGCTTGGGCTGACAATTGGCAAGTAACTTTCACACCACACAAATGCCGGGAATTGACTATCTCCAAAAGAAATGATCTAATCATTGTACCTTCACATTTAATAATGTTCCTATCACTGAATTGCCCAATATCAACATCCTTGGAGTTACCATTAACCAGATAGTCAAATGGGCTCACCACATAAACACAATGGCTACAAGAGCAGGTCAGAGGCCAGGAATACTGCAGCTGGTAACTCACCATCTGACTCTTCAAAGCCTGTCCACCATCTACAAGGCACAAGTCAAGAGAGTGATGGAATACTCCCCACTTGGCTGGATGAGTACAGCTGCAACAACACTCAAGAAATTTGACACTATCCAGAAAAAGCAGCCCACTTGATTGACACCACATCCACAAACATCCTTTCCCTTCACCATTAACGCTCAGTCACATTAGTGTGTACCAGCTATAAGGTGCACTGCAGAAATTCACCAAAGATCCTCAGACAGCATCTGCCAAACCCACAACTATTTCCATCTAGGAGGACAAATGCAGCATCCGGATTTGGAAACATATCACTGTGGGTCAAAATCATAGAATTCCCTCCCTAAGAGAGTTGTGGGTCAAGCGACAGCACAATGACTGCTGTGGTACAAGAAGGCAGCTCACCACCACCTTCTCAAGGGCATTTAGGGATGGGAAATAGTTGCTGGCCAGCAACGCCCATGTCCCACATCCCACAAGTGAATAAAATAAAATTAGGAGTGATGACCAAATGCTCGTAGAAGCATCTCTATACAGATCTATTCTGCAAACCAACATTTACAAATTGATTCAGTGCAGATTCTCAACTTCCTTGTAGCAGGCTACAAATTAAGAGCAAGTTTTCTGTGATTGGAAAAGGTAAAGATAAATTATACCAATCAATTTTGAATACATTTTTTGAGAAACCGATTAGGTTTGACCCATATTCAGCTGGAAAATGACAGACCTCACGGATTCTACCATTTAAAGAATTAGAGGACCCTCCTGTCTGCAAATTAGATGCCATATTCTTTACATTACAACACTGACAATACTTCGAAAGTACAAAATTAGCTGCAAACGCTAGAGGATGTCGGAGGATGGAAGTTATTTATTTTTCTCCTATTGTATCTGAATTGTTTCCTGTTTTGCAAACATTGATGATCACTCGAGCACAGCATAAAGAGGAAGATTGGGTAGAGAGAATTGAATGTCCTAAAGGGGACTAATCCTCATTCTGTTACGGGAAAATCTGCCTTGACAGTTTTTACAACTGAAGTGAGCCAAAAACATTCTTTCTTTTGGAAATTGCATCCAAAAGCAGTGCTATAGCTTTTCATTACGAGGAGGATTTGGTATTTCAAAAACAATTGCTACCAAAATGCATCATAATATGTTTGCGGTCAGATACCACATAAGCATTAATTGAGTATCTATATTTCCTGACAAATAGGCTATGTCATTGCAATAAGGAATTCTAGTGAGGTCATGAACACAACCTATATACCTTGAATTTGAGGCAGCTTTGTGTCCTGTCAACCATAGCTCCTATCCACTGAGAAAATATAGAAGAAAAATCATCACATTTATTTGCTTGATGTGAGCGTATATTGAAGTCTATGGTTTGACAGGTGTTTCCTGATGTGGTTTGGAAGGAGTAAAGCTTCATGTTTCAGTAATCTTCATTTCTACAAAATTTCTTTTGTTCCAGGTGTTGTTTATAGGGTATTGTGCAGCAGATGAAAGAACTCTATGATTCCCTGTGTTGCAAAGTGGAGAAGGTGAAGCAAAATCTGTCGTACCACAACTGGTAAACCCCACAGATGAAAAAAAGAACA
Organism: Ginglymostoma cirratum; assembly: GCA_024137785.1. Lineage (NCBI taxonomy): Eukaryota > Metazoa > Chordata > Chondrichthyes > Orectolobiformes > Ginglymostomatidae > Ginglymostoma > Ginglymostoma cirratum. Next base: position 19,260,722 of record JAHRHZ010000073.1, read on the forward strand.
ATAATGAGCAGTATTGACTTTCCCCTTCCTTTGATACCAGTAAACATGTTTCTTATTTGGATTCAGGTACAAGGGAACTTGAATCTATGTCTACCCTTCGTAAAGATTGCAGCTGTGGTTTCAGCAATGGCCAAACTGCAAGCCAGTGAGACTTCTTTAGTATGTCTCTTGCAGCAGGACCTATATTCCTCAGTTTCAAAAAACAAGCTAATGGCTCATATTTTCACTTTCAACAATTTGACAACATTTTAGTCACAAACACAATTCATTTAATGGCAAACTCTAACCCTTAAAAAACAGCTCCCTTTGTTGGATTTCCTGCTACTTGGTCAGTGCCTTCCAGGTTGCATTTTTTTGAGCTAGCATTTCATGTGCCAGTAGATCAATTGACTTATGATTTGGGACTTGAATAAGAATATTTGGCCTAGCCAAAGCCAAGTTTCCAATGATCCACTAATGACCTTTAGGGAAGGAAATTACCATCCTTTCTTGGTCTGGTCTAGATGTGACTCCAGACCTACAGCAACGTGGTTGACTCTTAATTATCCTCTGGGTAATTTGGGTTTGGCAATGAATGCTGGCCTAGCTGGTGACATCCTGATCCTGTGAATGCTTTAAAAAAAAATCAACAATCGCAGGTGATCTTGTGTCTTGAATCAACGCATTCTATTACTGGTTGGGTTGTTATATTAGAGGTTCACATTTTCCACATGATACTGCAGCATGAAGATGGTGACTTGCAGGTGTGAATCCATGTTCATCGAACAGCTATTGGCATTCCAGTTGTAACCCATCTTATGACTGGCAAGTTACACTACTCCCAGGGATGTGATGACAGCCAAGATGTTGTCAAATTGAGTGCCATGCCAGTGGCATTTCTACATTCCCTCCTGTCCGTAAATAATGTTACATACAATGGTGGATTTGATGGGTGACCCACATGCACCTTGGGCTAATTGACCCCTTAAGTGGCCAAGTATATGAGTTGGGGAGTCATGTTGAGGTTATACAGGGTGTTAATGATGCCTCTTTTGGACCACTGTCATCAGTTCTGGTCATCCTGCTATAGGGAAGGATATTATCAAGCTGGAGAAGGTTCAGAAAAGACTTATGAAAATGTTGCCGAGAATGGAAGGTTTGAGTTATAGGGAGAGGCTGTAAAGGCTGGGACCTTTCACACTAGATCATAGGAGGTTGAGGGGTGACTTTATACAGAATTTTTAAATCATGAGGTGTATAGATAAAATGAATGGCAGGTGTCTTTACAGTACAGTGAGCAATTTGAAGACTAGGGAGCGTAGTTTTTAAGGTGATAGGTGAGATGGGAAAGATTTAAAAAGGACATGATGGGCAACTTTTTACACAGAGTGGTTTGTGTATGGAACAAACTTCCAGAGGAAGCCATGGATGCTGGTACAGTTGCAACATTAAAATACATTTGGGTAAGTACATGAATAACAAATGTTTGGAGGGATCTGGGCCAAGCGCAGGTAGGTGTGACTAACATAGTTTGGGATTATGGTCGGCATGGATTGGTTGGACCAAAGAGTCTGTTTCCATGCTCTATGACTCTATGACTCTACGACTACGACTCCTGCTGGGACTTTTTCTGTGGTAAGAGAAAATATATAAAGCAGCAAGTGTTAACAATATCAATGAGATTTTGTGTTCTTAAACATGTCAGATCTATAGAATGTTAGACTGCAAAATTGTGGAAAATGTAGAAATGGCATATGAATTGAATGGGTACTTTGCATCAATCTTCAATCTAGAGGATGCAAGTAACATCTGACAAGCAGTGAGAAATCAGGAAGTGGAAGTGAGGGAAGCACTCAGAACATTCATACTCACCAAGGAAGTGGTTTTGAGTAAAATGTTAGAGTGGCAGGCTGACAAATACCTGTGTTCTAATGGACTTCATGCTACAGTATAAAAGAAATGGCTAGTGAGATGGTTGACACTTTGGTTTTAATTTTTCAAGACTCCTTTGATTCAGAGATTTAATTGGAAGATAGCAGTGCAACTCCTTTATTCAAAAAGTAAGAAAACAGGAAATTACATGCCAGTTGGTTTAACATCCATCATAGGGAAAATCATCAACATTATTCTGAAAGAAATTGTAGCAGGGCACTTGGATAAGATCAATCTAGAGAGTCAAAGTGCATTATAAAAGGAGAATCATATTTAACCAATTTATTAGAGTGCTTTGAGGAGGTAACACATGCTGTGGATAAAGGGAAACCAATAGATGTACAGATTTGGATTGCTCGAATCCGATAAAGGAGCACATTATTGTTGTCGCGGAAAATAAAAGCTTGCAGTGTTGGGTACTATATTGACACAGATAAAAGATTGGTTAGCTAACAGAAAGCAGAGAGTAGTTAGAAACAGTCTTTTTCAGGTTGGCAAGATCCAACAAACGGGTGCCAGAAATTCAGTATTGGAATGTCAATTGCTTACAGTTTATATATAATGGTTTGAATAAAGAGACAGAAGGTATCATTATCAAATTTGCTGACAACTCACAGATAGATAGGAGATTAAATCGCGAAGAGGACATTAAAAGGCTACTAAAGGATACAAATAAGTTAAGAATATAGGCAAAGAAGTGGCAAATTGATTACCATGTGGGAAAATGTCCGATTTTGCAGGAAGGGTTTAACAAAACTTATCAAAATTGTGACAGAGAGGAGGTGAAGATGGGTCTGGGTATCCTTGTGCATAAACTGCAGAAGATAAGTATTGCAGCTGCAACAAATAATTGGGAAAGTTAATAGAGTAAATCGAATACAGAAGTAGGCAGCCTATGCTTTAGTTATATCTGGCACTGGAGAGACCACATCTGGAGTACTGTGTACAGTAGTAGTCACCTAGTTTAAGGAAGGGTGTAATTGCATTGGATTGAGTTCCGGGAAGTTTTGCCATACTAATGCTTGGAATTTGTGGTGTGTCTTAGAAGGAGAGGTTAGGCTTGTATCCAACAGAGCTCAGAAGAGAAAAAAGATAATATGACTGAAACATATACATTCCTGACTGGTCTTGACAGGATAGATGTAGAGAGGAAGTTTCCTTTTTTGGGACAGTCTAGAACTAGGGTCATTGTTAAAAAATCAAGGGTTGCCCATTTCAAACAAAGAGGGACAATACTTTTTTTCCCTCAAGAAGGTCATTAGTTTTTGGAACTGCTTTCCTGAAAAAGTGGTGAATGCCACTTGAGTATTTTTGAGGCCCGACGTAGACAGATTCTTGTTAAACAAAGTGGTGAAAGGTTATCAGGATAAACAAATTGAAATCATGACAACCGCAATCTTAATGATTGGCACAGCAAGGTCAAGAGGCTGGATGACTTACTCATGTTTCTAATTCATATGCACCTATGTATTTAATACACCCAGCCTCCAGATTGCCCACTAAAAGCAAATGGTCTGGTCTACATACTGTGGTTGATATACCATCAGAGGCTCCCCCAAGATGTGACCAGCCCCCTTCCCTCCTTTCCACCCGCCTTAACCTGTGACTCCCCACCCATCAATTCTGTTGCCAACCTCACCAAAACCTGCCAGCTTTTGTAGAAGATAATGGGTCTGAGGGGGTTGATATTGGAAACTGCTTTAAATTCCATCGAATCTGATTATGTCATACATTTTCAGGAGAGAATCGGGAATCTAGTTTAAGGTCCCAAGAGGGCAGCAGGTATCACTCTTGGTTCCTGAAAGACTTCGTAATTATGTCTAACTTGTCAATAAAATTTCTTCCATAACTATCATACAATAAACTGTATATTGTAAAGATGTGTGATTCTTACTGTGAAGATTTGTAAGTGATTCATCCTCTGTTACTGTTAACCTACTAGACCCTTTAACTCAGTAGACAGGAGAATTGGTGAATGCACTATACCCCAACCACTATCTAATAATGGTTGGTTCTCCAGCACATACAACAACCTGACCCAACAATACCTTCCAGTCCATATTCATCCTTCCTCAGGGATTGCTGCAGTTCCAGCAGTGGCCACTGTTCCTGGTAGCAGTGCTTGGACAGAATCACAAAAGTCATGTGCTGCAGTAGGAGGTTATTCAGTCCATTACGTCCGCAGCACGACAAGACAGTTGTCAGCCATTTGTTTAAGCAGCTTCTCTGAGGCAGAACTCTCAGTCGAGGGCAAAAGCCCCACCTCAAACCCATTAAATGTCCAACTGCCATTAAATAATGACTAAGTTGGGCTAGCAGAGACAAGAGGGTCAAACCATTATGACATGGGTTACAACCCAGTCACGTAGTATTCACTTCATTCATCCATATGGAAGATTTGCAGCCATAAGAGTGGGACACAATTGCCTCAATATTAATTCCTTTAATTTCAATCTGACCTATTTCCATGCATTGTAAACCATTTTGTAATATAAGCCTTTCTTTTAGTTTCAGAGAAAAAAAAACAGGTGTTCATGGTAAGCTCTTTCCTTTTAATTCCTGGTTTCTGTATCAAAACTAATCTGGTTCATTCTTCATAAATTTAACAAATGATGCGGCACATCAGCAGTGAGTGACGTGGCAGTTGATTCAAGCAACAGGTTAGTCTTGCATTCAGTCTGTATCCTTCTGCAAAGGGTGCCCCCATGTGGAATTCAAGCTAACTACATGCCTTCTGAATGGAATTTCCATCAGTTTTTACAAAATTGTTTACCACCTTTTTGGTTCCGTTTCCAAACATTCTCAGTTTAAATCCTCATTTGTTTTAACATAGTTACTAAGGTTAATTTAGATATCCCCAAAAATGCTATCAATTTGGCTTTTCAGAATATTTGTAGAGTGGATTCTACATATATCTGACTTAATTCAAAAGGAAACATCACACAATGATCTAAATTAAATAGAGATTCAGATAGCAGAATGTATTCTCTTAAGAACAGAAATCTTTCTTCCAAGTTTGTGCCCAGGCAACACAATATTGCCCATATTTTATGAAGAAGGGTCACTGGACCCGAAACATTAACTCTGCTTTCTCCCCACACCTGCTGAGATTTTTTATTTCTGGTTCTGCTGCCCATATTTTATATATGGACCAGCTTTGCATAGAGTGCGAATGGTGTGAGTTACAAATCAAAGTAAGACCTGAGCCATGTTAACTCATTCATATTCTGCCAGTGAAGAGTAATGGAAAATCTTGCTGCCCAGAAATCAATAGCTGGTAAGTGGCAGAACAGGCCGTTTTGTGGGATTCAGCAGGGAGGAAAGGCCAAATGTATGTTGAGTGCAAGTTTTGAGGTAAGTTTGCAGTCAATAAAACTTTAGCTTTCCTGCAGGCACAGGCTAAGCAGTCTTGCTGCTCCTTGGGACAAGGACTTTTGTTTTAAACTGGAAAGTCCTTACTTCAGTATCCAAGAAATCATGAATGAAGCTGAACATTGTGCATTTGTTGGCAAACATCCCCACTTCTGACCTTTTGATGGAGAGAAGGTTATTGATGAGGCAACACTTATATCCTCTACATTCTGGAGTACTAAAGACAATGGCACTCGAAATTTTGGATACATTGGTGGTGATCTTCCAAAATTCTATGGACCCTGGAGCAATTCCTAGTGATGGGAGGGTGGCAAATATAACCGCACTGTTTAAAAAAGGTGAGAGAGAAAGAAAACACAGTAATTAGCTTAACATCAGTGGTGAGGAAAATGCTAGATTCTATGGTGTAAAAATTGACAAACCATGCTTTCCACATGTACTGGAGATTTTTGAGGATATAAACAGAGAAATAGATAAGAGAGAAGCTGTGGGTGTGAAAGGCTTTTGATAAGGTCCCTCAAAAGAGGTTAGTGGACAAAATTGGGATATGAGATAATACATTGCTGCCTCATAATAATACATCCTGCCTCACAGCGGCAGGGTTTTGGGTTCAATTTCACCCTCAGGTGACTGTCTGTGTGGAGTTTGCACGTTCTCCCTGTGTTTGCATGGGTTTCCTCCAGGTGCTCTGGTTTCCACCCACAGTCCAAAGGTACACAGGTTAGGCGGATTGGCCATGGGAAATGCAGGGTGATAGGGTAGGGGGGGTGGGTCTGGGTGGGATGTTGCTTGAAGGGTCGGTGTGGACTCAATGGGCTGAATGGCCTGTTTTGACACTGTAAGGAGTCTATGAACTGGTTGACAGTGAATGGGAATAAATGGGTCTTTTCTGAGTGGCAGGCCGTAACTAATGAGGTACCATCAGGATCAGTTCATGGGCCCCAGATATTCACGATATAGAATGAGCCAAATGCAACATTATGACGTTTGATGGTAATAAAAAAAATTGGTGGGATTGCGGATTGTAGGGAGGATGCAAGGAGGCTTTAGGTGATTTAGATAAGTTGAAGATGTGGGCAAACACATGGCAGATGCAGTATAATGTGACTGAATGTGAAATTATACATTTCAGTGCGAAAAACAGAAAGGAAAAGTATTATTGAAATGGTAATATATTGGGAAATGTGGATGTACAAAGGAATCTGGGTGTCCTTGTACACCAGACAATGAAAGGAGACAAAAAAAAACAAAGAACCGCGAATACGAGCAAACAGAAACAGAAATAGAAATAGAAATTGCCAGAAAAATTCAGCCAGTCTGGCAGCATCTGTAGAGAGAAAGCAGAGTTTATATGTTTGGTCCAATAACCCTTCTTCAGAACTGATTGTAGTGAAGAAAAGGTTGGTATAGGTACTGAAGATGGGCTGGGGTGGACAGGGGAAGGTGCAAACAGTAGATGGAGTTGAATCAAAGAGAGAGAGAACAACAAGTAGACAGACAAAGGAATGTGTAATGGTCAACATGGGAGAACCAATAACTGCTAATGGGGACTGTCAGTAGCTGACAATGTGTTGGTAGTGACAGCAGCCCATGTGATGACAAAGCCTTTTGTATGAAGTTTCAGGTAAGTGAGGATGAAAGGAACCCTATCATTGTTGTGGAAGGGAAAAGAAGGGATGAAGACCAAACTATAGGAGAATGAAAGGTGATAGGTAGGTGCAGCAAGCATTGAGGAAGGCAGATAATACGTTGGCCTGCATCGCAAGAGGATTGTAGTCCAGTAGTAGGGATATTTCATTACAGTATATAGGGCCTTAGTGAAACCACACCTGGAATAATGTGTTCAGTTTTGCCTCCTCATTTAAGAAAGGATAAAATTGCTATAGAGGGAGTGCATTGGAGGTTCACTCGTCTGACACTTGGGGTGGCAGCACTGTCCTATGAGGCAAGACTGGTTTGACTGGGCCTGTATTCTCTAGAGTTTAGGAGGATGAGAGGGGATCTGCTTGAAGCATATAAGTTTCCAATGACGAAAAAAACTGAGTTATCATTAAGTTAGATTTTGGAAAGACAGTAACTGCACGCAGGGCTCAGACTGCAAAGGCTGAGAATGATGAAGGAAGAATTGGTTTGACAGCAGCAGATTGGAGAGGGTAAAATAAATTGGGATAGTCAGCAAACAGTAGGACATTGCTAGCCACAAGTTATGGACAAAAAGATGGGACTAAATTACGTGTAAAATTTTAAATTAAATTTAAATTATGGAATTTTCCAGAGAACAATGGGACCTGAAGCGAGTATAGAGAGGCATAACAACACCACCTTATGGCTGAATGTCTACACTGCAAAGCATAAGGAATTTTACTGTATTGTTTCAGAAGCTAACATGATTTTTGTATGAACCAAAAGAACTGCTGATGCTGTAAATCAGAAACAAAAACAGAAGTTGCTGGAAAAGCTCAGCAGATTGGGCAGCATCTATGAAAAAAAATCAGAGTTAATGTTTCGGGTCTGGTGACCCTTTCTTAGAACTGTTTTATCTTTATAAGCTCTCTTTTGCAGTTCATAAATATCCATTCGATAATTTTCAAAGAAATAACTATTTTACGTATTTCTTTGTAATCTGAACTATGTCAAACATGATACTTTTTTCAAATGTTCTTTTGCAGTGATAACTGATTTTAATTTGTTATCAACAAACCTTGGAATGGTTAATAATTGCGCATCATGAAATTTTAATTGGGAGTTAAAAACAATTTGATAGCATATATATTTGTTATTCACCACCATTTACTTCTCCGCAAAACTAGAAGACTGATATTTTTCTTCAAACATGATAATACTTAGTTGCAAGTTTATCATAGTACCCTTAAAACACAAAACAAAGGCAATTAAAAGATTATAGACTCAAAATTCCTTTTTAATATTAATTTCCATCAGCTTCATTTTATCACTACCTCTCTTTCCAAACCACACATCCAAACCATCACTACCCTTACTCCAGAATGTCTCTCCTAATGTGCCTTCCCTCCTGTAGGCCTCTTTAAGTATCATTTGAAATTTTAATAAATATGATAATTTGTCACATGATTTAAAGGAGGACACAGAGAAAATACACTGCTCTCTATTACTATCACTCACCAAGCATTGCACTAGTTAAATGCTCAAATAAAAAGAAATTTTGCTAAAGTACATTACCAAATGTAATTACAAGTGAAATTTGGGTAGCAAAAGTGCACAAAATAATCAAAAATGTGGTTGGTAATCTCCCACAACAATGCAAAGAGAAGTTAAGAATAATGGCTTATCCTAACTTCCAGTGGAGAAGGCATCACATATTTTTTTGTGTCAGGCCAACTTGAATGTCAGATCAACGTCTTTACCACTTCATGCAGAAAGTGGCATTAATAAAGATGAACATTCAATAGCCCAACCACCTCGACAATCCTCCGGAGTAAAGAATTCCACAGTCTCTTTAAAAGGTAATGTCTCCACAGTCCACAGGCTACTCTTTCATTAGAAAGAGATGACTAGAGGTGGTTGAACCTGAGGGTCCCCATGCCTCAGGTGAGCAGAGAGGTTGAGAAGAACAAAGGAATCTGGGTCTCCTGCCAACTAACCTCATCTAGTCTGAGATAATAGGAACTGCAGATGCTGGAGAATCCGAGATAACAAGGTGTAGAGCTGGATGAACACAGCAGGCCAAGCAGCATCATAGGAGCAGGAAGGCTGA
>JAHRHZ010000073.1:19270137-19317809 GCA_024137785.1 Ginglymostoma cirratum
TCAGCCTTCCTGCTCCTATGATGCTGCTTGGCCTGCTGTGTTCATCCAGCTCTACACCTTGTTATCTCATCTAGTCTGATATCATTTTGCATTGCAAACTGGCTGTCCGGCCAACTGAGCTAACTGAACTGAGACTTGGTCAAAGATTACTACCAGTGTATCCATTATCTCTGTGACTATTTCCTTTGAAATCCTAGGATACATTTCATCAGATCTGAGGACTTATCAGTCTTTAGACCCCTTAGTGTCAAGAGTACATTTTCTCCAGTGACAGTTATTGTGTTTATTTTCTTCCCCAATTTAGCTCTTCGATTATTTAGTATGTTTAGAATGTTATCAGTGACATCTACTGTGAATATTGAGGTGAAGGTTGACTGGAGTGAACTAAATCTGAGGAAATGATGTGTAGTGAAGTTCTCTTGGTGGGGATCCTGGAAGGCAAACTTTACTGCTGAGATCTGAAGGGGCATTTCTCCTCCATAGTACCGCATTAAGGGAAGTATTTTACTTCAGTGGTCTGCCAGATTCTTCATATGTTCTTCTTGTAGCCAAGTAACATGGCAGCTGTTATATCCCTGTGGAACCAGCTATTGGCAGCTCATGATTGGAGTGGAGTGTGGTCACAAATTCTCCTTTCTAGGTATTTTTATTCAACTTGTTCAGGGATGTTATGAAATACCTCTGGAGTAGGCAGGACCCAAACCCAGATCTTCTATCCCAGAGGCAGAAACTCTACCACTACACCACAAGACCCTCCATGCTCCCATCTGTATGTATCACAGTAACTGTTCAGTCAACAGTATCGAGGATCTTACTAAGAACAGGCACTCATCTTGGCATTAAGACACAGCTTATTCCATGATAGTAACAGATACAAGTTATTGGCTAATTAGGTACAACTAGAAAAACTATTAGGGGCTAGGGATGACTCGGCTGACCCCACTGAGATCTCTCATGGGACATCCTCGTTCTTCACCTAGGATTGTGTAACATCAGCAGCTTGGGTGAAGCCGAATGCAATTTCCAACATTAACCATTTCAAAACCATTACCTTACACAATAGATCCTTGTGCTCATTTAAATCCTGTTGCCATTTAAATTATGAAGGGTTGGTCCTCATGACTGTAGCACTACAAATCAGGCAATTATCCCAAGGGTCTGAGAGACACCCCATTGTTTTGAGCAGATTTGCCAACCATGGGTCAGGGTAATGGCCATATGATTGTTAGACCATTTAACTATGGCAGAAATATGCCATTTAGTCTATTGAGCCTGCTCTGCCATTCAGATCATGGTTGATAAATAATCCTCAACTCCCCTTTCCTGCCTTGACACTATAACTCTTCATTCTCTTACTGATGAAAAGTCTGTGTATCTCATCCTTGAATGTATTTAATGACACAACCTTGACAGCCCTCTGGAGTAAAGAATTCCATAGATTCATTAAAAGGTAAAGTTACCATAGGGCTACTCCTTCATTAGAGAGAGATGATTAGTGATGGTTTAACCTGACGGTCACCAAGCGTCAGGTGAGGGGAGGGGTTGAGGAGAACAGTCCTTCATGCTAACCTCCGCTAGTTTGGCATCACTTTGCGTTGCAAACTGGCTGTCCGGCCAACTAAGCTAACTGACCTGAGTCTTGTTGATAGATTATTACCAGTGCATCCATTATCTCTGTGACTTTTTCCTTTAAAATCCTAGGATACGTTTCAACAGATCCGGGGACTTATCAGTCTTTAGCCCCATTAGTGCCAAGAGTACATTTCTCCAGTGATCACTATTGTGTTTATTTTCTTCCCCCTCTTTAGCCTCTTGATTATTTAGTATGGTGAGAATGTTATCAGTATCATCTACTGTGAAGATTGAGGTAACGGACTTATTCAACACTTAATATGGCTCTGCATATTATTATTTCACAAGCCTTGTTCTCCACAGGATCTAGATTCAATTTGGCTTCATTCTTCCTTTTTATATCTCTAAAGGAACTCTTACTGCCTTTTATATTACATACTAATTGATCCTCATTGTTTATTTCTCCCTCATTACTATTTTTTGGTCATCTCTTATTGCCTTTTAAAACTTTCCCAGTTACCTCTTTGCCACATTCAATTTGATACTACTCTTAACTAAAATAAACATAAGAACTGTGGCTGCTGGAAACCAGAAACAATTTCAGAAAATGTTGGAAAAACTTAACAGACCAAACATCATCTGTGGAAGCAGAGTCAACATTTTGGGTCTAGTGACCCTTCTCCTAAGCACAATTCTTTCAGTTAACACTCTGCTTTCTCTCCATAAGTGCTGACTGACCTGTTGACTTTCTTCCGGCAACTTCTGATTTGTTACTGCTTGTAACTACCTTATTAACCAAGTTGGGTCTATCCCAATCCAAGAATCCTTCTTTCAGAACTTGGATATATATCTGGTATAAGGCATGAACTCTTTTCTTAAACATCTGCCATTGTTCCTCAACTATCTTGTCAGTCCAATGCCTTTCCCAGTCCTCTCTAGCCAATTCTGCCCTCACCCCAGGAATTACCCTTATTTAAATTTAGTGCAGTCGTTTCTGATCAAAGTTTCGAAGTTTCTCACTCTCAAACTGAATACTATATTCTACAATGTTGTGGTCACTGTTTCCTGGGGATCCTTTACTCTGAGATAATTTATCAAATCCACCTCATTACATTACCAGGTTAGAAACATTTCCCAGTCTCTTAGTATAGTACGTTAATTCTTCTTAGCAGATGCAGGTGTGGCACAGGCACATCGGGAAGAAATCTTACAAAACTCATTCTATAATTGTTGATTCAATATGATAAGCACAGGAAGATTAACCAGCAAACTACCACCCTCAAACACAATTTGCCAGGCATTAAAATGGACTGGAACCCAACAGATCTAATTTCCACCACAAATTTCAATCCTCTCCCAACAAAAATTACCACAAGGTTGCACAAATCTGATTGCATAACTTTGCAGCTTGTATCTGAAGGCTTGTCTGTAGCTAAATGATTGCCAAAGAACCAGAAAACCTTTCACTCAGCGAATTCTCAATAATTCACAAAGGTCCCTATAATTCCTTGCTTCCTTATAATACTTCAACAGAGACATGAAAGAAGAAGGTAACATTTAAAAGTGAAATTGCTTTACAAAGTGAGAATAAATGTGTAAGGAGTAATGGCACACAATTGGGATTCAGGTGAGAACTCTTCCAGAGACATAGCTATTGATAGTAGGGTGAGTGACTTCTTTCTCTGCTACATGATAAGAACTCGACACTGTTTACAACCTTGCATAGGAACCATGGCAAACAGGTGTTTTATTTTCTGTTTACTTGATGGTTTCCCAAGATGTCCTGGTTACAGAGGACATAAGTATGCTAGTTCCTCTTACCCATACAAGTACCAGCTCAAATTAATTTCCTTCAAAAGATTCATAGAAATGACAGCAGGAGGACTATGAGGGAGGCCCAAGTCTAGATATCCCTCTTTTACCAGACCACACATTGTTAACTTATATGGATTGCCAAAACAAGGCATTTATTGAGTCAATAAGTCATCGCACAGGAGACCTTTTGGCCCATTATGTCCATGTTGATTCTCCATACAGCAATCCAGTTTGTCCCAGTCTCTGGCTCCACAAGGGTTTGATATAATGGAGTATCTTTTTGATGCATCATATGATTAAGAGTGAATCACATTAGCATGGTACTGGAGTTCAGATCAGGAAAGTAAGGGAGGTTTCCTGCATTAAAAGAGCATTAGGAGATCAGTAACTTCTATACAGCGATTTCTCACTTGTACAGCCACTTTCCGATTTACCAGATTTGTATTTCAGTTTCATTAATAGAGAAAAGTTATTTTGAAGTTAACTCAAAAGATCAATATGGCACTTGAACACATGATATCTGCATTAGTGCTCCAGTAATAGATCCATGACACTATCACATACTTTAGAATATTCATAGATGTGACAGTATACAAGACCTTTTTAGCTTTCTGACGGGAAAATAATTTCACCAACAAGAGAAGCTACAAGTTCTTAAATACTTTGAAAATTATGTGGTCAGAGGACAATAGGGAAACAATAAAAAAAGTTTAAAAAGTGGGAAACATGAGAAAAAATAAAGATTAAAAAGCACAATTCACAGTGATGACAATATTTTCCCTGATGTGCAAGTTATGTAATGGAGCTGTGCTCTTAATATCGAACGATAAGTGCAATTATTCAAATGTGTGAAACACTTGCAATGCTTTTTGGGAGATGCATGCAAGATGGATTTATTAGGAATGTTGCTATTACATGAGGGAGGAGAATAGTTGAATATATTGCTCAGCACAGAGAAACAAGAGTGAGCGGATGGAGAGGGGGAGGAACCTGAATTGGAAAAGAAAATAACATGACCTATTAGCTGAATGGTCTGATTTCTGTTTTACAATAACAACTTACTTAATGAAAGCATATCATTGATCTAGATATCTTTTCTGTTGAGATGTAATGAAATCTAAATCCATTCCAGTCACTTGGGTAACTTTGGCACAGCATTCACTAATTTTTATAATGTCTGCAACCTTTTAAGAATACTCAGAACACCTGCAACTTGAGGAAATTACTTTATCAAACAAAAAACTCCTCGTGCAATGCTGGAGAAGTTTAGAAACCTGCATTCCACCATGGAGTAGGTAACCATCTAATCTTTAGCTTTCATTCACTCCGCTTCTGTAGCTACCCATCTGCTTAAATACACTTACACATTCATTTTAATATCCAACTAAAACTATGAATCTTTCTCATTCTCTTTTCTCTGGGTATAGCACTCATCTCCACTTCCTGAAGCCCAATGGACACTGAAATGATTTTGCCTGATGCAACAATGTTTATGTTACCTCCCACGATGCAAGAAACTGGTTGTGGACATTATGGTAATGAAGAACATAACAGACATTTATTACAACATTACGTTCACAGGCACATATGTGTCATGCTAACATTAAATTGTGATTTTACAGAACTAGGAACTAGACTAGCACGCCAGCACCCCTTGCCTATGTTCTGGGGTTACGAGTTCAAATCGCACCATGGAAGATCGTGAAAATTGAGTTTATTAAAAACCTGGAATAAAAAGCCAATCTTTTAGTGACCATGTAATCACTGTCGATTGTCATTATAAAGAACTGGTTCACTTATGTCCTTTAGGGAAGGAAATCTGTCGTCTTTATCAGGTCTGAATTTCACTAGCCTCCAGACTCACAGTAATTTAGTTGATTCTTAACTGCCCTCTGGGCAATCATAGATGGGAAATAAATACCACCCCAGCCAATGATAACACCATCCAAGTGAATTAATAAAAAAAGGTACAGTGTCTATGAGAAGCACGTCATGCTTCAAATGATGCAAGAAAAGATGGAGCATGAGACCACTGTACCCTCAGGTCACATGTTATGATGCAGTGTAATATCATGAGAATGTCCTTTCAAAGTACAAAGTTGTAACCACAAGACATAATGCAACAGTCAGATTCGTGAATGGATATGGAGCACCAACTAGTTTAGATCTGGCTGGGGTACATAAAGCACATTTAGACCCTAACCTAGTCTGGCAAAACTGCCCTATGTTCCAAGATCATTCTGGCACTTGAAAATACCGCCAGTTTTATATCTCTACTGCAAACCATCTTCTTGAACCACTCTGTGTTGTCTCTTCCCACCTAGGAATAGGAAACTCATGGGTTTCTTTGTTACTGAAATTGAGATCATTCAGTCTGCCATTTCCTTCCCTTCCCTGAGCACACTGAGGTGAACTTACTCAAATTATCCCGTTGACCTAGTCCCAAGAATACATTTCTAAAATTGTTCTCATGTCCAACCATGCTCCCTCTGATTATTTCAACATTGAAACCTACTTCTGCTCCTGTAATTGCTGGCCACCTCAGCCTTTCGCTTCCTGACTGATTTCTAATGAAATATCACAGACAAAAAATGTTAACCCTGTTTCTCCCTCCACAGATACTGCTGGAACTGTTGAGTATTTTCAACAATTTTAGGGTTTTATTTCCTTCATAGCTCCCATTTCAAACAATATTGTTAAAAGTTCTCCCTGCTCAAGTTCTGATGCCATCTCCTTCAAATCTTCGATCAGCATCCCTCACCTAAATAAATACAAACTACCACATTGTCTTGAACATGACTTTCTCCTGCAAAGTCCTTCAATATACTTTTGCCTCTGCAACCTGTGGTTCTGTTTGTCTTTTATCACAGAAATCCATATTTGCTTTGCACTCATGTGATTGCCATTCCTGCCACAGTATCTCAATGGTTGTTTATGAAAGTTTAAAACCACATCTTACGTGTGTATAGCAAAGTTGAAAATTCCTCCTTATCTTCCTTGAGCTGTATGTAACCTTTGACATAGGTGACACCATGTCCTCCTCCAATGCCTCTCTACCATTACGCAACCACACGGAAATTTGTTCTTTTCTGTTCTATGCAGTCCAACCAGAAAACTATCTGCAATGACCTCTCCACCCACTCCCACAATTTCTGGTGTTCCTCAAAGATCCAAAAATTGTCCACGTTCCCGTTGCCCCAACCAGCATCTTGCAATAACAGCATCAGTTTCCACATGTTAGCTGATATCACCGAGCCCTGTTTGTCCACCAGCCTTCTTGACTCCTCCACAATCTCTAAATTGTCTGACTTTATCTGATACCCAGTACTGGAAGAGCAGTAATTTTCTCAAATTAAATATTGGAATATCCTTAGCTCAAAATCCATGTCTGTGGCTGAGCCAGATAGTTCATACCCTGACTATCAAACAATGAAGGTAGTAGATCATGTGCTAGTGCTTTGATAGTGGATGCCCTCACAAAGTCTTAGACTTGTCTTTTTGATGGCCAGCCAGTGGTCTGCACATTTGATTAGCAGGAGAACCCCTTTGGTGTTACAATTCCCAACTCCTTCCTTTCCAGTGGCTCCTTTCCAGAGTTGGACATCTTTTCCAACTCTGGCATTGAAAACTCCAAAGACTTTTATCTTCCTTAGGGATGTTGGTGACTATGGTGCCCAGGCAGAGTAGAAACCTTCTTCTACCTGCTCTTTGAGTCGGTTCTTCATTCCGGCTGATTGTTTTGCTCATTGTCCGTGAGGGTTCATACATCCAAGGTTCTGAGTTTGAGTTTGATTTTGGTTATCAGACCACAGCTAGATGGGCTGCTGGATATGGTTCTCCAGCATAACTGGTGCCAGAACAGGCTATTTTTAGGGCATCTTGCCCCATCCCATACGAGGTGAGCAGAGTGGATCCCGACAAGGGCTACTCAGTTAAGAAGAAAGCTGTCAAAACGTTATCCAATTCCTTTTCCTAGAGCGAAACAACTGAGTCAGGCTCTACTGTCTATGTGCTGGTCCAAAGCTAGGGACTTCCAGGTCTCACAATCCTGACCCATTACCTCTCGCTGATTCCAACAGGGTTGATGTGTGTGTGGGGTGGGTGTGTTGAACTCTCTAAGAAGACACCTTGTACATGGTATCTTTCAACACGGGAATCCTGGTGCACATCCTTCCTTGATGGAAGGTAGATCGAGTGACAAGGAAACCTTGACAACTGGAAATTTCCCAAATGCTGCCGCTTTTATCTGCTGTTACGGCCATTGGTATCACACAAATATCTTGCACCTCGATCACTGTTGAGGACTTGATTTGGATTGCACTTTGTCTGCTTCCTCCCCTCTGACATTTCCATTGCTGGTGACTCTGCCAGGATTTGAGAACTCCTGATGTCATCACTCTCGGAATCAATGGAACACTTAAACCTCTCCACCACAGCAAGATGGCAATCCACAGAAGGGGATTAAGGCTGTAGTGAAATAAGAAAACAAATGTTCTGGGCAGAACTACACTGAGTATCAGTGAGCAGGTTATTAGAAAGTGAGTACAGCTTGATAGCTGTCAACACCACTGTGCTGATAATCAAGACCAAACTGGTGGTATTGTAATTGGTCAGATTGGATTTGTCCTTTTCTTTTGACAGGACTTTCCACATTATTGGATAGATGCCTATGCTTTAGTTGCGTTGAAACAATTTCCCAGGGGCTTGATTAATTCTGGAACACAAGTATTCAGCACAATAGCCAAGATGTTTCCAGGGACCATAACTTTTACTATAGCCAGTATACTCATTCAGATTTGTTAACATATGGAGTAAATAAACTCAGCTAAAGACTGGTATCTATGCTGCTAAGGACCTCAGGAGGCAGCCAACTGGTTTATCTACTTGGCTATTCTGGCTGATGATGGTTGAAAACTCTTCACTCCTTATATTTTGCTTTGATGTGCTGGGCTTACCATCATTGGGGTTGGGAATATTTGTGTAAAACAGGGTTGTAATCTGATTTTTTTTTTAGGAAGTCTTAGTTCTGTATATCACATGCTGCTTCTCCTATTCACCATACATGTAGTCCTGTATTGATGCTTGGTGATGTTTGGGATGTTTGGTGCTGTTTCTGGAAAGCTCCCTTACAATCCTTAGATCCTGAAACAATCTATGTTCAAATCCAGAATGTATAATATTCAAGATTGGGCTGACAAGTGGCAAAGTAAATTTTCACAATGCAAGTATCAATAATTATCGCCAACAAGACAGAATCTAACCCTTGCCTCTTAACAACCAATGGCATTACCATTTCTGAATCCCCCTCGATTAATATCTTGGGGGTTACAGTTGATCAAACACTGAACTAGATCAGCCGCACAATTACTGTGGCTAGAAGACCAGGCCAGAGACTAGGAATTCTGTCATGACTAACTTACCCCCTGACTCCCTGTTGCCTGCCTCACTTTGCATGAGGAGGAAATTCTTAAGCTGGATAGTGAAAAGCATAACTGTTCATGTGAGGACAAGGAGATTGCACTGCCTCATCTGGCAGCTTGTTCCATGCATGCATCATCCTCTGCTTAAAAACGCTGTCCCCAGGTCTATTTCAAACATTTTCCCTCTTACGTAAAACCTGTGACCTCTAGTTTTGGACTCCCCTACCCTAGGAAAAGGACCAGGCTATTCACCCTATCCATGCCCCTCATGATTTTATTAACTTCTCTAAGGTCACCCCTCGGTCTCTGATGCTCCAGAGAAAACAAAATCCCAGCCTATTCGGCCTCTTCCTATAGCTCAAACCCTCAAATCTTGGCATTGTCCTGGGATATTTCAAGTTTAACAACATCTTTGCTACGGCAGGGAAACTAGAATTGGACATGGTGTTCTGAAAGTGGCCTCACCGATGTCCTGTACAGTTGCAACTTGACATCCCAACTTCTACACATAAGGCACTGACCAATGAAGGCAAGCATGCCAAACATCTTCTTCACCATGCTGAGCACCTGCAGCTCCACTTTCAAGTAACTATGCAGCTGGACCCCTAGGTCTCTTTGTTTGGCAACACACCCCAGGGCCCTACCATTAACTGTATAAGTCCTGCCCTGATATTTCTTACCAAAATGCAACACCTCACGTTTATCTGAATTAAACTCTCACTGCCACTCCTTGGCTCATTGGCCCATTGGCCCATCTGATCAAGGTCCCATTGTACTCTGAGATAACCTTCATTGTCCACTACACCACCAATTTTAGTCCTATCTGTAAACTTACTCAACGTATCTCCTATATTCACAATCAAATCATTTATAAATGATGAAAAGCAGTGGATCCAGCACTGATCCTTGTGGCACACTGCTAGTTACAGGCCTCTAGTCCGAAAAACAACCCTCTACTGATTTGGGAAGATTTTGCACGGCATTTTGTCAATGACTGTGTCATTCCTTTCACACAATTCATTGCTGAAAGTACTTTTAGCTGCGTTATTCGTAAGTACAGTATATGCTTTTAAGCATGGCTTAAACTCATTATCAGCTAAGTCCTCTCCATTATCAGTCAAAAATATAGCTCGTTCCCAAATTTCTGTCTTTATTGTAACAACTGTGTCTCTTTATTGTCTTTAAAACCTGTGTGCTGCAAGGGAAAGGACTGCCATTTTTATAAAACAGGATTGGCTGCATAATTTTACAGTCCGGAATTCAACACCTATCTGAATTCTGTCCTACAGCTAGGGGTTCCTGCAATGTAGAGACAATCGGAAGTCAAGTGTTGTTTACAAGTGAAGCCAAGATTGGTTCTCAGCTAACTGAGCGGGTTGGAACTGAAAATACGTCACAGAGACGCAGATACAGAAACAGAAAAAGACACAGAAGAGTGTGTGTTGTTCTCCCAACAGTAAGAAAAAAACTCAGTTTAAACTTGAGGGAAACCATTATCTGTCAGGCAGCATTTGCTGTGAGCTGCGACTTTTGTATTGATAAATTAGATGCATTTTCCAAGTGAACCAGTCACTGTACTTTTTACAAACCAGTGGAAGCTTCTAGAAAAAGTCGACTGAACACTAAGGACCTGACATGTTGAAGGAAGATCATCTCAACATTGGAATTGAGAAGCAAAGACCACTGAACTGACTTTCCAGTTTTTTTCTACATTCACCAATTGTTTATTTTCTCTATTTGTTTGTTTGAAACTAAAAAGGGTTCAGAAAAGATTTACGAGGATGTTGCCAGGATTGGATGGTTTGAGCTTTAGGGAGACGTTGAATAAATAGGGGCTATTTTTCCTGGAGGGTCGGAGGCTGAGGGGTGACCTTATAGACGTCTGTAAAATCATGAGGGGGATGAATAGAGTAGATAGGCAAAATCTTTTCCCTGTGGTGGGGGAGTTCAAAACTAGCAGGCATAAGTTTAAGGGGAGAGGGAAAAGATATAAAAAGGACCTAAGGGGCAACTTTTTCACACAGAGGGTGATGCGTGTATGGAATGAGCTGCCAGAGAAAGTGGTGGAGGCTGGTACAATTACAACATTTAAAAGGCGTCTGGATGGACATATGAACAGAATGGGTTTGGAGGGCTTTGGGCCAAATGAGACTAGATTTCTATAGGATATCTGGTCGGCATGGATGAGTTGGACCAAAGGGTCTGTTTCCGTGCTGTATATCTCTATGATTCTATGACTCTGTAACTTGTGTGCATCTGTAAAGAGGGAGTTTATAAAATGATTAGAATTTTACTTCGAAGTGTTATATGCTAATGATGTACATCTGTTCGTCTGTAGCTATAACGTAATTGGTTCGAATCAATGATCATTTTTGTTTCGTACAGAAACCTGGTCCATGCTTTCTATCAACCTTGGTCTGAAAGTCAGGTAAATTGGGGTACTGTCCATACCTTAAGAAAGCTTCAATGTTTGGGATGACTCCAGGGACAAATCACACGGCTTAGAGCAGTTTTTTGCATGGAATTACCTCTTTTTTTTGCAACCTCAATGCATTGCCATCCCCAAATCTAAAACAAGTAGAGCTTCTATATTCCCTGACCTTATTTCAATTCTCACTACCAAGTGAATCTAGATGATGTTAGCCAAGCATTCCAACACAGAATTAAAATTCAATCATTACATAATGCCATACAATTAAATGAATCTGTTCAAAATGCATTTGTCAAAACCAAAGCTTCTTGTGACTGATAAAGTTCTTTTGGACTGATCGCAAGAATAATTTAAGCTTCCAAAATTCTCTGTGACATCTGTTACTTGATGGTTTCTGCAGTTTATGGCATAACAATATTTGAAGTCAGACCTGAGGAACCAGACATCTGTTCTATGGGCTTTCTCGGACTCTATTCACTGACAATTGCTGATTCAATCCTGTCAACTGCTGTGGTTTCCAGATTTGTTGTATCCTTATTCATTCTGTCAGTAACTCCACTATCCAGATGATCTCAAAATGCTGCAATCTTTCTACACTTGGGAGAAAACACGGAGTGTCCAATTTATTCATCAAGGCTGCTGCGAAGGACTGCTTCCCCAGGAATTCCTTTCAGGGCAGAATGTATCTGCTACAAAAGGAAGTTACTTTCTGAGAATCGAAACTCCGGTTATGCCCAGCAGCCTGCTCATCTGCAGTATTTCAGTACAGTTACTTAAATGCAAACATTAAACAAGGTATTTCCCAATCTGCATTCTTATAAACAGCCTGTTACGTCCATGATATATTCCTCAATGGAATACCTGCCATTTGAAATCTATCAAAGAGTGATCGTTGATCTTACAGCCAGGCGATGAAGTCAAGAGTCCAGATTCAATCTAGCTTAATTTTCGATTTATTCATGAAGTGTGACATTACAAATATACATCTGTAACCCTCAAGGCTCAGTGGTTAGCACTGCTGCTTCACAGCGCCAGGGACCTGGGTTTGATTCCATCCTCAGATGATTGTCTGTGTGGAGTTTGCACATTCTCCCCGTGTCTGCATGGGTTTCCTCCGAGTGCTCCAGTTTCCTCCCACAGGCCAAAGATGTGCAGGCTAGGTGGATTGGCCACTCTAAATTGCCCCAGTGTACAGGGATGCCTAGATGAGGTGAGTTATAGGGGGATGGGTCTTGGTGGGATGCTCTGAGAGTCGGCGTGGACTTATTGGGCCAAAGGGCCTGTTTCCACACTGCAGGGATTCTATGATCTGCTGTTCAGTAAATTTAACAAATTAATATCAATTAGCCTAGTTAACTAATGAATCCACAAAGGAAGCTTTTCAAATTAAAATATCTTCCTGGAGTTGATGATGCACCTAGCCCCTTTGGAGCACACTGGCCATGGAGGCCTTAAATATATCATTGGACACTCTGTGTTACTTCTCCAGGACCACAAGGGTGTGAACATGACCACGGAAATGAGGCAGATATTTATGAGTCTTGATTCCTTCTATTGTCCATTGCTGGAACTTCCAAATGGGCTTACCAACTTACCCTGGCCCGCGAGCAGACTATGTGTCTCTTCGTACTCTATTGAGTATCAAATGAACCAAAAAAAATGAATAAGCACCTTTTTAACATAGCACACTAATAAAATCAAAAACTTTAAAGGAAGGTTTAACAAATTAAATGAAAATGCTTTTGTAGGGCATGATGATTCACTCCTGTATCTGCAATACCCGTGAGTCATGGAAGTCTTCAAATGTGCCAGTGGACACCACATGCTCCCACAGGGATATTGAGTACCAACTTCACCACAGAAGAAAGGCAGTCAGTCGTGTCTAACAACCCTCTCCACAGCCTGTTGCCTGGATCTGTTCATGGCCACCTCAGCCAGCCACAAGTCTAATTTCTTTTCATGTTTATCTCTTGCATCACAGCATGCCCTGATTTATTCAGACTTGTTTGCCCTCCGACTCTACCTGTATTCATGGCAACAAAAGTAATTATCCAATGAGTTCCACCCAACCTGAAGCCACACGGGGATAACAGTAATGATGATGATGGTCATGGTGGTGATAGTGTCTCAGACATAGACTGGAAGGTATAATTCTGTGAATATGACTGTCAGGTTATTGCATGACTCATCTATCAGGCAGTTCTTCCAGTTTTGGTATAATTCCCCTCAGTTGTCACTCAGGAGGTATTTATAAAGTTGGCTAACTGAATTGTTCATCTTTCATATACATTACAAGTGAATCACTTAATTTTAATCTTCATTAGACTTTTTTTGCAGCTGTTTGGTGCAACTCTTTGCTTAAGGCCAATTCAATGTACAGTGAAGAGTCAACCCCATTGCTTGAGTAGGACCCAGTAAAGGCAGCAGCTTTTCATTCCTAAAGGATACCAGTGACCCACTTTGGATGTTAAGACAATCTGAATGCTTTGTGGCCTCTTTTTCCAGATGTATTTAGTTAATTGAATTAAAATTCACAAACTGCCATAGAGGGATTTCAATTCATAGACATCAAGTGTGATTATCAATCCAGTTATTTGAATTGCTAGCACAATAATATAGCCAGGTATTGACATTCTGATCTGGAATTGTCTATTCTTGTGAAATAATGAGACACAAAGCATTAGTAATTGCCTTTATTGAAGAAGCTATTCAGTTGGCTACTTTAGCCATTGTCTCTGGGTCTACACTTGGCTAAAGCAATCAAAAAAAATGGATGTTTCTACTCTTCCGTATTCGCACATTTTGTATTGTCCTCTGCTTCAAATATTGATTCAATCTTATCATTAAAATGACAATGGTCATTGCCTGCCACATGTCGAAGCGTTCCATGTTTCAGTAGTCTTGTGTATCAAAAAATTCCTCCTCACCTCTCTCTTGTTCTCCAAATAATTTTCATTGGTGAACCCTTCGTCACTAACTTGCCAGCCAGACGAGGACAGTATTTTCTAATTTACTCCATTTCAAGATTTTTAAAAGCTCAACCTCTTGCATCATGTCTGCTTCAGTGAAAATAGGCCCAGCAATTAATGTGTGTGTTAAAACTATTATTTACATTCCTGATACTTTTCCTGGTCAGTTTATCCTATATGCTTTATTGCTTTCATGTTTTTCTGCTGTGAGAACACAGCACTGAAGAGATTGAGCTCACCAATGTTACTGTGGCCTGAATTTTTACATCCAAGTCAGGAATGCAGAGATGGGAAAATTCCTGACTCCACAAAACAAACTCAGGTGAGTCTTAGATTTTTGTTTTGGTTGGGTGGAAAGGGGTCAGCTGATAACTGGCCTGCCACACATTGAAAGAGTTTGGATGCAGCCACTGTGGCTTTACGATGGAGAGCCAGGCTATTTCAAAAGCCCCCATTGGTATTATGGGAACTTTAATGTAGCTGTAATTCACTTCAGCTCCACTTTCAATAATCCCACAGAGAGCTTCATTTCTGCCAAGAACGTCCCTGGACCTATCTGAATCTGCATACTTCTGGTAACTTTAAATCTTTTCCTGGAAGCTGTGTTTTGGACATCCCATGAGCAAAAAATTGGAATTGGACCAAGGCGGTTGCAATTTAAAATGCACAGTTTCCTTTGTGAATCATTAGTATTGAAAGCACAGGTTTGCCCATTTCCAGAATTAGGGCTCCAGCCTTTGTTCAGTCACATCTTCACTGTCTTCCACTCAGTGAATATTCTAACTCTTTGTTTTTCTTGCACAATGTTCTGATGGAGATAGTCATGTAATACCTGGTTCCTTATAGTTGTACTTGTACCTGGCTGCTAAACATTAATTATACCTATTGCAATTATGCAATAAACTATAGCTTGTACGTAATGCAACGCTCCTCTTGTAAAGGCTCTCATGGTCTACCCTCTTCCACTGATAATTAGACAGGCACTTTGTCTCAGCATTGAACAGTGGATTGGTGGCTGTGAATGGCCCTACCCATTGCTACCAGTGATACCCAGAACCTAATGTGATATGCATCGGTATCCCAATATGCAATCAGCCTTTTTGAAAAGAGGTGATAACAGAGTTTTCGGGCAAGACATCCATTACCTCCACAAGATTTGTGCTCCATTTGACAGCAGCTTCCTTTTGCATTGTCCATTCGGTTCATCAAATTGCTACATCCATCTTTAATCCTATTTGTTAATGTTCGTGTATTGTAAACAAATTGCAATTATAGTTATTTTGGTGTAAATATGAAGAAAGAAATTTTTTTGTCCTTTACAATCAGGGAGAGACTTAAATTTGAGTCATTCCGGCAATTTATCTGGTATTAGGTTTACGCCATGTTGAATTTAGAAATAGACAACATCAGTGATCTAACCCTTTTAGTTATCCAGGAGAAGATTGAATAAACTTAAAAAGTGCTGAATGCTTTGATCTCGACAAAGCTATATCATATCAATTAAGTGAATTTGCTTAGTCAGAAGTTGGAAAAAAGACTGCATGCCCAGCATTTAAACGGGATAAATAATTTATTTGCACTGGCTATTGTATGCGTGAATACATAAACAAAAGCAGAAGCTGTAGGATCAAAAGTGGTGCATTTGACAGATAATTCCAGAGCCACAGTTGCATACAGAAGAGGAAACATCTGCTTGTGTGGGTGCTCCAACTGCTTTTGAAATGAGAAAAATTATAATTGGACCAAAATTCATCATCCTTTTGCTCAAATGGATTCCAAGGTGCAGGAGGGAGGAAATATGGGCAAGAGACAGTGATGCTGGATCCCTGCCGGAATATGTAAATTAAAGTCTTTCTGCCATGGATCTTACTGTGCTGCATATTCACGTCTTTAAGTTTTGTTATTTAAATTTCATTAAAATATCAAATTTTATTAAAGACACCACCCAGTTACTATGTTCTTTGTTTTTGCTGAATGTAAATTTGTAGGTTGCTCCTGTTTAAGTTGCAGCTGCAGAGTTCACTGGATTAAACTAGCAACAGTCAATTTCACCATGATATTAATTATGTGTGTGTGTGTGCATGCGCGCGTGCGCGCGTATGTGTGGAGCCTGAGTCTTAAGCTTTGCTTGCATGATTGAATTTCCCAAATTAGGTGGAGTAACACATGGCACATGTGGGCCTCCTAGGCCTTCTGTGATTTGGAAGGCATTTTGTTCCTAAAGTTAATGTCCAGGTGGTATGTTACGATCGACAAAACATTGTGCATGTAAATACCACATTCTACTCCAAATCAGAAGTTACCTTCATTCTGTGCAAACTAAATGTACCACTTCTGTTCACTGACAACAAGAGATGAAAGAACATAACTCTGTTCCTCTCTCCACAGATAGACCTACAGAGTTGCTCCAGCACTTTCTGTTTTCAATTTAGATTTCTATTATCTATAGTATTTTGCTTTCATTACCATAGATTGAATACCTGGCTGCCAGGCACCAGGGTATTTCACAGAGGATGCAGGATTATGAAATGAAGGACATTAGAATACAATGTATGACATTCCCCTCCTTGTAGATGGTTGGCAGAGCTAAGTTGAAGTTGATAAGCCCCAGTTTTGTTGCTGAGTTTAATACATTCACAAGACCTTAGTGTGCCTGCAATAAATACATCAGATGCTTCTGTGATGGGTGTGGCTGTAAGTAAAGTGGGTAGGAGAATTTGGGGATTTCAGTGGTATGTAAACTACTGTTAGGTTAATCGCTCACCAAAACGTGGGCAAGGTTAAAATTGCAGATTACATTTCTAGAGGCCATCCAATGTGCTCCAGCAAGCTATGAAAGCTCTTTGGCGCCCCATCTCAGTTGTGTAAGTCTAGATATTATCCATTTGAACTGCCTGTGTAACCTCCTACCCAAAGTTTCTCCTACTCCCACAGGGCTCAATTTACTAGGTATAAGTGTGATTGGAATGTATGCCTTTTTGTTCAAGCCAACAAATTATGTGAGAAAGCCAACTACTCCAGGCTCTTCATCTGGATGTACTCTGCATTTTCTGGAATTTGTTTGCTGTGAATTTCATCTTTTATGATCTGAATCTTTATCTAATAGCCTCAGCATAAATAATACATAGAAATAAACAGAATTTTACAGCATAGAGACAGGTCATTCAATCCACGTCGGTGTTTATACTTTAAAGGAGACTCCTCTAATTTTTCTTCATCTATTCTATCAACTATCCTTTCTCCCTGATGCACTTTCCAACAAATTCATGTACGATTTTCACATGAGTGACTCCATTTAAAGATTAAGGTGATCCAGAATATTTTAGGTGCACTAATCAAATTGTATTTGAATTATATCGATAGATATTAGTGAAATAAGGAAGCATTGGAAACCTAGTTATACATTTGGGACTCCAGATGGAACATATTTCCAGTGCACTCTGAATTAGAATGTCAGTGTGGGAGCTGGGAAAACTTGTTCCTCTGTAATGACAATATGTGAAGACTGCATAGTAATAAAACCCCACAATGATGACAGTGAGAGAAAATCTTGGGCTTTATGATAGTTAAACCCCAAAAACTGTCTGAAATGCGTCCTCAAAAGTGCAGTCATTAGTCACAATCAATGCTTGCTAAAGAAAACAGTGAATAGCAATTGAAATAACTCTACAGAGGCTGGTATCCCGTCACCAAGTCTTCCTTTATTTACATGTGCATTGTACTTGACACTGATTCACCTCCCTCAGAGCCAGCTGTCAGAATGAACAGACACTTCTGTTTATATCTATTAGCCAGGACTCCCTGACTGGACCAGCATAACAACCTGGTAACAGGGAGCTCTTATTCTATGAAGTCCACCTGGCTGACCTCATTACAATCACTACTTCCCTCCTGCTCTGAGTCTGGGGGATGTAGGCCTGTTCTTTTTCTTGAAGCCTCTCCTGGGACATATCACACTGGGTCTGGTTCCTCTGACTCAGCCTAGGATACGTTTGGCATGGACCAGACCATAGCCTGTCCCTTGCGCTTAGAGTGTCTCAGAAGAAATTCTTCCTCCTCTTTGGCTCCAAAGGCATTGAGGCTGTGACAAGCGCCATGTCCATCTCAGACTCTGAGCTTTCTTCGATGCTAGATGGAGAGGGGGAGCCCAACAGGTCCGATAGCATTTCCAGCTGTTTTGAGCAGCTGGCTATGTTTTGCTCCTGCCCCGTTTCCGGGTTTTTGACTTTCACATGGTCCACATGCTTGTTCAGGACCTACTCTTTACACAAGATAGCATGGAGCTGTCTGTACACCATTCCAATCTAGGAAATACTCAAACTCACAGCTGGTAAATGATGGCCTGATGTCTGTGACTAACACTTCTGGGAGTCTGTGCCCTGCAAAAGATGTTTGCTGGTTTTTTATTTTTATTCCCCATGTTTGAAAAATGAACTCTATGCACATCCAACCACTTTGACTGCATATTCACAATGACAAAGTTGAACCAATGGAAGGGCTGGCACAGTCGATGTGTACCCGAGTCCAGGGTTTACCTGGCTACTCCCGATTCAAAATGCCATCCTCTATTGCGATCCGGTATCATCGGGTCCATAAAGGTTTCAGTTCTGGTTGTGATGGCCCTTTTGTTTCCCCCATCACTACCAGATGTTTTAGTTTTGCCAGGATCAGATCTTTTTGCGTCCACATTCTGATATTGTCAGCAGTGACTGGAAGGTTGTCCAGAAAATTTAAAACCAGAAGAAACTCTTCCAGTGGCAGCACCACCGGTGGTGTACCTGCCAGCAGGAGGTGGCTCAAGGCATCCACATTTGCTATTTGGCCTCCCGGCTGGTGTTCCAACTTGTATATGTATACATTTAGATTGAAAGCCACCACTGAATTCGACATGAATCTATAAGTGGCATGGCTTTGCCCTCATTGAATAGCCCTATCAGAGATTATTGGTTTGTTAAAATTACAAATTTACATCTGTAAAAGTATTGGTGGAACTTTCTCACATCAAAGACGACTGCCAAACTTTCCTTCTCTATCTGGGCGTTTTGCGCTTTGCATCAGCTGAAGTTCGGGAAGCATAAGCTATTGGGCGTTCCACTACATTGGGACATCTGTGAGCCAACGCTACCCTCCGATGTTGTATGGGGAGGCATTGCATGTCAGCACCAGATCTTGCTTGGGATCATAGTGTGTCAACAGCTTAGACAATGATTGCTGCATCTTCACTTCCCTAAAGGCTACGTCTTGGCTATGAGACCATTTCAAGACTGTTCCTTTTTCAATAGCAGATGCAAGGATGCCTGGATGGAGGCCAAGTATGAACTTTCTGTAATAATTCACTATTTCAATGAAAGGCCTAAGCTCCACTACAGATGCAGGATCTGGGACACATTTGATCATCTTCCTTGTATGTTCTAATGGACGAAAACAGTCTTGTCCACTCTGTAGAACAAGTAGGTCACTTGGGGTGTCTGGAATGCATATTTTCCAAGGCATACATCTGCCTTGGGGAAAGGTCTAATAACTACGTCCAAGTTCTCCACGTGCTCATTATCGGTCTTCCCTGTTATTAGCATGTCATTCAGACAAACGGCAGTCTGGGGTAGACCTTGAAAAATGTTCTTGATTATCTGCTGAAAAATGGTACAGGTTGATGATACCCTAAATGACAGCCTCATATATTGGTACAAACCCTTATGAGTATTAATTATAGCATACTTACGGGAATCCTCATCTAACCGCACTTGTAAGTATGCACGGTTCATGTCCAGCCTCGTGAAAGACAGCCTCCTCCCCACCTCCAGCTTTGCATATTGATCTTCTATGTGAGGGGTTGGGCATTAATCCAGCTTCATGAGGTGGTTTACCATTTGTTTAAAATCCCCACAAAGGCAAACCGACCTATTGGGCTTCACAATCAGTATAACTGATGCTGCCCATTCCGCAAGTTGGACTGGTTTGCTGATTCCTTCACTTTCCAGCTTACTGATTTCTGCCTCTACTTTTGCCCATAAGGCAAATGGCACTGTGAGGGCCTTGCAGAATCATGGAATTGCTTCCTGGTCGCCGTGCAAGTTGCCCTTGGCTTCTCTGCTAATCCTTAGACTTCCCTGAAAAATTTCCAGGTATTTAATTAGGACTTCACCCAGCCAGCCGGTTTCTGATCAAAAAATGTTGAGCCAATCAAGTTGAATCTTCCATTCAATTTCACCCCATCAGGCTTGGGCCCGAGCCTTTTACCACAATCAGTGCTAACTGAAGCAGCTGCTTCTCGTACGAACCAAAATTGTACCCTTAAACTGTAAAGGTTCCCTAATACAGGTTCCCAGTCTAGCTAAGGTCTTATGCAATCTTAAGGTTTGGAGTCCAGAGCAAATTTTGTTTAAGACTAGTGCTGCAATCACTGATACGGCTGCATTGGTATCAACCTCCATTAGAACCGGGTGACCATTTACCTAGACATTTACTTTGATTGGTTCTGATTTGATGTTGCTATGCAATTTAACTGTTCCAAGCCTGATGTAGGTTGGCTTTCAAGGGTGTGCACTCTCCTGTATACTGGCCTATGAATTTTCTAACTCAATTCAGGTCTATTGGAACTCCTTTGTTGTCTTGAGTTCACATTCTGGCAGCAACTACAATGGCTTGCTGGCCCGGGTCCTTGAAAAAAATAACTGTTTGGCTGAGGCTTGGCTTTGTTTTAGAGTCCCTCTGTTCATGATATGTCCTGAGTGAAGCAATGCAATTGCCTTTACTCAAGTGATGTCTCTGAAGCTCTGTTGGCCTGGGGAGGGTTTCTGCTTCTGTCAGCATAGCATGTGACTCATATGCTCCACTTGCCACATTTTCTAATGACGAAGCCAGTTGTTGTGCCTGTTTGAAGTCTGGTTAGGCTTCAGCTAGTAGGCGCTTTTGCATGGTTACATCATTAATCCCACTCTCTTTGCCACTGAAATAACTCCACAGAAGCCAGTATTCCATCACCAAGTCACCGTATATTTACACATGCATAGTACTTGACCAGACCTGGTCTGGCCAGCTCTCAGAGTGAACAGAACCTCCAAAACTCCTGTTTAAATCTGTCAGCCAGGGCCCCCTGCTTAGACCAGAGTAACAGCCCCAATCAGGGAACTCATATTCCATGCGGTCCACCAGGCTGACCTTGTCACAATCACTATGCTGATTAAATGGCGAAAGCTTACAGAAATAAAAGATTCTTTAACTGGAATAGATGGCATCAAGACCATAGATTCAGAGATGAATTACTGAGGAGCTATAGTCCTTTTCTATTCTGGTTTTGCATCTTTACATTCACAGAGACCAGAGAAGCCAACAAAGTAGATACTGCTGAGTAAAAGATTAATACTCTCTGCCTTCTATTCGTCAGCCCATTCTGTGCTGAATTGAACAGAATGGTTTGGGTTGTGGTACTAGAAACTTTGGAGGAGACACTGCCCAGCACATTTGTGCCATTTATGGAGTGACAAAGTAGGCTATCATTCTGCTACTTTCACCTAGCAGAGCCTAACAGTTTTCCCTGAGCCAAGGGTGCCCTTTACTCCTGGCCATGTACAGGCAGCTGACTGGGGACCAATATGGTATAAGAGTTAAGAACACCGAGGCCTCACAGTGCCTTGTCGGAATGATTTGATGTCCACCTTGGGCATTATGAAACTACTACCTGATGAGTGTTAAAATCAGAGTTATTCTTTTATATTTGTCTTTACAATTAGTCATCATGTATATTTAACATCAGATCAATTATTGCAACTGGCCCTATTAATAATTAGCTGTTATGATGCCTTTCAAGACTAATTTTTTCCATAAAAGGCATGGTGACACAGTAGTTAGCACTTCTGCCTCACAGCGCCAGGAACCTAGGTTCAATTCCAGCATCGGTCGACTGTCTGTGTGGAGCTTACACATTATTTCTGTGCCTGTATGGGTTTCCTCCCACAGTCGAACGATGTGCAGGTTAGAAGGATCATGCTAAATTGCCCACAGTGTCCAAGGATGTGCAGGTTAGGTGAATTGGGAAATACAGGGTTACAGGGATAGGTTAGGGGGTGAGTCTGGGTGGGATGATCTTTAGAGAGTTGGTGTGGACTTGTTGGGCCGAATGGCCTGTTTCCAGACAGGAGGGATCCTATACAGTGTATTTACCAGCTTCTGATTAAAGTAAAACAAAAACCAAGATTTTACTTGTTATGTCTTTTACTCTAACAAATAAGCTGAAATAACAGAGGCCAAAGACAGACTGAAGAAAAGGCACTTTCAAATTATCATAAAGATGATTGAGATACATTTTACAACTCCTTTCATGTGTACCATATGCCAGGCAGATGTGCAGTGCTATAAGAAGAAGTCCAAAGTTCTTCCTGGCTCTTTAGTACGTTCATTTCTTTTTACTGTGCTAGGTTAAATCTTTCACAAGTTGTCCCATTCAACATGATTCTTCCAGATCTGAATTCACCAGCAAGATCTATCTTGTTTCTTAAATCTCCAAAAGACCCAATGAGTTGTTTCGTTTTTTACAAACCTACCAATTCTCACAAGTGCCGTGCTTCATTGTTAATACAAAAGTACCCTCTCTGCTCTTTGCAAGAGCAGTTGCTTTGCTGCCCGGTACAGCGGTATCTTTTCTATCTCCCTCCCTCACTCTGTATCTCAAAAAACAGTTGTACAATATATGAATACCAGCATTTGATATTTCACTAGCTTTCTTGTTTGAGTTTTCCCACGGCAACCAGATTATATGGACTTGGCTCTTGGGCGGAGGTGTTTAATCTGACCTCACCATTCACCTTTGCAGAATATTCCATTTCACCTTGACTTAAAGCAGACTTCTTAAAACATAAACATCTTGTAAAGTCCAGTGCTCATCACAAAACTCATGCTTAAAGCATGACAGGACATGTTATCTAAGGTTAATTATGAGAACATATCAGAATACCTATGCACTATTTTTATAGCGACGCACCTGTCCCTTGGAACAGACATGAAATATTCTGTTTTCTATGAACTCCTTTCAGAATCTAATTGTAGAATTCCTAACATGGCCTCAAAGTTACCTGTAGTTGTTATTATTAAAGGCACCAAAAACCAGTAAGCCACTTCATATTGTTTATATGATCATATTATCTTACAGTACAGAAGAACCCTTCAGCCCATTGATGTCTGCATTGATAGAAAAATGACTCTAAATCTCCACTAGTCCCACTTTCCAGCACTTGGCTCATAAGCTTAAATGTTATGATGGTTCAAATGTTCATCCAGGTACTTTTTAAAGTTTGTGAGGTTTCTCACCTCAACTACTCTCCCAGTAGTGCATTCCAGATACCCATCATCGTCTTGATAAAAATTGTTTTCCTCAAATCCCCTTTAAACCTCCGTCCTTTCACTTTATGATGCCCTCTTGTTATTGACTCTTCAGCTCAGGGGAACAGCTGCTTTCTATCCATCCTGTCTGTGTTCCTCACTAATCTTATGCACCTCAGTCAGGTCTCTCTCAGCCTTCACTGCTCTAAAGAAAACAACCTGAGCTCATCCAGTCTCTGTTCATAGTTAAACTGCTCCATCCCCGGCAACATCCTGGCGAATCTCCTCTGTACCTCTTCCAGTGTGAACACATCCTTCCTACAGTTTGGTGACCAGAACTGCACACAGTACTCCAGCTGTGACTTAGTGAAAGTTCTGTGCAGCTCCAACATAATTTTCCTGCTCTTATGTCATCACTGGTAAAAGCAAGTATCCTGCAAGCCTTCATAACCATCCTATTAACCTGTCCTACTCCAAGATCCCTCTGTTTCTCTGAGCTTCCCAGTGTCCTGCTATTCATTTTGTACTCCCTTGTCTTTTCATTTCTTCCAATATGCACTACCTCACACTTTTCAAGGTTAAATTCCATTTGCTACTGATCTGTCCATCTGACAAACCTGCCTCTACTTTCTTGTAACCTAAGACCATCTTCCTCACTCTCAACCACCTGGATAATCTTCAGCTCATCCACAAACTTATTTGGCATCCTTCCCGTATTTTCTTCTATATCATTTATATGTATCACAAACAATATGGGACCTAGCATTGACCGCTGTGAGACACCTCTCAACCCAGATCACCAGTCATGCAAACAATGTTCCACAACCATTATCTGTCTCCTACCACTAAGCCAATATTGGATGTAACTTGCCAACTTACCTGGCTCCCATGTGCTTTTACCTTCTTTATCAGTCTCCCATGTGGGACCTTGTCAAAAGCTTCACTGACATCCATATAAACTGTATCAACTGCATGACTCTCATCTACAAATTTAGTCACATCCCCAAAACATTCAAATTTGGCATGACCTCCTTCTGACAAAGTCATGCTGGCTATCCCTGATCAAACCTTGCTTCTCCAAGTGTAGATTAATTCTCTCCTTCAGAATTTTCTCCAACAGTTTCCCTACCACTGACCTGACACTCACTGGCCTGTAATTCCCTGGCTTATCTTGGTGAAAAATAAAAGCACATTTGCTGTCCTCCAGTCCTTTGGCACCTCCCCTCTGGATAGAGAGGAATTAAAAACTTGAGTCAGAGCCCCTGTAGTTTCCTCTCTCATTTCCCACAGCAGACTGGAATACAACTCACCACGACCCCGGGATTTATCCACTTTTAAGTCCGCCAGAATGTTCAACTCCTTACTCCATATGTCAAACTGCCCAAGAATCTCACAGTCCCTCTTCCTGAATTCTGTACCTGTATCCTCATTTTCAAAGAGAAAACAGATGTAAAGTACTCATTTAACACCCTGCCAATATCCCCCAGCTCCACACACAGGTTCCCTCCTTGGTCCCTAGCGGGCCCCAATTTTTCCCTTGTTATCGTCTTTCCCTTGACATACTTGTGGAATATCTTGGAATTCTCCCTTTATCTTAGCCTCTTTGCACTCATAATTATTTTCTTATGTTCCCCTCTGTAATTTCTATATTCTGTTAGCGTGTCTGTTGATTTGGTCTCTTTAGAACATAGAACTGTAGAGCACAGTACAGGCCCTTTGGCCCACAGTGTTGTGCCGAACTTTTACCTTAAACCGAAGCTCAATCTAACCTCCAAGCATACCTTATAGTATCATCCACGTGCCTATCTAATAGCCGTTTAAATGCCCCTGATGAGACCGACTCCACTACCCTCTCCGGCAATGCATTCCACGCCCGCTCGTAATAGCTACCTCCACTCTACGAAAAAGTCTCTGGCTGTCCACTCTATCTATACCTCTGATCATTTTGTACACCTCTATCACGTCACCTCTCATCCTTTGTCATTCTAAAGAGAAAAGCCCTAGCGCTCTCAACCTTTCCTCATAAGTCCTTCCCTCCATTCCAGGCAACATCCTGGTAAATCTCATCTGCACCTTTTCCAACACTTCCACATCTTTCATGTAATGAGGCAACCAGAACTGACACAATAATCCAGATGTGGCCGAACCAGGGTTTTGTATAGCTGGAGCATAACTTCACAGCTCTTGAACTCAATCCCTCTATTAATGAAAGCTAAGACACCATACGCCTTCTTAACAACTCTATCCACCTGGGTGGCAGCTTTCAGGAAACTGTGGACATGAACCCCAAGATCCCTCTGCTCCTCCACACTGTACCTGTTAGAAGCCTCACTTTTCCTTCTTATCCAGTCCTGAATATTCTGAGACATCCAGGGTTCTCTAAGTTTGTTATTCCTACATTTCATCCTGAAGGGAACATGTTAGGCCTGTACTCTCACCAATTCAATTTAGAATGCCCCCTCCCCTGTTCCACGATAGATTTACCCAGAAGTATCTGTTCCCAGTCTACTTTGGCAAGATGCTGTCTTATTTTAATAAACTCTGCCTTTCTCCAGTCCAAAACCCTTTATTGCAGACCATTGTTTTCATTGACCATAATAAACTTAAAACATGGTGTTGTGGTTGCTATCACTAAAATATCCTGCCACCACTACCTCAAACATCCGTTGGCTTCGGTCCTCAGTATTAGGTCCAAAACTGCACTGTCCCTTGTTGTCTGCACCGTCTACATGTTGATATAAAAAACTCTCCTGAATACAATTCAAGAAATCTGTCCCAACTAAAGACTTTACACTCTGATGAGACCAATTAATGTTGGGGAAGTTGAAATTTCCTGAAAGAATTGGTTTATCACTGTTTTTACACATTTTAGTGAAATGTCAATTAATTTGTCAATTTACTCCACTATTGCCCACTGACTGTTTTGGGGTCAATAATACACTGCCAGCAGTATGACTACCCCATTTTTATTCCTAAGCTCTACCCACAAAAAGTCATTTGAAGTCCCTTCCAAGATATTGTCCCTCCTTACTGCAGTAAATGCCACCTCTCTTTGACACCTTTCCCTTGTCCTGCCTGAAGATCCTATACCTTGGAATGTAGAGTTGCCAGTCCTGCCTCTAGCTCCAGCACATCTGTGTGATGACAACAGCTTCTTTTTCCACGTGTAAATCCATGTCCTTCACTTATCTGTCTTATCTACAAAACTCTGAGCATTAAAGCAGAGGCTATCCAGCCTCACATTACTCCCTTGAGGGTCATCATGGCTGAACTCCTTCTGCCTTGATTCCTTTACTGAAGTATACGGTGTCCCTATTGTACTAACACTCTGTGTCCCCTCCCCCTTCCAAATTAGTTTAAATTCCCTCCAATAGCACAGCAAACCCACTCAAGGTGATGTTGATCCCATTCTAATTCAGATGCAGACCATCCCACATGTAGAGGTCCCACCTACCCTAGAAATGGTCCCAGTGTTCCATGAATCTAGATTACTCTCTCCTGCACCAACTCTGGAGCTATGCATTCACGTGTCCTATTCTCCTATTTCTGTACTCACTAGCACGTGGTACCAGGAGTCATCCAGAGTCAACAACCTTGGACGTCCTTTTTTCAGTCTCCTACCCATGTCCATAAATTCTTGATCCAAGAACTTGTCCCACATTCTGCCTATATCATTGGTACCAATGTGTATTACAATATCTGTCTTGTCAACCTCCCCTTCAGGATCCTCTCTAACCACTCAGTAACATCCCTGACACTGGCACCAGAGAGACAACACACCGTCCTGAAGTCACATCTGCAACTGCAGAAATGCCTGTCTGTTCCCCTATTTAATGAATCCCCTATCACTATCGCTCCTGCTTTCTTCTTTCTCCCCTCCTGCACAGTCAGGCTTCTTGGGATGCTAGAATTTTAGCTCTGCCTACAGTCCCTTGAGGTACTGGTGTCCTCATCAGCTTCCAAAATGGAAAACTGGTTTGTGAGCAGGACACCAGGGGTCTCCTGAACTGCCTACCTGATTCTCTGTGAGTGCCTGGAGGTCACCCATTCCCTTTTTTCCTTTAGTCCCTTGAAGTGTGGTGTGACCACCTCTATAAACATGCTTTCCAAATAATCCTCAGCCTCATGGATATGCTTCAATATCTCCAGCCACTGCTTAAACTCCAAAACACGGAGCTCGAGTTTCTGCCGTTAGGAGTACCTCCTGGACACACGATCATCTACAATGCCGGCAGGATCCACAACTTCCCACATCCATAGATCAAGCATTCCACTTGGCAGCACTCACCTTCCATGGCTTAAACTTCCACTTACGTTATTTGACTTGCTAACTTTGTGGATTACTTCATTTTAAATATACACCCTTTACTTAACTTTAGTTAACCTCATTCTCTGACTTTTACTTATCGCTGGTACTTCTCAGATCATCTCTTAATAATCTCCCAGCCTTTGGGTCTTGGTCTGCTTCTGCTCCCTCTGATCTATGAAAGTAGTTAGGAAAAGAATTCAGCAAAACAAAATCCCTCCTCCAATGAGTTAATTTCAGCCATGAAGAGTAACACAAATGTACACAGGGACATCATTCTCTGTTGCTAATCACTATTACTATAGCAATGTTAACTTTCTTTCTTTTAAATACAGTTATTGTGAATGTGAATGTTGCTATTTCTTAAAAACTGAGAAAAAAATTAACATTTCTTCCTGCAGTGTCAACACAGTACACTACATACCTATGAAAATCAAACATCTAAAACAGACTTCAGCTGCATCATTGAGTAGAGACCAACAGCTTTTCCACAGGGAGCTTAAGAAAATTGCATGTTACATTGGGTCGTTCGCATCTATTTTCCAGTAGCTGATTGAATTGTAATATTGGCAGGCTTCTGGCTCAGACTGTCTACTCCTTCATTGATAGGAGGACATATTTTGGAAAAATATAAAGATTCTCTGGCTGTCCCCCAGATTTATGGCAAATATCACTACGAACCACTGAAAAAATGTGCCTGGCCAAAATACTCAAAGCACATTGTACGTTCATTTCTTATTTTAAAAGGCTTAGCTGCTTTCTGTTTAGAGGTTCTCCAGTTTATTTTTCCAGCCAATTTTACAGGCAAGCTGCCTTTTCTGGAACCACACCCTTCTGGAAGTATGTCCTCTGAGGAGTATATAAGTGACTCAGATAGTTTACTATGTTTTATTTCAATATTTACTTTATGTTCTCCATTTGCCATATAAGTAGAAATATTTTCAGTGACTACCTAACTTGAGCCATTGGTTCATGCTTTGAAAAGCTGACTTACAAAAGCTTGTGTTTGGTATTTTTAGCATTTTGTTATGTGTCTTGGTATTTGCTAAGGAAGAGGAGACTGACCAAAATGTCTGTTTTCACTGAAAAAGATACCCGAAATCTCCCTGAACTAGACATGCAAGTGGCTATGGAGATTGGGATATGAAAGGAAATTAGCATTAGTAAGAGGATTGTACTGGAGAAATTAACAGACCCGGGGAGTGTTAGGGAATTGGAAAATTGCAAATATGTCACTGTGATCAAGAGGTGTGAAGAAATTCTTACTAACTGCAAGGCACATGTTTCAACATCAATGGTGGGCATGGTTTTAGAAACTATAGTCTTGAATAAAAAATATCAGGCACTTGGAGAGGTTTGAATTAATTAGTTTTTTTTTACATTCACTAGCCAGATGTAGACATTGCTGGCTGGTCAGCATTAATTGCTAACCCGAACTGCCCTTGAGAAGGTGCTGGTGAGCTGCCTTCTTGAACAGCTGTAGCCTACAATGCTGAGGGAAGGAATTCCA
Source organism: Ginglymostoma cirratum (assembly GCA_024137785.1). Lineage (NCBI taxonomy): Eukaryota > Metazoa > Chordata > Chondrichthyes > Orectolobiformes > Ginglymostomatidae > Ginglymostoma > Ginglymostoma cirratum. Next base: position 19,299,476 of record JAHRHZ010000073.1, read on the forward strand.
GGATTTTGGCCGAGCAAAAGTGAAGGAATGACAATATATTTTCAAGTCAAAATGGTGAGCAGCTTGGAGGGAACTTGCAGGTGTTGGTGCTCTTGTGTATCTGCTGCCCTTGTCCTTCGAGATGGCAATTATAGTGGGTTTGGAGGGTGCTTGCTAAGGATCTGTGGTGAATTTCTGCAGTGCATCTTGTAGATGGTATACACTGCTGCTACTGAATGTTGGTGGTGGATGGAATGGATGCGGTGGCTGCTTTGACTTGGAAGGTGTCAAGTGTTTGTTTTTAGAATCCCTACAGTGTGGAAACAGGCCCTTCGGCCCAACAAGTCCACACCGACCCTTGGAGCATCCCACCCAGACCCATCCCCCTATAACCCACACACCCCTTAACACTATGGGCAATTTAGCATGGCCAATCCACCTAGCCTTGCACATCTTTGGACTGTGGGAGGAAACCGGAGCACCCGGAGGAAACCCACGCAGACACAGGGAGAATGTGCAAACTCTGCACAGCCAGTCACCTGGGGCTAGAATCAAACCCGGGACCCTGGTGCTGTGAGGCTGCAGTGCTAACCACTGAGCCACCTTGCCACCCAACAACACCGTGCCACCATGTTGTTGGGGCTGCACCCATCCAGGCAAGTGGGGAATATTCCATCACATTCCTGACTTGTGCCTTGTAGACGCTAGACAGTCTGTGAGGAGTTAAGAGGGGAGTTACTAGATTCTTGAATGTTGTTGAAGCTGCACCCATCCAGGCAACTGGGCTGTAATCCTAGCCTCTGGCCTGCTCTTGTAGCCACTGTATTTGTACAGTTGGGTTGAGTCTAATTGAGTTTCTGGTTAATGATAACCGCAAGGATGTTGATACTGGGATATTCAGTGATGGTAACACCATTGAATGTCAAGGGCAGAGGTTAGATTGTCTCTTATTTGAAATGGTCATTTCTTGATATTTGTATAGTGTGAATGCTCCTTGTCACTTGTCAGCCCAAGCTGGGATATTGTCCAGAACTTATTGCACTTGAATATGGACTGCTTCAGTATCTGAGGAGTTGTAAATGTTGCTGAACATTGTGCATTCATCAGTGAACATCTCCACTTCTGACATTGTGATGAAGGGAAGGTCATTGATGAAGCAGGTCTAGGACACTAGACTGAGGAATTCCCGCAGCAATGTTTTGGAGCTGAAATGACTGATGTCTAACAACCACAACCATCTTCTTACATGCTAGGAATGACTCCAGCCAGTGGAGCTTTTTTCCCCTCATTCCTAACTTTGAGACCCAATCTTGAATTGCAAAAGGCTGGTTGTGTTTAGCTAATATAAATGAACTTTTGTTGATTAAAAAACAGAAAAGATTAATGACGGAAATGCAGTTCATATCCATATATATGGATTTTAAGAAAGCTTATGGCAAATTGCAGGCTCACAGAAAAGAAGCTTGGGTAGGAAAAAAAACGACTTGAGGACAGAAAACAAGTTACAGTAAATGGTTCAAAGATAGTAGGAACTGCCGATGCTGGAGAATCTGAGATAACTAGGTGCAGAGCTGGATGAACACAGCAGGCCAAGCACCATCAGAGGAGCAGGAAAGCGGACGTTTCGGGTCTGGACCCTTCTTTCTAAGAGTTAATGTTGGGGTCATGGCTCCTTTTGAAAGTACAGGTAATTTGGATATTGGTATAAAGAATAAAAACTTTGAAAATTTGTTCAGGATAGAAAACTTGGTGGTCTTGTAAACAGTGAAGATGATACTAATTGTGTAACAAGATGGAGATAGGCTAGCGGAATGAGTAGACGAGTGGTAGATGGAATTTTCTACAGAGAAATGTAAGGTGATGCATTTTCGTAGAAGAAATAGGGAGTACTTTTTATTTACACCTGGATTTGAGCATTGCTGGCTGGGCCAGCATTTATTGTCTGTCGCTTGTTGCCCTTGCAACATGGTGATGGTGAGCTCCTTTCTTGAACAGGTAGACACACAATGCAATTGAGGAATTCCAGGATTTTGACTCAGCAACACTGAATATATTTCCACCTCAGGATGGTGAGTGATCTTGAGGGGATTTTGCAAGTCATGATATTCTCATTTATCTGCTGCACTTGCCCTTTTTGATAGAAGTGGTTGTTGGCATGGAAGATGCTGTCTAAGGATCTTTGATGAATTTTTGCAGTGCATTTTGTAGATGATACATACTGCTGAGGGAGAGGGTGTTTGTGGATGTGGTGCCAATCAAGCAGGCTGCTTTGTCATGAATGGTGTCAAACTTCTTCAGTCTTCTTGGAGCTGCACTCCTGACTTGTGCTTTGAAGTGTTAGGGTTAGGGTTAACCTAACAGTTTTTTATGAGTCAGAAGATGAGTTACTAGCATCTGACCTGGTTTGCATGGATTCAATGGATCAAATAATCTCCTTCTGTGTCATCATGATTCCATGTCTCAATGATGTATAAATGCATTGCATATGACACTATTAACTTTATCATGAGAAATCATCATATTCTCCAACCCGATACCCAATATTCAATCTCCACTCTTTGTACCTGACTCTGAACTTCTCTGCTCCATAGTCAGTGGGACCTTCCATGCTGGGTTGATTTTCTCAAACCTACTTGACTTGCTCCCTCTGTTCTCATCTGTAAAAGCCTTCTCAAAATGCAGTTGATTAATTTCATTATCTAGCAATCTCTTTGCAAAGCACTATGGGAATTTTTTTTATTGCACAAAACACTCCACCTAATTGCAGATTGTTGCTTTGGAAGATATTTGATTATTGTCTGTCACAAAACATCACATGGAAAATGCATCATTGTTTATTTGATGTATCCAAACTCAATAGTATAACAAGAATGTTTTGTAACAGAGGTAAATAATTAACCAGTGATCTCTAGAACAGCTATTAACATTTCTAAGACTGATGTCCATGTTAAATAGCACAAAGTTTGAATCACAATATCTTGAAAATGCAAATTGAATTCAACTGCAGCTGGTCAGACTTTCATAAAGAATTGATTAGATTTCAATAATGTTTCAAAAAGATCTGTGAAAGATACACTTTGGAAAATATCATTTTTGTGAAAAATGCATTTTCTTCTTGAGGAAACCATAGCACGAACTGTGCATCACTCCTGACACAAACCACTGGTAAATTGACGGAATAGATACAGAGGACACTGGAGAAAATAAGCAGGTTTGGCAGCATCTGTGGACAGAAACAGCATTAACGTTTCGAGTGGCAAATTGATGGACCTGGTTTTACTGTCAAAATGGCAGTCAGGCTAATACTCAGTTCTATTTACGCATGAGATAGTTAGTTATTTCAAATGGCAGATGAATGGTTAAACACAAATATCTAAAAAAATTATTGTTCATTCCACTGAGCAATCTCAGTATTTCATGTCTGCCTTGCCACTGAAATCGATTGGATACAGTAAAGTGGGTGCGCTCATACAATAGATCGAAACATAGTAAGTAAGAGCAGGTATAGGCCATTTAACCCTTTGAACCTGTTCCACCATTCAATATGATCATGGCTGATCATCCATCTCAGTACCCTGTTCCTGCTTTCTCCTTATACCATTTGATGTCTTTAGTCTTCAGAATTATATCTAACTCCTTCTTGAAAACATTCAGTTTTGGCCTCAACTGCCTTCATTAGAAGAGAATTCCACAGACTCACTATTGCGTGCGTGAAGAAATTTCTTCTTATTTCAGTCCTAAATGGCCTACCTTTTAAATTTTGACTGTCGCCCCTTCTCCTGGACTCCCTGGTCATCCTTAGTGCAATTACACTGTCTAGTCCTGTTAGGTTTCTATGAGATCCCCCCTCATTCTTCTAAATTCCAGTGAATGACGTCCTAACTGGTCCAACCTCTCTTCATCCATCAATCGTGATATCCCAGGAATCAGTATGCTAAATCATGTTCTGTAGCCAGTACTTCCGTTTTCAGATAATGGAGGCCAAAACCGCACACAATCATCCAGGTGTAAATTCACCAAGGCCCTGTAAATTGCAGCAAGAGTAGATAAACTCACTGCAAACGTTATGGGTTGATAATTATAAGAGTAAGTATGCTTTCTCTATTTTTCATCCCCTTTCTAATTTGACATTGAATTTACTTGCCTATCTTTCTAATCAATGTGCTCAGAAATGTTATTACAGAGCTCTGCAGCAGGTAGGACTTGAACCTAGACCTCCCAATTTCGAGGTAAGGAACACTATCACTGTCCCACAAGAGGGCTGTAACTTATGCTTGTTCTCAGTCGCTCTGTAGTTTATTTTCCAGCCTGTTTTGTGATTAATTTCTGTTATTCCCTTTGTTCTTCATGTTGTTCCTTTATGTCTGTGAGATGCTGTTATTAGCTTGCAATTTCAGTAACTTAGTGGGCAAAAAAAAACACTTTGAGCTGGAGAGTGCACTGACAAGTCATTTAGAAGCAGTTGCTGCACCACTCCAAACCCGATCTAATATTTAATCACATCTCTCTTTTGAAATAGATAACCTCATCATTTTCTGTGGTGTTGGATTTACCTAAAGCAGTGTTTCTGAAAGAAACTTTTGGAATTCTTGGCTGAAATTGGTTTAAGTCAATGTTAAAGAATGTACATGGAGCTTATTAACTATGGCATGCTGCTGGCAGTGGCTGCAAGTCAAATTTTTATGAGAATGACCCTTGTTAGGGGAAGATACAGTGATTGTTCATTTTACAGTGCCCTGGAAGGCTTTCTTATCAAATCAAGTGTAAAGGTACAGTGATGACTGGAACCAAGGCATTTTAGAGATGCCCTGCTCTGTGTGGGTGGGAGGAAAGTGGGAACTATTTGATTTTTTGGAAAGAGAGATGGTGATTACAAGGAGAACAGTAATCATGGGTAGGTTCAAGTATGAAAGTCGCTAAAGCAAAGAAGGTCTGAAAATTAGCGGCTGGAGACGGAAAGCTCAGGTTTTCTGCCATAAATAATCATAATTCTAGTGTTTTTCATGATCTGTTGTGAATGCAGATGTATAAAGCTCCTTCAATTGGGTGGAATTATTAGAATTGCAGTGGACAAAAACATTAGGGATCTTCTGGCATTGTGGTAGTGTCCCTACCTCTGAGTGAGGAGGTCTAGATTCAAGCTCCTTCTGTGCTGGAGGTGTGTCTTAGCATGTCTGAACAAGTTAATTATAAATATCAGGATAAAAACTGATGGCTCAACGGTTAGCACTGCTGCCTCACAGCACCAGAGAACTGGGTTTGATTCCATCCTTAGGCAACTGTCTGTATGCAGTTTGCAAGTTCTCCCCATGTCTGCATGGGTTTCCTCTGGGCACTCTGGTTTCTGTCCACAGTCCAAAGATGTGCAGGTTAGATGCTTTGGCCATACTAAATTGCCCATAGTTTCCAGGGATGTGCAGGCTAGGTGGATTAGTCTTGGGGAAATGCAGGGTTACAGGGATAGGTTAGGTGAGTTGGTCTGGATGGGATGTTTTTTAGAGGGTTTGTGTGGACTCAATGGGCTAAATAGCCTGCTTTCACAGTGTTGGGGTTTATGTTTAGTTTTCCCTTTGTTTGCTTTCGAGGACCATCAATATCAAATTACCAAATCAACTTCAGTTTTTCAATGTTTCAGCCTTTAATGCATTTATTACATATGTAAGGAGGGCGAAGAATGCAAGGGAATACACAATAAATAAGGGTATTTATGATTAAATAAAATTATTCACATGAAATTCTATGGGAAACTTTGCTCACGTGGCCCTTTGTTAAAAATTTCGTTCAGAATACTACACATTATGAATCCCTAGATAAACAGCACATGTCCACAAATCCCTGAAGATTGATGAATAGGAGATAAATGGTTAAGAAGACATATAAGATATTTTCTTTATTAGCGAGGCATTCAAAAACGAGCATTTTGCTAGAATTGCGGCAAAACACTGGTTGGTTCATAGCTTTGGAACTGAATATAGTTTATGTTACTGTATTATGAGAGGTTATGATTACAGTTGGTCAAAGTAGATGTTTTCTTGGCAAAAGTATTGGAAGAAACCATCATCAAGGCAGGAGTATGATGGTAAACTCCATATTTACCTGGATGTGTGCAGCTCTGACAACATTCAAATCCCTTGACATTATCAAGGACGTAACAGCCACTGGATTGGCATCTATCACTTTCAACATTCAGTTCTTTCACCACCGACACACAGTGGCAGCACCATGTACCAGCTACAAGATGCACTGCAGCATTGGCACCTTCAACAACATCTTGCAAATCTGCAATCTCTACCATTTACAAGGACAAGGGAAGCTGATACATGGAAATATCACCACCTGCAAATTCTTCTGAGTCACACACCATCCTGTCTTGCACCTACATCACCATTCCTTCACTGTCATTGGATTAAATTTCTTTAACTCCCTTCTTACAAGCACTTTGGGTGCTCCTCCACCTGCACCATTTCAAGAAGACAGCTCCCTATTACTGTTGTTATGTAGCTAGGAATGAGAAATAACTATTGACCTAGCCAGCAATGCTCATATTCCCTTGACTAAATCCAAAAAGAAATTCTTGGTGGAAATGAATAATGAATGTTGTCCATTAACCTGGGAAATGAAGAAAATCAAAAAGATAGTTAAAGGCACCTGAGCTGCAAATATCGGCACTAATGCAAGAATTACTTAGGGATTCGTAATTGTGTAGTATTCTGAACGAAATTTTTAATAAAGGGCCACATGAGCAAAGTTTCCCATAGAATTTCATGTGAATAATTTTATTTAATCATAACTACCCTTATTTAAGTTTACTAACTTGTCAGTTCTCACTTCTTCCCCTCAAAGCAAAATTCAATCATGTTATGATCACTGTTACCTTGGGGAACCTTTACTATGGGGTCATTGATGTCTCACTGCACACTCTAAGATCTAGAATAGCTTTCTGGTTGGCTTGGGTACATGCTAATCTTAGAAATAGTCTTGTAAACACTTCACAAACACAGCATTCAGGATGTCTTTTGCAATCTGATTCATCCTATTCATATGTATGTTAAAATCATGATTCTCACTGTATCATTCTCACAATACTCTATTGTGTGGATACTGTTAGGGCGTCTATAAACTACTCCCATCAGTAGCTTTCTACATTTACTATTTTTTACCTCTAAACAAATGGATTGTAGATTTTAATTTTTAGAAGTAAGTCCATCATCTCCATTGTACTATGTCATACCTAACTAACAATCTAGGCCTCCATCTTTTCTGCATTTTTTTCCTTCCAAAATATCATGTACCTTTAAATATTCAGGTCACAGCCAATGTGGGAAACCTGGTGCACACTCAGTCATCTTCTGCTAGGCAGCGTTTGCTTCAATTTAAATACACTGCTCACAAAACCTGGGTAATGAGCATGGAGAAAAAGACAGGGGAAGCATTGGTTACATGCTTTGCCCTACCTTGCAGCTATGTCTCTGCAATCAGATCACATATATTGGTTTCCATTTCAACTGTTAATCCATTCATTTTTTATCAACACTAATTGCATTCAGATATCAATTTGTCATTTAATTTTTCACAAACTCAAACACTACATAAAGGGAGCATGCTGCCTCTCAGTGCCAGGGACCTGGATTCAGTTCCACCCTTGGGTGACTGTTTGCAGTTTGCACATTCTCCCTGTGTCTGTGTGGGTTTTCTCCTACAGTATAAAGATGTGCAAGGTGGGAGGCTCGGCCACTCTAAATTGCCCATAATGTCCAGGGATGTGCAGGTCAGGTTGATTAGCCATGGGATATGCAGGGATAGGATGGATCTGGATGGGATGCTGTTCAGACAGTCTGTATGAACTTGACGGGCTGAATGGCCTGCTTCCCCCACCCCCCACAAGGATTCTATGAACTGCTGGTGCACTCATTAATGTGTACATTTTGTCCATCCCTACTACATTCTGATTATAATTTACTCTTATTGCTTCTTTGCCTTGTCTTTTCACTTCATCCCATCTTGCTTTATTTGATCCCTTATCCCTACTATTTAGTCTAAAGCACTTTCTACCGCCCAGGTTATGTGATTTACCAGAACACCGGTTCCAGCAACAATCACCTGGGGACCATGCAGAGTTCCCAAACTCGGATAAGATTGTCATCAGAAGATGAATGTTTGGATGAAGTGAACTTTAGGAGTAGCGCATCATTCAACACTTGTAAAGGACTAACATTTCACCTTCAGCAAATTCGAGGTGTTACATTCATCAACGTGATGCCACAGTGTATTTGCATGTGAACTCAAACCGTGCCTTTTTAAACAAGTTGCAGAACGCATTTGCGATGACATTAGGTATAACAGACTGGGGGAAATTCATTCTACAGCACAACCTTGACAGATGCCAGGACATACTAATTGTAATGCGACATCTCGCTCCTGCTTTTTAATGTATTTGTTGCGGGTACTCTGCCTTCACCTCTTTTTCATCCGTCTGCAGCCTTTGACGCACTTGATGCACCAACTTCTTCGCTTGACCAGAGGGCTGGACTGCACAGATCTGCTGTCTTTGTAATCGTAAGCGAAAATCACCTATAATGACTTATTTTCTCATTCATAATATTTGTTGTAAAGGCGCCTCCCCAAACCCCGCGAAAACCTCGCCGTTGTTGCTAAAGCTCTTCCCTTTCCACTTTCAGGAGCTCCTCAAAACCTAGCACATTGGTCAAACATTGGCTGACTCCTAATTTATTTTCAGGCTCAGCGAGTCTTTAAGACATTCTTGTGAAGCACCGTTGGATCCTTCATTACCTCAAGAACGCTACATAAATGTAAGAAATGTAACAAATGCTTGAGTCTAAATAAAACAATCCTAATTAGTTATCATTGCATCTTGAAAGACATCTCTTTGAATTTCGGTTTCTTAGTAAAAACTCTTTCAATTAGACGACTACAAATTCTGACAAGTGAATTATGTTCTTTACTTTTTTAAAGTATAACATCGCGGATTTCATAAGTTGCATTTTACTCTCATTGTACGTGACTAAATGATTGAAGTAATTTTTTTTATAAATAGTGACGTTTAAAAAAAAGTCTAGCAAATCTTTCTCCTGTATTTGCAAACAAAACCACATGATGGCATAATTTGCATCTCAATTATATCCTTCTCGTCACTAAAGTGTTCCCAGGCGCTGCGGCTCAGCGCAATTATGCAAATAATTTGGGGTTGTTTGCCAACATAAAAAGTTTTGCAAAAAAAAGCACACTTTACAAGCAAACAAAAACGCTCCTTTTTCCAAAAAACAAATGCAAAGCATTGAAACCAATATATCTCATTACTACGACGAGTGCTGTGCCGTCATTAGGGCCAACAGTTCGGCTGAAATGCCAATTCCCGTCTTGGCTCGAAATTGATCCGTGGCTCGCGTTGAAACGTCGATCCGTCGGTTTCACCACCTTGCTGCCAGAACAAAAATGCCAAAGTAGATCCAAAGGCGGCCCCCGGCGGTAGCAGCAGAACTCGAGAGGCTCCACAGCCTTTTCCTCATTGCAATACCCAGCGAGAGGCCAATGCCCGGGCGCCCAGGTACTGGGAATACTCGGTGGCAGCTGTGACCGTAGGGGTGACAGAGAGAGTGAGAGCCCGGGAGGGGCGGGAACTGTACAAAGCCCCACCCCTTTTTCGCATAGGCTCCGCCCTGACACCCCCCCCAACCCCCACCACCGGGTTAGAGTTGCAGTCTAGCTGGTACGGGCGGGTCGCTTTTCCAGTGATCACACTCCTGTACCCAAGCAGCAACAGGTTTGGAGTTAGAATCTCCAGCACTACTTCCTCCACCCCCCCATGGAAGGCGCTGCCTGTGGATAAGGCGTCAGAGGACGGAAGATCCGAGAGAAGAAGAGCTCGCAGCCATGGGTAAGATCTCTGGGCTCAATGTGTGTGTGGAGAAAAGGAAGCGGGGAGGCGAGGTGCCTGGAGCTGCCTGGCTGGGTAGTTGGGGAAATTTCCAGCCACAGCAACAGCCGGAGCTGCTGGCCCAGTCCCTTCTCGGGGGCGGGCGGTATCTGTGTGTGTGTCGTGGGGTGGGGAGATGATCGCTCAGCTTTCTCCTTCCCCCAGGTATTCAGCGATCCGTCCTCCCCGCAGCTTTAGTCTCTGAATTATTCACACCCTGAGTCTACACTCTCGCTGGTTTCCTGAGTAATTAATCCAACTCCATTGATTTTGTCCAACTCTCCTGCCCCCGCCCCGGAGTTCTTTCCCGTCTCTTCCATCAACTTTCTGCGGCGTGGGGAAATGGAGCCCAACTCCAAGGGGAGGCTACAAAAACACTTGGGAAAATCGTTTTAAAGTTTTGAGGGGGTTGGGGAGAATAAGATCTCACAGTGGGGGTGGGCTGGTTGGTGAAGGGAAGCTTACTTTGACTAAACAGGGAATGAAATGGACGGATTTCCGGTGAAATTAACTTGTTTTGCTCTTTAACTACTCTGAATCCAACTTTTACTTGACCTTCACTTATTTTTATGCTACAGCAATAGTGGAGGTTCCCTGTTAATGATCTACTTAGATAACGAGTGGTTAGAGACTACACTTAAGAGTTGAGTCATGGGAGGAGCGAAAGACCACATAACTGACTGAAGTACTTCACTCTAATAATTTTATTTCAATTAATATTCAGTTTAGTGCTACTCCAAGAACAGAATGGATAAAATGAAGGATGCATTCATTTTTTAGCTGCTGTATAAGAGAAGTGGTGGTAGAAATTTTATTAATTACAAGTTGTGTGAATGTTGCTATCTTTGTAAAATGATATTGTCTGCCTGTACCTTCAATGATGATTTTCCAACATCTTGGGCGCTGCATTTCATGTGACTTAGCAAGATGCTGTGTTAGGAATTGAGCTCAAACAGGAGCAGGATAGGGGACAAGTGAGATTGGGTGTTTCAAAGCATTCTTCAGTATGAACAGCCTTGAAGTTAAATAATGAGGGGAAAATTAGAGGCACTAGAGTTTTGGGTGTGCTACTTGATGGACAAGAAATGAGTGGGAGATAAGAAACGGCAAAAGATTAGAGATCAAGTGGTGTTAGCAAAAAAGAACTAGGGTGTTACAAACAACACAGTGTGGAACTGGAGGAACACAGCAGGCCAGGCAACATCAGAGGAGCAGGAAAGTTGATGTTTTGGATTGGAACCCTTTTTCAGAAATGGGGAGGGGGAGGGAGCTCAGAAATACATAGAAAAAAAGGGGGGGGTGGGCTGGGGAAGATAGGTGGAATGGTTATAGGTAAGTGCAGGTAGGCAGTGGTGAGGATTGGTCAGTGGGATGGGTGGGGTGGATAAGTGGGAGAGAAGATGGACAGGAACCAAAACAAAGTTGCTGGAAAAGCTCAGCAGGTCTGGCCGCATCTGTGGAGGAGAAAACAGAGTTAACATTTTGGGTCCGGTGACCCTTCCTCAGAACTCAGAACTTGTAGGTCACTGGACCCGAAACATTAACTCTGTTTTCTCCTCCTCAGATGCTGCCAGACCTGCTGAGCTTTTCCAGCAACTTTGTTTTTGTTCCTGATTTACTGCATCTGCAGTTCTTTTGTTTTTTATTTGAGAAGATGAACAGGTTGTGTTGGGTCAAGAAAGTGGGCATGAGAAAGCGGGTTGGTCATGGGATGAGGCCAGAGGTGAGGAGATTTTAAAGCTGGTGAATTCTATGTTTAGGCCATTGGGCCGTAGGCTCCTGAGGCAGAATATGAGGTGCTGCTGTTCCAGTTTGTGGGTGGTGTCATTGTGACACCGGAGGAGGCCCAGGATGGACATGTCACCCAGGGAATGGAGGGGGAGTTAAAATAGTCAGCGACGGGAAGGTGTTGTTGTTTGTCATGTACAGAGCACAGTCACTCTACAAAATGTTCCCCGCATCTAAGCTTGGTCTCACTAATGTAGAGGAGGCCACTTCGGAAGCAATGGATACATTGACTAGGTTGGAGGATGTACAGGTGATTGCCATCCTAATATGAAAGGTTTGCTTTGGGCCTTGGATGGAGGTGAGGGGGGCGGTGGTGTAGGGACAGGTGTAGCACTTCCTGCGGTTGCAGGTAAAGGTGCCGAGGGTGATGGGGTTAGTGGGGAGTGTGGAGCGGATGAGGCAGTCGCAGAGAGAGCGGTCTCGATGAAAGGCAGATAGTGATGGGGAAGGAAATATCTCTTTGGGGTTGGATTGTAAGTGGTGAAGAATGATACGCTAGATGCGGAGGTTGGTGGGGTGGTATGTGAGGACAAGGGAATTTTGTCTTTACTTTTGTTGGGGGATGGGATTTGAGGGCAGAGGTGTGGGAAATGCAAGAGATGGGGTTGAGGGCATTTTTTTGATCAATGGAGGGGGGGGAAATGTTGTTGTCCTTGAAATAGGAGGACATCTGGGATGTCCGGGAATGGAATGTTCCATCTTGGGAGCAGATACGGACGAATTGGGAGTAGGGGATCGCATTCTTGTAGGAGGGTGGGTGAGAGGAAATGTCGTAGCTATGGGAGTCAGTGGGCTTGAAGTAGTTGAGGCAGTTCCCAGAGATGGAGATGGAGAGGTCCAGGAAGAGAAGGGAGGTATCGGAGATTGTCCAAGTGAGTTTGAGGTTGGGGTGAGAGGTGTTAGTCAAGTTGATGAGCTGTTCATGCTCCTCGTGGGAGCACAAGGCAGCGCCGATACAGTCATCAATGTAGCAGAGGAAGAGGTGGGGGATGGTGCCAGTGTAACAGCGGAAGAGGGACTGTTCCACATATCTTACCAACAGGCAGCCACAGCTTGGACCCATGTGGGTGCCTGTGACCACCCCTTTATCAGCAGGAAGGGAGGGGAGATAAAGGATCAGGTTGAGGACAAGTTCTGTTGAGCGAATGAGGGTGATGATGGAGGGGAACTGGAAGGGCCTGTGGGAGAGGAAGAAGCGGAGTGCTTTTAGGCCATCTGCATGGGAGATACCAGTGTACAGGGATTGGATGTCCATAGTGAAGATGAGGTGTTGGGGGCCAGGGAATTGAAAGTCTTGAAGGAGTTGGAGGGCATGGTGGTGTCTTGGACGTTGGTGGATCTATTGTGTCTGTTGCTCCCAATGTGGTCACCTCTACATCGGTGAGACTAAGCGTAGACTCTGGGACCATTTTGTAGAGCATCTGCACTCTGTATGCGATAAATGACAACACCTTCCAGTCCCCAGCCATGTTAACTGCCCCTCCCACTCTGGGTAACATGTCCTTCCTGGGCTACCTCCGGTGCCTCAGCGATACCACACGCAAACTGGAGGAGCAACACCTCGTTCCACCTCAGGTGCCTACTGCCCAATGGCCTAAACATAAAATTCACCAGACTTAAAATCCCGGCCTTATCCCATGACCAACCCTCCCTCTCATCCCGCCTCCTTGATCTCTTCACAACCTGTCCATCTTCTTCGAAGCCTATCTGCCCTACCCTTCCCGCCAACGAATCTGCACTACTCCCTACCTGCATTCAACCTATCACCACCCCATCTACTATTCCCCAGCCCAACCCTTCCTCTCTCTATTTACTTCCCAGCTCCCTTCCCCCTCCCAATTTCTGAAGAAGGGTCCCAGCCCAAAATGTCAATTTTCCTGCTCCTGTGATGCTGCCTGGCCTGCTGTGTTCCTCCACCTCCACACTGTGTTGTCTCTGACTCCACCATCTGCAGTTCTTGCTGTCCCCTAGGGTGTTACAAAGTCATGGAAGAGTTTGTATGTGAGAAGATAATAGCTAATATTCTGATTCATGCAGGGAAATTTAAGTTTGAGTATCATTTTGTCGATTGTGTGTGCAAAGAAGATGACCAACATTAACTATGGCCTCGCAGGAACTTGGAACAAAAGGACAACACACTGTCTAAACCCCTTTTCAGCATATGTAATTTCTTGCCGATCCAGTAATATGGTAACTATTCTGAATACAGCAATCTCAAACAGATTCTTTTGGGTGAATAAAAATTTGTTATTTTATCTTTGCTACTTTGTACTCCAGCAGTTATTTTGTCTGTACTTTGATACTCAAAATGACAAGATATTGTCACTGTATGATTAGGGAGAAAGCTGACTCTGAAGTCACTGAAGTTGACATACTTGTCGATGGATTTATTTTTATCTTCCTGATTTAACTACATGTAGCAGAGGAGTTAATTGTCTTTGGGAGGGGATAAGTTAATGCAAAATAATTTTTTGTTCCAAGTTTCTTTCCTTTCCCCATTTTACTGGAAGTTTGCATCCCTTGACCCTCTAAGTTTTTTTTACCTGAATTAATTTACAAAGAAACTGTTGTGGTAGTGCCATGGGTAAACAGACAATATGGTGCAGTGCATAAACATGTATGATTCTGAAGATAGTTTGCCGTTTTGAACAAAAAATACTAAGAACTGGAATGAGACAAAACTGTCCCTGACTGCTTTACGATAAAGAATATAAAATAACATTGTTTTAATTACTTATTTTATCTGAATGATTCTGTTGTACCTGTTTGACTTGAACTTTATTTTCATATGTAACTTTTACCTGAGCCACTAGGCTGATGTGAAGTTTCACTCCAGCAACTTGATCACAAATGTAGGCTGACAATTAAATTTAGCGCTTTCAGAAGTTCACATCGGTATGCTCATGTTTGTTTGCAGTCACAGCATTGTTTATCAACCTAATTAGTTTTGAATCTTTTCAGTTATTGTCATCTATGTATCAAGCACAAATTCTTGATTCTTGCTACTACATCTTTATTTTGGCAATGGTAGTGATTTGGTGAATCTGCTTCGTACAAATTAGTGGCCTTTTGCGCTCAAAGATGAAAACAATTGAGTTCTGTTAAATCAGTTCTGTATAATGGTTCCCCTGTTTTTCAGTCAGTCATTGAACTCCTTCTTTTAGAACATAAACTTTCATTGCCATTACTGTGATTTGATGTTGCTAATATATCTCAAGTCTTTAATTGAAAAATGCAAGTTAACTTTGTTCTCGCCCATCCCTCTCCTTGCCTTAAAATAGTTTGCTTTTATTGTGCAATTGGCTGATTCTTCTTCCCTCCATTTTCAGGTAGCATTTTGTGGTCGGGAGTGGTCCAAACTTGCCTTTTTATCTCTGTCTACACCTCTTGCCAACCTGGTGCATACTGATGGTTTGATGTGACTATTCTGACTTATAAGGTCTTGGTGACTTGCAACACCAAGTATTAGCATTTATATATTGTGCAATATAAAGCTGCAGTATATCATATTTGTCTTCATGTGCACCTTATAAAGTCACGGTCATAGTCATACAGCATGGAAACAGACCTTTCAGTCCAATACGTCCATGCTGACCATGTTTTCCAAATTAAATTAGTACCGTTTGCCTGCATTTGGCTCCTATCCCTCTAAACTATTCCTATTCATGGACCTGTCCAGATGTCTTTTAAATGTTGTATCTATACCTGCATCTGCCACTTAATTGCACATGAGAACCAACCCCTGTGTGAAAAGGTTGCCCTTCAAGTCCCTTCTAACTCTTTGCCCTGTAGTTTAGAACTCTCCGACCCTAGGGAAAAGACCTTAGCTATTCACGTTATCATGATTCTATAAACTTCTTTAAGGTCATCCCCTTAGCCTCCTACGCTCCTAATAGCCTGTTCTGCCTCTCTTTGTACCTCAAAGCCTCCAATCCCAGTAGCATCCTTGTAAGGTTTTTTCTGCACCATTTCCAACTGCTATATTCAGTGCTATGGCTAATGAAGGTAAGTGTTCATATGCCACCTTCACAACCCTGTCTATCTGTGATGCCACTTCCAGGAAACTATGTTCGACAACACTCCCCAGGGCCCTACCGTTAACTGTTTAAGTCCTGCCCTGGCTTGTCTTGGCTAAATGCAACACTTTGCATTTATCTAAATTAAACTCCATTTTCCACTCCTTGGCCTGTTGGCCCAGCTGAATAAACCGTTATAGTTCTTCACTTTCCACTGCCCCACCATTTTGGTAGATGCCATTTTGAACTCCAATGACCTTTCTCTATTTGCTACCCTTGCCTTTGTGTTTCTGCCTTATGTCGTCTTGTCATTCTAATCCCATTTTGTTTCTACTAGATTTCAATGCTATACGTTACGTAAAGAGCCCTGCTGATCTTTTCGCTCACTGATTCTTTTTGCACCTTTCATTCTTACAGCCCACAACTTTCTCGCTGTGGAACAGTGAACCACTTGGTAGTAACCCCATTTTCAGGCAAAGTATTCTGCTTTATTGAATTACAAGAGGCGAATCTCAAACTCCTCTTGAAAATTGAATTGAACTGTTTTTGCTTTTAGATCCTGAGCTGTGTTTTGAATGTTGTCTTATCAATTACCGATGCAGTGCACCAGATGTTCATATTTACATTTCCCATCTTCATCCCAATTTTTTCCTTTCACTGTTGAAACACTTGTGCATTTAAATTCAATTTCTCTCACACCTACTTAGCTTGCAGATATATTCCTCTACACTTTTAACTCATCCAGAACCTGGCATTTTACTGCGCAAAGGCAAACTTGCTCATTATTCAGGCTTTTCCAGATATGCACTGGCTCTCTAAATCTCAATACATCAAACTCAACCTTCTGTTAGTTTACGAATTCTGCACAATGCTTTCTTGCCTCTTGCCACTTCCCATCTCATCTCCTCTTGCCCCCTCTCCCGCTGCTATCCTGTGAATCATCGTTACTGTGTTTCTCATTGTTTTATGATCCCAGCTTGATGTTGCTGATGGACAAATCAGATCCCAGAGTGAAACCTAACTTGACACAGCATGAGTTCTAATTTGGTTACCATAGTGGTCAGCAGCCTTCTCGTTGAACAATGCAGCTGCTGTGAGTTTTCAGAAGCAGCTGCCATGCACAGATCTTCGAGGTCCATGCAGTGGAAAAAGAAAATTAGAGTGCATGTAGGTGGTCGCTCATGAGCAGCTTCTTGAGAGGCTACTGATGTGAGAAACATGATTTCAAGGTAGTGGTGTGGACAAGGTCTGAAGTCGCACGACATGAGGTTATAGTCCAACAGGTTTATTTGAAATCACAAGCTTTCAGAGCACTCTTCCTTCCTCGGGTGAAGTGAACATTCAAGCTTATTATTCACAAGTTGGAAGTACAAGGTCACAAATCTTTTTTACACTCAACAAGAGTTAATTGAAATGTCTCATCACAGGGTCTAGAGGGGCAGTTTTTTTCCACACAGAGGGTGGTGAGTATCTGGAACAGGCTGCCAGAGGTAGTGGTGGAGGAGAGTACAAATTTGTAATTTAAGAAACATTTGAATGGGTACATGGATGGGATAGGTATGGAGGGATATGGACTAAAAGCAGGCAAATGGGTCTAGACTAATTGTGAAAAATGGGTGGCCTGGACAAGTTGGGCCAATAAGCCTGTTTCCATGTTGTGAACGTCCCGATTTGGGCAGCACGGTGGCTCAGTGGTTAGCACTCCTGCCTCACAGCGCCAGGGACCAGGGTTCGATTCCAGCCTCGGGTGACTGTCTGTGTGGAGTTTGCACATTTTCCCTGTGTCTGCGTAGGTTTCCTCCCACAGTCCAAAGATATGCAAGCTAAGTGGATTGGCCATGCTAAATTGCCTGTGGTGTTCAGGGATGTGTAGTTTAGGGGGTTGGGTTTGGGTGGGATGTTCTGAGGGTCTGTATGGACTTGTCAGGCCAAAAGGCCTGTTTCCACACTGTAGGGATTCTCTTCTATTCTACAATATTGGAAGTAAGTTTTCAACCCTTGCACTTCGACACGAAAATCACAGATATTTGAACCTCAGTGAAAGATTTCAGCTTCCCCTTTTTAAAGTTCCTGACCTAGTTTGTCTGGCTGCACTTTGTTTCTCAAAATCAATTTTGTACATCTTATTTGATGCAGTTTTGCTTATGTCCCCTAATGAGATTGTTAAACAAACTGCAAACTGTTCCCTTTTTATTTCTTAACATGTGTTTCTTAAACTCCTCTTCCACATTCTTTTGATTCTGAAACTTCTCAGGACCTCTTTGATTGTTCACGTAACTGCTAAATCACACTACTGCTGCTACAACTCTTTTCTGTCTGAAATGAAAATTCATATTCATTG
This sequence comes from Ginglymostoma cirratum, assembly GCA_024137785.1. Lineage (NCBI taxonomy): Eukaryota > Metazoa > Chordata > Chondrichthyes > Orectolobiformes > Ginglymostomatidae > Ginglymostoma > Ginglymostoma cirratum. The sequence continues at coordinate 19,317,534 of JAHRHZ010000073.1, forward strand.
AACTTCTGGATGGTTATCTCTCAAAGAATATAGTTTCCATCTTCCTGCTGTTGTAGCTGTCATAGAACACTTCTTTTGCTAGGAAGCAGCCTAATATTTTTCTCTCGCCTACTGTTATATCTGATACACTGAACTCATCATGCCAAAGGTTTTAAAAGGCTTGTTTCAGTGGATTTAAACATAGTACAAGCAAGTCTTTCCCACCCTCGGATCTCAAAATGAAACTTAAACATCTTTCTCAAGCCAGTCAGTGTAGAAATACAAATCCAACTTTAA
>JAHRHZ010000073.1:19317819-19407777 GCA_024137785.1 Ginglymostoma cirratum
CCACTGTCTTGGAAATAGTCAATGACCCTGCATCCACCACACTGTCAAGGGAAGAGACTTCTATGGACTTACGAACCTCAGAAAATATTTATCCTCATATGTCTTCAATTGGAGATCCCTTATTTTCAAACTGAGTCTCCTCATTTCTGTTTCTTCCACAAGGGAAAACGTTACACAGAAACTTAGCAAATAGGAGCAGGAGTTGGCCCTCAGTCTTTTTGAGCTGCTTCACCATTCAAAGGATCATAGCAGATCATCCAAATGAGTACCTCATTCCCACTCTCTCCCTACACCCTTTGATCCTGTTTGCCATCACCTGCAGTTCTTAAGGTTATGAGGACAGCCACGAGGACCTCATAGAATATGAGTTCCCTGTTTGGGGCAGTTAACTCAGTCCAATCAGGGAGCCCTGGCTGACAGACACAAGAGTGTCAGAGGTTCTGTTCACAGCTGGCTCCGAGGGAGCTGGATCAGTGTCAAGGACTCTCCACATGTAAGTAAAGGGTGACTTGGTGACAGGATACCAGCCTCTGGAGTTATTCATGACAACGAGAGAAAAGCGCACTCCTGAAGAACTTTATTCAGCAGTCATCTTTGAGTTGTGATCAGCATTTCTGGCATCATGCTGTTATTTGGGAGCCATGATTTGTTTGATCCTGCTGTCACAGACTGGGCCTAGTATATGGAAAGAATGCATTATTGTTTTATGAGCAAATGACATTGGGGCAGATGAAAAGCAACGAGTAACTTTCCTGACAGCTTGTGGACTTGCAGCTTTTTTAGTTATTAGGAGCCTAACTTTCCCTGAAGCACCAGATACTAAAACATTTCAAGAGTTGACAGATTTAATTAAGGAATGTTACAACCCCAAGCTGCCTCTAATTCTGAGTCGTTATCGGTTTTACCTGGCAATTTGAGAACCAGGGAATCTATGTCGGAATCTTTAACTGGGTAAAGATGACTGGCAGAGGTATGTGACTTTGGTTTTATCCTTAATGAGATGTTGAGAGACCGTTTAGTATGTGGGATTAATGATCTAACTATGCAAAAGTATCTACCAGCTGGAGCCCAACTGGACTTTAAACAGGCAGTAGACCTGGCTTTTTCATTGGAAAATTGGTTGGGCCTTGGAGACTACCCTGTGGAACTACTGCACAGATGCCCTGGAGCCAAGATGATTGACTTCCAACCTCTTCCTATGTTCCAGGTATGACCCCTTTCAGTGGAGAGTTTGCTTCCTGATTTCAACTTATCCGTTTTGCTTGGGCTCCTTTGATGCTGCTTTCGGTCAAATCCAGCCTTGATGTTCAGGGCTCTCATTCTCACCTCACCTCTGGAATTCAACTTTTTTTGTCCATTTTTGAACCAAGGGCGTAATGAGGTCAGGAGCTGAGTGGCCCTAGCAGAACACAAACTGGGCGTCACTGAGCAGTTAATTGCTGAGTAGGTGCTGCTTCATAGCACTGATGATGACACCTTCCACCACTTCCCTGATGATTAAGTGTAGATTGATGGGGTGGTAATTAGCTGGGTTGGATTTGTCCTGCTCCATGTATACAAGACATTCCTGAGCAATTTTTCACATTGTTGGCTAGATGCCAGTGCTTTAGCTGTACTGGAAGAGCTCGGTGAGTGGAGTGACAAGGTCCGGAGCACAAATTTTTAGTACTATTGCTGGAATATTGTCAGGGCACACAGTTTTTGCAGTATTCGCTGCCTCCAGCTGTCTCTTAATAACAAATGAAGTGAATCGAATTGGCTGAGGACTTGTATCTATAATGCTGGGGACCTCTGGAGGAAGCTGAGATGGATCATCCAGTTGACACTTCTGGCTGAAGATAGCTGTCAATGCTCCACCTTATTTTTTTGCCCTGATGAGCTGGGCTCTTCCATCATTGATGTTCAGGATATTGTGGAGCCACCTCCTCCAGTGAGTTGTTTAATTGTCTGGCACCATTCACAACTGGATGTGGCAGGACTGCAGACCTTAGATCTAATCCGTTGGTTGAGGGCTTGCTTAGCTTTGTCTATAACTTGTTGCTTATGCTAGTTGACATGCAAGTTGTCCTGCTCAGCACTTCACCAGGTTGACACCTTGTTTTTATGTATGCCTGGTGCTGCTGCTCCCATGCTGTCTTGCACTCTCCACTAAACCAGGGTTAATCCCTGGCTTGATGATGATGGTTGAGTGAGGGATATGTTGGGTCACATGGTTGCACATTCTGCTGGAGTACAATTCTGGTGCTAGTACCTCAGCCTTGAGTTACTAGATCTATTCGAAGTCTGTCCCATTTAGCATGGTGATAGTGCCATGCAACGTGATGGTAGGTATTATCAATGCAAAGGCGAGAATTTGTCTCCAGAAGGTGTGTACAGTGGTCACTTGAAATGATAGTGTCATGGACAGATGCAACTGCAGCCGACAGATTAGTAAAGATAAGGTCAAGTCTGTTTTTCCCTCTTGTTGGTTCCCTCACCACCTGTGGCAGACCCATTCTAGAGTTATACACTTTATGATCTAACCAATTCAGTCAGTAGTGCTGCTGCCGAGCCAGTCTTGGTGGTACGCATTGAAATCCTGCAACCAGAGTACAGTTTGCACCCTTCCCGTTCTAAGTTTCCTCTAAGTGTTTCCTCTAAGTGTTTCCCAGCACGCAGGAATACTGATTCATCAGCCAAGGGTGACATTACAGTGTAAACAGCAGGAGGTTTCCTTGTCCATGTTTAACCTGAAGCCAATGTTGAAGAATCCCACGGTGACTCCCTCCCAACTGTATGCCACTGTGCTGTCTCTTCTGCTGGGTTTGTCCTGCCTGTGAGACATGACCTATCCAGTGATGGTATTGTCTGGCATATGGTCACGTTCACGGAATCAAACCTTAGAGACAATTTTAAGGCTGTTGCTTGACTCATTTGTGAGACAGCTTTCTCAATTTTGGCGCTAGCCTCCAGATGTTCATAACAAGGTCTTTGCAGGGTCGACAGGACTGTTTCTGCCTTTGACATTTCCGGTACCCAAGTCGCTGTGAAGTGGCCCATCCAGTTTCCTTTCTTTGCTCAGATTTTGTAAAGTTTGATACACCTGAGTGGCAGAGTTTCTTCCCTGAGGGATATTAGTGAGGCAGACTGAGCATTGACAATGGTTTTATGGTCATCAGTAGATTCTTAATGCCATATTTTAAAAATTTTAAATCAAATTCCACCATCACCCTTGGTGGGATTTGAACCCTGGTCCCCAGAATATGAACTGCATTTCTAGCTTGATGGCCTAATGGCATTATCACCTTTTTAACCTTCTTAATAAAAGATGGCAGCTTCTTTCCTGTGATAGATGTTAAGCTGACTGGCCTGTGGATTGCCATTTAATGTCTTTCCTTTTCCTTGAATTAGAAGTGTTATATTTCACTATTTTGCAATCTGATGGCACCCCTGGAGATGAAGGAAGTTTTGCAAAATATCATCAATGATTGCACTATTTCAGTAGGACTTTAAGATCCCAGGATGGAGGCTACTGGGATCTGGAGACTTGTCAGCTTGTAGTTGTAATAATTTTCTTTGCATCCCTTCCTGGTGATTGTCATTGTTTTAGGTTCCTCTCTTTCTTTCACTTCCTGACTCTTGCATTGCTGGAATATTACTTTCATCCTCCTCTGAGGACACATGCAAAATACCTATTTAGTTGATCTGCTGTATCATTAATTTCCATTGTGAATTCCCCAGGCTCTCTAGAGGACCAGTGCTCACTTCACCTCGTATTTTCCTTTTTAAATACCCTTACACACTGCTCGTAAGCACTTCTATAATTTCAGCAAAGTTGTTTCATACTCCACATTCCTCCTCTGGTTTCATCTTCAATCATTCATTGCCATTCTTCGTATTTCTGTCCAATCTTTCTTAATGGAATGCATCTTTTCTGAGTATTCTGAAATATCACTTTCAATATTTACTGCAGCATATCAGCTGACCTACCCCTAAAGATAATGTATCAGTTACCTTCATCATTGCCTTTAATAAGTTTTCAATGCTACTTTTAGACTCTGAGTGCTCCTCCGACCCCCACCAAGCTTGAGTATGAAACTCAGTTCTGTTACAAATATGGATACCTTGATTGAGCTAATTCATTAGTCGTGTCACATGGCGTGTTTCCGGATCTAGTGCAGTCTGCTCACTGACTCTACAATATGTTGGTATAAGGAATAATCCTTGGGAACATAGAAACATGATAGACCATGCCAACTGCTCACCATTGAAGGAGTACTCTGCATATCTGTTTCTCCTCTCAAAATGGTTAACCTCTCATTTTTTCACATTATATTCCATCTGCCATGTCCTTAACTTCTCAACTTAGAGAATGTGCATCATAAAGGGTATCACACATTCCTGCTTAGCTTTGTATCAGCAAATTTGAAATTATTATCTTTACTTTACTTCAAGTCCAGATCACTATGTTGAAAACAGATGTGGCCCAAGAAGTGATCCTTGTGATACCTAACTAGTTACTGGCTGCCAATGCGAGAATGACATGTTTTATTCTTCCTCTTAATTTTCTGCCTGTAGGCCAATTATTAATCCATGCCAGTAGCATTCTCTGTAGGCTGCCCTCTAGCAGCTCTGGGTGGGGTGTCCCGCACAGTGATTGGCTTGTCAACATTATTTGTGGCCTTAACTTTTAGATATCGCTGTTGCACACAGATCTTGGGAGTCAGCGCAAAAGAACCCAAACATAATGACCGCACTGCATTCCAGAGCAATCCTTGACTATACATCCTCACATCCTGCTTCCTGTAAAGACTCTATTCCATTCTCCCAGTTCCTCTGGCTCCGTCACACCTGTTCCGGTGCCAAGTTTGACAAAGGGACCTCCAAAATATCCACCTTCTTCCTCAACCAAAGATTCCCCAGGACTGTTGTTGACGGGGCCCTCAGGTGGGTCTGACCCATCTTCTGCACTTTGGCCCTCACCCTCTGGTCTTCTGTCCCATGACTGATAGGTTCCCCTTTGTCCTCACCTACCATCCCACCAGCGTTCACATCCAAAGGATCACTAGATGCCATTGCCACCACCAGACACACATTCTTGTCCCCTGTCTTGTCAGCCTACCATTTGCTACCATTGTCCTGGTCCATTCCTCCTTGGCTCCCAACATGTCCCCACAGCCCTGCGGTACCTTCGCATGCAATTGCAGAAGGTTTAGCAGCTGCCTGTTTACCTCCTCCCTCCTCACCTTCCAAGGCCCCAAACACACCTTCCAGGTGAAGCAGCGCTTTACCTGCACTTCACTCAATCTAGTCTACTGCTTTCGCTGCTCACAATGTGGTCTCCTGTACATTGGGGAACGAAACACTGACTGGGTAACTGCTTCTCAGAACACGTGCGTCCTTTTGGCAAAAAAGGCCCTTAGCTTCCAGTTGCTTGCTTTAACTTTAACAAATCACCATGTTCCCTGGTCAACGTCCTGTCTTGGGCTTGCTGCTGTTGTCCAGCGCAGGCTGGAAGAACAGCATCTCACTTTCCACTTGGGACCCTGCAGCCTTCAGGTCTCCATATCAAGTTCAATCGTTTTAGGGCTTGAGACCATGTCCTTACCACAACCTGCACATACTGGGCCTTGTCATCACATGGGCCGCTACCACATACAACCCATTGTTAGCCACTAATGGGTCCCATTAGCAGCTGTTCATTCCCCCAGACCAACCATTAGCCATTCCTTTTATCGGTCTAATGTTTTTTTTTCCCTCTCTCTCCGGGTTCCATCTCTACCAATCATTTACTCCCTCCCCCGCCCAACATTCTGCAAATACTAATCTTATCCTAGTTACCATCAGCTCTGAAGAAGGGTCGCTGGACCTGAAACATTAACTTTGATTTCTCTCCACAGATGCTGCCAGACCTGCTGAGTTTTTCCCGGTTGTTTCTGATTTTCAGCATCCACAGTTCTTTCAGGTTTTTTATTTGTTTTGAAACCAGAACAATCACCTTCTATCCCAGTGCTTAACTTTTTTGACCCAGTCTCCCATGGAGTACTTTATCAAAAGCCTTCTAAAGAGCCTTCCACTACGTTTATTGGCTCTCCTTTATCAATTTTATTAATAACGTCTTTGAAAAACTTTGAATTTTTTGAAAACACTATTTTCCATTTGCAAACCCCAATCAAGTCTTTATCAACCAAATGTTTATTTATCCCATTCTTTAAAACGGACTGTAGCAGTTTCCTTTGTGCTGATGCAAAGCTAACAGGTATCTTGTTCTCTGTTTTCTCTCACTCCCTTCATTGTGAAATGATGCTTGCTATGTTCTGATCCATAGGAATGATTTCAGAATTTCTAAGATTTTGAAAGAAAATCACTAATCATCTCTGTAGCCACCTCCTTAAACACTCAACGATGTAGTTTTATTCGGTGCTGGGTATTTAGCAACTTCTAGCCTTTATAATTTCTCCAGTATAATCATCTTACTAATGCAAATTTTCCGTAACGTCTCATTCTCTCTATCCATTAGGATCTCTAATTCTGGGATATTTCTGGTATCTTCACCTGTGAAAACAGTCAAAGTGATCATGTAGCTCCTCTGCTGGCTCTGTATTACCTTGTACTAATTCTCCAGACTCTGTCTGTAATGGACCCACGTTTGTTTTAGCCAAATGTTTTCTTTTCATGTATGTTTGGATGCTTTAATTTCATTTTTTGAAAAACTGGATTGCATTCATATTCCATTCTCCGTTATTGGCTTCTTGGTCCTCCTTTTCTGTAATCTATAAACCTCCCGATTCTCAGTTACTGCTATTTTTAGCAACTTAATCATCCTTTTCTCTTAATCTTGTTTAATCCTGAACTATCTTTGTTGGCCAAAGTTAACTGACATTTGGTTTTTTTTTGAACTCAGCATTCAGGCTACTTTTGTCAGACTGATTTGTCCGATCTATGCAAAGATAAACATCACCGTGATGATCGCTGTACTTTTCTCAAAAGCCCCATTATTTCTTCCTGCGTGTACCATTGCACCAAGTGGTTACCAATAGACAACCTGTCGCTATTTCAGTTAGTGACTTTCTACATTTAACTGTGTGTTATCTTCACCCCAGTTTTGTCTTTTTATTATTTTTGTGATCTCTGTCCTTATCTGCTGTTGCACTCTTTTTTTTTTTTTTTGTTCTCCCTCTTGTGCCCACTGTCTTTCTCTCGCTTGCGCGCTCTTTCTCCCTCCCCCCCCCCTCTTCCTGCCATGTACTGAACACCATTTTCCTTGTTGCTACTTCGCTTGTCTTGTCTTCACAATTTTCCTTATCACATTTTCTCAAATTGATCTGTTTCCACCACTTTATAGTCCAATGTCTGAGCCAAGAGGTTTGGGTTCAAGTCCAACGTGCTGCAGAGATACACAATAGCGTCTCTGAACGGGTTAATAAGAAAATATCTAAAGCTGTCTTGAAATGCTGTCTTAATGACTTGACACATCAGAATACTGCTCCCAGCAAGGTTCAAATGAAATCTCCCCATTGTACATCTTCCATTTTTACCAGTATAGGTGCCATTTCCCCATGAATCAAAACCCATTTTTCCCATGCCAGTCTTCTAGCTTTTGATCCATACGTTTCACTTTCCTACCATTATTTAACCTATGCTAATTTGCCTGTGGCTCAGACAGTAGTTCATGCATATTACTTTGTGAGGTTCTGCTTTGTCATTTTGCCCTGTGCTGTAAATACGCCTTCAGTTCAACCTCTTTCTTAGTTCTATGATGTCATTGGCATCCACGTCAACCACAACCACTGCATCTTCCATCTCTGATTACAAGTTCCCCTGCAGGGGATACCCTGAACCCTGGCCTGAGATAGATGACGATATTGTTGGATTTTTCACTCTTCGTTTCAGAGAATTGTCCATTCCCCTGACTGTAATGATATCTCCTGCCAGGACACTCCTTTATTAACAACCCCCACCCCCCAACTTGAATGGTTTCCTGCACCATGGCATTTTTAGACAGTTAGCTCATCCCTGCAGCAATCACTTCTAATCAGCAGGCAGCAAGAGACTTACCATCTGGACATTTGCAAAGGCCAAGTTGTCACTTTTACCTTTTGGCTCCCTGCACCTCCCTTACTCTCAGTCTCCAGTCCCTGACCACTAACCAGTTCAGAAGACCTTATATCACCACCTGATAATGTCCAGTTAACTTCCTTCCTGCCTGATGAGTTGCAACGGTCTCCAGTTGAGTCACTCTGAGCTGAAACTCCTTCATCCCTGCACATGGTGCAAATGTCTTTGCTCTGGTTCATACCAGCGTCCAGGAACTTGTACGTTCTGCAACCTCAGCACATCAACTGCGCTGTCATCTTTTCATTCTGTGTTAACTAATTGACTTGTCTTATTTTGAAATTAATAAACCTCACCACTCCCATTTAGTTCCATTGTTGCTAGTCAAGTCTACTAATCCAATTAAAAACCTTTGTTTTGTTCTAAATAAGAGTTTGGACATGACACCATAGGATCAGACAGCTTGTTTAAGTGCTCACTGTCTCATCCACTTTTGCTGACTGTTGTGTGCCTTCAGGTCCTTGCCAGATCCTTCCTGCTCCCTGACTCTGGCTGAATTGATTCTTGTTTCTTTTTGAACCTCTGGGAAATTGGGGATGGACAATAAATGTTGGCCCAGCCAACGACGCCATCATCCTGTGAAGGAATTTAAAACAAAAACTGCCCTCTTGCTGACTTCCATTCTCTTTTAAGAGCTCACCCGATCCTCCCTTCTTGTGGAATGGTTTCTCCTTGCTAACCATGTTGTTTCTGGTTGGTTAGGCCACTTTTGGAAGACTGCTTTCAATTCTGGTCTCCCTGCCATAGGAAAGATGTTGTGAAACTTGAAAGGGTTCAGAAGAGATTTACAAAGATGTTGCCAGGGTTAGAGGTTTTGGGCTGGAGGGAAGAGACTGAACAGGCTGGGGCTATTTTCCCTGGAGCGTTGGAGGCTGAGGGGTGACCCCACAGAGGTTTCTAAAATAATAGGGCATGGTTAGGGTGAATAGCCAAGGTCTTTTTCCCAGAGTGGGGGAGTCTGGACCTATGCCCTCCAGTTTTAAGGTGAGAGTGGAAGAACGTAAAGGGGACCTAAGGGGAAACTTTTTCGTGCAGAGAGCGGTGTGTGTGGAATAAGCTGCCAGGGGAGGTGGTGCAGGCTGGTGCAATTGCAACATTTGAGTGACATCTTGATGGGTATGTGAATAGGAAGGGTTTAGAAGGTTATGGGCCAAATGCTGGCAAATGGGACTAGATTAATTTAAGATATCTGATCAGCATGGACGAGTTGGACTCTAGTCTGATTCCGTGCCGTACACCTCTGACTCAATGACTCTCTCTGTCCTATTAATTGCTGTCCTAGTGGCTCCCTCTTGTTTCCTTTTAATTGCTTACCAGATCCTCCCCTCTGCCTGACTTTTGCTGTCCTTTTTAACTGCTCACCATGTATCTCTGCCTCACTGACTTCCATGTTTATTTTTTGACAGTTTGCCAGATGCTCATGTACCCATGTATTTTGTGTGTGGTCAGCTTGTGTTTCGCTCCAAGGGAGATTTTACTGAATTACTTCCGTGGAAAGTATATTCCAGCAATTGTATGACAACTAATAAACATCAATTTGGAGTTGAAAAATCGAAGACATTTCTAATTCAGTAACTTAGCATATTTAAGTTTTTTTTTAAGATGACCACATCTGTTTTGGTTTTCTGCACTAATCCTGACTTACTTTTATCTGATGTTTTGTTCAAGTCTTTCTATCTGAAGAGGTTCACAAGGACATTATAAACTGTCAGCACAATGTAAGTGAGATCATGAGGCTGTTTAAGGAGTCAATGCAGCAACTGATTTTGGAAATCAACCCTTTAATCATTCTGCTGATTATCATTTTTGTTGTGCTGACCATATGCAAATTCTGCTCAGTTTGGAGTTGGCTGGTTTGCTGCTAAGCAGTTGGGTGGGGTAAAGTTCTCACTTACGGTTCAGCAGATGGGGTGGAAATCAACAGGCAAACTGAACATCCTCCATGTTTCATAACTTGTGCTGAAAAGATCCCTGTATCGTTGTTGGGAGCTGGTAAGCTTGAGGTACAATTGTCAAGCTCTTGCTGTTCCAACGAATGTTGAAAGGAAGTTAATTTGGCCTTAGACCAATACCTTGGATGTGGAACCTTAACACAATGCACTTACACAAGAGTAAGGAAGATAACTGGGGGTTTGTTATGTGTAACTTGAAGGAAATTGCCATTTCCAAGATAAGTACGTGGAGCTTTCTGCTTATTTTACCAAGCATATTGTAAAGCAGCTGAGCAGATACAAATGATGCCACTTTAAGATTTTCAAGGTTCATTGCTGAAAATTAGAGCACAGAAGAAGCTATTTGGCCCATTGTGTCTGCAGCAACTCTGAATGTGACATGAACCTTTTGAGATAACGATCAAACCCTTTTGAATATTATGGTTTATCCAGTCCCTGCCTGCATGAGCAGGCAGTATTCCAGATCTGAACCATTTGCTGTGTGTTTTTCCTCAAGTTTCCATTACATTTGCCAGTTACCTTCAAATCTGTGCCATTTCATCCTCAATCCTCCCACCTGTGGGAACAGTTGTTCCAGCTCTACTTTGTCCACAACCCTCATCCTGTTAAATACTGTACTTCAAGATCTCTTTCGTCTTTTTGAAAGTGCAGCATTTACCAACTTCGACTCCCTCTGTTACCTCCCCTAAAAGAAAAACCAGCATGTTGATTAAATACAGTTTGCATTTGAAAAACCTATTCTTGTTTTCTTTAATTAATCTACATTTGTTCAAGTGAAAGTGAAAATAATTGTATTTTTTAATTTTCTTATTAAAATTAATAAAGTTCTCTTGAAGCTTTCTTCACTTTTATGAAATGAAGGTGTAATTTGTAATTCTCCAGTCCTCTAGTACCACCCCTGCTCTAAAGACTAGAAAATTACTGTCGTTGCCTCTAATTTTTTCACTCCCTCATCATCCTTGAATGCCTCTCACCAGCTTTGGTGCCTTGCCAACCTTAAGTACAGACAGCTTATTAAAATACCCTTTCATTATTCTTAAACCATTTCTAGCACCAGATTTATCTTTCCTTTTCAATGTGACCTGAACAGCAGCATTTTCTTTCGTAAAAAGCAGATATCAAGTATTCCTTTAATACTTTGACTATGCTTCCTCACCTCCCTGTGTAAGTCCCTTTTTGGTCCCTAATTGACCCTCTCTCTTTATCGACCTTTTTGCTATTTTCTGCCTGTAGAGGCCTTTAATTCCCCTGTTTGAGCTACCAGTCTGTTTTCATACTGAGATAACAAGGTGTAGAGCTGGATGAACACAGCAGGCCAAGCAGCATCAGAGGAGCAGGAAAGCTGACGTTTCGGGCCTAGCTACACCTTGTTACCTTAGATTCTCCAGCATCTGCAGTTCCTACTATCTCTGAAATTGTTTTCATACTGTTTGTTTCTTATTTGCATTTTCGCATTTTCACATTTCCCCTGAACCCATCTGTATTCAGGCAGATACTCTGTTGTAAAGACACACTTTTTCTTCACCTTAATCAGCACCTCTTTTGTAATTCCGAGAGCTCTTGCATTTGTTTGCATTATGTTTTTGCCTTTGGAACCCTGCCTGTCATGCTCTTTAAAGATAGTCCATTGTTCATTTATCGTTTCTTGCTAGATTTTTTTTAAAATTCCAATTTATTTGGCCCAGAATCTTTCTTATCCATTGGCTATCCTCCGGTTAATTATTCTTACTCTGCATTATTCTCGTTCTTATTCTATAACTTTCTGTTACAATGATTGAATGCTGTTCCATCAATGTTCTTCTCTTAACATTTGATCTTTGGCACACTTCATTCCAATGATCCATATCTAGCAATATCTCCCATCTCAAAGACTTGTTAAGATTCTACTGTAGAAAATTCTTCTGTAAATGTTCTCAGAATTCCAATCCTACTCTCCACTTGAGAATATTTCGCAGGATTTGGATAAATACAGCTGCTTTACAATTCTTGCACCGCTGCCATTTTAATGCTCTGCATTTAGTGATGTGGAAAACAAAGATGTTAGTTTTTGAAACATTTCAGTTTGTGAGAGGCTCAATGTCATGGATTTTAATTCAGCTCTTAATGGCAAACCATTTTTGTTGTCAACAAAGTAGATGAGAACAATCATCCTTTGAACAAAATGGCTATAGCTGAAGTTCCTATCAACAATATTCTTGCGGTTATGACTAATCAGAAAATAAGTGGATTATAAACTTTGCTACAAGACCGGGTTTGGCGACTGGGAATTCTGTAGTGAGTAACTTGACACCACCACCAACAACCACCGCCCCCCCGCCGACTCAACCGACTCCACAAAAGTCCGAAGGCCCAAATCAGGAGCACAATGTAATACTTCTTACTTACCTGGATAAATGCAGCTCCAACAACATGAGAAATTTGAGACCATCCATGAATATGCAAATTGTTCAATTCACATTAGCATAAACATTTACTTCCCTCACCACTAGTGCAGAGAGAGAGAGAGCAGTGTGCACAGTCTTGAAGATTCTCTCTTGCAACTCAAATCTGCATCCATTGCACCTTCAAAACCAAGGCCTGGAAGAACCAGGAAGGCCTGCGCATGACATACCGTCAGTTGTGAGGTCCCTTCCAGGTCTCTCACCATCCTATCTTGGAATTGTTGGTTGGTGTAAACCTTCGAGCGCTCTGTGCATTTACTTGCCCCATTGGGCCTGCAGTGACTCAAAAATGTGGCTCACCACCTCAGGGGCATCTAGAAACGGGCAAGAAATGTTGGCCTTGATAATGATCCCCAGTTTCCTGAACAATGTTTTTTTTGAACAAGAAGAGATTCTGCATGAAGCTTTGACTCAAGATTAAAGGTTCTGTATAAATGCAAGTTGTTGTCGCAACCTAGTCTACTCTGGGAATTACCTCAAGCTGGCAAGTCTAAGCATTCAAGTGTCTAGCTAATAGCTTGCTGTGCTTTTTTTTTAGCCTGCAAGCAGTACAATGGAATTCTTAATTAAAAATGCTCATCTCTTTGCCTTTGAATCCCGTCACAAAGATTTGAAATTTTGGATATCTTTGTATTTGAAGCAAGGACTTTGCTCAGGTAGCACGATCTGACCTTGGGGAACAAGAATTGTGTTCTGTAACAAAACGTGAGACCCCAGCTGAGCTTCAGAACCTAGTTTTGATGTACATAATCCTGATTTAAATGTTTATTGATTAATGACCTGCAGATTTGCGCAAAAGAAGCTAGATGCTCTGGGCACGGTGCCAGACCCTCAGGTCTCCTAATAGCTTTGGCATGAGTCAGAACCTTCAGTTGTTGATTACTTTGTCTGGAATTTAATAGTTAGTGAAGCAATCTGTTTCATGTTTTGAAATGCGGCTATTTGTGGATCTCAATCAAATGAATCAGATGCAGTCCATTGAAAAGCATGATTGCACAAGTGTTTAAATTTGCATTATATACAAAGTAAAAACTAAAAATGTAATTAAACTTTGCAAATTTAATTATGCCAGTCAATTAGTTTGATTTTTATTTGCAATGAATAAAGTTCAATTTTTGAAATGACATATACGTTGTATGTGATAATTTTTAATTTTTCACGGAACGTTGCGGCTCTGTGCTTGTGTTCCTACCTCTGGGCCAGAAGTCCAGATTCAAGACCCACCTGTCCCAGAGGTGTGTTACAACATGTCTGAACAGGTTAAGTAATGCTTCAAAAAAGACACAAAGTATTATCAGCATTGCTTACAGATTGCACAGCCAAGTTCTTTTATGCTGCATTCCCATGTTGGTTGTTCAAAATAGTTTGTGTCAAGCAGCTATTTCTAAACTATCTGTCTCTTTTGAGTTGGTCAAAATCTTTGGAGCTGCCACTCTCTGAACATTAACTACATTGGCTGAAGAAGAGATAACAAGGTGTGGAGCTGGAGGAACACAGCAGGCCAGGCAGCATCAGAGGAGCAGGAAAGCTGACATTTAGGGTCGGGACCCTTCTTCAGAAACAAGAAGGGTCAGGCCCGAAACGTCAGCTTTCCTGCTCATTCGATGCTGCCTGGCCTGCTGTGTTCCTTCAGCTCCACATTGTTACCTCAGCCTCCAGCATCAGCAGTTCTTACTATCTTTGGCTGAAGAAGGTTGCTTGCAATGATCATCTCATGAGCCATTAGTGATGAATAAGAAATAGAGATTGTACAGCACCACCCACACCTGACTGAATGCAGATGTCTACGACCAAAAACAATTAAAGTTCACTCTCTTGATACTCCTAAGAATCTTAAAATGAAACATTTTTGGTAACCAACTTCTTTCTCTTGGGTAAGCGTGAGCAAGTTTCTCATCACAGTTTAAGTACGTAATTCCACTAAGCAGTTAATGTGGCTAGTTTTTCACCCTCAACAAAGCCAAGAGTTCCCATGTAGTAATTTAACATACATTTCAGAAAACTAAGAACCTACCTAAGCTAAAGTTTGACTAGTTAGTGAAGTAAGTCTTCAGGTGATTGGACAATTCTACCAGATGCTGTGCCTTGCTCTCCAAGTGCAGTTGGCAAAGATTGGAGTTGTGCTGATCCAAGGTGAAAAATTAAGAATAAGGGACGCGTTGTTGAATTTGAACCCCTTTTCAGTTGAGATTCACTCTTTTTTTTTTTTTAATTGTTAATTCAACAGTCAGTTTTCTGGTCTTTGCTGTCCTGCAATGCTTGGACATATAAAGCACCAAAATCGGTGAAAACTGCTAAGCTATTTCATCACCAATCTCGAACATGTCATTGATTTTCTTTTCTACATTTGATATTTCACATTTGGCAACATGGTGAGTAAGTTAATTTTTTTTCTGAACAGTTATGGGTCTTGCATAATTGCTTATAACAACATACATAATACACTGGTTATCCTGCCTCTAATTTATTATAAAATGAATACTGTATTGGGACTCATACAAATAAGTGTGTATTTTGTATATTCAAGTCAGTTTTTGCTGCATTGCTGATTTTCAGTGTTAGGACGATATTGTAGCACAGAAACTATTTTCTTTCCTTAGAGCATGGAACATTAATTTAGATTACATCTCTTGTGGCCTGTCATTTTAAAATAAAAATATGTGCTTTTTGTGACCTACATAATGGAATATGCTCATTGGCTGTGTGTTTCTCCAATCAACAATCACCACAGGAGTAAATAACTTGCCAAAAATAAGTTCTCATTCTTGACAGTGACTGTGTTTGTTCCTTCCCATCTTGCTACGTTTTCACAAGAATCCTTTTTTTATGTATCAATAAGACCAAGGGTTTCAATGGGTTTAAATCCAACAAAATGGGAGCCGTTAGATAGTATGGAAAGGGTCAGGTATCTAACTTCATGCATAGCAGATCAAGGACAACCATGGGGGTGGGGGGTGGGGCGCAGTTAGACTGAGGGTGTTGTACTTAAATGAACGCAGTATATGAAACAAGGTAAATGAGCTTGTAGCGCAGACGAGATTGGCAGGTACAATGTGTTATCAAAGAGACCTGACTGCAAGAGAATCAGGTCTGGGAACTAAATATCCCAGATTACACGTCTGATCGAAAGGACAGGATGGGGTTGCCTTGTTAGCAAGAATGAAAATTAAATCTATAACAGTAAGCAACATTGAGTCACAAGGTGCGGAATCTGAGAGTAGAGTTGAGGAATCATAAAGGACAAAAGACCCTTTTGGGAGTTACATGCAGGCCTCCAAGCAATAGTCAAGATGTGGGCGGAAAACAAACATCAGAAAATAGAAAAGGTGTTTAAGAAAGACATAGTCACAGTAATCATGAGGGACTTCAGTGTGAAGGTGAACTAGGAAAATCGGGTTGGTGGTGGATCTCAAGAAAAGGAACTCAAAGAATGTCTAAGAAATGGTTTTTTGGACCCCATTTGTGGTAGACACCATTACGGATCAGGCATTCCTGGATTTGGTGATGTGTGACAAGGCAGACTTGATTCGGCAGCGTAAGGTGAAGAAACCCTTGAGGGGACACTGACCATAATATGATAGAATTCACCATGCTGTTTGAGAGGGAGAAGCTGGAATGGGATATAACGATATTCCAATTGACTAAAGATAAAGTAACTACAAAGACATGAGGGAGGAGTTGGCCTGAGTTGATTTGAAGGGGAGCCTGGTAGGAAAGATGGTGGAGCAACAGTGGCAGGAGTTTCTGGGGATAATTTAGGGAGGCACAG
Source organism: Ginglymostoma cirratum (assembly GCA_024137785.1). Lineage (NCBI taxonomy): Eukaryota > Metazoa > Chordata > Chondrichthyes > Orectolobiformes > Ginglymostomatidae > Ginglymostoma > Ginglymostoma cirratum. The sequence continues at coordinate 19,334,076 of JAHRHZ010000073.1, forward strand.
CAGAAATCCATCCTAAGGAAGAAACAACATGCTCAGGGGAGGTCGAGGCAGCCGTGGCTGACCAGGGAAATCAGGGACAGCATAAAAACAAAAGAAAAAACATACTCTGTGATAAACAAGATTGGGCAGCTTTTTAAAAGCCAGCAGAGGACAACTAAAAAAAGCAATGGAGTTGGGGTTGGTGGTGCTGGTGTGAGGAGATGATGAAATACGAGAGTAAGCCAGCTAGTAATGTACAAGAAGTAATATATCTAAAAGGTCACAGAGAGGCAGGAGTGGACATTGGCCTGCTGGCCAGTGAGGCTGAAGAAGTTGTATGGGGAACAAAGAACTGGTGGAGGAAGACGCCAGTAGCTTATCTGAACTTAAAGAGAGTCAGGGCAGAGGTGAGTGTAATGACCATCACTAAGGAGAAGGTGCTGGGGAAGCTGGAAGACCTGAAGGTGGATAAATCACCCGGACCTGATGAACTATATCCCAGCATTCTGAAGGAGATAGCGGAGGAGATTGTAAAAGCATTGGTGGTGTTCTTCCAGCAAAACACTGGAGTCAGGAGGGTCCCAGAGTACAGGAAAATGGCTGATGTAACACCCCTGTTTGAGAAGTGATCAAAGCAGAAGAAAGGAAGCTCTAGGCTGGTTAGCCTGACCTTAGTCATTGTTAACATTTTAGAGTCCGTCATCAAGGACGAGATTGCAGAGCATTCGGAAGTGCATGAACAATACAATACTGTGCCAACACGGCTTTGTCACGGGAAGGTCATACCTGACACACCTGTTAGAATTCTTGAGGAAGTAATGAGCAAGTTAGACCAAGGAGAGCCAGTGGATGTGATCCATTTTGATTACACCACACTGCAAATTCTGCATCAAATCTTATTGCATCTTTTTCTCTTCATCCTTTTAAATATAATCATCATAACTATCTGATACAACATGATCATGGTTAATAAGATGCTGATTACCTGCAAGATAATTCTGATGCATGGATGTATAATCACATTTTCACGCCAGTTCTAGATGTCATCCCACCAAGTAGTTCTCTTTACTTCTTCTGTCACCTGTTATACCTTCTTGTTCCATTGCTGTCATTTGTAGTACTGTTCCTGAACCTGGTTCAAGGTCTATTTGACTTTCTCTAGGTTTTTGGCAGATTTTATATAGAATGAGAACCTGTTCTTTCAACCTGTCTTTAATATTTTCTGAAATGTTTAAGACTAATCAATGGATGTCTACTAATTCAGTTAGCTCTATTAGGCATGAAGTTGGGGTGAAGCATCCAATATGATTGTTGAAAGGACATAGAGTACCTCCACGCATATGTTAATGTATGCATGGTTAGGCAGTATTCTTCTTCACTGTTACGTGCCATATCAGCCGTTTGCTTTACCTTGTGATTACTTTTATGATGCATTCTGCAGTAATTTTAACCCCAGAATGCAGCCCCCACACATTGGTGCCTCAGACATTTTAACTATAACACATGCACACCTTGGTAAGAATTTGAAGTCATTGAGTGTAAGACTTGAATTTCACTTTTGTCAACAGCGTGCAATCCACAGACTTCAACTCACTTCAGTGCCTTAGCAAGTGTTGCTGTGTGCAATATTTTTGTGTGTGGTTACTTCCAATAGTAACATAACTGCAGGAGATTTCGTATGGGTGGCTGCAGTGTACCTTCAAGTTAATGTGTATGGGGCCCCTTCCCGCTGTCACGAGGCGAAGAGCAGCCAGGATCGTTAGCCAGAGTGAGTTTTTGTTCCCTATGTCTCGTGATTTTCTGCTGAAAAGATCAAGATAGCAACTGGTCTTACTTACAGCTCTGATTAACATTGTTATTGATACTCTTTGCCCTCCATTGGCCCGGTGGGATGCAGGGTCTTTTCCTCTGATGATCTTTTCCTGCTGGTCACACTCACTTCCACTCTTTCTGGAGTGAAGCTGGTATTCTTGTGACCCCTGGTTCTTCTGCCTCTCTCTTTTTCCTACCTGACTCCAGAGGAAGAGCCTGTTGGCTATTCTGAAAATAATCGCTCAAGATTCTGCCCCAAACCTTCAATCTCGTCCAATGAGGGCTGAGAGTTCCAAAAGCTTAACGCTTTCCTCTCCTCTCTGTCTTTGGGCAGGACTGTTTTAGGTGGTTCTGAGTGTGCTTCTCCCAAATGTCTAATGTCACATGGAGCTGGTGGTTGCTCTGTTTCCAAAACGGTTTATATTGCTTCATGTGGTACCAGCCTGTTTTTTTTTTTCTGTGTCCCACTACGCCTTGAACACTTGAGTACTGGCCTTGTCCACTATGCTGTATGGTCTGGCAAATTCTGGGTAAATAAATGTCCTTGTTTGCTGAACTCTAACTGTAACTTCTCTCCCACATTTAATTACACCGGTTTTACTTCTCTGTCAAAATATGCCCAACTCTGTTTTTGTTCCATATGTACTGCTGCTGCATTCTGGTGAGCTTGCAAATTTTCTAATAATTATGACTCATTTCTGTTCTATTTCAAACTTTCCTTGAGTCACCACTATATCCAAATATGTGACTTTCATCCTGATGATCTGATCCTTCTTTAGGCTTTATCTTTACCCATCTCCATGTAAGGAATCAGATCAATTCACCAAGTGTTCCTATGGCTTGCTGTCTGAAACAAAATATTATCCAGATGTTTGAGGAAAAGAACTCTACCTCTGTGCCAATCTTTGGTGGAAAATAGATAGGAGATGTGGAACCCCTGGGGAAGAACTGTCCAAGTATATTGCTATCCCTGAAGAGTGAATGCAAATTTGCACTGACGTTCCTGTTTCAGTCAGACTGACCAAAACTCATTTCTAATGTCGAGGACGATAAGCCATTTTGACTTTTGTAGATGGCTCCAAACTCTGATCGCCCACTCCACTAGACATAGCCAAGTTATTACCATCCTACTCTGCAACCAGTTGGCATATGCCATCAGATCCGTGTCTGCGTTTGTTTGAAGCTAAGTGTGAATCCACTTTGGCACCCTCGGTATACAATAGAGTTGCCTGCTTCATTCCCTTTGGGATGTCCTGACCCTTCTGGGCCTGTGGTAACATTGAAAATGCTGTTAGACTTAAGCATTTACCCAACAACTTAACCACCTTTGGATCTTGTAACCCACATATGATCCTCACTTGATCTGCAAATGTAAAGGTAGAAAAATGGTCTCCTGTTCCATCAAATCTGGGAATTTCTTTCCTCTGATCTGCCAACTGAGAAACAGTGAGTGGGATGCAGCATATCAGAGTTGCTCCTCCTGCCTCTGTCCTGGTTTGGTGGATTTTTGATTTTTGAAATCGACACCAGAGGTACAGCTTGGCAGTCGGGGGTGGGGGGGAGCTGCTGCTGATGGATAAATAGCAGGAGCAAATGGGGGTGTCATCACAATGTCCTCTTTCGCACCCCCCCCCCCCCCCCCCTTTCTTGGTAACAACTGGCTTTGTGTGCTAAATCACCTCAATCAACAGCATTGTCATCCCCATTCTCAGCATCTCCAAAGACCTCTTTGTATTTACAGTCAGGACTTTAGTTTGCTTATTTCTTAAAGGTGTCATCCTTCTCATGAGTGTTGGTCCTAGGTTCTCACCCTGATCTGAGTCTCTGACTTAAAGGGAACGCAAGTAGAATCTTAACCCTTTATAACTTATTCCCTTTGAAACAAAATAAGTAGGATTTCTTTGATGATATGAGATTTGGCAGACCACAGCTAGAATCCTGTGAGCATTTTTAGACCCCTTTTCTAAGGAAAGATATACTGGCATTGGAATGAGTCTAGAGAAGGCTTACTAGATTGATTCTTGGTATGGAGGAACTGTGTAATGAGGAAAGATTGAGTAGATTGGACCTAAAACCATTGGAGTTTAGAAGAATGGGAGGAAACGTTATTTCAAGATGCCTAGGGGACTTGAGCAGATGCAGAGAGTTTGCTCTTGTGGGAGAGTCTGGGACGAGAGGCCATCATCTCAGAGTTAAGAGGCCACTTATGTAGGACAGAGATCAGGAGGAATTCCTTCTCGGAGGAGAATGAATCTGTGGAATTGTTTGCTGCGGAGGGCTGTTGTGGCTGGGCCAATAAATGTATTCAAGGCTGTGATAGATTTTTTAAACAGGAAGGGAATCGAAGATTATGGGGACAAGGCAGGAAAGTGGAGTTGACGATTATCAGATTAGCCATGATCTCATTGGCAGCATAGACTCTGTGCCGAGTGGCGTATTTCTTGTTCTTATGTCTTCCAGTCTGTTGCGAATTGTTGGAATCGCTGACTGTACAACAGAAAAAACTCACTGTTTGAGGATCTCGTATGTGTGTGAGGTTTATTCTATTCCCGAGGTTTAAAGTAGTAAAGAGCTAGTAGTATGGTTAATAAAAATGTGTAAAATTCAATATAGGACCTCATTAACTTAAAATCAATGCTAATGACTTGGACAAAGGGCTAGCATAATGAATCTAAGTGCAAAATGAGGTGAAAATTTAAGTTATACAGAGATATGGACAGGTTCAGTGAGTGGGCAACAATCTAGACAAAGTATAATGAGAAAAAGCGGTATAAGAGAAAAGCGTTAAAATTGTAATTATGAATACATGAAACGTGTCAATGTTAATAGTCACCAAGAGACTTGAATGTATCAGTATAAGTAACAAAGTTAGCAAGCAATTAGGAAGGCAAATGGCGTATCGGACTTAATTGCAAAAGAATTGATGCTCAACAATGAGAGTCTTGCTGCATTTGTCTGAGGCTTTGGTGAAACCACACCTGGAATAGTGTGTGTAGTTTTGGTCATCATATTTAGAAAAGGACACGCTTGCAGTAGGGTTGGTACAGTTAAGGTTCACTCAATGGGTTGTTGCAATGAGAGGGCTGACTGACTTAAGTTGATGGAGCTGAGTAAATTGTATCTGCATCCCCTAGCATCTAAGAGAATGAAAAATGATCAAACTGAAACATAAGAGATACCGAAGGCATTTTGTTTTGAGAAGATTCCCTGACCAGAAATGAAAACATGGCCACATGCTGTCTTGATTAGGGATCCATCATTTATGACTGAGCTGAGAAATTTCTTCACCAAGACTTGTGAATCTTTGGAATTCAGTGCTGTAGGGGATGGTGATCCATTTTCTATCTGTTTTAAACATAACTTGTGCTTGTGTTCATATAAGTCTCCGGTTACCCACAGTATTCCTAATTTTTCCATCTGTGTTCTCATCTACCCTGAATATTTGTGCAAGATTTTTTTTTGGGTGTCTACTTCTAGGCTGAAAAGCTCAGCTTTTTTCTGTTTTCAAATGTTCGACCTTTAAGTTGAAACCTCATGTGTCTCCTCTACTGTATGTCTTGTCTATTCATGTCACTTAGAAACATGTGCTTGAGGCTTGATCTGCCAAGGCATTGTGCAATTTGAGTTGCTTGTTTGGATTTCAGTACCCATTCCAGTTTGATGGCATCAGGAAGTTTGACAGCTAGAAGTTTGACATTTGCTTTGACATTAGAAATCTAATCCATGTCACTTGGAAACACTCTGATCCCAGTACTTAGCTTTGGGACATTCCTCCCTCAAGAATCACCTGCTCTCAACTTGCCGTACTGGCCCAGATCTTCTGATAGTGGTGTAGATGGGAGTTACATGTTGAAACATGTAGCTGTCCCAACTCAACTGTTTTCACCTGAATTACTCAGAAGGTCAGAACTTTTAATAGATTGTCAGCTAAAATCTGGACCCTTCCAAAAAAGTCCCCAACTGTGAGTCAAAGTTGGAGGATTCAGGTAGTTTGGACTGCCTTGGCTTGATAGCTTCCCAGGAATGGTTAAAAGGATCAAAGTTAATCTAACGCACAGTACTACTGCCCCTATACTCCCAACTCTACATTTACACCCACTACACTTGATGTACTCCTCAGGGCCCTGCCCTTCCCTGATCATAGACTCCCCACCGACGACCTCCTAAGGCCCTATGGACACCTGACAAGCCTGCTGCTCCATCTCTGCTCGAATCCAACCTCTATCCTGATCCAACTCTCCACAGCCAACTGCAAGCCCTCATTCACCTCTCTGCCACCTTGCTCACATGCTCATCTACCACAAATCGTGAGGTAACATTGAATGGTAAAATTAATAAGAACCAATTACACTTAAAGTAATATTAACAGTACATTTGACAGTAATTAACTGGAACTGTGGCAATGGAAAGGAAAGTTGGACTCTCAAGTTATTTTTTTCTGACCTTATTCTAAGTTAACATGAATGGTGCCATGTATGTACGGCGAAGGTACACACTTTTCACGAAATTTTTACATTGAATATATGTGACAATACCTGATTCAATTCAATCGAGAGTAACGGTGCATTTAAAAGAAATCTCTAAAATCATTGGACTTAGAATTAATAAAATAATATTAAATCCAGAAAAAATATAAAAGCTGTATTATACCCATAGGTGTTTTGATACACTTATATTATGGTAATCTCCACGGTGTCTGCTGCTGTCCTTATAGTGCATTCCCAGTTCCTTTTGGCATCGTGAGGGTGGTGGGATGGCAAGACAGAAGTCAAGGCTTTACCTACTTGCATTGAACCACGGCTCAGACAGAATCTGCAATGGAAGCATTAGAGAGTAGCCAGACCGGAGTCTGTTTGAGGGGAAGAAAAGTGAAAGGCATTTTGAGATAACATGGTGTAGAGCTGGATGAACACAGCAGGTCAAGCAGCATCAGAGGAGCAGGAAGGCTGACGTTTTGGACCTAGATCCTTCTTCAGGAAATACTTCAGAAAATTTCTGAAGAAGGGTCTAGGCCCGAAACGTCAGCCTTCCTGCTCCTCTGATTCTGCTTGGCCTGCTGTGTTCACCCGGATCTACACCTTGTTATCTCAGATTCTCCAGCATCTGCAGTTCCTACTATCTCTGAAAGGCAAATGGATCTGTTTTGGACAATAATCAGAAGTTCTGGACCATTGTTTCCCAAGCATGTGTTGTTCTCCACCTTTCAGCCAGTTTTCTTTTCTTGCCTTCTTTGTTCTCTACACCAGAAGTGTTGTTTTAGTCTTGCCTTCGTTTGGAACTTTTAGGACTGAGATATTTCACAATCCACCTGAACTGTCCAACAAGCAACATAGTTGGTCCCATGCGATGATTGCCTTCTGAAATCTATGTTAACTTGTCTTCTGTTTCTTCAGTTTGCTGTTTGTTCTATGATTTTATTCAGAATGGGAAAATAAGGATTAATGAGTCTGGATATTGATGGCTGACTTTGATATTTTGAACTACTTATTGAATGTGACCAGCATACTAGTTGTTTTCAACACTATTGATGCATCTCCATTTCTTAACGCTACCGTACGAATGATGATCATGACTGGAGAAATCTTTTCCTTTGTGACTCTGTCTTCCAGGATAAATGCATATCCCTAGTGAGTTAATTGTTTTGAGCCCTTTTCACTTGTCAAAGGACTTGATGGTATCGGTTGACTAGTATTTCATGAGCACTTTAATCTTGGTGGCTTTAATTGTCATTGTCCTATCTTACTTGTAATGCTCTTTTCCTCTTAATATATGCCACAAGTAAGGAAAATGTACATTTCCAAATTTGCAATTAAAACTTACTTTTAATCAGCGGTTTTCAAAATGGAACACATGGAAACTTTCCAAGATATCTGCAGAATAATGTACAAGTGCTTAATGAGTAGGACCAGTCTTGTGGGTGGGCAAGATTTTTTTATTCATTAATGTGTATTTTCACTGTGCTTCAGTTAGATCATGGAACTCCTCTCACCATCACACAGAACTGGCTACCACATATGAAGATGAGAGCTGTTTAGCAAACAGTGAGTTCGAAGCTGCTTATATTGGTATCCTCTGACTTGGAGATGCCACCTTTTAACTGGTATCACAGTACACTGCAAGTTCACTATATTAGCTTAAGAAAATCCAAATGTCATTTTTTTATCACGGGAAATATTATAGGTATTTTTGGGGACTATATTCTGCAACTTCATTTACTTTTCTCTGCAAAGAACGAAAATATTGGCTTTTATGTTTGATTACTCCCAAATGTAGCCACTCTCTTCCAGTGAAAAGTATGCATAGCCATCTATCTCACTAATATCTGCAACGGAATATCTGTTTCTGGAAAAGCACTACTCACACATTCTTAACATGCGTTACTTCTACCTTGAGTGTTATAATTCAGATGAGGTGCTGCGTGAGGTCTAATCCATTTGGAAAGTATTGAAGAATCACCAACGTAAGTAATCAATAAGCCTTGGTGTCATCTAAGGTTTCTTCTGTAGATTGTTTGTTTGTTTTTTAGCTATGTAAATTATGAGTTCATGTGTGTGTGACATTGCCCAAGTAATAAATGGAAAAATACTGACTCCATTTAATGCAGTTTTGTATGTGTTGTTTTGGATATTGGGATTGAGAATTGATATAATTTGAACACTGTCGTTATTAAACTCTACCTATTGTACAGTTTGGTTTCTGTGAGCTCTTTTGATTTATTTCTGCTTGCTGAAGTGCGGCAAATTAGTTGCTGAGACTGGCAAAGAATGAAGTGTACCATGTCTTTGCTTGCACAAGCATGTAACTGAGCAGCTGCAAGCCTGTCTCGTAAGAAGCCAGAAGGCCTGTTTCAGAGCCTCCTATTGAACTTTGTTCTGTGATGTTTTATTTTGTCAATTACCTTGGGTGTGTTTTGAGCAAATATGTCTGCTCTCTTAGTAAGGTTTTAAGCTGTTTATTTGCCTAGCTGTCGAATTTGTTCTTTTCATTAAAGATATGATTGTACAAATGTAAAATACTGCCTTTGTGGTACCAAGGCTATCTTAAGTACAGTCAGGTGAGATTACATGAGTATTGTATTGTCATTTATGAAAGGCATCACAAATAGTTGTATTCTGCTCCATGTATGTAGGCTCCTTGCTGCTTATGAAGTTGTAGAGTACTGGATATGATGGGTTTCAACTTAGAATGATAGATTCCTTTTTGTTAAACTCTGTAAAAATGTTCAACAATTGGTCATAGCATAGCATTCGTGTTGTTCAAACATTACTTGCAACTTTAACCCAAGTCTGGATATGGTCCAGATCTACTTGTATTTGAACACAAATTGCTTCAGGATTTGCGGAGTTGTGAATGGTGCTTGTATTGTCCTCAAACTAATTATTGTTCTGACATACTTTATAATTTAACTGTTTAATACATCATGGATCACATTCCACAATTCTTATCGTGATTTTACTTTATTGATTCATCTGATCAGTTTATTGGCAATACAGTCTTTTTCAAAAGAAGTTAACAAGCATGGATTTTTGAAGAATAGCATAGGTAATAATTCAGAAATGGGAACAGTGGTTCAGAACTTTAGAGGTAGTATTTGACTCTGTCAGCATGCAACCCCATTGGATCTGTGAATTCTACTGTAACTGTTGGTTGCTGCAGATGTATGGATGAGATTAGGATTAAGTTCCTAACAATGATCGGGACACATCTAGGGAGTTGTTATTGTTCTGGACATTAACTGTAGTTTAACTCTATTGAAATGGTTAAGGCGTGATCTGCACATTTTATTTATAATGCGGTGTAGATTGTCTCCAGTGAGAACCAGCTCAGCGTTCTCAAGTGACTTGATTCCTAACATAGTTTCAGTGAACGGTTAACCATTTGTAGAACCTTAGATGTTCATAGTACTTTGAAGGTGGAGTCAGAGTGGTGAAGGAGGTGTTTGGTAGACCTACTTTTATTGGTCAGTGCGTTGAGTATAGGAGTTGGGATGTCATGTTGTGGCTGTACAGGACATTGGTTAGGACCACTTTTGGAATGCTGCGTGCAGTTCTAGTCTCTCTTCAATTGGAAATATGTTGTGACACTTGAAAGGGTGCAATAAACATTTACAAGGATGTTGCCAGGGTTGGAGGGTTTGAGCCGTAGGGAGAGTCTGAGAAGGTTGGGGCTATTTTCTCCTGGAGTGTCGGAGGCTGAGGGTTGATGTTCTAGAAGTTTATAAATCATGAGGGGCATGGATAGGGTAAATAGTCTTTTTCCCCAGGGTAGTGGAGTCAAAAACTAGACGGCATAGGTTTAAGGTGAGAGGGGAAAGATTTAAAAGGGACCTAAGTGACCGCTTTTTCACTTGGAGGGTGGTGCGTGTGTGGAATGAGCTGCCAGAGGAAGTGCTAGTGCTTGGTGCAATTATAACATTTAAAAGGCATCTGTATGGGTACATGAAAAGGAAGGGTTTAGAGGGATTTGGGCCAAATGCTGGAAATGGGAGTAGATTAATTTAGGATATCTGGTCAGCATGGATGAGTTGGACCAAAGGGTCTGTTTCCGCACTGTACATCTCTCTGACTCTACAACTGTAAGTGGTGTCTTGCTTTCAGAGGGTTAATGGTTAATAATTTTGTTATTCCATTGATATCATTTTTCTGGCAAATTCAGCACCTAAAGAAATCACTAATTTATTTGCTCATTTTATGCTTGATTGCTACCGATCTCTTTAAATACTATTGAAATCAGTAATTTCTCTTTGGCACTCGTTAACATGTGTAAGCAGGTTCTGTTGTTTCCTCCAATATCTCTTTTGTTATTACCTTTGGAACTAAAATTTTCTATTGACAATTTGAGATTTAGTTTGAACCAAATATTTCAGAAGGTGCAAGTAATTTTAATTATTTTCACTTAAAAATAGTGTACTGACTAAATTATTTTAATTGAACGTGATGGATTTTAGGAGTTTGACAGAAATATTGTTTGCATTGATAGAGGAGCTGATGAAAAGTTGAGATTTATACTCTGGTGAGTGGTACTTACATAATTGCTTTGTCCATTTCTCTGCATTTAGCATGCACAAGTGTTTTGAAGCGGTGTTTCTTATTTTTTTAAAAAAACTCTTTTATATAAATTTCATGAGAGTACTCTATGCTGCCTTTTATGTAGCCTATGCCTAACTTAAATTAGCACATTATTGTTTTGTTCATTATGCTATATTTCTCCCCCGTTTACCTGACCCATTCTCATGCTCAGTTGCTTACACAACATGATGAAAAATGAAAGGAGCTTCCACTAATTTTGAAAAATAGTGTAGCATAAAATAGAACTTTATATTGGCAAGATGCCAAGATTATTGCATGAAACTGTGCATTATGGTAGAACGCTAATTTATCATTTTCAGGTTGGCATTTTATTTGATCAAAACTGAGTAGATAAAATTGTTTCATGGTTTCCTGAAAGCTGTAAGTAAAGAAACTTCTTTATATGAACTGGTCAGCTTCAGTGATATTGCATTAGATACTATTGTGGCAGGCATACAAATAAATTCTGACCAGATGCTTGGTCAGTTTGGAAGCATTCAACAAAACACAGATTGCTTGCAAAAAGATTTGTTCGTTTGAAACAGAACAGATTCTGACTGGGTTAAACAAAATCCAACAAGAGACAAAATCAACTGAGTGAAATATAACCTATTTTTGCTTTGGCCAATAGAGGAGCTTTAATTTACAAGTGCGAATGCAAGCATGGTTACACCAGCATAAGCAATAGTGTTCTTAAGATTAGTGCTTAAATTGCATTGTGATATTGGACTTGTACAGAAAAATTTAATATCGAGTTATCTTCTCAACACATATTCCGTATGTGAGACAGCTGACTTACTACACCGCACAATCTTGTTTGAAATTTGAATGCTTTGAAATTTGGGTAATTTCAATATGAAGGCAGAGTCATACAGCCTCCGATGCAGACTTAGAGATCCGTGTGTGATCCAGGGGCACACTGGGGCCTCAAGTCTGCAATTTATGAAAATGATTGAGATGTGACATAGATTGTAAGAGCAGAGAGGTCATGTTGGAACTGTACCGAACTTTGATTAGGCCACAGATGGAACACTCTCTGTGCCGCTCTGGTCAACACACGATAGGAAGGATGTGATTGCACTAACGTGAGTGCAAAGAAGATCCAATGGAATATTGCCTGGGATGGAACATATCAGCTATGAAGAGAGGCTGGATAAAGTTGTGTTGTTTTCTTTAGAGCAGCGAAGTATGAGTGGGGACCTGATAAAGGTGTATAGGATTATGAGGAGCGGAGACAGAACGAGTAGAAAGCCGCTTGTTCCCCTTATGCCCCCTTGATTAATTTTAATGCGAAAGGCAGGAGGCTTACATGGGTTTTGAGGAAAAAATCTTTCCACCTAGAGAGTGATGGTGTCTGGAATGCACTGTCTGGGAGGGTAGAGGGGGGTGGAGACGATTCGTCAAATAAGGAAATGACAGAGGAGTTAAACAGATACTTTGCATCAGTCTTTGTGGTGGAATTTACTTGGAACATAGTATTAATACTAAAGAATGTGGGGGAGGAATTAAGTACCATCACCATCACTAAAGAAGAGGTATTAGGCAAACTAATGGGGCTAAAGGCAGATAAGTCCTTAGTTCTGATAGCCTGCATCCTAGGATCCTAAAAGAGGTAGCTACAGAGATAGCAGAAACTGCAGATGTTGGAGAATCTGAGATAACAAGGTGTAGAGCTGGATGAACACAGCAGGCCAAGCAGCGTCAGAGGAGCAGGAAGGCTGACGTTTCGGGTCGAGACCCTTCTTCAGAAAATGGAGTCAGAAGTGACTTAATTGAAACGCGTAAGAACTGGAGGGGACTTAACCAGGTGGATATGGAAGAGATGTTTCCTCTTGTGGGAGAATCTAAAACTAGGGGTCATATTTTAAAAATAAGGAGTCACCCATTAAAGACAGAGAGGAGGAATTTTTTTTATCTAAGGGTTGAGACACTTTGGAACTCCTCTCCTCAAAAGGCATTTAATTCAGAATCACTAAACAGTTTGAAGAAGATGTAGAGAGATTTTTTGATTACTAAAGGAATGAAGGATTATTGGGAATACAGTGACATTTGGAGTGGAGGTTAAAATCAGATCAGCCATGATCTTATTGAATGGCAGAGCAATCTCCAACAACTGATTCTTGTTCTTTTTCTGCATATCAAAAACTCAAAGGCATAATGTATTTGAAATCAAAAAAATTCTAATTTTTGTGAACTTGAGTTTTTCGGTTTGCAACTGGAATACTTCAGGACTATAGCATTATGTGCGTTTCCTTATCCTGTTGGAAAATGGTTTGACTTTTCAGGAAATATTAGGCGATTTGAAGAATGTATAAGAAAATCATTCTTAATTCACAAGTCAGTAATTCAGTTTTTTAATTTGAAGATGCACAATTATTAATGCTTCTATTGTGAAACTTGTGTTTTGCAATAATTTAACTTTTGGCTCTATATTAGGTGTCTTAATCTGTTTCATTTTATTCCAGTCTGTAGAATTAAGGGATTGAACACAGCGCTGTCAATTTTATATTTCAGTTACAAGTTGTTTGTTTGCCATTGTGATTCTGTCCTCTGCTCTTCCCAGTCTTATGTCAGTTCTCGCTGCATTGCTCTGCAGGCTAGTATGGCTGCTTTAAGATGGGCATGGTGGGAATGGGTACCTCTCACATTGCACAGGAAGGTTATTTTGATGTGGGATTATTTGGGTGGAACATGGTGACAGAGGTTGATCCTGGCTCTTGTGCTGCAGTTAGGAGTGTCATATGATAAGGAGCATTCTGCACTTTAAACTTGCTCTGCCATTCAGTAAGTTCATAGTCAATCTGTTACCTCAAATCTGCATTTTTGCCTCGCCGCTGATTTTCTTTCTTACCAAGATGCTCTCTACTTCACCTGTAAAAAAAAAAATTAAAGATTTCTGTTCTACCAGCCTTTCAAGAAGACTTCCAAAGTTTCATAACATTGACAGGAAAAAAAATCTTCTCTCCATTCAGTTGGTTTAAAATGTGTGACCCCTTCTTTTTAAATAATGATACGTAGTTCTAGCTTCACCCATAAGGGGAAACTGCCAACCCACATTAATTCTGTCAAGACGACTCAGGATCTTATGTTTCAATTAACTCGCTTCCTATAACTGCTGGACTTCATAAGAGTAACCTATCTTTTTCAACCTTTTTGTCACAAGACAACACACCCATTTCAGGTATTAGTCTGGTAAATAGTCTTTAAACAGCTTCAAGTGCATTTATGGTCTTCCTTGTATAAGATGATCAATCATATAGTCCTATAGTTGTCAATGTCTACAGCAACAGAAAAGGCCTTTTAGACCAACAGTCTGCACCTGTTCACACCAACTACCTAACCATTCTAATGCCATTTTCCAACTCTTGGCTTATAGCTTTGTATGCCTTGGGCACAAAACTCTAATTGTGCTTTCAGCAGTGCACTGTACACCTACTGTATGATCTCCTCAATTGTGTATGCAATTCCCCTCTCAATAATCAAAAGCAATCTATTTGCTTTTCATATATGCATTCGGAAGTTCAGACCCCTGCCACCTTTGAACACTGCAATCTTTCATCACGTAGATAATATGCTACTTCTTTATTCTTGCCAAATTGGACAGGTTCACATTCTTCCGTATGATACTCCAATGCCAGATTTTTGCCCACTCGGTTAGTTTTGCATTTGCTTTCATGGACTCCTTAACCCCCTTCACAACTTACTTTCCCACCTATCATCAGCAAATTTGACAAACATACCTCTCGCCCCTTCCAAATAATTTCCAAACAGTTGAAGCCCAGCCATGAACTTTATGGCACACTACTCATTACGTCTTTTGAAGTAGAAAAAGATGCATTTTTGCTTATGTTTTGCTTCTGTTAGTTATCCAATCATCTATCCATCCCCAGTCTGTTTTCCCTGTATCAGAGCTTTAATTTTCCATAATAATCTTTGCTGTTGCATTTTTTCAGATGCCTTCTGAAAATCTACGAACTATCGGTTTCTCTTAGTCCACAGCACATTCCTTCCTTAAAGAAGTTGACTGGTTAAACATGATTTGTATTTTACAAAATGATATTCTGCCTAATTACCTGGAACTTACTTAAACGCCTTGCTTAAAACATGTTTAATAATTTCTAAAAGTTTCCCTCTGGCAGATGTTAAGCCAAGTCATTTCCAGCTTGCTGTCTTCGTGTCCTTCAGTCTAGTGGGACCATCCCCAATTCTAGGGAGTCTTGGAAAACTAAAGTCTATGCATCAACTCGCTCATGGGCCACTTCTATGAAGAAACTCTGAAATCCATCAGGACTCAAGTACTTGTCAGCCCACAGCTCCAGCAATTTATATCATACCACATTTTTTGTGATAGTAACTTGCCTAAGTTTCTCCCTCCCTTCTATTTGCTGTTTTATACCTGTTTTTGGAGTGTGACTTGTACCCTCTGCAGTGAAAGTTAATGCTACCTGTTCAATTTATTTTCAATTTCCTTATTTTTCTGTTATCAATTCTCTAGGTTCACTTTCTATAGGAGCCATACACGGTTCACTTTATTTCAATATTTTTCTAAACTTCTACCATCTGTTGGTATACCACGGTGCCTATATTAATAACAGAAGGCATGGATTTAAAAAAAAGATGAAGTCTCTCTTAGTTCAATTCATGCATTTTCCTTTCATTTTTATAAGTCATTCATCAAACAGAAGATCAAAGAAAAGCAACATTCTGACCTGCCACCTGTACTTGCCCAATCATAAAGTTTATCTTTAAGTTTGTAGCTCTCTACCAGTCTGTCCCTTGGAATTTTTGGTCTTCGTTGGAATAATTCCCGTCTATTCTGAATTGTCCCCTTTAAATATTTGCAACTGCATCTCTGTTAACCCATCCTTGAACCCAATTTGCCAATTTAACCAGATCTGCTTTCATACCAAATCTCTGACCTAATCTCTCCCCAATGTGAATTCAACAAATTAATTTTATGCTCGTTGTTACTTCAATGTGCCTTCATATATGATAATTGGTTATTCCAATAATATTGCATAATACCAGGTATACCTGTTTGCTGAGTGTGGTGTTTGCAGGAACCATCCTGCAAAACTTCTGTGAAGTCATCAAGTAAACTCTCCCACAGTTATCACCATGCCTTTCTGACAGCTCCCTTTATTTTTTCCTTTGTTCTACCCAGCCATGTTGTTACTGTTGAGAGGCTGGTACATCACTGCCACAAGTGGCTTCTCTATGAAGGGCCGAATGGCTTATTTATACTCCAAATTCATAGGTCTTGCTTTATCACTTCTCATGTATACGCATGCTGTTTCTGTGTCATGGTTTCCTGAACTTGGGTCATACCTTTCAATAAGGCTTAGACCATAAAATTAACCAATAACTTGATTTCCTTGCTTCTTACTCTGATGTGCACCAGTGCAGGTCCAGTTAGGTAGTAGAAGAGTGGCAAGAGCAGCAGGTACATGTGAACACTCTCATTGTAGGCTCCCTTCCAGCACCATCCTGCCTTAGAACTATATTGCTGTTTTTTCAGTGTCGCTGGGTTAAATTATTCAAACTCCCCTTCTCATAGCACCGCGAGTATCCTGACACCCCAAGAGATGAAGCAGTTCAAGAAGGCAATATGCCACAACCTGATCATGTACAGTTTTGGATAGGCAGTAATCACTGATTCAGATAGCAATACTCACATTTCTAAATGAGCTTTTAAAAAAAAAAGACTGAGGTTGAGACCCATGAGAGAGGGAAGCCGTTATTTTGGGACATAAGAAAGTGCACTTATGTAGAGTTATCATGCAGATCAGCTTTGACTCAATAAATGGTGGAACCGACTTGAAGGGTTGAATGGCCTACAGTTCCTCTATTGTTAGAATATAGCCTAGCGCACCAACATGACTGTTGGGGGATAATGCTACATGTTTGAAGATGCGGTCTTTCAGATATTGATGCCCTGACTTCCTGCTCAGACTGATGAAGGGTTTAGGCCCGAAACGTCAAGTTTTCCTGCTCCTATGATGCTGCTTGACCTGCTGTGTTCATCCAGCCCCATGCTTGTTATCTCGGATTCTCCAGCATCTGCAGTACCTTTTTATCTCCTGCTCAGACTGATGTGTTAAAATCTCATGCCGCATATTTGAAGGGGTTAGAATACTGGGGGGACAAGAGTGACGAATTTGCTGCTTCTGGCCAATTTTTAACCCTTCAACTGAAATTACTTCTAAAAACTCCCACATTACTCATTGCTGTTTGTGGGATCATATAGTGTGATAATTTTCTGTCTCATTTCTATCTCTACAACAGTTATGACAAGAACAAAAACATGTTGCTGGAAAAGCTTAGCAGGTCTAGCAGCACCTGTGAAGAAAAGAAAATCTGAGTTAACGTTCGGGTCCGGTGACCCTTCTTCCGAACTCAATTCTGAGGAAGAGTCACTGGACCTGAAATGTTAACTCTGGTTTTTGTTTTTGTTCCTGATTTACACCATCTGCAGTTCTTTTGGTTTTTAAAAGTTATTTCAAGCCTGAAGTAATTCATGACCTTTGGCACATTACGAAATAAAGGCACATATGACTGCCAGTCTTTGTAATGCCTTATGTACACAACAGTGCATTAGAAATTATAAAATGTTAATCAACACCTAAATCTTTACAGACAAATTTAGAATTTAAATCTCTTCCATTATCTGTTAGATTGGTGTGCATATAAATGTAGAAATTTACAATGCACGATGAAATTGTTTCTTTGCTTATATCTTGTTGAATCCCTGCAAAGCTAGTCATGTTATGCTGCTTCTTCCATTCTTATAGCGATTAAGCACATTTTCTGATCTAAGCTACAATAGTCTCTGGCCCACGTTCTTTCTATTCTATATTTAGTAGGAGGTGTCTGAAGAAATAAATTTCTCCCGTCTTCGTTCTTTTAAACACTTACTGCCCAACTGGAGGAAATTGTTTATCCCCTATTTAACTGAGTAATATAATTCTTTCCCCACCCTTCTGTGTTGCAAAACAGCAACCTCAAATCTCCAGCTAACTATAATTTCCCATCTCTGGCATTATATTGATTAAATATGTGCCATCCATCCTTTCTGCCACGAGCAGCAGAAAGATACATGCTATGCTGTAACTGACCTACTCTTTCCTGCAACGGCCATAAGTATTGATTTACTGAACTCCAAAATACAAAATGCGTTGAAGTTTGTTCTTTGTGACGTTTCAATCTGCATTGAAACTGCTACGTTTCTCTGCCACTCTTCCCATCTTTGTATTTTCCATTGCTGTATAAAATCTTTTTTCTTGCCCGCCCTCCCTCCTTCCATCCCACCAACCTGCCAAATGTTTTGGCACACCCTTATCAATGTTAAAATTCATGGGCCAACTGTCAATGACTTATGCTAATATTCTTGCTCTCAGGACTTGTTCTCTCCTTTTCACCTTTCTTGTCCACCCTCATCAGAGTTCAGAATTATATTCCTTCTTGGCGTATCATAAATCTGTTCCATTTCCACAGAAACCAGCACCCATTTTCTTTCGAACCAGGTGTTTCCTGACAGTTAACCAATGTTTTTTCCCATGTCTCTTTTACATCTGATGTCTCCTGGCGAAAAAGGTGGATGTTATAAAAGGTGATCCTTGTCTGTCATAACTGTGGGGTGGGTGGCAACAGGGATTCTGATGGATCAGCCATCATATTTTTTTTTTGAACTAAGACTCTAGATAACTTTTTCAATAGTTTCACAGAATTTGAGTATTGTTAAGGTGCAGAGGAGGGCCATTTCGCCCATTGTGTCTGTACTAGCTCTCAGTATTTTAGTTTAGTACCCCTCTCCTGCCTTTTCCTGTAACTTTGTGTATTATTTCAATTAAAATAATCATCTAATACCCTCTTGTAAATGCCTTACTTGAATGTGCTTCCATGCATTTTCAGGTAGTGCTATCTATACTCTAACTACTCCCTGCATGAATGACTTTCTAAAATCTCATATCTCATTTGCTTCTTTTGCAAAACACGTATAAACGGATTGAGAAGTAGACAGCAGCATTGGAGTAGTTTTGCCCCCCATCCACTCTATCCAGATCCCTCAAGATTTTGAGCCCTTTTATCAGATCTTCCCTAATCCTTCTCCTCACCAGAGAAATTAGTCTGAAAATTTTCTGAAAATGTACAACTATGACATCTGGTTTATTTATTCAACTTGATTGGACTTGGACCATTGTCTGGCCTTGTTTCTGTTTCATTTCATATCCTCTTCAAACTTAAAATGCAAACATTTGTCAATGTGATTTGCTTCAGCAAATGCATGGTGACTGTTCTTGCTTTTATTAGAGCATTTCCTAACTGTTGTACAGTTTTCTCACAGTTCATAAACTAACATGCCAATGGTAACCCTATTTGAACAGAGCTGTTCGATGCGGAACTTTGGGGTCTTTGCAAAATTTGCATCTTCTCAATGATTCAAAGGAAATTGTGGTTCATGCCTCTATTTTCCTTTCTCTGGCTTCCTTCAACAGATTGGGTTTATTAACATACCAAACTTGATGTTAGCAAATCATATTTTAACGTTTAGATTCTGTACAGTTAACTTGAATAATTATTATCTTTTGCTAGTAACCCACCTTTTTATACATATGATATTTTTATATATACTTGTAAAATGTAACAAGAATTTATTTCCTATCTCTGGGCTTCATTTGTCGTCCGTCTGTGCAACTGATTTCCTCTTTCTCCCTTGAGAATGACCATAATCTCTCGTGAAGAACTTTGCTCTTTGCGAAGTTACAAAACTCACGTGTCAATTGCTCTATTTGTTGGTCTTTTTTCATGTTTTCAACCTTCGCATTTGACATTTAATATTTTTTGTATTACTCTCAATTTTCTACAGGGCTCACTTTTGTGCCATCTAAGTTTCAATTCAGTTTCATTTTGTTTGCTCATCCTTGAACACTCTCCACGTTGTTTAATATAATCCCTTTCTGGTCTAAGAAGATATGTTTGCGCTGAATGCAATATTGTTGTTTAGAAGAACAATTCTTCCCCGCAATTGGATCTTTGGCACCTGAAATATGGAATTGTTCTCAGTTGTTCTCTTGTGTGGAGCACACTCAATGGTCTCCATTGCCACATTATAGACATTGACCATGAATGGGAGGTTGTTGACTGTGTTTTCTGTTTTTGTGGCATTTGGCATTTGTTTTCTTCCTCTTATCCTCTATGTATCTGCCCAAGGATAGTAACGTCTTCTTGAAACCAAAATTGCTGTGTGTTCCCCCTGATTCTGAAGATGCTTAAAATCTCGACTGATGTCAATACGGGATGAGTCAGATCCCATGGTGAAATCAAACCTCCTAAATCCAAACTTTATCTTTTTAACCACGGAAGTCAGTTACTGCATATATTTACAAGAACAAGAACCTAATTGTAACACAGAGTAAAACGTTTATCAAATAACAAAACATGAATGATATTACAATAGACAGAACAAAAGTTTAGAAAGATTTCTTTAAAGACATGTGAAAACGATTCAAATTTATACTAGTTTTATTCCAGTAATATCTCTACAAACAGACAAACTTCCGTGAAAAGTTAGCGCTATTCGTACAATCAGTGTCTACCTCCTTGTTCAGATTTGGGCTGGTCCAGCTTTAACTGGTTTCCATCCTACAAATTTCTGTGCAGCCATTGGATATTATTTCCTTTGATCTAGTATCTCTCCCAAATGTACCTAAAAGAAATAGCAAACTAAATAAACCATACTTTAATATCCAAGCAACTGAGTTCTCAGAATCCAATGCCAAAGTCCTTCACACTCTGGCAAATACCATATTGATTGGTTGCCCACCTGGATTGTTCTGTTTTTCTGTGTAACGGAACTCACAGGCAATAAGAAATATTTTTAAATGTGCTGAGTTGTTAACTGTCAAGCGCTTCATTTCAAGGTTGTAAAACCTCATTAAAATTTATGTGAACAAAACATCAAAGCCTTAATTTTGCGTTTAGAGGCGTAACAATTTAAAGTATTATTTCAGGGTCTTTTTCTTCCATACTTCAGATATTTTGTTTTAAAACACTTGACAGTTTAAAACATAAATTATGTACAGCTTGTGTCCTGCTGGCCTTGGTCAGCTACTCCCACTTGATGTCAGATGCTTAAGATTCTACAGCATTTCCAGCAATCTGTTAGCATTCAGCTTCATGTTGAGCCTACTCTAGGCTTCTTAGATTTGACCACACAGAGGATTGTGCATTGTTGTACAAGTATTTTGCACATTATTTAGAATTTGTGTGGCTTGGACATTTCCAGCTGTGACATCACTATTATACAAGATGGAGGTGGCGACGGCATGATGCGTTGTGACTGGACTAGTAATCCAGAGATACAGGTGGACATGGATTTCAACCACTTCATGGCAAATATTGGAATTTAATGTAGAAAGTCGAATTAAAAATCAAATGATGACCTTGAAACCGTTTTCAGTTGTCATAAAAATTCGTCTGATTCACTAAGGCCATTGAGAGAAGGAAATCTGTTGTCCTCACCATGTGACTCCAATGTGGTTGACTCTTAACGGCCGAGCAAGTCATTCGCTTGTAACTAATTAACTAAAAAAAGTATCGGCAAAAGATTGAAACTGGATGGTCCACCAGACACCAACCCAGCTGTTGGAAATGACAATGGCAGACTTGGACCTGTTGACTCTACAGAGTCCTCCTTAGTAACATCAGTGAGCTTGTGCTGAAATTGGGAGACCTGTCTCACAAGACAGTCAAGCAACAATCTGACATAATCATACTCATCAAATCATAGCTTTCAGACAGTGTCCCATTCCTGGGCCGGGCCTGTCCTGTACCACTGGCAGGACAGACACAACGCACACACGCTCCTGCACACACTATCTAATTGGACGACATTGGTAGGAGTGACCACAACACACTACATAAGACAAAATCTTGGTACTCACCTCAAGCATACACATTGTGTTGTGTGGCCATACCAACTTTTGAATTGATTTAGCAAACCAAGACTGGGCATCCATGAGGCACTGTGAACAATGAGCAGTGGCAAAATTGTTTTCCGATGCAATCTGCAACCTCATGGCTTGGCATATTGCCCCACTCTACCATTATAGTCAAACCAGATGATCAACTCTTGCAGTAGGAAGAGTGCATGAGGAATCACGTTTTTAGGTATGCCTGGTGTTATTAACCTGGTGAAGTTATGATGCCAAACTAATTTGTATGGCAAACAGCATAAATAGCAAATGATAAGACCAAACTAAGTGATTGCATTGGATCAAACCTAAGCTAAGCATTCCAATTGTGAATAGTTTGAACTGGATGAGAAGGAAGCTGCACAAATATCCCCATCCTCGGTGGGATAATCCAGCACGTCAGTACAAAAGATTAGGCTGAAGCATTTACAATAAACTTCAGCCAGAAGTGCCAAAGCAGATGATCTGCAGCTTCAAAGATACCAGTCTTCAGCCAATTTGATTCACTCCACATTGATAGCAAGAAATGCCTGAAGTCACAAGATTCTTGACAACTTTCTGGCAATAGTACTCAAGACCTGTGCTCCAGAGCTGGCTGCACCCCTGTGCCAGTTTAGCCTCAGCTGGCATCTGCTTGACTGGGAAATTTCCCCAGGTATGTCCTGTGCGCAAAAACAAAGGACTGATCCATCCTGGCCAGTTACTACCACATTGTACTCTCAATCATCAGTGGGATGGTGGAGGGGATCATCAGCTATGCTATCAAGCAGCACTTGCTTATCAATAACCTCAGTGATAATCAGTTTGGAACTGGCAGGTCCATTCAGCTCCAACTAAATTACACCCTTGGTTCAAGTGTGGATAGAAGAGTTGAATTCGAGAGGTGAGGCAAGAGTGATTCTCCTTGATGTACTACCAAATTTGGCAGTGTGACATAATTTAGCCTCAGAAAAATTCGAGTCAGTGGGAATCTGGGGAAAATACTCTGATTTTGGAACCATAATTAGTACCAAAGAAAATGGTTGTTCAAGGTCAGTCAACTCTCATCCTGGATTTTTTTGCAGGCATTCCTCAGGGTCTTGGGTCCAACCATCTTCGGTTGCTTCATCAATGACTTTTTCTCTCCGTATTAAGGTCAGAATTGGGGAATGTCTCTGTGCGGTGTTCAGCTCCATTTGAAACTTCTCAGACACTGATGAAGCCCATGTTTGAATATAGTCAAACATAGACAATATCTAAGCTTGTGCTGACAAGTGGCAAGTAACATTCAAGCCAAACAAGAGCCAGGCAATGACTCTCCCCAGCAAGAGAATCTAATTATTGGTACTTACAAATCAATTGCACTACCCATTACTGAATACCCTAATATCGATATCCTGGGGGTTACCATTGACTAGAAACTGAACTGGACTAGATGTATAAATATGCTGGCTACAGAAGCTGATTAGAGGCGAGGAATACTGCAGGAACTAATTCACTTTCTGACTTCCTAAAGCCTGTCCACAGGCCAAAAGACAGGAGTGTAATGGAATACTCACCACTTGCCTGGGTGCAGCTCCAACAACAACAAACTTGACAACATGAAGGACAGAGTGCCATTTCATTGGCTTCACAGCCTGAAACATTCATTCTCTCCACCAGCAGTAACAAAAGGCACCATTCACAAGATGCAGTGGTAAAATTCACCCAAGGCTATTTGCACAGCACCTTCCAATTCATTTGGAAGGACAAGGGCACCAGATACATAGACACTACCACATACAAGTTCCCCTCCAAGCCATTCATCATCTTGACTTAGAACTATATATCACTGTTCCTTTAGATTATGTCAGTATACTGCAACTAAAAGCATTGGGGATGTGCCTACGGCAAATGCTGCTGTGGTTCCAGAAGAGGGCTTGCCACCGTAATCTTAGGGGCAAGTAGGGATTGCGATTAGATTAAATTCTGGCCCTGCCAGTAATATTTGTTTCCTTGAATAAGTTTAGAGAAAACGCAATCATAATTTGTGTATCTTCAAGTGTGAGATATTAAATTAAGTATCAAAGTGGCACTACAACTACGGAAATGAGAACTGTTGCACTGTTGTCATGCTTTTCCTTTGTAGCTTTGGAAGTCTTGATAGTTCATAGTTACCATTGCAGAAAATCCTGAAAAATAGTTTGTGTAAAACAACATGCGTGGCTGCATAGATAATGAGGTTATGTTTGTTGCACTCCTGCTGTTTCTGCTACATCTGCATGTTTCACTTAAATGCCATTTTTTGCACAAACAGGGCAGTGTTTTCATTTATTTACTAAATGTCACTGTTTAGGTCATTGAACCTCCTTTGGCAGGTTTGCCTTGTCTGGGTGTGACGCATTTTCCACATCCATTCATGAGCACCTTTTTCCCATCACACATACAGAATGAAGTGAGGATGAAGGCATAGATCTAATCATTAACAATCAGTCAATGTTTATTCTTTAAATAGTATTCCTTCTAAGCTATTTTCTGCAATGTTTAAAATTTTGACTATGGAGAATATTTGGCTAATTCTGTGCTGTAACGTTATTCAGGCAAGCTATGGACAATTTTATTGAATAGAATCAGAATATGATTTTGAATTGTTTGCACATTCACGCATTTAATGGTTCACTCTCCGTCTCTGTCTGTCGGTCTCGCTCTCCCCCCCCCCCCCCCCCCTTTCAATATTGAAACTTGTTCCATTTATTATCATAGTAAAGATTTGGTTCATTCTTTTTATGGGTCAGTGATTCTGTCATCCATATAATAGTCCCAAGCTGGTATAGAAATGTGTTTTTCCCACATTCTGAACTATGTAACTATTTTTGGAATGATGGCTTCAATCCACTTTGAGAGTCACTCTTGACTTGCCTGACATGAGTGAACCTTTCTCTGTGCAGACCAACGATCAGTCTGAACGTGATTTCTCAGGCTTTGAGTTTTGAAGCCATGTTCCTCACTGCTCTACTCCTTTTGCCCATCATATCTTCCATCTAATTGCTACAGACAGGTTCCCAATATACTCCTCTGATCTCGCCAGGGCATCTTAGCATAGAGGATGGTTTAACTTTAGAAATGATACAAGAAGAAGTTTCATCGTAAGTCAAAAGTCTTACTCTGTGAATGGCTTCTTTGAGAAAAATGTACTTGCAACAAAATACCCACTTTTCTGAATTTTCCTTCCTTTTCTTGCTTTGATGTATTGACTTTGCCTTGAGACTTAAATAGAATGTTTGCATTGAATTTTGCATCTGATTTGATGGGTAGCTATCATGCTTCACTATTCACCTGTAGAAACTGTCAGCAGCTTGTAGAGAGTCTGTATGTCTGGAGTTGAGAAGAAATCCAGAAGTTGTTGTCCGTGATTCCTCACACCTCCATGAAATGCATTGCTGAAGCCCTAAAAAGGGCAATTAAATAGAAATTGCAGAACTGAAAGGAGATTGCCCTTTTATACCTCAGATTTGCTGTAATAGTCTTCAGAGGAAAAGGACATCTTTTTAAAGGTTTTGTAACTAGATTTGTACCAGTGCATTTAAAGCAAATTGTATCTTTATGGAATATCAAATTCCTCCATTAGGGTTAAGAAGCATCCACACTTTTAACATTTAATATTAGTTGAAATTTTAGGATTGTTCTCTCCCTCCCCCCCTCCTCTTTTTCTTTCTCTCTCTCTCTTTTTTTCTCTCTTTTTTTTCACCGTCTCTCTTTCTCTCTCTCTCTCTCTTAAACATGGATGTAGGATAATCAGTGCATTTTACTCCTTGCTGCCTGTGAGAATGCTTCAATGTGGTTGGCTGCATTACATGCTCTCGCTGTTGCTGGACGCCCAGAGCTTTCTTTGGCTTGGAGCTAACATCAGGAAAGAGAATTAAACATCAAAAATTAGTGGATCTTTGAGAGCCACTTTCTTCACGATCAGCAGCAACACAGTCACTTCATTGCTGTTGGTGATTTCTAAGCCGTAGGATGATTTTTTTTAAAAGGAGAGGCTCGTCGTAATATTGGATGAGTCAGCCTCGACTCCTACTGGTGATGAGGTGGGCCAGGTCTGGTTGCAATAGCACCATATTTTGTCCATACATTTTGCTTGGCTTCACTGAAAATTAAGTGCATTGGAAGATCAATTGAAAATGGGGTTACAGTTTCAAACCTCTTAGTTGGTATTAAGTGGAGGTTATGCATCATGAGCTAAAAACAGAATTTGGTGGAAAAGCTCAGCAAGCCTGGCAGCATCTGTGGAGAGAAATCAGAATTAACATTTTGTGTTGAGTGACCCTACCTCAAGTCACTCGAACCAAAACATTAACTCTGATTTCTCTCCACTGATGCTTCCAGACTTGCTGAGCTTTTCCAGCAAATTCTGTTTTTGTCTCTGACTTAGAGCGTCTGCAGTTCTTTTGGGTTTTTATTATGGACCATGAAACTGGCCAAATATATTGTGGAATTCAGAGACAGTTGGAATGTATTCTTTGCTGCTGGCAGCATCATGAGATGATCAGAAGCTCTCAATTTGATTTTTTTTCAGCAGGATGAAATTTACACAAGTGTTGTTTGAGCCACTTTAATTGTAAAACTGAAGTCAATGGCAATTTTGGACTGAGCTGGAAAAGCTGATATCAGTAGGAGTCTGATTCTGACTTGTGATTAACCATGCAAAAGTGTGACTTTACAAGATTAGCAGAATTTAAATTAATTGCACAAGTACAAAAGTGTATCACTTTAAAGGTGGTTGGTAACCAGCCTGGCCATTTCGGAACATTGTCTTGCATCTTTGGGCTGACTGCGGCATGGTCTCATCTGTTGATCAAAGTCGATCTGTCTTCCTCCGTGTTTCTTAGGTGACTGACTGCTAAAATGTGATGTCTGTTAACCTTTGCTGGTCACTACCTCTGTGCAGAGTGAGTGAGCGGTCTTCCCGAACTCTGGTTTGGACAGCACATCATCAGGCTTTCATTAGTTCAATGGTATATGTAATTTATGTTGTTTGGTTTCTTAAGACAATGGTCATGTCAATAGTGTCACTCCCTGTTATATCCTCATTGGCTCTTTGAAGTGTTTGTCAGTTGCATGATCCACCCCCTCCTTGTTATAGCCATTCTTATTCTCTCACATCTTACTGGAAGGCATAAGGTTTAATAGAGTGCCTTGAGAAAGTTTTTGCATCTGCTTGTTTGAGATAAGACAGTGTTGTTGAATGTTCAGTTTTTGTACCCCTCATCCCATATGCCTTTATTGATATTCAGCTATCAATATTAAACTTACTGTAAAACTATCAATCAGGCAGGTGTTCATCAGTGTGTTTTTGTCAATGAATGTAACTTAACATTTGCTAATGTGTGTTTATGATACAGCTTTGAATGGAATTAATTAAATATCACAAGAGGCAACAAAATTGCATGCAAACCTAAGGCTCATACAAATTGTGAAGAATGCAAACAGTGTCTAGGTCAATGCATTGAGGTGAGCAAGATGTTAGAAGTGATATAATACAAAAATACAGTGTGTCATATTAAGTAGTAAAAGTCAAAATAATTGTGTAGTTACAAAAACTGACTACAGCCACCTTGGTGTTTAATTATAAGCAAGTGTACATCAGTTTGTCACGTAATTTGAAAAGAAGTGATTGCTTGGCTTTAAGGCACTATAAGTTAAACTAAACTAATTGGGACACGGCTAAAAGGATTGAAACCTAATTGTTTTCACTTCACACAAAGAGCCATTGAGTTGTTAAGGTTAGTTTACTTGAGAATTTTCAAGTTTTCTGTAGCTTAGCACAATCAATCTTGACAGGCTTTGCAACATTTTTGCTGTAACCAAACTATAAACTGTAGCAGTGGCCTCCAACATTTGTCTTGCAAAGAAACTGTAGGCCATGTGGTGTTTCTCACTTGTCAGCTGAAGTGTCAGTCACATTCGATAGTAGTGTCCCGTGCTGATGATAGTTAACTGGAATATAACATTGCATTCATTAATAAACACACTTGGATTGCTTGATGATCATGTGTAAGTAAGGGACAAGCTAATTGTTAAAAAAAATCCTCCAAGAATATGTCAGTTCAGCTATAGTATTTCACTACACTATCCTACAGAATTTCAACAACAGCGTGGCAGATATTGCATAATTAAAGTTTTCTGGAATCAATAGATGTTGAACCGACTTGTTTCTGTCACATTTTCCTGTTCCTATTAAGTACACGTTTTTTGCACCTCTGAAACTCAGTTCAAAATCCTGTTTTTATTCCACGGGTAGTTCAACATATCTGCCACTTTGAGGAAATCTGGAAAAGTTTAGGAAAATGAAATGTTGAAGGAAATTCAGGGAAGGAAATAGAATTTCTATTTTATGTACCTGGCAGTACCCAATGAGTCAGGCTGCTTATCATTGGACGCAAAGTAAACAATCTTTCTGTTCTACCCCACCAGTGTTGTTTAACAACGCTTATCCTGGAGTTCAAAATTCCATACTGGATCATTAGTCACGATTTGTTTCTGAGGTTTAAATTAAACATTTGGTTATAGACTATTCAGGAGTATGGGTCTGTGCTCACTGATAATGACTTGAGAATATTTTGTCACTTACAAAAATGATTTGGATGTGAGTATAGGACGAATGGAGTTTAGCTTAGATAAATGTGAGGTGCTGCATTTTGGAAAGGCAAATCAGGGCAGCACTTGCACACTTAATAGTAAGGTCCTGGGAGTGTTGCTGAACAAAGAGACTTGTGAAGGTTCATAGTTCCTTGAAAGTGGAGTCGCAGGTAAATAGGGTAGTGAAGAAGGCGTTTAGGATGCTTGCCTTTATTAGTCAGTGTATTGAGTATAGGAGTTGGGAGGTTATTGTTGCTGCTGTACAGGACACTGGTTAGGCCACATGTGGAATACTGCATTCATCTGGTCTCCCTGATATAGGAAGAATGTTGCAAAAAAGATTTACAAGGATATTGCCAGGGTTGAAGGGTTTGAGCTCTAGGGAGACACTGAATAGACTGGGGCTATTTTTCCTGAAGTTTCAGAGGCTGAGGGGTGAACTTTATAGTGGTTTATAAAATCATGAGAGACGTAGGGTGAATACCCAAAGTCTTTTCCCTGCGGTGGGAAGTTGAAAACTATAGGGCATAGTTTAAGGTGAGAGGAGAAAGATTTGAAATGGTCCTAAGGGATAACTTTTTCTCACAGAGGGTGATGCTTGTATGGAATGAACCGTCAGAGAAAGTGGTGGAGGCTGGTACAATTACACTATTTAAGAGACATCTGGAAGGGTACATGAAGGGTTTAGAGGGATATGGGCCAAATGCTGGCAAATGGGACTAGATTAATTTAGGATATCTGGTTGGCATGGACAGGTTGGCCCGAAGGGTCTGTTTCTGTGCTGTGCATCTCTCTGACTCTTTACTTAAGTTTTCCATTCAAATGCATTGCAAGAGTAATTTAGTCTTTTTCAAAACTCCTGAAAGAATGCAATTAGTCGTCACTGAGCATTTTCATTCAGAAGCACATTTTAATCAGGGTAATATTTCCTCCAGGCTTCAGTTGTGTCTCTGAACATGAATCAGAATTAAGTGAGCAGGTGTGTGTTAGAGGGTGGACTAATATTTCATTTAACAACAGAAAATTAGCAAGGATTGTTCAGCTGTTCCATTTAATAGCGCGCATAAAGCTTAAATGAAACAAAATTAAAAATTTGTTTCTATCTATTCATGACTTGGATTTGTCGTAGTTGCTGATATCATCCTCAGACAGGCCTGTATTTGAAGAAAAAAGAAGTGATCATACTTTTTCCAGAGTACAGCTTTACAGGGTTAGCTTGTGGCTTTACAGAAATGGCTATTTCACAACCCCAATGCACGTTGGTCAACTTTTATACAATAAATGTATTGGGATTCCTTCAGTCCCATATTCTCCAAGATCAGCGTTATTTGCAAGCTTATGACCAAGGCTCCAGCCATTTTCTATCTGTGTAAGCCTGACACCACGATAGGGCATATCAAAACAATGCTGTGCAATCATGGCTATCCTGATTGAATCATTGTTTGCTGTATGTTTCGCTAACTGATGGAATGGCGTATGGTGCTCACTGTAGGACAAGAAAAGTGCCCTTTATCCCTAGGATTATCCTGTAAAGTAAGGTTGTCTCAAATGTAAGTGAAATAGGTGAACACCAAAGGAGTGGATATAGACTATAAGAATCCTCAAATCTGCTCCACCATTTCATTCAGTACAATCAATGTGTGCGTGTCTTTGTGTGTCCATCTACTCACTATAACCTTTGATTCCCTTGCACAGCAGGAACTTACTGCTGTGTTAAAGGGATTTCATAATCCCACATCCTCCAGCTTCTGACACAAAGTTGCACAACACTCAGAAAGACAAATCTCCTCAGCTTGGCCCTGAAGATCACCTCTAAATTGAAAACGGTGCTGTCATTTTCTGGACTAACCCACAAGAAGAAACATCCTTTCCACTTCCAACTTGTCAAGCCAGATCAGGATCTTACAAACTTTAAATTAAGTCACCACTCATACTTTTAAACTCCAGTGGAAATGAACCCAACCAGTCCAACTATCCTCCTAAAGCACTGCGCATTCTCTAGATATCAATCTAGTTAATCTTTTCTGAGCTGCTTCATCTTTCGTTAAATTGGGAAACTGAAACTGCACACAGTGTTCAAGATACAGTCTCAGCAATGCCTTTTACACCAAAGCATCTCATCCTTTTCGATCTTTTTCTAATCGACCTGTTCAGAGATGTTATCAGACACTCTGGAGAAGGTGGGACTTGACCCCAGGTCTCCTGGTTCACAGGTAGGGACGTGTACCATCCTTTTGTGTTCATTTTGTCTTGTATTGGAGGATAGCACCCCACTAGCTGCCATGATTACGTGCAGTATGTACATACTAGGTTTCTGTAACGCCTGCACGAGAGCACCTAAATCCTCTGCACTTGAGAATTCTGCAGCCATTCTCCATGTAAGCAATACTTCTTTATATTCTTCCTGCCAAAGTGATCACATTTACCCACATTATACTCTGTCAGATTATTTCCCACTCACTCAAACTGTTGAAATTCGTCTCCAACCTCCTTATGTCATCTTCACAATGCATTTTTCAATCTGTCTTGGTGGTGCCTGCTAATTAGTTATTGTCTTCACTGCCCTTAGAGTCATAGAGATATACCACATGGAAACAGACCCTTGAGTCCAACTTGTCCTTGCTGACCAGGTATCCTACTTAAATCTAGTCCCATTTGCCAGCATTTGGCCCATATCCCTCTGAGCCCTTCCTGTTCATATACCCATCCAGATGCCTTTTAAATGTTGTCATTGTGCCAGTCTTTGCCACTTCCTGTGGCAGCTCATTCCATATATGCATCTCCCACTGTGTGGAAAGAGTTGCCCCTTAGGTCCCTAGTAAATCTTTCCCCTCTCACCTTAAATCTATGCCCTCCAGTTTTGGACTTCCCCACCTCGGGGAAAAGTCCTTGTCTATTTACCCGATCCATGCCCCTCATAATTTTATAAACCTCTATAAGATCACCCCTCAGCCTCCAACGTTCCGGGGAAAATAGCCCCAGTCTATTCAGCTTCTGCCTCTAGCTCAAACCCTCCAACCCTGGCAACATCCTTGTATACCTTTTCTGAACCCTTTCAAGTTTCCCAACATCCTTCCTATAGCAGGGAGACCAGAATTGAATGCAGTGTTCCAAAACTCAACTAATCAATGTCCTATACAGTTGCAACATGACCTCCCAATTTCTATACTCAATGCACTGACCAATAAAGGCAAGTATACCAAATGCCGCCTTTACTATTCTATCCACCTGTGACTCTACTTTCAAGGACATGTGAACCTGCACTTCAAGGTCTCTTTGTTCAGCAACACTCCCCTGGACCTTACCATTAAGTATTCAAGTCCTGCCCGGGTGGGGTCAAGCTCCCGCAGAACCAAGATTTGTACTTTTAGTTTCTCAGTGGCAGTTTGCTGCAGTACATCTCTCCCTGCTACTTTCTCTGAATTTTCTCTTGATGTTTTGCCTCCTGGACTGGAGAATTGCATGTGAGACAATCTATTTTACTGAATTTGCCTTTGCCAGGAGTGTGTTTGGGGGGTGTTACTATATTGGAACAGTAACTGTTTAGGTGTTAAATAATCTGTTATTCTATTAAGTTTTCCAGTGGAGTTAAGTTATTCCGATTTCTTCTCTCTTTTGTTGTATTTTAACTATAGAGTATGAATAAAGTGTGTTTTGCTTCAAGCCTGGTAGTTTGACCAATCGAGTAACATCTAGAATGCAATGCCTGACATTGCCTTTAAAATAAGAAAAGTTTAGGGTCCTTTTAATATATTTTGATGGGGTTTGGTATGGTCCATTTCAGACTGATAAGTACAAGGCATTATCATTGACTTCATGTCTCTTTACAGAGAGATCCAGATGTATATTTGCACATGGGTCACTGAATTTTTATAAACATTTGGAATCAAAATTCTTCTTTCTGTCTTTTCTTCTTCCTCTTGGCACAGGGATCTTTGAAACACTTTCTCCTGTTCTGTCCTTGGTGGGATGAGATGAAAGATTAAATCTTCGATGTGTGGCTCAATGCCATTCTAGATGATGCCTTTACTTTGAGGAGGACTGGCCATAAAGTTTCCGAATCATTAATAAATCAATGGCTTGCAGTTTTTAAAAAAAAAACATCCATATGCTGTAGGAAAATAATTAGTCTAAACATACACATCTGTGTGATAGCCACGTCACTGCTCCTTCCTTGTATCACAGTCAGCGTTGTTGGTAGACCTGAATCTGTGTCCTTGTGCTCTATAGCTTAAATTATGGCTTTTTGAGTAACAGTCTGACTTTCAAAAGACAAAAATCTATAATCCACTGCTTATTTATTCATTTATTTACGCTGGTTAAGTGGGGGATATTGTACTTCATTTGAAATACTGGTGACAGATGGATAAGATACTGAAAAGGTCAATGAATAGATGAGAAACCTATAAAAGTATAAGACAACAGCCGAATGAAAGATGTGGGAAACTTCCAACAGGAAACAAGCTTGGCTTTTGGCTGGCTGCAGTAGTGATTGGCAGAAATACGTAATTGCTTGAGGTTGGAAATGACATTTAAATTTAAGAAGGAAAAATATTAATAACTAACAGATGTTAGGACTAAGCACCAGGTCTGGATGGATTGCATCTGCACATTTTTGAAGAATTTCTGGGAGGGTTGACAGAAGCACCAAGACTGAACTGTAACCTTTCATAATAGAAAGATGTAATGCCAGAAGAATAGTGGTTTAGCTAACTACCTGTATTTAAAAGATGAGGATCAGGTAGTCAGCCAGCTTAATATTGTTTGTCAGAAAAATAGTGAAATCCCTGCTAAAGGAGAAAATAGGAAAAAAAAACAAGAAATAAATAGATAATGAAGTATATTTGGGATAGAACTCAAAAATGAAATTTTACCTGACAAACTTTGGTGAATTGCTTGAAGCAGCAACTGAGACTGGACAATGTGGTAAAGTAAATATAATTTAAATAGCATTTCAAAAGACATTTGGTACAGTGTCAAATAATAGACCAATGAAGAAGATCAGAGCTCTGAGCAAGGGAGCAATGATTATAGAATCTCTGCAGTGCAGAAAGAATCCATTTGGCACATCGATTCTGCACTGACCTGCCGAAGAGCATTCCACACAGACCCAACCCACTACTCTACCCCTGTAACCCTGCACTTCCTATGGCTAACCCACCTAACCTACACATCCCTAGAAACTGCGGGGCGGTTTAGCATGGCTAATCCACCTAACCTGTATATCTTTGGACAGTGGGAGGAAATTGGAGCAGCCGGAGGAAACCATGCAGACACAGGGAGAACTCCACACAGTCACCCGAAGATGGAATTGAACCCGTGTCCTTGGCGCTGTGAGGCCGCAGTGCTAACCACTGAGCCACCATGCTGCCCCACAGTGAATAAAGATTTGGCAGAAAGTGAAAAGTGGGTTCTCACAACCACATGTTCACAATTTGCATTGATTCAAATTTTGCAATCAAATGTAGTTTAATTTAGCTAATGGCAGAAAATTGGGAGGGATCAGCACCATTGAGGAAGACTGCAATTATTTCTAGGAAGCAATTATTAAACTTAGAAAATGGGCCCACACTTGACAGATTAATTACAATGTAGATTAGTGTGAGATATTTCCTCAATTGCTTTGATCAGGTCTGGAAAACCTATTTCGATCCTGATTGGACCAAAACAAATCACACTTTTCTCTTTTTAGAGGATTTCTTATGAGATTGTCTGATCTTCTCATCCTGTTAGCTGCAATAGGCCAGTGAGCCAAGCAGCCAGCAGTACAAACCCATGCCCTTCCTTCATGACAATTGCTGCTGTATTTCAGGATTTAAAGCTCTTGAAACTCCTTTCAGAGCCCTGGGTGAAAGTAACAGGTAAGTAGTGAATGGTTGAGTTGGCAGGTGGATGAGGGTGAGGGGAGTATCAAAGTTAACAAAAGCTTGGAGTAGTTTGATGGATTAATGTTGGGTGGGGGCTTTGGGCAGAATGTTGGGAGTTGTTGGTATACACTTAATTACTATAGTGATCA
This sequence comes from Ginglymostoma cirratum, assembly GCA_024137785.1. Classification (NCBI taxonomy): domain Eukaryota; kingdom Metazoa; phylum Chordata; class Chondrichthyes; order Orectolobiformes; family Ginglymostomatidae; genus Ginglymostoma; species Ginglymostoma cirratum. Next base: position 19,368,521 of record JAHRHZ010000073.1, read on the forward strand.
TGGGATGGAGATGGGCTGCAGTGAGGACTCAGGCTAGGTTGCATCGGGGACTACGGTTGGATCTGTGGGATGTCGAAGATGGTTATTTTAATGGGGTTCAGTCTGGAGAATGTAGCTATCAGGTCTCTATGGGCAGTTGGGAGGAGTGGGTGGTAGTTGGTTAACGAGAGAGCTGGAGGAGAGTTTATTCTAGAGGTCTGTTAGGGGAACTTGTGGGTCACATTTGGTGAGTTTAGTATAAGGCCCAGGAGAGGCTTGTTTGGGGATTTGTCTGAGATGGGGTGTGGGTGCATTTGGCTGTCTGTAATTCTTCTCCCTATTCCTGGATAACTAGACCACTCGTAATCCTCTCAGTGGTGGGGACATTATCAACAGCATCCAGACATTGACTGATTTCCCATCAGATGTTTCCATTTCCAGAGCAATTCCCAGGGTGTCAGATGCAGTGGTTCTGATGCACAACTCCTGTCTATGCTGTGCAACAACTATCATCTTCAGTGAAGATGTGGTCCATTATTTTTTGATTAGAAAAGTACAGTTATCACATGGTACTTGGAAAATAAGAATCTAAATGGTTGAAGAGCAAAAGGATCTGGTTGTCCAGACATACAAATTATTCTATGGAGTAATACAGGTTTATAATGCCATTTTATAAAAGCAAACCAAGATTTATTTTCAGGGGGTTAAAATTGAGAAGTGGAGAGCTTATTATAAACATGTTTTGAAATGTGTTTAAACCGCATGTGTTTAGAGTACTGTGCACAGTTTCGGTCACTGTAATGCATAAAGGATATATTGTGGCGAGGGTGCAAGAACTGGTGACACTGGGAATGTGAAGGTACATCTACTGGGAGATACTGAACAGGCTGGACCTTCAACACTGAAGGCAGTAAGGTGACCAAATGGAGATTTTTTTATTACAATTGTGGTAGAGTAGGCACAGAGTATGTTTTGACTTGGGATGAAATAGAAATAAAGAAATTGAAAATAGCTTCTTTCCTTGGAAGGTTTTGGGAATGTGGGACACACTGTACCACAATAAGAGGCTCAGGCGAACAGTAAAACCATTTAATGGGAGGCTTGGTAATTGTGAGAAAGGAACAGTGGGTTATGCTGATGATGAGGTGAGGACAGATGGAGGGAGAAAAAAAGTTGGAGTGGAGCATGACATTGATTGTAGACTGGTTAGACCAAACAGTCTGAGTGCTTCATCTCCCACATAATTATTTCTATATGTAGAACCTGTAATTAGAAAATAGCCAAGCTGCGTTACAAACCAGAATAAGTTAAAGAAGGAGCTGTGACAAGATGTGACTAAAATCTTGGCCCTGAAAAGTTTTGAAGTAGATTTTAAAGGAAAAGGCAGGGAGGAATTCCATTATGTAGGGCCGAAACAGCTGAATGCACGCCCACTAATGTGGCCTGAAGAGCATTGGGAAATGCTGAGAAGACACAATTTGACAAATGCTGATTTTTTTTTTTCTTTTGTTTTATTTTTGGAGAGTTATTGGGCTGAAAATGTTTCTTAAGGAGAAAAGTCGAGGCCCAGTAGAAATATAAACAGCTGGTGCAATGGGCATGGGTGTTCCTGTGGGTTGGCGAGCCTGTCTTGGTATGGTAGATTTTTGGATGAGCGCAGATTCACAGAGATTGAAGATCTGAAGTTGGAAAGAGAGCAGAGGAATTGCCCTGCTGGTGACTGACATGCATCAAAGTTTTTCACATCTGTATTGATTATAAGGATTTTGTGGCTCACTACTCCATGCAAGTCCCCATTTTTGCATGCAGAAGATGATGTTCAACAGATATTCTTGAAAAGCAATATACTGGGATGGTAATTTTGCATTTTGATTCTGTTTAATGCAGTACTAGTTGCAGAACTGGCCGAACTGTTCTGGTGTCATTTTATGTGATTGTAGATGAAACGAAATGTATATGATTTGCTGCATTTTTGAGCGCACTTGCACATCTATTTTTTTTAAACTTGCGTATAATCCTACAGTAATATCATCTTGAGGAATAGATGAACACATCATTCAATGTCTTTGTTGAGAAAGTGCAGCAGTATGGCAGTATTTAAATTTTGTAGCATTTTTGTATCCATGTTGCAAAATCCCCTATGCAGGGTCATACGATATTACAGTTCAGAAGGAAGCCATTTGGCCCATTGTGTCTACTGGCTCCTGAAGGAGCTACCCAGCTGATTCCAGACTTCAACCCTATCTCTGTAGTCCTTTCATCACTTTCAAAGTTGTATCCGGCTCTCTTTTGAAACCTCCTATGGAATCTGCCTCCACCACTGTCCCAGACAAAGCACATTCCAAATCCTAACAACATAGTACAGGAGTTAATCTCCTCTCTCCCCCTAACTCTTTTGCTGACAATTTGAAATTGTGACACCCTAGTTACTGACACAGTAACTAGTGGAAACACAATATCCTTTTCTTTTTGGCCCTGTCAAAATTTGTGCATCATTTTGAACACCCCTCTTAATTTTCTCTTCTCCTAGGAGCTGATTATTTCTTTATGCCTTAAACATTTTGCTTTTCTTGCAGGAAGTAAAAAAGGATACAGAAGCAAAAGAGGAAAGCCCCGTGATTAAACGAGAAAAATCTGGAAATGTCGCCAATCTTGTACAGCGCATGAGTCATTTTGGATTCCCAATCGCTGGGTTACCGCCTCAACCAAAGTCTCTCAGAAGAAGTAAGCTATAGCACTTCAATGACTGATTCTAATTTAACGTAGTAGAGTACTTCATAGAAATGAAGTGATTATTACACCTGGAATACTCTTTGGCAGACCTAATGCACATCAGAACAGTAATATAAGGAACATACAAAATTGGAGCAGGAGCAACCATTTGGCCCCTCAGGCGCGCCCTGCCTTTTGAGAAGAACATGGCCAATCTACCTTAGGTTTCAGGTTCTCTTTTGTGCCAGCTCACCATAGCCTAAACTTCCTGGTGCTTCAAAATTCCATCCTCCTCTTGTTCAAATACTTTTGGTGATCAAGGCTCCACAATTTCTGGGGTAGAAAATCTCTTTGCATCTTAGTTTTAAATGATTGCACCCTAGTTTTGAGATTCCCTACAAGTGGAAAGAACTTCTCAACATTTACTCTGTCAAGCCCCCTTCAGAATCTTGCATGCTTCAATAAGGTCACCCATCATTCTTCTAAACTGTCATGAATAAAGGCCTTATCTGGTTAGCCATTCTTGAGTATTCAACCCCTTCATCCCAGTAGTCAGCCGAAGTGAATCTTGTGAACAACCTCCAATGCCAGTATATCCTTTGTTAAATATGGGGACCAAAACTGTACATAGTACTATGGATATGGTCTCTCGACAAAACTGTGTAGAGTTGTACCAAGACTTCCACGCATTGAGCATTTGATTTCTTAATAAATGAAAGCAAGAAGTCTGAAAACAAATCTCAGGATCTAGAAAAGCTTGACCCAGTTTGGCAGGTCCTGCCCAGAGAAACAGAGTTAGTATTTAATCTTGAATGTGATTCCACTTTAGTTTCAACCTATTTGACATGAATATATCGACTTTATTAACAATGATTTTACATATTTTGGATGACATTCACAGCCATTTTTTATAGAATATAGACAATGTGACAAACAGTTTACAATTGTTCTCATGTGGCTTCATGTTTAATGGATTTTGCAAAAAAAAAAGCCTCTCTTTCAAGTATCTCCCATCTCATTCAGACTCACCATCTGTTAGAGGATGTATCAATTTTGGGAATGGATATTCTTGGCATAATGTACCAGTAACATAAATTATTTTACTTGTGGCCATATTGCTGCATTTGTATTCCAGTCATGTAAACCATCACCTGAAATTGACCTGAGTGACTAGAAGCAATGATCCAGATTGTACTTTTTACTTGAAGAATGTCAGTATGAGTACCTATCTGTGGAAGATTTTGTTTCATTTTCCAGTGAGGTTTTCATCCATTGCAGTCATACGGTAAATAATAAAAGTGAAGTCCTTGGCTGCATTTCCGTTAGAGAGAGGTGTCACCATGCCTCAGGAGAGGGGAAAGGTTGAGAAGAAGAAACCTTTGTAGTAACCTCAGCTGGTATAGGAATTGAACCCATGCTGTGGGCATTAGTCTGCATTGCCAACCAGCCATCCAGCCAACTGAGCTAACAGACTAACCGAAAGTCAAATTTTTAGCTCACCACTGTAAAATTATCACCACCTTTTTTCCTAACCCAATGGAAAAAATAATTTGTTTGTTTGAAAATCTGAGGGCTCGTTGACATTTCAGTTTATCCATTCTGGTTGAGAGCGGGGGCTGTAGAGAACTCATGTTTCACTCAGTCACCATCATAAACTGTAATTTATTCCAGTTTTATTTATTAGATGACACTCTTACTGACTTTAGAAGTCCATGATGTAGAGAAACTATTAACAGCTAGCAAAGACTAAAAAAAAATGCAAAAAGTAATTTTATTTTCAGAATTAATTTGCTCTGTCTTAAATTTTAATTGTGGCTTTGGTCATCATGGTATCTCAGAATTGCTACAGTAGGCAAGGCGGCCATTCAGCTCATCTTGTCTGCACTGGCACTTCAAGCAAACATCATCACCCAGTGGCAACTTCCTGTTTTTGTTCTCCCTCCCATATCCTTGCCCACTGTTTCTATCCAAATAATCATCCAATGCCCTCTTGAATGCCTCAGAACCTGTCCCCACCACACGTCCAGGCAGTGTATTCCATACCCTAACTACTAGCTGAGTGACAAAGTCTTTTTTCTCAGATTACCATTGTGTCTTTTGCACATCATTTTAAATCTGTGCCCCCTCGGTCTCGTTTCTTTAATGAGTGGGAACAGCATCTCCCTACCCCCACATCTACTCCATTCAGCCCACTCAGTTTTCATCTCCTCTCAGCCTTCTTTCCAAGAAGAACGGTTCCAACTTCTTCAATCTGTCCTCAAAACTGAAGTTTCTTATACCTGGAAGTATTCTTGTAAAGTGCTCCTGTATGCTGTCTGATACATTCACATCTTTCCTATGATGTGGTGCCCACAAATGGACACAGTACTGCAGCTGAGATCTAACAAATGTCTTAGACAAGTTCAACACCACCTCCTTGCTCTTGAATTCAATGACCCTATTAAAAGACCCAGCACACCAGTAGGGTCCATGATTTCCCACATGTCACAGGTCACATGTGCTACTCGACTGACCTGAGGTGCCATGTCTCAAACTTAAACTTGTTTAATCTTTCTTACCTATATTGTTAATTTCTTAGTCTTGCAGTTGCCACCCTTTTCACTAACTTTACTTTCCTCCCCTGATCCTGCGTTGGCTACTTTTATACTAAGATATTATTTTAGTTCAGACTTCCATTGTACACTTGTATAATTTACAGCTATTTAGGGACAGTCCCTAATGGCACTTCCTTGCCAGCGAATGAACTCAGATTTTCTCTGCCACTCCAATTTTTTTTCCACCTCACCATGTTGGAGTTGCAAGCAGTTGAATAATGAGTGCGCTCAGGGTGGGAACCATTTATGTTATAGCCCCTGCCCCCAGGCTGTTCTAAATATTTCAGGGCTGGTTGAGTCATTCTTGTGACTCAGGGAAATGTGACTGCTAATTTGCATAAAAAGACCTGCATTCAGTATAGATAGGTATCAGACAATCTGTTTTAGTGGTGTAGATTGAGGAAGAAAAGTTAGCTCAGGGAATTCCCACCACTTTATCAAACAATAGCGTGGAATGCTGAACATGGCAAATAATGTCTCATTTTCATGCGTCATTTGAAAAGTGTCAGTTGCGACAGTGCTGTCCTCCCTCAGTATTATATTAAAGTGTTGAACTGAGTTTTGGTGTGTGATGATACAACGGTATTGATTCATATGAAGAAAACTTATATTTTTGTACATAATTCTCTCTGGAAAGTGGAGTATTGGTCCTTTGGAACAATAAGGGCATGCATGTTCTTCTAGACCTACTAAAACGTAGTGTTTTCTTAAAATCTCATCCTTTGGGCTGTTTATACTTTCTTTAGGAACCTAAGACAAAGATGTTTGTTTTTGTGTCAGTATTTGCATGTTATCCCTTATACAGTAAAATGTGAACATCCATGCTGTGTAGCAAGTACAATGTTACCTCATTTTAGTAAATTGACCTTAGTCTTCACTGCTGCATGAATAATTGAGGAAATAAAGACCCAAGGAGGAAGTCATACTCCTTAGCGTAAGTCGTCTTTCTTGGTCACAAATGTTGTCTTTGTCCCTTCTCATGCCCTTTGCTACCTCTAATACTGTTGGCCAGTTGCATATTGAACTTTTTTCTCTATTTCATTTGTAAAACTCTCTGGTTTGACTTGTGCTTGAATTATTGGATGTGATACTGTCTTGAGCATACAGGCACATCCTTTGTGCCTTGGTTTTCTGCCTTTCCCTCCCTTTTTTACATGCTATAATTTTGTATAATATCTTGAAGTATGGGGTGAATTTTCTGATGAATGCTCATGATACTGAGGTCTGTTAGGATTGTTTTGCATTTAATCTGCAGTGACTCCTGGTTACCATCACTGAGACCTGGAACCAAAACTTTTTCCGGGTTAATGCAAGAAACATGAAACCATTTTCTCTGACCCCTGTAAGCTCCAACACCCCTCCATCTATTATCCTATCTGTTTCTTCAAGATAAGCCTAGCATGTGAAACTTTGGTGAAGTGCATGATTGAGCATTCTGTGGCACATCACACTTGGATAAGGCTGTTACTTTGCCTTAGATTGCTCACCTCTTATTACCTCCTCTTTCCTCTTCTTTCTGTCCTGTTGAAATCTTTATGCTCATCTTCTATACCAGGCTGGACAGCAAGATTTCTCAGTTGATTCCTCCATTTGTACCATCTATAAGCTGAAGTAACACTAAGGCATGTATGCTGATCAGTAGCATCATTGTGAAATCATCAGTGTGCAGAAGGACCTGGGTGTCATTGTGTATGAATAACAAAAAGTTGGTTTAAGAAGGTAAATGGAATATTGTCCTTCATTGCTAGAGGGATGGAGTTTAAAAACAGGCAGCTGTATAGGGTTAGTAAGAACTGCAGATGCTGGAGTCAGAGGTAACACAGTGTGGAGCTGGAGGAACACAGCAGGCCAGGCAGCATCAGAGGAGCAGGAAAGTTGACTATTCTGAAGAAGGGTCCTGACCTGAAACATCAACTTCCCTGCTCCTCTGCTGCCTGGCTTGCTGTGTTCCTCCAGCTCCACACTGTTATCAGATGTATAAGGTGCTGGTGAGGCCACTCCTGGAGTACAGTGTACAGTTTTGGTCTCCTTACATGAGAAAGGATATAATGGCACTGGAGAGGGTGCAAGGAGGTTCACTAGGTTGATTCCAGAGTTGAGGGTTGGCTTATGACGAGAGATTGAGTAGACTGGGACTGTACTCGTTGGAATTTAGTAGAATGACAGGGGGATCTTACAGAAACATATGAAATTATGAAAGGAATGGATAAGATAGAAGCAGGGAGGTTGTTTCAACTGGCAAGTGAAACTAGAATTAGGAGGCATAGCCTCGAAATAAGGGGGAAAGTTTTAGGACTGAGCTGAGGAGGAACTACTTCTTCAGAGTTGTGGATCTCTGGAATTTCCTGCCCAGTGAAACATTTGAGGCTACCTGGTTGAATGTTTTTAGGGCAAAGATAGATTTTTGAACAGTAAAGGAATCAAGGGTTATGGTGAGTGGGCAGGTAATTGGAGCTGAGTCCACGAGAAAGATCAATCCATGATCTTACTGAATGGTGGAGCAGGCTGGAGGTGTCAGATGGCCTACTTGTGCTCCTATGTCTTATGTTCATGTTCTAAGAGTCTTGCCTACTCATATCAACACATCTCTTTCAATTCCTTCCATGATATGGTCTTACCCAACATCCACAATGTTTACTAATCCCATAATCTTTCGTGCACGCTGCCTGTGATAGCAGCTTCTTCAGTCGTTATATTTAACTAATTATACTCTGCAAGGTCGTAGTTTGTTCTTGAAATGGAAGCAGCAGACAGTGGATGTATGTCTCACCAAAAAGTGAAATGCTTTAGCTATGATTGCTGAATGTAGCTTATGAGCATTTAATTAAAGACCAAAGTCAGTTCACTTAAACTTCTGTATGAAGCTACCATTGAGGCTATATTGTGTCTAATTGGAGAAAATAGATATCATGAGAAGAATCACAGATCGTGGAATGTAAACTATATTTTCTATTCGGAATATTTTGTGATCACTTGTAAATTAGTTAATTGCTTGTGTAGCAGTAAATTGAGTCAGTGTAATATCTCAGTTTGTACATCTTTACAAACTGTTGATGCAGTACGACTGCAGTCTAGTCTTGAAAAATTATCATATATTACATGCTATGAGTTCTTGAAATATTCTGACTGTAGTCACATATCTCTTTGATTTTTATTGGGCAATTGTCAGCGTTTTGGGTGCTTTCTAATGATCTTATTGGATGTTAAGTATGTGATGAGACCTAGATTAAATATGTGATTAGATAAGTATGTGAGATGGCTTGGGTTCAAGTCCCACCTGATCTAGAGGTTTGTAATAACATGTCTGAAAAGGTTCTTTAGGAAAAATCTAAATGTATGGTTAGTATGCCATTGGGTTGCTGAAGGATGCTAACCTAGTGGGGTGTAGATGTTGCAATTTTAAATCGTTGACATTGATTTGTAATGTTTCACCTTGAATAAATCAGATTAAATTGCCAATGACTTTAGGCAATCAATAAATTCTAACTTCTTGGATTGTTTTGACAAAGTGAAACTAGGCCAGAATTTGTTTCACTTCGGTGTATACGTGCACAATAGATTGAGCCTGGAATAGATTTAAACAAAATGACTGTTATTTGAGGCTAGCTAACTTCCTGTGTGAATGACATATTTTTCATATTTTGAATCAAATCCTATTCGAAGTACATGAAATTATATAATTTAAATTTGATGACCATTCAGCTAAGCTGGCGTCGTTGGTATTGTAGTTACTTTGAGCCAACTCAGATTGCCTTTGGAATTTTAATGCGTAAGTGGCCATTTTGAGGATGAGTTACTCTGCCAGATCTTACTATTATTTCTGTAGCTAATTCTGGCACCACTACACTTTATTGTCCCTCCCTAGTTTTCCTGAGAAGGTTTGCAACTATCTACTTGAGCAGCTGTATAGTTATAACTGAGTTTCTGGACCACTCTGGAGAACATTTAGAAATAAGATCTTGTGAAAATGAGGTTGTGTGGACAGAAAACTGAGAAGGGGTGACTGAATCCATTCCTTAAATGATGTGAATGAATCAGTTGTCTTCCATCAGTTTCTGGCAACTTTTGTGTACTGAAAGCTCACTTCAAATTGCCACCTTTGCCTGAGTAATGAGCAACAATTAATCTAAATTGTATTGTTTCAATTTAAGCGCTGTAGGCCATTCATAGGACCCCACAGATGAAAATTGTTGCACATTGATTCATGACTAAAAATTAACTCTGCTGAATAATATTCCCTCTTTTTTAGTATTAATTAGTATATGTGTTGTTTAAGTAGTCCAAACATATAAAACTGTTGAGCACAGCATTATGCGCAAACCTTTTGTCCTTTAGTTAAAAAGCTGCTAGACAAAATGTGGTTTTATAAATCTCTTTGACTTGCTTCCATGAAACAGACTAATGGGATTCCTTCAGCGAGATTCAATTGAAGACTCATCGCATACATATCATGGGGAAAACTACAGTTTCCTGAATGACTAAAGATTGAAAGATAAAAGTGAAACTGTAAAAGATGAACTTTGATTAATAATTTAACAGGCCACCAAATTGGATGAAAGTACAGAGGAGGACTGACAAAGCAAGAGTGAAGGGCAGAGAAAATAGATCAGGAAAAAAAACAGTAGGCAACAGTTTAAACAAAATTGTGTTATAAACTTATGTAGTGGTGTGTAGTCAAAGGAAGGGTTGAGCTGATTAGGGACCTAAGAGGAGATCATAAGGAAAGAGAGAGCATTACTGAGGTACTAAATGAGTTCTTTATATCTATTGTCACAAGAGGATACCACCAGGAGCACAGTAAAGGAGGAGATGCTTAAAGATTGACTTTTCTGCTTGAAAACTATCGATTGGTCCAGATGGGATGCATCTGTAGGTTACTGAGGGAAGGAATGCCAGCAACTGCAGAAACTCTGACCAGAATCTTCAGTTCCCCTTAGATTGGTTCCACAGGACTAAAGACTTGTAAATATTACGTCTGTTCTAAAATGGGCAGCGGAGTAAGTCCAAAAACTACAAACCACTTAGTTTGCTGTTGATAAGGAAAATTTTCAAGACAAAAAAAAAATCGGCATGTGGAAATATGAGTTAATAAATGATAACATAGTTTTGTTGCAGGCAAGTCATATTTGGTTATCTTGTTTGCTGCCTTTAAAGTTGGAGAGCATTTGATATAGGTAGTGTGATTGATGTAAACATGGACTTTCAAAAGTACCTAATGAAGTAACTTATTACAGACTAGTTAGAAATAAATGAAACCTATGGGATTAAAGGGGCATTGACGTCTCAGCTATAAAATTAGTTGAAGGACAGAAAACAGAGAGCATTGTGGTGAATAATTGCTTTGTAATCTGATAAACAATGTGTAGTGATGTGCCTTACTGATCGGTGTTACTCAGCCTCTTATCAAAGGATTACCCCCTCAACCCAGGGACAGATTTTGAGAACCTTTCAGTGCTACCTTACATGGATGTATTTCCTTCCTTAAATATAGAAATCAATACTGCATACACTATTCCAGATGCGACCTCACCAAATTTTACCAAGTCTACTTCATTTCTGCCCTGCGATAAAGACCAATGTACCATTTGCCTTCCTAATTGCTTGCTGTGCCTGTATGCTAACTTTGTATTCCTTTTACAACCTACCCAAATCTGTCAGCATTTACAGGTTGCGTGTCTTTATTTTAAAAATCTATTTTTCCATTCTTCAAAGTGAATAATTTCACACTTTGCCACACAGTGCCCCATCCTACCATCTTGTTGCCTACTCGGATTATCTGTTTTTTCACAACATCTCTGTCCTTCCCAGAGATTATCTGTCAACTAGCTTCACAGTGCGGTGAGGCCCTTGCCCTGTTTTTTAAAATATTCCGCTAACCTTAAATAGCTTCTTTAAATTGTTCCCTTTATTTTATCTCCATGCCTTTTTAGACTCTTGGTCCAGTCAACCCAAGTCAGCTCTCTCCTCATAACTATAAATGCCAGATTCTTGTTTGTGATTGAAATAACTTGTATTCAAATCTTAACCCAGATTAAATGGTACTCTGACGATAGGCCAGAGGAAGACTTAGCCAAACTAGTGAAGTGGGCCAACATGTGATGCATAAAATTTAACGCAGAGAACTGGGAAGCAATATGCTTTGGTAAGAAGAATGTGGAGAGACAACGCAAACAAAAAATTGCAAAGGAGATGCAGAAACTGGCACCTGGGATTATATGTGCACAATTGATGGTAGCGAGTATTAGTCCCAACCGCAATATTGTGACTAATTTCTCAGCAATATACTTTCAGAATTATGCAGGGCCTTGGTAATGGTGCAGAGATTTAATAGAATAGTACCAATAATAAAATGTTTAAGTTAAATGAAGAGCTAAGAGAAATTGGGATTCTTGTTCTTTTGTGTAGAGAAGATTGGAGTAAAGTGTTCAAAATTATGAAGAGAATCAAGTGAGTAAATAAGGTTGAACTGTTTCAGTGACACAAATGTCAATAACTAAAAGTTACAGAATGAAGGTAGTTGGAAGAAGACCCAAGGTGATATGAAAAGGTTTACTATAATATATTCCAATGATGTGGAATGGATTGCCTAAAATGATGGAAGAAGATTCATAATAATGCTCAGAAAGCTGGTTGGATGCTTGATAGGAAAGGATTTTCAGGGCTCTGGGCAGGAGAGTGGGAAAAATTAGATATATCATCTAAAGACTGATATGGGCATGACTGCCTCCTTTAATTTTTATTGTTCTGATATTATATAACTTGTATGTAATAGTCACAACATTTGCAGGCCTTTTCTGATTATTTTAGTTGAGAAAGACCTTGGCTGAAATTCCCTAACTCTTTTTGGCTAGTAAATAGATGGACTTCAAGATAGTAGGAACTGCTGATGCTGGACTCTGAGATAACAAGGTGTGGAGCTGGATGAACACAGCAGGCCAGGAACCCCACAACCCAATGGTCTCAATGTGGACTTTTCAAGCTTCAACATCTCCCCACCCCAACCTCATCCCAAGACCAGCACCCCCTCTTGTCCCCGCCTCCTTGACCTGTCTGTCTTCCCTCCCACCTACCTGCCCCTCCCTCCTCACTGACCAACCCCCATCCCAACTCCCTACCTACAGTCACCTTTACTGGCTTCATCCCCGCCTCCTTGACCTGTCCGTCTTCTCTCCACCTATCCGCTCCACTATCCACCTTCTATCATCGCCTCCCCCCTCTCTATTTATTTCAGAGCCCCCTTCCCCTCCCCCATTTCTGAAGGGCCCAGACCCAAAACATCAGCTTTCCTGCTCCTCCCATGCTGCCTGGCCTGCTATGTTCATCCAGTTCCACACCTTGTTATAATAGATGGACTTATTGCTGTTAAAAATGTAACGATAAACAAAGTGACATATTTAACAAAGTGAACATATGAGTCATGCCGGGATTGGTATTCAAACCCTAGCTATTCACAATTTGTTAATGATTTAGATGAACTCAACGTAATGTCTCAAAATTTGTAGGTGGCACAAAGCTAGATGGAAGAGAAGCTATAAGGAGGATGCAGAGATGCTTCTGTTTGATTTGGACAGGCTAAGTAGGCAAATGCATGGTAGATGCAGAATAATATAGGTAAGTATGAATTATCACTTTGGTAGCAAAAATAGGAAGGCAGATTATTATCTGAATGAAAATTGAGAGAAGGGAATGTTCAACAAGAGCTCGGTATCCTTGTGTGCAAGTGCAGCAAGCAGCAAAGAAAACAAACTCTGAGTTGACCTTCATAGTAGGAGGATTCAAATAGTGAAACAAGGATGTCTTGCTGCAGTCACACAAGGCAATGGTGAGACCACACCTGGAATAGCATGTGCAGTTTTCGCCTCCTTATCTGAGGAAGGATGCTCTTGCCACAGAGGGTGTGGTCTGAAGGGATCGCAGGGCTGATATGAGGTGAGATTGAGTTGATTAGGGGAGAATCTCATAGGAACCTGTAAAATTCTAATTGGAGTTCAAAAAATAAAGTGGAAAGTTGAGAGTGCGAAGAGGTGGGTAGAATAAAGGAAAACTCAAAGGGGCTTTTTTAAATATATAAAGAGCAAGAGACTGAATGTACAAGAATAGAATCCATAGATTCAAGATGACCCATCCATTCCAGGCAGGCTGCATTTTTTTTTCTTTTGTTCCCTCTCTTCTTTTCAACGTTTTTTTCTTCTCTGCTTCTCTCCTCCTCCCTTATGTCATGGGGAGGCTGGAGCAGTGTGGTGGTGACCTGAGAGGGAGCTCGCGGCTTCTTAGGCCTCATGCATGGTCTCCTAGAATTGGGGCCCAGGTGTCGGCTGCAGTGATGAGAGTGTGGGGGCTCCTGTCTGTGATAGGCCTGAAGTGGAGACAATGCATAATTCCTGGAGCCTTGTTTGGAACCCTGGCTGATGAAGATCTAAGTGTTTTTTTTTATTCTTGTGTACCTCAAAATGGCACTGGATTGTGGCAACAGAACGCTTTTCACTGTATCTCCCTCTCTCCCATTATTTATGAATGAAATAAATCATTCATAAAATATGAATTCGTCCAGGGCATGTGAGCACAGTTTTCAATAAATATTTTGAGTTAGTCTTCGCAACGGAAAAGGACAAAGCAGGTATAGACATCAGGCTGGAAGCCTGTGAAAATATTGGAAGAAATTTACAGAGAGACTGGAGGTACAAATTGGTTTAGCAGCCTTTAAAGTGGATAAATCTGCCAGCCCAAATGAGATGTATGGGAGGTTGTTGAGGGAGACCATTGGATGACATATCAAGGAGAATTGGCAGTAATTTTACGATCCTCTCTGGCTATAGGTGAGGTGCCAGAGGACTGGAAGACTGCTAACATTGGATACTAAAAGGAAGTGAGGAAGTGATAGAACTGGTAATTATAGGCTACTCAGTCTCGCCTCAGTGGTGAGAAAGCCAAAAGAAAGAAGTCTGAGGGACAGAATATATCTGCACTTGTAGAGACGTGGATTTATCAGCAATAGGCAGCATGAGTTTGTTAAGGGAAGGTTATATTTGACACGTTTGATTGAAAGTTTGGAGCAACTAACCAGGAAGGTTGATGAGGGTGCAGAGGAGATTTACCAGGATGCTGGCTGGATTGGAGGTGGGGGGTAATGGAGGGGATGGTGGGGATGATGGGGGGGGCGTGGAATGGAGAGAATGGTGGAGTTGGGTGTGGAGAAGGGGTCTAAAGACTGAAGGTTAAGGCTAGGCTATTCATGTTAAGGAGCACTTCTACATACAAGGAATGGTAGAGGTTCGGAACTCTAAATTCATTAATTTTTGATTCTGAGATAATACATTTGCTTGACCAAAATGTATCTAAGGCATATAGGCCAAAGGCAGGTATGTGGAATTAGGCCGCAGATCAGCCATAATCTCATTGAATGGTGGAACAGGCTCGAGCTGCTAAATGGCTTACTCCTGTTCCTGTGCAGAGATGAAGAACCAAGGGGCATAGATTTAAGACAAAAAGCAGAAGGCTACAAAGAGTGTTCAGGAGAAACATTTCCAAGCTTGCTGGCGACACTACCTTATTGGGTCGGATCTCAAACAATGACGAGGCAGACTCATTGTGACAGAGTGCTCAGTGTCATGGTGTGAAGACAACAATCTGTCCATTAACATAAGCAAAACGAAGGAGCTGGTCATTGACTTGAGGGAGCTAAGTGGAGAATGCCCCCCACCCTCTCCATGCCCCCCATCTGTATCAATGGTGCTGGTGTGGAGATGGTCAGGAGTTTCAAGTTCCTAGGAGTAATGATCACCAACAATCTGTCCTGATGCTATGGTTAAAAAGCATCCATACCTCTATTTCCTCAGAAAGCTAGGGAGATTCAGCATGTTCACAATGATGCTTGCCAATTTTTATAGACGTACCATTAGAAAGAATCCAATCCGGATGCATCACAGCTTGGAATGGTAACTGCTGTGCTCAAGACCACAAGAAATTACAGACAATCGTGAACGCAACCCATTCCATGATGAAAACTAGTCTTCCTTTCACTCCTTCCATCGGCACTTCCCACTGCCTTGGGAAAGCAGTGAACATAATCAAAAACTCCTCCCACCCTGGTTATACTCTCTTCCATCCTCTTCTGTTGGGCAGAAGATACAATAGTTTGAAAACACATTCCAACAGATTCAAGAACAGCCTTTTCCCTGCTGTTTTTAAACTTTTGAATGGACCTTTCTAATAATCGAGTTGATGTCTCTCTGCACCTTTTCTGTAGCTGGAACACTGTATTCTGCATTTTGTTCCGTTCCCTGGATGTACTTATGTATGGTATGATCTGCCTGAATAATATGAAAAACAATATGTTTCACCGTATTTCAGTACATGTGACAATAACAAATCAAATTACCCAGAGCGGATGGAAGTCTGGAACACACTGAGTGGTTGAGTCAGAAATTCTCATAACATTTTAGCAGTACTTAGATGTTGACTTGCATTGCCATAGCTTCCAGGGCTGTGGGCCAAAAAGTGGAAAATGGGATTAAGGTAGTCAGAACTTTGTTAACAGACGTGCACATGATAGGCTGAATGGCCTTCTTCAGTGCTGTAAGCAGCTGAGAGTCTATAATGTTCTGTGGACAGTTTTGAATCTCAAAATGGAGTGAAATCTGAATTCCATTAAGGTATGGAATAAAATTCTGGGCAAATGGTGACCATTTAATCAGCATTGATTAATTGCCCTAAAAACCCATCTGGTTCAGTAAGATCCTTTAGGGAAGGAACATGGCCATGTTTACACTATCTGGCCATAACGAGACTCCAGACCCACAGCAGTGTGGTTGACTCTTGACTGCCCTCAGGGAAATTGGGGATGCGCAATAAATAATGGCCTGTCCAGAGATGCCCACCTCCCTAAATATTTGAAAAGACATATGTTTTAAAATGAACACCTTTCCTTGTACTATGAAGAACTGATACCACTTTACTACAGGGGTGCAAGTTGGCAGCTCAGCCAACCTGCTCAAGGGCAATTTAGTATTCAGCAATAAATGCTGGTTCTGCCAATAACACCACACAATGAACAGAGAAATCAAAATGGTTTTTTTCTTAAAAAAAAATCGACTTAAGATGGCATGAAGTTTAAAACGTGAAATACCAGGAGTGCATTACCAAGACTGTTTCTCTGGGCGTACGACACAGGAAGGTTTTCTTCGCTGGGGATCCTGAGCACAGCTCGAACACTCAGTACTATTAATGACAGATGCAAATTGAGTGAACATTTGGATGTATCCATTTGGATACAAAATGTAGCCAAGAAGTAGCCATTTTGTACAAAATTGGCTAGAAGGTAGGAGACAGAGGGTGGTGGTAGAGGGTTGTTTTCAGATTGGAGGCCTGTGACCAGCGGTGTGCCACAAGGATCAGTGCTGGGTCCACTGCTTTTCATCTTTTATATAAATGATTTTGATGTGAATATAATAGGAATGGTTAGTAAGAGTGCAGATGACACCAAAATTGGTGGGGTATTGGACAGTGAAGAAGGTTACCTTAGAGTACAGCGGGACCTTAATCAGATGAGCCAATGGACTGAGGAATTGCAGATGGAGTTTAATTTAGATAAGTGTGAGGTACTGCATTTTGGTAAGGCAAATCAGGGTAGGACTTATAGTCTTAATGGCATATGGAAAGTGTGGCTAAACGAAGAGACCTTATGGTGCAGGTTCTTGGTTTCTTGAAGATGGAGTCACAGGTGGACAGGGTAGTGAAAAAGGCTATGGAACAATTTGCCTTTATTAGTCAGTGTATTGAGTATAGGAGCTAGGATGTCAGGTTGAGGCTGAATGGTTTGTTAGGGCACCTTTGGAACACTGCGTACGATTCTGTTCTCCCTGCTGTGGGAGGGATGTTGTTAAACCTGAAAGGGTTCAGAAAAGATTAACAAGGATGTTGCCAGAGTTGGAGGGTTTAAGCTGTGTAGAGAGGCTGGAATAGGCTAGTGCTATTTTCCTTGGAGCATTGGAGGCTGACGGGTGACCTTATAGATATTAATATAACCATGAGGGGCATGGACAGGGTGAATGGTCAAGGTCTTTTCCCCAGGTTAGGGGAGTCCAAAACTAGAGGGCATAGGTTTTCGGTGAGAGGGGAAAAGGTTTAGAAGGGACCTAAGGGGCAATGTTTTCATGCAGAGGGTGGTGCCTGTCTGGAATGAGCTGCCAGAGGAGGTGGTGGAGGCTGGTAGAGAAGAGGAGGAGGAGGAGGACACTATTATGATATTGAGCTCTGATCGGCTATAATCCTATTGAATGGTGGAGCAGGCCTAAGGGGTTGAATGGCCTAATCTTTCTCCTCTCTACTATGTTCTGTTTCAATAAATGTTCACCTGGTAGTTAAGTGTGGACATTCGATTGAAAGTTCTCTTCCTGATCGTGGGGTCCTGAACCGAACGGTAACAGTAGTAAATGTTATCTAACTGTTATCTATACAGCACAGGAAAAGATTGCATGTTTTATAAGTATATATTTACAAATATATTACCCAGTGATCTGTTCCAGTATTTTAACTGATTTTGCCAGTATTTTTTTAAATCAATCATGGGTTGGAGTGTTACTGGCTGGCCAGCATTTATTGCTCACCCTAGGTGTCATCTCCACATGACGTTTAATGGTGCTATCGTTCCTTTAGCCATTGTCGTGAATATAATGGGGGATAATCTTTGACCCAAATCTGAATTGGACCAGCCATATGTATACTGTAGGTGTTAGAGTAGGCAAGGGGTTGGGAATTCTGCCATGAATAGCTCACCTCTTGAATCCCTGTAGCCTGCTCATCACCTATATGGGTTTGTCAGGAGTGTGATGAAATACTCTCCACTTATCTGGGTCCAGCTGTAAAAACATTGCAGTCTAACGCTATCCAAGTGGCCTGCTTGATTAGTTCCCCCTCTACTGCCTTAATCATTCATCCATTTCAGCTTTGCACACTGGTGTAGGATGTGTTGGATCTGCAAGATAGGCTGCAACATTTCTCCAACCCTACTTAACAGCACCTTCTGAACCCATGACCACAGCCGCCTAGTAGGTCAAGGGCTGTGAACACATGGAAATGCCTCAATTGCAAGTTTCCCTCCAAGCTACACAGTGCCCTCATCCTTATCATCATTCCTTCATTATCAGTGAGTCAAAAACCTGCAACTCCCGATCAGTACTTTTGTTTGAAACTACGCTGCGTTATGAGTTGGAGTTGCCTTCAAAGTAGAAATAGTTTTCAACGAACGGAGTTTCAGTGGATTTTTCTGACAGGGGAATATCGTAGAAGTTAAGAAGCAGATAATACAAACTGCTGTACTTTGAGTGAAGGTAAGTCATGGTTTTAAAAACTTAGTTTCCATTGGTGACATGGCATCTGGAAATTTAACTGTTGGTAAATACAGACTTCACATTTTTTATGAATGTGTCTTTTTTTTTGAAGTTGAACAATGCAGCAATTTGTGTTGAACCCTATATCGTAATTAAGTACTTTGGTGGTATTTCAGAAACTCGAGGGCCGTGTTAGTGCGGTGGAGAGAGGGATGGAGTTACGTGAGGTGGGAAAGCTGCTTAATTTGCAAACCAAATCTTCTGCGAATTATACATTTAAGTTGTCGTTCATGAAGTTATATCTGAGCAACATAGCTTCTTGTATAATCATTTCCAGTTCATACTGTTAAAAGCAATTTCTGTGATGTCAATCCCAACAGGAAGATCAAAGAAGAGGCATTGCGAAACACTGTTTGATTATATCCCTCAAAATGAGGATGAATTGGAAATCAAAACTGGAGATCTCATTGAAATAATTGAAGAGGTAAAGTATTTTATTGGCAATTGAAATCTTTTCTTCCCTAGGTAGCAGTGGTTGAAAATTTTAGATGTAAAATTGTTTTGTGATGGAATGGGTGACGGAAGGGAGACTTATAAACCTTTGCTAAAAGTTGTGCAGTTGTGTTTGTCTGCCACCTGATGCACACAGATTTGTTTAGAAAATGAAAAGCTTGTGTTTAATTTTTCTTACTTGAAGATCACCTCCACTCTTGAGTTAATTCAGTTGCAACTGTTTTTAAATCCAGTCTTACAAATGTTGTCATTTTCAAAATTCATGGTGCTTTGTGGTTAAGTAAGCCAGCTCATGTCTGTTAAATAGACGGTATTTTCTCTGCGTAGGCTTCAGTTGAGCACAAAGCACCATGAATTCCTGTGGTGCAATGGTAACATTCCTGACTCTGGGGCAGGAGCCCTGAGTTCAAGTCGCACCTTCTCCAGAAGTGTGTAACAATAGCTCTGAATAGGTTGACAAGAAAATATTTTTTTAAAAAGCACACACTAGTTTTTACATTAATTGTACGATGGCAAAAGATGTATATAGCTGTGCAATAACAGGAAATTATACTTTATCCACTTTGCTTGTACAGTTAGTTACACATTTGCTTATTTGGAGAAGGATTGAAAAGATTTGTCTTTTTATGACTGGCTAGTGCAACATTGCAATTGTCCTGGGGACAACTAGCCTAATCCACAGAAGTATGGAACCTTGAATGAAAACTTTTTAATACTTCAATGTATATTGAACTCAAAATAAGGATTTCTGCTGTGGAATAAAGTGTTGTATGGTCAAAGTTCTTGCAACAAAACTAGTGTTTCTAACCATTATATTAGTTCTATATTTTATAGATTTGGGTTAGATTTTAACAACTTTTACCATTTCTTTTTCCTGCCTCTTGCCACAGCCCTCTTTCCCCCACGTGAAACCTTGATGACTCAAGGTAAATGTTTATCCATTTATCAATATCACTGAAAACAAGGAACTTCTTTGGCATCCCTGTCTGACTTCCTGATGACGTAGGCCCAACTCTCTTTAGCTGCCGCCTCAGTGACCTTGTGTCAGTATAAATACAATGGCTACAAGACCAGGTTAGAGGCTAGGAATACGGCAATGAGTAATTCACCTGACTCTCCAAAGCCTGTCCACCATCGACAAGGCACAAGTCAAGATTGTGATGGAATACTCTCCACTTGGCTGTATGGGGGCCGCCCCAACAACACTCTCTAGAAGCTTGACACAATCCAGGACAAAGCAACTCACTTAATTGACACTACATCCACAAGCATCTACTTCATCTGCCACTGATGCTCAGTAGCAGCAGTGTGTACTATCTACAAGATACACTGCAGAAATTCACCAGAGATCCTCAGACAGCATCTTGCAAATGCACAACCACTTCCTTCTAGAAAGACAAGGGCAGCAGATACATGGAACATGAGCACCTGCAAGTTCCTCTGCAAGCCGCTTACTAACCTGACGTGGAAATATATCACTGTTCCTTCATTGTCGCTGGCTCAAAATCTTGGAATTCCCTCCCAGATGGCACCTTCTCAACAGCAACTAGGGATGGGCAAGAAATGCTGGCTAGCCAGTGATGCCCACACCTTGTGAATGAATAAAAATTAAATGTGGTGAATCCAGTTGAGTTTTCGGTCAATGACGATCCCAAGGATGTTGATAGTGGGGGATTCAGTGATGACAACACCATTCAATGTCAAGAATTATCAAGTGAAACTGAATGACCACCTAGCATTGATGTAGGCACTGGACATGATAAATGCAAACTCAACAATGGCAACCCTGAGGCTAGGAACGCTGCAGCGAGTAACACACCACCTGACTCCCCAAAGCCTGTCTGCCACCTACAAGGTGCAAGTCAGGAGTGTGATGGAGTACTCCCCACTTGTCTAGATGGATGCAGCTCCAACAACACTGGTTGACACTATCCAAGATAAAGCAGCCCATCGGATTGGTTTCACATCTATTCCCTCTTCCGCTGATGTGCGCAAAAGCAGCATGTACCATCTAGAAGATGCAGTGCAGTAATTCACCAAGGCGCTTTTGATAGCACACCCCCCAAACCTGCAATCTGAACTGCCTAGATGGGAAGGAGCAGTAGATACATGAGAACATGACCACGTGCAAGTTCCCCTTAAGTCTTGCACCATCCTCACTTGGTACGATATCACAATCCCTCACCATCCCTGTGCCATTCAAGTGGCAGCGGAACAAAATGCATGGGGCACCTCTTCGTTGAGGACAGTTAGGCACGAGCGAAAATGATGCCCTTGCCAATAATTTCCAGGACCTGTGACTGAATTTTTTTTTTTTGAAATGATGATGTTTAATCAGACCTTCCTCAAGATGGGAACGTGAAATAAATACATTTACTTCTGATTTAATTGAGGCAGTTTGGAGCCTGAGTAAAGTAGCTTTACCTGAGAGACTGGTCAATGCAGTCATGTGTCATCTGTAGAATTTTAACAACCGTTTGGATGTAAAGTCTTCGAGCTGGTTCTTTGGGGGCTTAGACCCCAGCAGATTTAGGTAGATACCAGCAGCGAAGCATTTTTCCAGCATGGGCTATGGGACTAGAAAAGCAGCAGTATTGGCCCACTCACTGCAACATATTGACTTTAATCGGCAGGACCCCACCCCAAACCAAACCCATGATCTCTTGTGCCAATCCTGAATAGTTACTTGTTGAGGAGATGGTAGTGGGAAATTAGTGCATGTAAGAGTCATGGGATTTGTCACCTTTAGCATGCTTATGTTTTTAGTATAAACACAGATTACAATTTCATAATCCACAGAACATACTTTGTCTCTCTGTCACTGGACCAAAATGCTATCAATGCAAGATAGCTTGATGTTGTTAAATGGCTTTGATGTGGAAATAGGTAGATTTGCCTGAAACTCATTTGTAAACGGGTAAAATAAATAAAATTAAACCCAGATGGGGTACATCTTTTTACAATTTATAGGAGTTGGTCATTGGAATCAATGTCCTTGTATTTTTATACATTTTTATTTAACTGTTCTTAAGATGTGTAAAGATTGTCTCAAAGCAGTTTGCTGCTTTGACTAAGCTAAGTGAACAGTTCTTGCCACAGCTAGCCACAGTGCACAATTGTCTAGTGGTGAATTCCTGCAGAAGGGATTAATTTCATAATGCCAAACAAATTGTTAACAGTTTACCATGTTGGATTGCTCTTTAGTTGTGAAGCAGTCATGATATAGTTGTACAAATAATTTTTCTGTTTCTGTTAGGGAAGCGTTTGTACTAGTTTTACATTATTAGCAGGATGTACTGCAGGTATTTGCTTTTTTGAATCACTCCCACAAGTTGGGGTCAGGAGATATAGCACTAGCAAGTATCACGTGAAACATATTTCAACATGGGGTGGGGATAGAGAGTGAGATTAGTTGGTGTGAGGGATAGAACGATCGAAGCAGCTGTGATTAAAAATGCATTTTTCTGGGTAGATATGCACTTCGTGTTTGTACAACCTGCAGATCTACAACAGTCCTCAGTCAAGATGGATTCTCTGTTTCTGTTGCTTAATGCAGAACAACACTAACCTTTTAAGTGTCTCTCTTCTATTGTATTGGATGTTTATGATTGGCCATTGCCAGTAGGAAAATTAAAGCAGTCTTTTCTGTGGATTGGATGAAAGCATGTTGCTTCAGGCATAGGTGGGTCCACGTTGTAACTGTCGTCTGCAATCCATTTTTGATTCTAATGAAGAGTATTAGCGGAGGTGTTAACTCCACAAATACTGCATCTATCTTGCTGGTTGCAATTAATGGCCGAGATATTCCAGTCATTTTCACCCCTGACTGGATTTAACAATTACACTTTTTTTTTGGATGATACCTGCACAGGAGCTTCCTGGATTGCAGCCTTCTGTTCCAAAGCTGTCTTGGAATCCTCTCCAGCAGCAGCGAGGATTATTTAGAAGCCGTGTATACCTTTAGCAGCATTAAGTAACATAGCAGCAAAGGCAGTGTAGTATTAAAAGGGGATTTTAACTTGAACATAGATTGGGAGAGGTAGACAAACACCTGTCAAAAAGGTAGTGAATTTCTTGATTGTGTCCAGGATAGGTTCCCACAGCAATATGTCCTGGATACAGCAAGGAGACTTAACGATATTGAATTTCTTAGTAACTGATGAGTCAAATTTTAATTGGGGAAACTAATTGCGGGTGAACATTTATCAAATTGCGATCATAGCATGATTGAGTTTAATGCAGTGTTTGAAAGTGAAAAGCATGAAGCGGCTATTACAATTTTAGGTAAAAAAGACAAAAGAGGAACATCGGAACAGGCCCTTCGGCCCTGTGCCAATCATCATGCCCTGACTGAACCTTTTGCCCTTATTCGGTCCGTATCCCTGTATTCCCCCTCTATTCGTGTAACCATCCACAGCCTCTTAAATGTCACTAACGTGCCTGCTTCCTCTTCCACCTCTGGCAGTTCATTCCAGGCTCCTACCACTCTCTGCGTGAAAAACTTTCTCGCACATTTCCCTTTAAACTTTTGCCGTCTTACCTTGAACATCTGCCCCCTTGTAATTGAAACCTCAACCCTAGGAAAAAGCCTCTGACTATCCACTCTAGCTATGCCTCTCATAATTTTGTAGACCTCTGTCAGGTCTCTTCTCAACCGCCGTCTTTCCAGTGAAAAAAAATCCTAGCCTTTTTAACCTTTCCTCATAGTCAATGTCCTTGAGACTGGTAAGGCCTACTTTAATGAGATGCGATAGAGACTGTCAACTGCTCATTGGTAAAACAACTGATGAACAGTGGAAGATGTTTATAAACACTTCAAGCAATCTAAGTTTGAGGTATTGATTAACTTACTGAGTTGCAGAAACGTAGCCTGATGGTTAAATACCTAATGTGGCTCATGCAAAGTATAAATACTGACAAGAGCCAGTTAGCTGCTTACAGCCACTTCTATATTGTAAATGCAAGCTGCAGCAGAATAATTAGAGGAGGAGTTTGTATTTATTCGAAGGATATGGGCATTTATCCTTGGCCCGCGCTGGATTCTTGATCAGTAGGGGAATCAATGGGTACAGGGAAAGGGCATTAAAGTGTGTATAAGGAATGTCAGCTCAGTCACAATCGTATTGAATGGTGGAGCATGCTGGAGGGGCTGAATGGTCTTCTCCTGGTCTTATGTCTTGTCATGCAGAACTAGTTTATTCCCCTGAAAGAGTAAAGCTTCACTTCACAGAAAAAAATAAAGCCATGGACAGCTAAAGAGATAAGGGACAGCATAAAATGAAAAGAAAAGACTGACAATAATGGGGAGAAAAAAATGCAGATCCTGCCGAATGGGAAAGACACAAAGACCAGCAACAGGCCACGAAGCAGCTTATAAGAGCTACTGAAAAGGATTCAGAAAAGAAGCTTGCCTGGGACATAAAAATCAATAAGAATTTATATATCTACAAAAAAAGGAGAGAGAGTGATCAGGTGCAATATTGGCCCACTAAAGACTGAAAGTGGGAATATTGTCAGTAACTGGGGAATGGCAGACATGTTAAATGATTACTGTGCCTCAGTATTTACAGTAGAAAAGGGGGATAGCTTGCCAGATATCCCAAAGAAATTAACAGTGGGTCAGGGACTGAGCAAAATTAACATAAGCAATAATGAGGAAATGAATGGAACTAAAGAGTAACAATGCTGTAACCTGACAGTTTTCATCTGAGGGCGTTAAAGGAAGTAAGGGAGCACACAATCGATGCCTTCTTTCGAAGTTCCCTAGAGACAGGAATCATCCTTCTGGATGGGAAAATTTCATATGTAACTCCATTTTTTTTTTAAGAAGGGCAAAAGAGGAAAACCTGGGAATTTCAGACCAGGTAATCTAACATCTGACATGGGAAAATTGTGTCACTCAATACCTCAAATTTTGAATTAATCTGGTGGGCCAGCATGGATTCCTAACAGGTAGGTCATGCCTGAGAAACCCAAGTGATGCAATTAAGGTAATGGAGAAGGGAATGTCTATGGATGATGTTGAAATGGATTTCCAGAAAGAACTCGATAAAGTCCTATATAAAAGATAGTTAACTGAAGTATAAGCCCGTGGAATTGAGAGCAAATTACTGACACAGATGGAAAATTGGTGAGTTAACCAGAAATTAGTGATAATGTCCAGGTACTCAAAATGGTGGAATGTGACCAGTGGTGTCCCACAAGGATTTGTGTTCGGACCTCAATTACTCACATTATTTATTAACAACTTGGATAATGGCATAAAAAGTCATATATCCAAATTTGCTGATGACAGAAAGTTAGGAGCCATTGTGGATGATGTAGATGATAGCAAAAAATTATAAAGGGATATTGATCTACTAAGCGAATAAGCAAACAGTGGTAGATAGATTTCTATGTAAGCACATGTGAGGTTATCCATTTTTGGACCAAAAAAGGATAGATCTGGATATTTTGATGGTATGAAGTTAAATAAAGTGGATGTCCAAAGAGAGTATTGGGTTCAGGTGCATGATTTTTAAAATGTTACAAATATGTACAGAAAATAATCAAGAAAGCTAATGGAATGCTGGCCTTTACATCTAGAGGACTGGAGTAAAAGGATGTGGAAGTTATGCTGCAATTAGACAAAACCCTGGTTAGAGCCCATTTGGAGTACAGTGAACGGATCTGAGCACCATACCTCAGGAAGGATTTATTGGCCTTGGAGGGAGTACACAACATAGGTTTACAAGAATGATACCTGGACTTCACGGGTTAAGGAGAAATTATACAAACGAGTCCTGTTTTCTCTATAATTTAGAAGGTTAAGGGGTGATCTGATCAAAGTCGTCAAGATAATAGCAGGAAAAGACAGGGTAGAGAAAGACAAACTATTTTCACTGGCTGGGAATCCTAGAACTAAGGAGCATAGTCCAAATGTTAGGGCCAGACCATTCAGGAGAGCTGTTAGGAGGCACTTCTGCATCAAAACGTGGTAGATATTTGAAACTTTCAGAAATGGCAGTGGATACTGGATCGGTTTATAATTTTAAATTTGAGATAAATTTTTAAGCAAAGGTATTAAGGGATGTGGGCCAAAGGCAGGTGTGTGCAGTTAGGCCAAAGTTCAGCCATGATCTCACTGAATGGTGTAACAGTCCCTCAGGGCTGAATGGCCTACTCCTGTTCCTGTGGTATTATATTCTGTAGCAGACAGCTGTCTGGGGAAACCTGAAAGCTAAGTGAGGGGTAGGGAGCTCAGTTAGTGGATAAATACTCTGGGTAGATTGTGAGGTTTGGGTCCGGTTTGGAGGTAGTCAGGTTGTCTCCAGTTTGTGCAGTGTCTGGTCAGGAATGTGGCAGCTCTGCTGTGGCAGTTTGGAGGGATGGTGTTGGGTCCAGCTTTTGATTATTGTAGTTGGTGGATATTGGGTGGCCAGCCAGGTTTCAGTTTAGGAGTTACCAGAAGTTAGAGTTGAGTTTTAATCCTCTAACGTTTCCTAAATAACTAAAAGCTTAAGAGAGTCAGATACCTCTTAAAATCTCTGACTTTTTCAGATGATTCCAGAAGCAGGTGAATGCAATTTCCCAGGCAGTTTCCTTGGAGTCAAACTTGTCAGGACCCCATGGAATTTATGACATGCGATTCCAATCATATGTTGCTGCAATGAGTATCATGTCATTGAAATATCTGGTTCAGTATATCAATTGCAGTCAATTATGCCATCTAGTGGGCACAATGCACTAGCTCATTGGGTTATGAAATAATCATGTTAAGCGTCTGCAGACTTTTGTGTTATTTACGCTTGGTTGTCCTATTTTTGGACTTTAATGATTTGTATTTCCTACAGGTTGAGGAAGGTTGGTGGAGGGGAATCCTGAATGAGAAAATTGGGTTGTTTCCATCCAATTTTGTGAAGGAGTTGACTGATCAGACAGAGGATGGAGACTCCAGTGAAATCTCAACTGAACCAGGTAGTGACAAACTTATTTTTTTACAAACCACCAGAGTTATTGAGAACCAACTCGGAGGTGACTGTGAAGCAAACTATTTCATGTGTGCAGAATAAATTGTAGTACATTAAGTGACTCAGCTGGTGGCATTCCTGTGTCTCAGTCATTCAGTCTGTAAGTTCAAGTCTTTTTGTTAAAATGCTGAGGTATCATAATACTTATGCAGCATAAAGAACTGTTCTATTCAAGATGTTGGGATGGATTTTCATTTCTATTGTGAGGGTAAATCTGACCATCATTGTTCTCTGCCTCTTCTGTTTCTATTCTTTTCAATAGTAGAGTAAAATCAAGTGGATGTTCCCAGCCTACAGCCTAGCCTGGGAAACATGAAGGTTGAAATAATTCATTTCTGGTGGAAACAGCTGCAGGACACCTGGGTTTAAGTTCATGGTGTCAGGGGTCATGTCGGAGTGGGGTACAAGGTGGTGAGTCAGTTTAATAATTACCCAGGAGTAGGAGAAAGTTTGAGGAATTTATTCTTCCATCTTTTGATGTATAAGCTTGAGTGAGTCAGAATCCTCTGAAAATTCTGCCTCTAGCTCAGAGTTGAGGACTTTGACAGAGCGTTCCAGATGGCAAATAGTTACCACAGAATGAGTTAAAGAGTCACAGAGATGTACAGCATGGAAACGGCCCTTTGGGTCCAATTTGTCCATGCTGGCCAGATATCCTAAATTAATCTAGTCCCATCTACCAGCATTTGGCACATATTCTTCTAAACCCTTCCTATTCTTGTACCCATCCAGATGCCTTTTAAACTTTGTAGTTGTACCGGCCTCCTCCACTTTGACTGGCAGCTCATTCCATATGCGCGTCACCTACTGCGTAGAAAATGTGGCTCCTTTCCCCCCTCATCTTAAACCTATGTCCTGTCTTATCTTGGACGCCCCGACCCGGGGGAAAAGACCTTGACTATTTACCCTATCCATGCCCCTCATGATTTTATAAACCTCCATAACGTCATTCCTCAGCCTCCAGTGCTCCACAGGACAAAGTTCTGTCATGCAACTCCAATCATTGCAGCTTCAATGGCTATATTCCTATCAGAAAATCTGGGCCACAGTCACTCTTGGATACCTTTGACGCCAAGGACACTGGCAGATATGTCATTGCTTCTTAATTTTAATCAAGATGAGGAGTGATAACTGGCTGATTGTTGACTATAAAACTGTCCATATTAAATAAAGATGCTGTAAAGTGATTGGCTGGCAGTAAATAATTTATTAATTTCTTTGTCCGGGTTTACCCTCTCAAAACTGGGTACGTTCTGCTCAGGACTTCTTTCAGACTCGTGGAGTCCTACACAACTGTCAGAAGAAGGCAAACCACGTTCTCTTTTCACTGCAGTCAGCTGCTGTATTCTGACATGTGAAAGAGCTGTCCACCATTTTGCATTTAGCCTTTGACAGCAATTGGGTCAGGGTTCCAGGGGAAAGGTGTCAGGTGGATAGGGGCTAGAGTGCAAAATGGCAACGAAGTCAGGTAAGTGAGCCAGTGTTTAGGGGAGGTCACGGTGGATGGTAGAAATCATGTCTGGAGGGTTGTGGTGGTGCCAGTTCAACGGTTCGGATGGCTCTGGCGGGTAGAGTTTGGTTGTGGTGTGGTGGGGCCGTGTTAGGTGGGGGAAGTCTGGTCACATTCAGATCTGGGGGATGTAAGCTGGATGGGGTTGGTTGGTGTGAATTAAACGGGGAAGCAATGGCCTCATCATATTATTGCCGGACTTATGAAGCTAGAGTGCAAGGTAATGTGCCGGGGACCTGGGTTTGAATTCCACCTATGCAGATGGTGGTATTTGAATTCCATAAATTTAGAGTCTAATAGTGAACGTGAAACCATTTCTGGTTCACTCGAGTACTTCATGAAAGGAAAGGTGCCACCCTTATCTGGCCTGTGACTCCAGACCCACTGCAATGTGGTTGACTATTAACTGCCCTCTGGGCAGTTAGAGGTCAGCAGTAAATGCTAGCCTAGCAAGTGGTTGCCACATCAAAGAAAGGTTTGCTCAGGTGTTGTACTCTGTAGTTATTGTCTAACTTTTCCTTGAGTAACTCTCTCACTTAACCTCATTGCAAGCACTTCTAAATCTGTTATGATGCACAACTCCCAACTCCATTGGAATAATGACGGTCTGATCAACAGATAATCCGAACCATTCTTTCCAGAGTTGATAAATTTCTTATTACTTCCTTAGATAGCAAGAGAATGTTGGTTTGGGTGCAAATGTAAGAAATACAGGTGGAGTGATCCTCATCCTTTGAAGAATCACTATCTTGAAACTTAAATGTTTGAAAGACTCGCCCAAATAACTAGTCTTGACTTCTACTTATTTTCCTGTAATCGTCACTCTGTTATCTTCACTGCAATGTCCACAACCGAGCTTGAAAGGTTACCTTTTTTTTCACACTGCAAAGTCCTTTCATGAGCCAGTTTGTGCTCACCCATTGCAATTGCACCAATCTCTTGTTCAAGGTTGTTCCAGTTTTGCACTGTATTGTGACTGACTGTGGTCAAGATGCATTGTTGGCCTGGTTTTGACGTACAGCTTGTATTTTGTGGTGCCAATGTTAAAAGTCACATAGGCAAATAAAGAAAGGTTTTGCAAAGAGTTTGAGAGATGCCAATACTCGCACATATCAACTCTGCTTAATCCTATTGTGTGTGAATGGTGTCTGAGGTTGAAGAGCCTCTAAAATAGATTTGTGTATAAATGTAAATCTAATCCTTCTAGGTCTATTCTGAATTGGTTAGCTGACAATTAATTTATTTATGCTATTTTAAAGATGGATGTGTTATATGAGTAAAAATAATTGTTTTCCACATTGAAGCATATTGTTTTGCTCTAACAGATGTGCCGGTCAAGGATTTAATTGGACTGGGACCTGCATCACCGACATCGCCGACAGAATTCACAGGGAATGAGAGTCCAGGAACCGGAACAACTGCCCAACCAAAGAAAATCCGTGGTGTGGGGTTTGGAGACATATTTAAGGAAGGATCTGTAAAATTAAAATCAAGGTTATCCAATTCTGACTTGGAGGATAAAAAGTCAGAGAAGGTAGGCTGCGTATTACTGAAGAGGTATTGTCCACAATAGTTTTTGTGTGACATGAAGTATCAAGTTTTGCTTAAAATGAGAAATGCTCAGACATACAACTACTGTACTTCCTCACTACTAAAGTTAATAGAAAATTATTCATTTTTTGGAAAATAATTTGAATTCTGATTGCATTGATCTATTAACTAATTAAACTCCTGGTAATGAGATTGTCATTAGATTTAGCAAGATGATAGCACAGTGGCTTAATGCATGTCAGCTTGGTTTGATGGTGCACCGTCCTCCCGCTGGATTGTACATTTGAGCTTTATTCCAGGGTTTGAGTTTGTAGTTTGGCTGGTAGAGGAGTACTAAATGATCAGAAGTGCCCTTTAGATAACGGGTCCCAATGTCTGTTTTGACCTTCCGGTAAGAGTTGACACAAGGCACTGAATACTCCCAGAGTTGTAACCAACATTTATTTGTTAATCAACAATACAGCACAGATTAACCGAATTTCTATCCCAACTATATTATGAAGACTGTGCAGCTAAAATCTTGGCTTGCCTTTACAAATGTGTGAATTGTGAGCCAAAGTAGGCCATTCAACCCCGATAACCTTTGATACCCTTCCTGAACAGGAAACTGTCCATCTCGACTGTTAAAATATCATTGGCCCTGTCTCCACTCCCTTTTAAGCCACTGTGCCTCAATGAAGTATGTCCAGGACCATTTAGGATTGTATAAATTCCAGTCATGTTATCTCTCACTCTTCAGAATTCGAGTGAAAACAGGCCCAGCCTGTCCAGCCCATACTCCTAAAGCAGCCTTTTTCATTCCAGGTATCAGTTTACTCAAGTAAAAGCAAAATACTAAGATCTGAAATAAAAACAATGTGGTGGAAAAACTCAACAGGTCTGGTTGCATCTGTGGCGAGAGAAAGAATGGGTGTTCTGGAGAGGCAAATTTGACTCAAAATGTGAACTCTGTTTCTCTCTGCACAGATGCTGCAAGACTTAGAGATTTTACAGCCTTTTCTGCTTATATATCCATGTAGTAAACCACCTGCAATGCATTCTTCCTTAAACGAGCAAATCGAAAACAGCAGCGTTAAAACATTTTCCTATATAACTAAAGCATTATATGCTTGCTTTTATGTTAATTTCCTCTTACACTGATAGACAGCATCTCAGTAGCCACCCTAAATACTTGCTGTATTTGCATACTAACATTTGTGACCGTGTACTAGAAGACTAAAATCGCACTGCACTTTACACTTCAGCGTCATTCTCCATTTTAATAATACTTTGGCTTTTTTGGTCTTCCTGCTGAGTGAGCAACTTCACATTTTCCCACATTATACTCTACATGCCAGATTTCTGCCTTCTCATTTAACCCATCCATAGCCACCTGCATCCTTGTCACATGATCTTCACAATGTGCTTTCCCAACTAAACTTGTCATTTGCAAACATTGTTGTCATCATGTCTTATTTCCCTCATCAAAGTAATTGGCTTTTTTCGAAAAATGTTAGCGTACCCGACACCGCTGTGTTAGGCACTTGTCATGTTCTTGCGATCGGAAATGGACCCATTTGTGCATATTCTGTTTTCTGCCAGCCAGGCAATACTCTATTAAAGCTGGTGTGTTAATCCTAGATCATGAGCTCCTACTTTGCAATTTTCTTTGTAGTACCTCATTAACTGCCTTGTGAAGATTCAAGTACAGTACATCAACAGGCTCCCTTTTTATCCACATTCCTTCAAATTTGAGTTCTCCTTGACAAAACTATGCAATCTCTTTTTGATTGCCTTGAGTTATTCTGAGTAACCAGTCACAGCCTCCTTGATTGATTAATTCGAAAACTTTCTCCGTGATTGATGTCAGGCTAGGCTATAGTTTATTTGCTGCCTTCCACCCTTTTTGAATAGAGTGGCTGTCATTCTGGGCTGACGGAACCTTTACTGATCTAAAAGTATTTTGGAAAATTAACACCAATGCATCTACTACTTCATTAGCCACATCATCTCGAGGACCAACATTCAATTTCTCTACGTTACTGTTGCAATCTATTCTTGAATTCTAGCTCTTTTCCCCCTCAAGCTCCAATTTATTTGACCTGATTCATTCATTGATTTTTAGACATTCTGTGCCATTCTTTGTATTTCAACATTTATCTTTGTGTAATTGTGTTTTTTCTCAAGTTTAATGATCTCCTTAACTTCTTTAGTTAACCATGGATCATTGGCCCTCCCCTTGAAATTTTTCTTTCCAGTAAGATTGTCATTATTCAAGTATTCTGTAATATCCCTTTAAATGTCTGCCACTACTTCTCTGTGGATGTATCTCTTCATGTAGTATCCCAGTTCACCTCAACTAGCTCAGCTTTCATATCCACAGTTTTATTCAGGTTTTAAATACCTGTCTTACATCCAATCTTCTCCCTTTCAAATTGGATGTAAGATTCAATTGTGATATGTTTGCTGCTTCATAGGGATACCTTTGCTCTGACGTCATTTATTAATTCTGTCACATTGCAAAATGTCAAGTCTCATGAAGTCTAAATCAGTCTGTCTGCTTCTAGAATGTGCTGCTCCAAGAAACTATCTTGGAAGCATTCTATAAAATCCTAATCCAGGCTACTATTGCCACTCTGATTTTTCCAGTTTATAGGTGTGTGAAAATTACCCTGATTTATTGCCGTCTCTTCACCATGAGCACCGAATATATTTTCTTGTATACATTGCCCTACATTGTGGTTACTGTCTGAGGCCGGGAGGTCACTCCCTGTGTGACAACTCTTCCAACTATTACTCATCTCCATCCAAACTGATTTTATTTCTTGATCCAAGGTCACATACACATATTCTACTTGAATATGATGTGCTTCTCGGTTTTCAGAATCTAGTTTTCCTCATCCTGTAGCCAAATCTCACTACGCGTTTCATTGCATGCTATCAATTCATTTACTTGGTCCTGAACACAAGCAAATTTAGTTAAGACCCTTTGTTTTTCTTAAATTATCTCTTTAAGCATCTAATCCAGATTGCTGGTATATTCTTAGCTTTTTTTTTTCTTTCTCTGTTCCTTGCTGCCAGATGGGACCTTCATTTTAGATCTTAATATTTTCTGTCCTGCCTTGATTACATTTACCCTATCTTGATCCTCATCCCCTTGTTATTTAAAGCCCTCTCTACTTCCCTAGTTATGCAGCTCACAAGAACCCTACTCCAGGATGTTTTGGGTATAGACAGTCCCTACTTAGAAAAGTTCACACCAAGGACCAACATTCAGTTCCTTGACATCCAAGTTTCCCCATTACTGAGGCCAATACCCTATGAAGCAGAGCATATTTCTCCCAGTCTTGGAGTCAAACATTCATCTCTCTGAACCTGTTCACCCTGTGTCAATGAGCATGTGGCTCAAGTATTAATTGAGAGATAACTAGCTTTTGAGATTCTCCTCTTTTCAGTTAGCTCTTAACTTTTCATACTCACAGTGCAGCTCTTTCTAGGTTCTAACCATTTTATTGGTGTCAGCATGGACCATGGCCACTTGAACTGAATTTCCAGATGTCGTCATTTGGCGCCTCTCATTCAGTCTAAGTATCCCTCAGACGGACAATGAGCCCTTCAGCTCAATATTCATGGCAGTGCCTTTGAGTCTGCAGCCTAAGTTGTGAAATTTATCTACCTAACCTTACCACCTCTCCTCCATAAAACTTGGCATTCATACTAAGCTTCTGATTACATGTCCAATTATTTAGTTAGCTGTTTGAAAATATTGCCCCGGTGAATCACTTTGGGACGCTTTACAATGTAGAAGACACTGTGCACAAATGCAAATTGATATGTCACTTGGCTGACTGCTTCCAAATTTGCTGTCTTGTTTACTTATGTTGTAACAGTTGTCACATTTCTTAAGTAATGTGTGAAACTTGATGTTCTGGGAGCCTAAAAATTGTAAGGAAGTAAATATTTCCTTCTCTTAGTTGCCAGTGTCGTTGTCATACTGGGATGTGCAGTTTATGTGTGACTGCCTCATTATGTATGGTGCTTATATGTCATGTGCCAAATAAGTGGAGGAATGGAAATACAGCTGGGAGATCTGTCTGGGGACTTCTTGTGACTAACCTCACTGGAGATTGCCAAACTCCTGTGCTGTCACTAACCTCTTTCTCTGTGATGGGAGAACTCACAAGGGGAAAGAAAAAATATTAATGGGACCACAAACATTTTCGATCTGTTGTCTGTGTTCAATAACTTTCACCTTTTTGGCAATATCCTGTTTATGGAGAACTGCACGGTGATGGATTGGATTAGGCTGATAGTAGGGAAAATGCTTCAATGGACCCATCAAGGTGACCAAGGTTTAAGGTTAATAAAAGTAAAGTGCTGTGGATCTTGGAAGTCTGAAATATGAACAGAAAATGCTGGAGAGACTCTGCCAGTATCTGTTGAGAGAAACAAGAGTTAGTGATTGAGTGTGAAGACTCTTCATTGGGATAGATTTAAGACTATATTTCAAACAAGTGCTGCTTGTTTGACAAGTGGGATGTGTGGAGTTGCAACAAAGTGGAGAATCAGCCATGATTGTATTGGATGGGGAGTAGGGAACAAATGGTCTATTCCTGCTTTGATTTACTCTGTTCTTGTTATTAACAAGTCCTGTGCAGCTCCAAGTGTCTTGATTACTATTGATTGCTGGTAGCACTTTGAATCTCGGGGTTCTGTGTTTAAGTCTTGCTTCAGGGTTTGAGCATGAAAATCTACACAGGCAGTGCTGACATCGTGACATTGTCAGAGGTGTCATCTTTTAGATTAGAGATTGGGGGCTTGATTTAATCACCCTGTTCATATGGATATATGAGATCCCAAGTCAAGGCTTTGAAAAGAAGAGAGTTGTCCCAGGCAACCTGACCAGTATTAATCATTTGATCACAATCTCAGGAGAAAAAATGGAATTTGCTGGTCATTGCTGTTCACAGCAGTTTGTCATGCATAAAGTGGCTGTCCCATTTCTCCCATTGATTGCACTTCAGAGGTACTTGACTGCCTGTAATGCTTTGTGATGTCCATTCAACAGGAGAACCACTATCTCTAGGCAAGTCTGTCTTTATTAGCGGAAGTTCTCCATCACTCCATAAGCAGGCAGAGTCAGATATGTTCAGTTGCTGACATGACATGATTAGAAATTGATTAAATGTTGTCCTTGCATGGTACCAGAGGAGGTCAGACAGTAAATAAAATCAAAATAATTCTATTTGTTCAATTCTAAAGCAATATTTACAGAGTCAGCAAGAATTGCTTCATGCGGTGTGTGATCTTTGAGATACTCACAGAATAATTGGTGCAATGCAATTATAGATGCTTTAACTTTGTATGTTCACTAATTCCATGCTATTTTATGTACTTTTACAGCAAGTAACTCCAACCAGTAATGCTGAGGCTGTGAAACACGAACCAGAAAATAAACACAAAGGTATATTTCAGAAACCCTAATAGAACAAGTTATTTACAAGTTGTTTCCTTGTTTTCAATCCCACTCACCAAGGCCTTGACCTTCCCTATTTCTGTAATCTTCAGCTCCGTAACTCCTCCAATCTGGCCTCCTGTGCCTTTTCCAATTTTAATTGTTGGCCACACCTTCAATTACCGAGGCTTCAAACCTTGGAGTGCTGTCCATACATCTCCACCTCACTTTAATTAAAATCTACCTGTTTGTCATCTGACCTAATTACTCCTTGTTTGCCTCAGGATCGTACTTTTTAATAATGGTCATGTAAAGCATCGTGGGAAGTTCCATTACCTCATCTACTATAAAAATGTTAATTTTGTTTCCAACTAATTTATTTTTACAAGTTAATTATATTTCATCATCTCTTCCCCTGGCAGCTGGATGGATCACGTGTTTCACAAACCCAAGAGAAATATCAGAAGGGCATGGGAACTAGTGTAACTAAAGACAGTGTATTATTAATATTAAGAACAAGGATTACTTCAAAATAATGTCAATAAATCATGGATTTTTGAAGCTTTTATGTAATGGACCCAAAAAAAACTTCATTCTGCTTTGATGTCAATGTTAGCTACCCTCTGGAGGAAGCATCTAGTTTCATAGTATCTCTCTTTAAACAAGATCGAGATATAGACGGAATGATGAAAAACCATGGTCAGTCGTGACGATCAAACTGATCAGATCCCAACAGTTGAGTGTGCAGTGCAATCACCTAAGGTTGATACGTGGCACAAGAACATTCAATTTTTCTTCTTCCCAAAGCAGTTTCCAGTATAAGACTTTCGATGCATTGAGAGCCTGTCTGACTTGTCTATGTTGAAGGATATAAACTCTTCACTTAAATTTGTTGACTTGCTCTTCATTTATTGTTTTTCAGGTATCTCAATGCTGTTTTAGTTCTCTTGCTAGGAAGCAACTCCTGCTTTTGTTATAAAGCAGAGGTTGACCCCCCTGCTCAACCCCAGAACTTATACCAAAACACCCAAAGAGGAGCATCTTGCCCTATAATCTGTAAAAGGAGTGTGAAAAGTGGTGTAACCCGTCTTTCCACAGCTTCTAGTGGTTTAAACAAATCCCTGACATTCCCTTTAAAATCAACAAGTAACAATTTATTTCTCTAACTCTAACAAGTAAACAAATTAACTAAACTATTAGCAAGCAGAATAAATCCCTCCTAACTACTAACTATTCCCGAATAAATCAAGATTCCAATTGTGTGCTATTCTAATAAACCCAAGTCCCACCTATATTTTATAAAAGAATTTCGTGTCTCGAAATTACAGCTAGGTTACGTGTCTTCCAGAACGTTCTGTGTCTTCTCCATTGATTCATCCATCAGGAATGCCTTCTCGGTCGATCCTTTGTTCAGGAATATTAACTAATTGTGCCATTTGGTACTTTTGTTATTTAGATGGCACTTTCTCTAAGACATGGAGCAGGGGCAGCGATTCTCCCTTTTTATACACTTGATGACATATTAATACTTCTTACAATAGGATTGGTCCTATGTTGTCAAAACCATCAAAATTAACTTTAATAGGTTTTTGGTATCTATGTGCCTGGTTCAAATTGACGAAATTCAAAAGCCTGTTGTCATGTTGCTTGGCCTGCTAATTGTATGGTCTTTCGATACAAACGTTTCAATTCAGGTGCTCTCTGTGTACTTGCAAACTTTCAAGCTACTGCTTATAGACATCCATTTTACATTTCTGAGCACAGAGAAAGCATATAATCTTTTAAAGGGACCACACAATGCTTTCCCCATAGCATATTACAAACACCAGATTCTAATTTCCTGCCTCCCAATCTACAGGTACTATACCCAACTTTGCAATATGTTCAAAACTATTTTAGCACCACGGTATTCTTTCCTTCTAAGCTTGAAGTTTTGGGTTTTGGTAACACCACGGTGTTTTTGCTTTTAAGCTTCAAATTCTGTTAAACAGCAATACTGTCATTCTTCTGGGGATAGCAATGACAGAATGATAAAATTTCAAGTTCAGTTTGAGGAAGAGAAACTCGGATCTCAAAACAGTTTTTTCACTTTAAGTCAGTGCAATTACACCGCTATGAAGCAAGTGTCTAACGTGGGCTGAGAGAATGGACGAAGGGGAAAGTCTGTAAATGAGCAGCAGTAGACTTCTATTATTTCATTGTATTTAGCAAAACTTATTCTGGTCAGAAAGGAGAAGTTGATGAGAAGGGTAAACCACACATGGTTAACAAAGACAGTCAAGGTGTGTAACTAATCAAAAACTAAGGCATTCAAAGCAGCAAGAGGAATTATTGGCCAGAGGGCAGTGAATTTGTTTAGGAACCAGCAGTGACTGACTAAAACGCGAGAAAGAAAAGACAAAATTAATTAGGAAAGTAAATTGGTAAGAAATTTTAAGCAAACAGCAATAACTTGCGTAGGCATGTAAGAGAGTAATGAAAGTAAGCGTGGAATCCTTAGAGGATGCTACTGGGGAACTAATGGCAGCAGATAGACAATTTAAGTCAGTATTTTGCATTGATGTTTGTGGGTGGAGGTGACTATAAATATCCCAAAAATAATAGACAATTAAATTACTAATGGGAGGAAAGATCTTGTAATATCTCTATCGTGCTAACAAAGTATTTTACAAATTTAATGGGACTGAAAGTAGATAAATCACCAGGATCTGATGTCCTGCATCCAAAGATTTTAAAGGACGTTCCTGTAGAGATAGTGGAGGCATTGTTTGAATTTACTCCTGAGCTCATTGAATTCTGGGAGGGTTCCAGCCGATTGGGGAAAAATGCTAATGGGGCATCCCTGCTTGAGTGGAGAGAAACTGAACAGGAGACTAGAGGCCGTCTGAAAATGTTTAAAGTCCATTATTCAGGAAGAAATAGGACATTTATAAAAGCTTAGTGTAATTAAACAGACTGAACATGTTTAATGAAGGGGAAATTATATTTGACTAATTTGCTAGAGTTCTTTGGAGATGTAACAAATAGAGTTGATAAAGGAGAATCAGATAGATCAAGTGTGTGTGCGCTTGTATTTCCAGAAGGCATTTGATACCACAAAAATGGTTATGGCACAAGATTGAAGCTTACGGTATTGGGAACAATGTATAAACATGTATCGAGGATTGACGAACAGAGGACAGAGTCAGAATTAATAAGTATTTTTCAGATTGGAAAGATGTAACTCGTGGAGTATCCCACGGATTGTTCCTTGGTCCTGAACTATTTACCATCTATATTAATGACCTGGAGGACAAAGCAGAGTGTAATGTACAGGGGACCCCAAGTTACAAACACAGTCTGCTACAGGGGTGTAGGGGTGTAATTTTAAAGCTCCAACGTACGAACATATCGTGTCCTTATGATGCTTCTTTATATCATTGTGCATTGTGTTCTAATTTACATACAAATCGACTTGCAAATGGACTCCAGAATGGAGCATGTTTGCAATCCGGGGACTGTTTGTATCTAAGATAAAAGGTACTGCAGATGCTGGAGAATCCGAGATAACAAGCATGGGGCTGGATGAACACAGCAGGTCAAGCAGCATCATAGGAGCAGGAAAACTTGACGTTTCGGGCCTAAACC
>JAHRHZ010000073.1:19408177-19460277 GCA_024137785.1 Ginglymostoma cirratum
GTTTCGGGCCTAAACCTTTTTTCTGATGAAGGGTTTAGGCCCGAAACGTCAAGTTTTCCTGCTCCTATGATGCTGCTTGACCTGCTGTGTTCATCCAGCCCCATGCTTGTTATCTCTGTTTGTATCTAAATTGGCTGATCATACAAATATAGGAGACAATGTTGTGATGAGGACATAAGTATTCTGCAATGGGATATCGGTTGAGTGTATGGGCAAAAACTTGGCAAATGGAGTTTAAATATAAGAAAGTATGAGGCCATGCACTTAGGAAGAATCAAAATGCAGACATTTAATTAACTTGGAAAACACTCCAAAAAAAAAAAGGGCAGTGCAGTGCGATCTGGGTGTCCCTGAGCATGAAACACAAAGTAAGCATACAAATGCTGCAAGTAATAAAGGTGGCAAATTGGATTTTTAGTCTTTATTGCTAGGGGTTTGGAGTTTTAAAGTAGGGGTGTCTTGTTAGAGTGTGTTGGTGAGGATGTACCTGGAATATTGTGTACAGTTTTCATCCCCATATTTAAGGAAGAATGTAATGGCATTGGAGGGAGCTCAAAAGAGATCCACTAGGTTGATTCCTGAGATGGAGGGGTTGATTTATAAAGAATGGCTAAACTTATTAGAATTTAGAAGGATGAGGGATGATCTTATTGAAATATAAAAGTTTTAGAAGGGGCCTGACAGGATAGATATGGAGATGTTTGTACCAGTGGATGAATCTTGAAATAAGGGACATAGTTGCAGAATAAGTTGACACTATTTTAACACAGGTGTGAAGGAATTTCTTCTCCCGGAGGGTAATGAATGATTAGAATTTTGTACCTTAGAGTTGTGGGTGCTAGATCACTGGAAGTATTTGAAGAGGAGGTAGATAGATTTTTGAAATATTGGGGAGTTGAGGGTCATGATCTGCAATAAAGAGGTGAACCCAGGTCTGATAAGTCATGTTCTTGCTGAATGGCAGGGCAGGCATGAGAGTCTGAGTGGCCTACTGCTATTTTTTTTAAAACACTTCTGCGTTCCCAATTTGGTGGTCTTGCTGTAGCTGTGCCTCAGAGTGTGCTTACTATGGCATGATACACTTCAATGATAAGTGGTCCTCTCTTACCTTCTTACCAGATTGGAGTCTTGCCTAAAGGGACCTTTAACATTTCTTCCCAAAGCTGTGAAACGGTTGTTGCTCAGCCAACCCTTCAATTTGGACTCCCCAGGCAGATCCTTCTTGAGATCTGAGGAACTGCTCAGTTGTGTCTAAACTTTTTTTTTAAACTCTTTTACTAGCCCCACAGATTATGGATAGTATAGGAATCCCCAGAGGTCCTGCTCGCTAACTGAGTTTCAGGTTACTGACGAGGGCTGTGGTTCTTAGATGCAGTGGAGCAAGATTCAAGTCCCTGGCACTATGTGGCCCAACTGTAAAGGGGCGGTGGGGAGAGAGATGATGAGTGTCAGAGAAATTGTGACACGGAGTTCTTTACTTTGGAAACAGGCATTCCTGAGACCTTTTATATGACTCCAGGTTGGCGTGCTTTCCTCCCTAGTGCTGCGATCATTCATGTGACAGAACGGCTGCAGTATATTGTTTCAGTGACAGGTGACAGCCAGAGGTCATTGTCGACATTGAAACCACTGGTGTAGTTTGGAAGAACATGTGGTCTTGCAACCAGACTTTTGAGAGAGAGGTCAAAAATTAGCAAGCAGTAATAATCTCCAAATTACTCCCAGTGCCACATGCAAATGAATACTAAAATAGGAAGATAGATCTGATGAATGAGTGGTTAGAAATGTGGTGCAAGATGGAGAGCTTCAAATTTATGGAATATTGTGGCTGGCTTCGGGTCCTGTACAAGTCAAACAGATTGCATCCAAACAGAGTTAGAATTCAGATCCTTGTGTAGCATTTTACTTGTGCAATTTAAATATTTAAACTAACTCAGCAGGGGTTTGGGAACTGGTGGAATATTGGACAGTAATACTAGGGTGCGTGAAATACTGGGAAAAGCAAATAACACTAGACTAGAGAATGTAAGTTAATAGATGGAGTCAGAGTGAGAGAGAAAGTAATGAAGTCTTGAATCAGAGTTAAGCTACGTGTATGCGAATATATGGACTATGTTAATAAGAGTGTGGAGATAGAGGTATGGAGTGCCTTGTGGGATTATGATGCTGTGGCTGTTATGGAAACCTAACTCAAAGAAGGGTTGGTCTGGATGATCAATATTCCTGGTTGGGAGATGTTCACAATAGATAGAAAATGAAAAAAAATGGAGGTGTGCCTTTTTTTTGGTTAAAGAGAGCACTGTATCTTAAAAAAGGGTTTGTAAAGATTGGCCCAGAAATTATAAACCTATCAGTCTATCTTGATTGAGGAGACTTCAAGAAGCATTGAATCCTATTCCAACTGATAGTCTCAGTAAAATGTGTGTGAATTCAGCGTCTGTAATGCACTGCCTGGGAATGTGGTGGAAGCAGGTTTAGTTCAGGCATTCAGCAAGGCATTAACATGATTATTCAAACAGATACATCATTGCAGGGTCACAGGGGGAAAACCTAAGAGATTGATACAAAGCCAAAATGGTCAGAGAACTGGTATAGACCTGATGGGCTGACTGGCCTCCTTCGCAACAATTCTGAGATTCCTGTGCCTCTTGGCTGGGGTGAAAGTTTTTATCTGGATTATTGCCTTTGTGCTGCAGTTCTTTCTACGAGTTCTAAAGACTGCTTTCTTTAAGTACTTGCAACTGCTAACTGCCTTAGCATTTTTAGTGGTAAACGCCCTTCTTTTCTAAAAGCCTTTTATGCTGGGTTGAATGATATTTTTCTGCCGTTGTTACGTTGAGGTATTTATGTGATGATTCCACAGCTGATCACCATGTCGCATGTTGCAGTACCAATCTCTAGCAGTCTGTGGGTGGGGTGGAGTGCTCCCAGCCATCCTCCTTTATCTACTTTCCATTCCTCCTCCTCACCCTCTTCTTTCTGTTCTTCAACCTAGTTTGTGACTCTTATATCCTGTGAATGAATTTTTTTTAAAAAAAAATATTACTGAGGACCTGTTCATTTCACAATGACCGTGGATAAGCCACTTGTAAATTTAAAGAAGAGAAAGCCGTTATCTTAGCAACAAGATGTTTATTGCCCAATGGCAATAGGTATAAGATATTTTGATTTGTTTGACATAATTCCTGAGACTATGCAGAGCCAGAGCCAGAGATGTCATGTCTGATTATTTGGACCTAAAGCTGACTTTCTTAATTCTCCACCCAAGTCTGTGTGACGTAATGTAATAAATCCTCTGACGTTAACCCTTTCAATGGCAATTACCTTATACACATATAGTGGTGTTGTCATATTCCAAAAGAAATCAGTAAGCCTTTGTATGGGATGAAAACAAAATCAGCCTCGGATATGTTAGGCTCCACATGTATATAATACGAAACAACATGAAACCATCAACCTTAACATCATTTAATCCGTTCTTGACCTGTTCTGTGTTGTGAAAGAGTGCAGTAACTACATAATACCAATTAATTTGCTGTGCTTGGTCAGTAACCTGGTCTGCCTTTTGAATGCCATTTTTGATCACGTTCAATATTTCCTCTATAATATAGCCCATCATGTTTTCTTTCAAGTGGATTGTCCTGCGTATTTAATGCTGTGTTTTTAATTAATGATTTTCCTGTGCAGAGGATTACAATTTGATAATGAAACCATCCCAACTATTTACTTTAACTGTACTATCTTATTCGAAGTTTGGGTGATATAGCATGGATTTCCAATAAGTAAGGGAAAATTAGTGGCTGGGGAGAAAGGTTTGTGGCTGAGTAGTCACAGTGCTCCATTCGGAATGTTGCCATTTAGTTATGATTGTATTTCCATTCTGAAAAAGGTAGAACATATTGGGAAGTGATACATTTGAAATGTTTTCCATAATACAAATTTCAAAACTTTGCTAATTTTCATGGAGAAATACAATACTAAATTGTCATCATATAATTGGGAGTGTTCCTTTTTCAAGCAGATGATTTGTACCATATTAGTTATCAAGTGTATAATAAAAAGTATATATCTGTATAACTATTAAAATTTAGGGTATAGAGAGGAATATCAAGAACACAATAATATGAAGATGACCAATTCTGTATAAAATCAAACAAAGAACTGCGGATGCTGAAAATGAGAAATGTAAAACAGAAATTGCTGGGAAAACTTAGCAGGTCTGGCAGCATCTGTGGAGAGAATGTTTCAAGTCCAGTGACCCTCTTCAGATCTCTTATGAAGAAGGGTCATTGGATGCGAAAAGTTAAGTCTGCTTTCCCAACAATTCTTGCTTTTGTTGTTGACATAGACCCTGGTGTCAGTAATCTACTTCTCACTTCTAATTTCAAGATTATACCTGGGATATTAGAACATTGAAACTAGGAAAGGGAAACCTTAAAATACTTCATTGAGAATAGGTATGATGCGCAGATGAAAGTAGTTCAGATGTTAGATGAAGGCCTGTTTTATATCTATAAATAGATGTGTAAATTTGTTGCATATCCCTCCATGTCCTTAAGATGGCAGTGAGCTGCCTTTGAAAACCCTTGCAATAATTGTCATATCAGTAGACCCAGAGTGTTTGGAAGGGTGTTTCAGGATTGAAAAGCAACAACAATGAGAGCAAAATAATTCCAAATTAGGATAGTGTGCACTCGGATAGAAACTTGCTGCTGGTAGGATGCTGACACATGGAATACCATGTGCTTCTAGGTCATGGGTTTGGTAAGGCTCCTTAGTATTGCATTCTATCAAATGTCATCCTGTTGTCAAGGTTAATCATTCTGGTCTGAAATTTGCTGCTTTATTTCGATCTTGGCCAAATCCGTAATGATGCCTAGAGCAAAATGGCCTTTAAGGAATAGACACAAGTGGGACATGATCGCAATGCCACCGATACCTTCCAACATTTTGCTGAAGATTGAGAATAGCTGGGGAGCTAATTGGCCAGAATAGAATTGTACTGCTTTTTCTATTCAAGGCTGAAGTGAACAATTTTTCATATCTGGTCGATGCTATTTTTGTAGTTGTCCTGGAAACAGCTTGGCTTGTCTGGAGTCGAAGTGAGACTGACTATGTCTTTGTTTAGGTTGCAGTAAAGATAACTAACTTTGTGTCACTGAGTTACTTCTAAAAATTTCTTCTCTGTAACCTTAGAGCATATCCATTCCATTGCATAAACAATCTCATCTTAATGCATCTTCATTTCAGTTAAAGAATTTTGCAAAGCAGTTTTTGCATATGAAGCAAACAATTCTGATGAACTTAGCTTTAAGGAAGGAGATCACATCCTGCTGACGAGCAAGGTAAGCTTTCCCTTGGTTGGAAAAATATCAGTTTCTGATTTAATAAATTCTATCACTTGAGATAGCTCATTAATGTCTTTCCCATAACTTTTATGACCATATACACTTGCCTTGATTTTGGTAAAGTTGCAATCCCGAGAGAAATCACCAACTGGAAAAAGAAAATTGAGCCTCCAGCGTAACTTAAATAAGATCACATAAAACTTGAAATTTTGCTCAGACTTTTACTGTAATGCACAAGCAAAAAGCATCATAGACTTTAAAACAGTATTTAATCAGTCAATCATATGCTCAACTACAATGGCCCCCTTTTTAAACACAAGAAGAGACTGAAAATCTCCCTAATTGTAGTTCACTCTGCCCTTTTAAGTAAACAGTCCATTCTTTCTG
Source organism: Ginglymostoma cirratum (assembly GCA_024137785.1). Lineage (NCBI taxonomy): Eukaryota > Metazoa > Chordata > Chondrichthyes > Orectolobiformes > Ginglymostomatidae > Ginglymostoma > Ginglymostoma cirratum. The sequence goes on from JAHRHZ010000073.1 coordinate 19,413,913, forward strand.
AGTTAGTCCAAAATGGTTCTTAGCTCCTATTGCCTTTTCCTTGAACTGCTTTCACTTTGGATTATACTGAGGATCCCCCCCGCAGCCAAAATTGGGAACAACAGCAACTTACCTTTAACCTGCTGCCCTCACTCTTGTGACTTCATTTTTGCCATTGACCCTGCCTGAGCTTTTGTGATGCTTAGAAAAATCTGCAACATGATCCAACAAAATTCCTCTCTTTATATTGAAATATTAATTAGGCTATAAGTCCATGAGAAATATAGGAACAGGAGTAGGCCATTGAGCACCCCCCTCCCCCCCAACCAAGCCGGCACCACCATTCAGTCGGGTCATGGCTGATCGCTCCTCATTTTCCTCTGTTGTCCCCATAATTCTTGATTTTCCCCCATCTGATCAGGAATCTATCTGTCTCAGCCTTATATATACACAAGGACCCTGACCCAGTTGCTCTCTATGGAAAGAAGTTCCAAAGACACTGAACCCTCAGAAGAAATTCCTCCTATTCTCAGTCTTAAATTAGCACCCCTTAATTCTGAGACTATGCCATCTAATCTTAGACTATCCCATGAGGGAAACATCCTCTCAGCGTTTACCCTGTCAAGCCCCTTCTTCTAAACTCCCAACCTATTTAGCCTTTGCACTCCATACCAGGGATCACCCTAGTGAATGTTCTGACTGTCTCCGTGAAATAATGTTTTTGCTTAAATAAGGAGACCAAAACTTCCCATGCTACTCCAGTTTTAGTCTCACCAGCACCTTGTACAACTGCAGGAAGACTTTTCCGTTCTTTGTACTCCAGCTATTCTCTCAACCTGCAACTCCATTCTCCTTTGTAATTAAGTCAATTAGATGAAAGTATAACCATTTACAAAACCTGACAAATGGAACATCTCCTTGGAACTTGCAAACTAACAGTCCATCCCCCATCAACATATTTGCTCTGGTATTGTTGACAGTAGTGAATATCCTGCACTTTCCATATTAAACAACCTGGGCCCCACTTCACCTTCTATACTGCTTGTCAATTAATCATCTACATCAAAATAATTCATTTTGGAGACTGTATTTCTTTACTTCTAACTTTTTATGGAGAATATCCATTGGCTTCCATGATGGATAATGTAGAAAATAACACATCTTTAAAAATTAACATACATAAGCCTGGTAAGTTATTGAAAATGGACATTAAAAGCCTTTTTAATTGCTTTTATATTTGGTTTCTGTTAACTGATCTCAAAGATTAATACCTAGTAACAGTAGCTTTTATTTTTAATAAAAGTTTAATAACAATGCAACTTGTCAAATTTGTTTTGCGCATTGAAGGTTGTCTGATTTTCATTCGTTTCTAGGATACAGGGGATAAGGGATGGTGGAAAGGAGAACTAAATGGCAAGCAAGGGGTCTTCCCTGATAATTTTGTGGTTGTAATTGCAGAAACTGAAAGAGAGGTAGGTACACTGATGTGAGAAGTTCAGGCAAAGCTTTCTGTCCTCCCATTGTTGTGTGGCATTAAGAAGGAACATAGTTTACTGTTAGGCTTTTTGTCATGGCATCTCCTAGAATATTTTGATTAATTTAACTACTTTGCCATTTTTTATTCATGTTGTACAATCAGTTTTCTAACCCTAGTGACATTGGAGCTCTAATGAATTATAGCTCATAGAGCAAATGACAAAGACCTTTCCCATATAGTGTGTGCTTTTTTCTTTATGGTGGTATCAGGAGGAAGAATTGTGAACCAGAGTGGTAATTTGAAAGACAAATAGTAAACTGTGTTGAGAACTTCGAACCATATCAAGTCAGGAAAAGATAAACTAAAGGAATTCACCAGTATTGTGTAAGGGAGTGATTGGAGCAGGGAGGAGAAAACCAGGGTAAAGTAGACAGGAACACAGGTTAGATACTACATAGATTCTAGAGACTCTTCTGTTAATATTTGTTGTACGTGATAAGTTTCCCTGTATAGTGCTGAAGCAGGAATTTTCTTTTGAGTGCTGAGCTTTTAATTAGAAAACAGAAATAAATACAATTTGTAGTTCTTCAAGCAAGTGTTTAGCAAACATGGTCACCTGAGGGTTTGGACCAAATAGTGGAACAAAGGTACTGGAGGAAAAGTAGTGTTAACTCGAGGTTGTGATTTGTATGTACTTTTTTAGAGTTTGCATTTTAAGTGCTTTCATGGTTTAATGACTAACTTATGCTTTTGGAGCCATGATTTTTGTGAATACATTATGAAAGGAAGAGCCCATGCGGTAGGCATTTGGAGTTTAATTGCATGGGAGAATTTTAGGAGTGGACAGAGTCAACACGTAGGAGCATTAGCTTGCTTTCTGTTTGGAGGATTTTTTAGTGAATGGGAGAAAAAACCCATAGCTGTGAAAGCTTTGTTTTTGTGATGGCAGGGTTCCTGTTGGAAGTTAGATGTATGAAACAGTTTCTCCTGAAGAGAAGAGAAAATTTAGAACTGTTAAGAAATAGATCCTTTCAGTCTAAGGATTCAGCTTGGAAAGTTCTAAACGTCTAAGCTTGCTTGTGTGATTCATCAGGGTAGAAGCTGTCAAACTTAAGGCCAGGAATCGAAAGATAGAGTTTGGTTAAATCTTTTGATGTGATAGAGAAGCAACCTCTTCTCTCCTTTTGGAGGAGAAGGGATTGTATTTTATCTGGTGTTTCGAAATCATGTTCTGCGTCAATGGTTTGGTTTATTTTGGTTTATCTTCATTTCTTCTGAATAATAAATTTCTGTTTAATTGGTTTAAAAAAAAAACAAATCTGCAACACTGTTCAGAAAGGTCACCACCTTAAGTAAAACCAAAACAAAATATGATCTATCAAGCCAGATTTCATTTTAGGATCTGTAATCCAACTGGCAGAATCATGACAGTAGTTGCTTCCAGCCATTTTGTGTGTTACAGTAGTCACTTGTTTGATCCTAAAGGAAATAAATCATCATTTAATTTGGGTGTTTTACATTTGCTATGAAAGTTAAATAAACAAAGCTTATTTCTGACTTCCTTTGTTTGCAAGGATGACTGTAGATTGATAATTTTACTGGGTTTTTTTTCAACTTGTTCTTTCTGGAAAAAGAATTATTGCACCAATTTCCTGCACAGTATTATTTCACAATTACTACTGAAATAAAAACTTGAGACTCTTTTTATACAGGTTATTGCTGCTCCCAAACCTTCAGTAAAATTACCTCCAAAACCAGAGCTTGATGATGTAAGTTACCTGAGGGGAAAAAACCTGCTCAACTGTCTAATGTTTCTATATGAGTTTAGTATAATAGCCTTTAGTATGTTACCCAAGGGTGTTCCAAATGAGCTGCATGCAGTTACACATCAAAGTGTTAAAAAGACACAGCAACTTTATTCAAAAATGAATAATCTTTTGGAAGTGGAGACAATAAAGACTGCTGATGCTGGAAGCCAGAGTTCATAGGTGTGAGGGTGGAAAAATACAGCAGGTCAGACAACATCTGAGGAGCAGGTAAGTCAGTGCTTCAGGGATGAAGGGTTGACTTACTTGCTGTTTGGATGTTGTCTGACCTGTTGTGCTTTTCCAGCCTCACACCTATAGAATCTTTTCTAAGTATTTTGTATCCTGATCTCAGGAGACGACGTGATGTGCAGAGTTCGGGGGTTGGTGTTATTTGATTTCCTTTCCTCCAAAAGAAAGGGAAGAAGATCTATGTCGAATTTTACTGTAGTACGGGGCAATTTGCATGGAGCGATCGAGTATTATCTGGTGGTTTCTTCTACTGATCATGAAAAATTGCACACTGTTCTTGATCTGCATTCAGAAATGTAATGATTTTAAAGAAGTTATTCTGTTCCCTGATTGTTTTCATTGGAATACTTGAGTGACCTTGTTTCAGTGTGCAGCTCCTTTTCATACCTTTACAATTACACAACACAGATATGCATGTGGTAATTTAGTGGGGCTGGCATGTGCATGGCCTGTTCAAGAGCTATTGAGCTGCTTGTCAGTCATGCAACTCAAAAGGAATATTTGGTTCTGACCCACACAATTGCAAATTGAAGAGAAACGAAGCAAAAAGTATAAATGAAATACATTAAATCAAATGGTGCTTTTTTAAAAACAAAATTATCTGATGTTTACGATTGTAAGTTTCAAGCAAAGAGTTTGTGTGGAAGGCTATTTTGGGTTCTTCAATTAGCAAAGTGATACATTGCATGATAAGTGAACATTTTTGGCTAAGGATAAAGAAAAACTTATCTAAACAAAACATGCCTCTGTCTTACTCCTGGTCTTCTTCTTAAAGTTTCTCTTTGTCACCACAAGACCGAGCCACCTGTATCATCAGAAATCTATATCTACCAGTAGCTACTTATCCAGTTAAAAAGATGAGATTTATTTTTCAGAATCACCATTGTCAGGATGTTTATTTTCCACTATAGACACGGTAGTGTTGTAACTACTAAAGGTTTGCAATTTGCTTTGAGTTGGATATCTGTTGCACAGAAGTGGGCTGTGATTAAGTTCAGTGTTGTGAGTAGCAGGAACATAAAGTTCAGAGTTGTCATGGATAAATTTAATCATTGACAACTGTGTAATGAGTGAAAGTGCTTTCGCTGGTATGATTTACACCAATGCATAACTTTGAGAATGTGCTGTTATTATATGGGCAAATGTAGACTGTTATTGCGCAGAAATGCTCCACAGAGCAAAAGAGTTTTGATCAAATATCTGTTTGCGGAAAGATGATTAGATGGGTATTTGGGAAAGCTAACATCAGTTGGATTTGTGGTTCTTCTCCATCTGAGCCTATCTTTATAATCTTAATCTTTTGGCTCTGTTTCTTCATTCTATATCAACATTCACCATCAGAGTGGCAGAAAATAGATAAATAGTAAGTTTTTTTTTTCTTTGTTACCTCCCAGTTTTTTTTCATTCTCCTCCTCTGGAAATGGACCTCTGTAATTTACACTTTGTGGCCCTCATAATTCAACTTGATGCTGTGGTTAATATAACCACTCAATCTTAAGGGTGGTGGGTGGAGAGACTTGGACAAGTGGATACAGTTAAAGAATACAAGGTCCCTTTTGTTTCAAAACCGATGAGAATTCTGCCCACCCCACCGTGTGTCATTTGTAAATGGAATTCTATTCTCTAGTGATGACTGAACTTATTTAAGCTTGAGCTGATTAGATTTTTGATACAAGAGACCTCAGAGTTGTAGCCAGGGTAGATTTAGAAGCACATTCTCAGAAGACATTCAGTAAGTACTTTTCCAAAGGTTATTGGAGAAAATAAGTAACATAGGAAGGATAGAAGATTGGCTGGCTAACAGGAAACAGTGTAGAAATAAGTGGGTCTTTTTCAGGCTAACAGGACATCACAAGTGGTAAGCCACAGGGATGAGTGCTGGGGTCTCAAATCTTCAATTTATATAAATGATTTGGATGAAGAGATTAGAGGTATGATAGTTACAAAGCTGATGACACAAGGATGGGAAGGAAAGTGAGTTGCGAAGAGGCCAAAAGGGCGAGAGACAGGCTGTAAGTAGACCTGGATCTGGCAAATGGAGTATAATTTGGGAAAGTGGGAAATTTTCCATTTTGGCTTAAAGTGTATTATCTAAATGGTGAGAGGTCACAAAGCTCTGAAATGCAGAGAGATCTGTTGTACTACTGGATGAAACATAGAAGTTAGTGTGCAGGTACAGAAAGGAATCAGTATAATTAATGGAACGTTATGATTAATTGCAAGGGGAATTGAATGCGTGAGAAGGGAGGTTAAAAGAAATTAAGTAGTAAAAGTGGGAGTAGATAATTTAGCCTTTGACTCAATGACCCAATTTTTCCCTGCCCTCAGAGGGTAGCTCTAAATACTAACATGCCTCAGAATAAATTTGTCCTCCTATTCGTTTTAAACCGGAGACCCTTTGCTTTGAAACTGTGCTCCCACAATTCATCCACAAAGGGGAACATTTCTCAATATCTATCCTGCAAAACCCTGCTACGTAGTTACATGTTTCATTCAGATCATCTCTCATTCTTTCATACTCTCCAGCCTGCTTGACCTTTCCTCACTGGACAACTCATTCACACAATAATCAGCCTAGTGAACCTTCTTGGGTCTGCTTCCAATTCCAGAAGCTCTTTACTATTTCAGTTTTCTGCCCAAAGGCAGGGCAACTCAAAATTAAAGACCCCTGAAGCATTCAGGTGGCAACGTACTACTTTACCTGCATGTTGTAGCCCTGGAGATATCGATTGTGATGGTAGAGGCTCCAACTTTTTTTATTTGGCTGGTCAGGAACTCTCCTACGTTTCTCAGCTGCCGTATATATCTGTTGGAAAACTTGCAGGTTCGTGTCCAACAGGTTTACCCAAACTGTTATGTTAATGTGCCCTTCACCTTCACTGGCTGACCAGCATTTATTGCCCCGTTCCTAGTTGTCCTGAAGAAGGTGGTAGTGAGCTGTTGTCCTAAACTGCTGCAGTCCATATACTGTCAGCAGACTCACAATGCCTTAAGGAGGAACTTCCAGAATTTTGACCCAGCACCATTGAGGGAACAGCAATATATTTTCAAGTCAGGATGGTAAGTGATTTGGAGGAAAACTTGCAGATGGTGGTGATCCCATGTATCTGCCATCCTTGCTCTTGATGCCGGTGGTTGTGGCTTTGGAAGATGCAGTGTGACTCAGTTTCTACAGTGCATCTTGTAGATGGCGCATGTTTCTGCTGTGCATCAGTGGTGGAGGAAAGTACTGTTAAAGGTGATGTGGTGCTAATCAAGTGGGCTACTTTTCCCTAAATGGTGTTAATCATGTGGTGTTGGAGTTGCACTTATGCAGGCAAGTGGGAAATATTCTGTCACATTCCTGTGCCTTGTAGTTGGTAAGTTTTGGGAAGTCAGAAGTGAGTTCCTTGCTGCAGAATTCCTAGCCTCTGACCTGCTCTGGTAGCCACTGTATTTACATGGCTAGTCCGGTTCAGTTACCAGTCAATGATAACCTCCCAGGATGTTGTTTGGTGAGGGAATTCGGCAATAATAATCCCATTGAATGTCATAGAACAATGGTTAGATTGTCTGTTAGTGGAAATGGTCTTTGTTGGTTTGAATGTTGCTTGCTATTTGTCAATCCAAGCCTGAATATTAAAAACCAAATGAACTGCGGATGCTGTAAATCAGAAACAAAAACAGAACTTGCTTCAAGCCTGAATATTATCCAGGTCTTGCAGGAATTGAACATGGACTGCTTCAGTACCTGAGCAGTGGTGAATGGTTCTGAAGCAGCTGTCCTATTCTCTGAAATAAGAATGTAGCTCAAGGCTGAAGAAAGTCAGTTAGTTTATTTCCTCTCTTCAATTGTTGTAAGCTGTGGTTTCTAACCAACAAGTCAGACATTATCAGTATGAACCAGTTGCCCTGTGCCTCTTATAAGTATCTGGAGAACGAAGAGAGCAATGTGTCCTGACAGGCCAAAAGAATTATCTCAGAAAATCCTGTGGACAAAAGCCATAAATTTTTTTAAATGTCCTGCTGTTATTTTTTCAATTATAATTTAAACACCACAATTTGCTACCATCTTCGTATTTTCAGATTCATACCACAAATTGTAGAGTCCAAAAAATATCTACATATTGTGAATAACAGCAGTTGTAGACTACTTTTCCAGAGTTCTACTTCCTCTTTTCAGAATCTTCCAAATTCCTTTTGTTTTCTAGCCATCTGTCCATTCATTGTTCTACATGCCTGTTGACTGTTATGCACCCTGCTAAGTAAGTCTTTTCAAGTCGAGCACTAAAAGTACTGGCAAATCTATGTTTTATCTTGACTTTTACCACCATGATGTGGGAAAAGTCTTCCTACACTCTGGAATTGCATACCTTTAGATTAGCCAGATAGAAAGTGAATTTACATTCCAAAATTAATGGTTCAGAGTAGTTATTTTAGTTTTATTCATTATTCAGACGCCTTCATTGCTGTTCAAGATTTCATGACACCTTGATATTTATTGGTGATCAATGAGAAATGGGTCTTATAATTTATTTAATACGATGAATAAAACCTGTTGAAACATTTGCCTTTTGCCTTCAACAGGCTTTTTTAAAGCCTTTTGTGAATGTGTCAGATTTTTACTTTTGCAACCCATTAGTAAACTGAGCAGATACAATTTTCTAAAAAAAACTTTTTTTGTGAAAGTCTGATGGGCAATATTTTGCACGTTCAGACTAATAGCCACTAAATTCAAAGAGGTGAAGTGATAGCATAATATTTGGCATATTTGAACAGCATATTCTCAGCGGTGAAAAAAAATACTGTTGTCAACATTCAAACTCTGATTTCTTTTTTCTGTTCATAGAAACCAAAAAAACCACTGCCATCAACAAAAGTCCAAGGTAAGCTTTATTCATTGAAATATTGCACTGTTGTAACCGTGTATGATAATGTGTTTCTCACATTGTGCATGTTAACTTGATTCTGTCTTAGATTAATTAGCAAATGGGAGGGGGTGGGTTGCCAAAAGGAATAAAAGAGTAATTTCTGCTTCAATAGGATTTAAGAAGGAAACATTTTTCTCAGCCAAGTTGTCGGCCAATGAAATTCTTGTTGCTCTCCAGGTGGAAACAGGACAGCCACAACTATGCCTTTCAAGCAAAGATGAATAAATATTCAGATCATCTATGATAGCATAGGTTGATACTGATTGAAACCTGGGAACCCCCACCCCTACTTTTCTTGTGGAAAACCCATTCTCCCTCTGAGGTGAAGGCTGCTATTTATCCAATCTTGGCTGATACCCTTATATTTTCAATTAACAGTCTATATTAGAGCTTTGTTGAGACAATGAGCACATTGCATTGAAGAAATCCAGTAGAAAAGATTTGGCTTGATGTTCAAATTGCCATCATTTTGACTTTAGTAGTAATGCTCCTCCCAGTCATTCACCACGCTTCAAGGAGATTTTCAAGACATCTTTTAAGTGTTGTCTTTGCCACTCGCTGGAACATAGACCACTTGAGAGTTGAGAGAACAGAATCTGATTAGAGGGCAATTTTTCAGCCAACTGGAAACAATATCTAGTCCATGATAGTTGGTTTTGCAGGAATTTTGCCTGAATGGCTGTAAAGCTGGCTTCAAGAAGCAAGCTAGCACTTGTTAAGTGGTCCTCTCATTGTACCCAGATCATATGGCAAAGGCATTGCAGGAATTTTACTCTATCAGGGATAAAAGTGAGCTACAGTGGTGACAGCAAGGCCATGTGGACGTTTTTAATTAACCTGTTCAGGCATGTTATGACATATTTTTGGGCAAATGAGACTTGAACCAGACCTTCTGACCAGAGGTAGGGACACTACCACTGCATCACAATAGCCTTACAACAGCTCTGTACACTGGGACCTCTGAGCGGGTGCAGCTGATCTCATGTTGGACGAAGTCATTAATGGTGGGTTTTTGAGAGAGGTGCCTGCAAATGTAATGGAAATGGTCAATGTATTCCAAAGTCTCTGTTTCAGTATACATCGGAATTGGAATCATTGACTGATCTTAGTTGACATGAAGCTTATTTTTTGATAATGTTTGGGGACGGGCTGAATTTCTTTGTGAGGAGTTGAAGAGATCAATTGTGGCTCGTGCAGATTGAACAATGATCTTCTGCATGATATGGAACTTGTATGTCTGCGGTGGTGATTTTAGTTTTGGGTCAAAGGCAACTGAGGTTAGAGTTTTCCATCATTGTCAACTAGATTGTAAATGGTACAGGAAATAGTGCATAGCTTTCCTGACACCAGTCTGGAGTTCTTCAGAAAATGAAGAAGGGTCTAGGCCAGAAACATCAGCTTCCCTGCTCCTGTGATGCTGCTCAGCCTGCTGTGTTCATCCAGCTCTACACCTTGTTATCTTGGAACTTAAATGCATCCCTTTCAGTTCACTCACTTGACAGTTGCAGGTGTATTTCATGAAGCAGTTGCAGGGTTGTGGTGAAGTATTTTCAATACCTAATTATCTAGAGGACTGTCCACAGACCCTTGTGACTTATTGACTCAAATGAATCGTTCAGGTTTTTGAATGCAGTGTAGAGTTCGTGGTGGTGGTGTTATTTTTCTTGAATTGTTCTAGCAGCAAAGACTATAGTCTAGGTTCCCCTCTGGAAGATCTCAAGCCACACTTGGTCTCTGGCAGGATGTCCTCACTGCTGGAAACTTGATTCAGGAGAACATGTGCCAGGAATTTTCCTGCTACAGATAACAGAAATACCTCCATCATTTTCATAGCTTGATTTATCTTTCTTGAAGATACAACTTACCTCATTTCTAAAGTCAAAAAGAGTAAAGGGAGTTATTTGTTTTCCCAAATCCGAGTGCGTGGCATCTTGATATGAAGAACGCTCACCAGTTTTTGAAAATCTCAGCACTGATTGTTTTCAGCTACACGCCTCATTGTTGTTCATCCACTTGGTTTCTTGTTGCAGCTTGACTATTTATGATGGTTCATCCATGGATTTAACCAAGGATTACCAGAGAATAGCCTTGAAAGTAACAAATGCCTCTGTGGATTCTCAATTGTTGGCAATTTTTATTTTCTAGGGTCAACAAATGGCATTATTATTCTTAGGAAGTGAGAACCCCTCCTTATTCTTATCCATTTGGCCTTGGTTCTTTAGATGGCCCAAGTGAAATTCTAAAATGCTTCACTTGTTGCGATAATGGCCACATGGTTGGTTTTCTCTGGCTTCCTCTTCTCATCTTTAATCTTTATCTTTGCCTTTTTCCCAAAACTAAACTCAGCACCACAGACATTCACGACCTATAGCATGCAGAAGATAAATGGTCACTCCTCACTAGATTTGCAAGCCACTATGATCTGTCCAGTTCTTCACACAAAATATTTAACCATCCTCGAACATTGCCCAAAAGAAGAAGTTTCACATCAATCAAGATCTGGTCAATCAATGATTGCAATTCCAATCTTGCCTGTGTTCTTTTTGCTTTACTTTTTGGGAATCCATCTTGAGCTGTGGTGATGTTGCCTTCTTGATGGCCAACTTTGGATTAATCTGCCAGGAAGCGAAAGCTGCTTGGTTTTTTCCTCATGCAGGAGGTTACATGATTCTGCATCATTTTTGTTCCATCAGTCCTGTAATGAAGATACCTGATCCCAGTGGTTGGGACGTGACTTCTAGTACAGCCCACTGTATTTGATCCTACTGTTTTGAAATGTGAGAGATGATTTTGAAGAATAGTTACAATAATTTCTTTTTTTTTTTGGCAAAATAGATATGCAGTAATTCTTCTGCTATCCTCTATTTGACCACCAAGGCTAAATGCAGCACTCTTTATGGATCAGTATACTGCACTTCGAACCTGGGATTTAACTTTGAAAACAAAATAGAAAAACAGTGTTATTTTCTTTCATTTGTCCCCGAAAATGAGTGGGTGCACTTTCTTCTGTTGCTGTCTTCACCATGGTTCTTTTAATAAGGAGAATAAGACAGTACAGGTAATGGTCTTGACCAACTGTGATGTGGTTTGTCAGAGTAGTTATGTGACGCTACCAGTGTCTTCCTCTTTCTACCCTACTGTAGTTGGAGACCTTGAAGAGTTGAGCCCACTCCAATAACCAGGCTGTTGGGTTTATAGGATTACCAGCTGTGCACATGGTTTGTTTAAGTCAAAGGAAGTATATATTTAGTTCATAATGCCAAACGTTCTATTCAAAAGAGATTTAGTATATTCAATATATCTTAGTGCAGTATCTTATCTGTAATTTAAACTTATGGCTAAATTGCACAATACACTTGTATAATTTGGACATTGAAAATAAAAGTCAGGCATTTATTCCTAAACAGTTCTCATCACCCAGCTATTAAAGTGTGATTCATAATGTGACAATGTTGATATAATGAGCCAGCACCTGGAGGTTTACATGTGGAAAGCAACGTCAGCTGTCTAACAAATTACCTACTTCATTTGTGTTTTGAAATGCGAGCATTAAAGAAATTTTCATTTACAAAGGTAGCTAGGATTATCAATTTTGATTCCTGGCTTTCATACAAGGATAAATTTCACCCTGCAAGCTGGTTTCTCTTTTTAGATACTGTTTCCCATTTACTTTAAAAAAAAAAGACTGAACGGTAACATAGGAAGTCTTACATCGGCTTGAATTAAACATTTGAATGAACTTCAGAAAGGTCATCTTAATTCAAAAAAATCTTCAAATCAAATCGAAAGTATATGAACAAATTATGTGCGTAGCAATTGGAAAGTTGAACTACTTCTTGATGCTGAGTTTGAGGATCAGTTTAGTGTAGATGCAGTTTGCCTATTATTACAGATTTTGTAGTTCATGAAATTTTTTGGATTTACTGTTTGAACTTCACAGTGAAATAAATAGTTCTTGCTTATAACTAACTTCAATTCCTTCTTTACAAATCCTGCCCCTTCTTTCCCATTGGCCAATTTATGTATGTAGATAAAACACAGGAAGTAACTGCTTACAGATCATAATGCTCTGTCTTTTTGAAAAGAAAACAGCTAATTAAATAGCTGTTAATTACTGATGGAGGCTACTTTTGAAGCCTGAAAAAGGGGAAGCGGGGGGTAGCTGTAAACAACTTTCGATGAAATGTTGCATCTTTCAGCCTCAAAACCTGAACCACCACCTGCTGAGAAGAAGCTTGAACTTAAAAGAGTCCTTCCAGACAAAACTGACTCTATTTCTTCAAGGAATGAAGAAAAAGGTAACATGTGCCTTCCTATTACTTAAAAAATTGTGCGCACTTTAAATTCAAATTGAATATTTAATAGCATTTATCTAAACTGTAGTGTAATTAAGAATAAGCAAGTGAAATTCCCTGCTATACCCTTATTTTTAGAGCATAGTTTTTATTTAAGCAAATGATGTACCCTTCCTTGATACTCTATTCAGAGTATAAAAGTTTTGAACTTGAATTGCTGTAATCATAGGATCCCTACAGCGCAGAAAGAGGCCATTCAGTCCAACAGATCTGAAACAATCCTCTGAGGAGCATCCCATTCAAACTCAACCCCCCCATTCCTATCCTGTAATCCTGTAATCCTGTAATCACCACAGCTAATCCACCTACCCTACACATTCCTGGACACTCTGGATAATTTAATGTGCCAGTCCACCTAACCTGCTTCTGGACTGTAGGAGGGAACTGGAGCACCTGGCGGAAACCAGTGCAGACGTGGGGAGAACGTGCAACTCGACACAGTCAGTCACCCGATGCTGTAATCGAAACTACGTCCTGATGCTGTGAGGCAGCAGTGCTAACCACCAAACTATTGTTCCATCCGTCCATTGCATTGGGCCTTTCCAATAGAGCAATAGTATTTTAGTTTGTGAAATAAATTTTAATCTGTTATATTCACCTCAAAGATTTTGTTGTAATTTCTTTGAGAAGATCAAAATGTGCTGCGTTAAGATTGTCTTGAATGCTGTAGAGAGGGTGCATCAGTTCCTTTTGCGTTTAAAAAAGGCAGCTGCTGCTGTGAACTGATCTTGTTTTTATTTGCCATGATCTAATCGTGCATTAGTTTCTCCACAGACATTTTTATGCACATGCTCACATGAAGACACAAATTTATTCTCTTCCCAGGCCTACCTCCCCCAAAAAAAGCATTCCGTTTTGTCTGATTTGAATGGAAATTGAAATTGAAGTTGCTGTTGTGTATTAAGTAAACATTCCCATCGTATGGACTAAATTGAAACTAATTTGCACTCGAATAAAACTTGTCTTTAATTAGGATTTAGTTCTGGAGAACAAAGAAGCAATACATCTGGGAAAGATTATGCAGTCCACCTCATTTAAATAATTTAAATCTCCCCTAAGTTTCTCAGTGTTCTCCCATTATTTTGCATAAGTTACTAGACAAATTTAACCTGAGCATTTTGTCTTTTTCTCAGCTTGATAACATCTCTTCTTTCAAGAGGGTGCCGCAACATTGGATTCAATATTCTCATTAATTTCAGAACCTTAATAACTTGGTGTGGTGGTGGGGATGAAAATTGACACACATTTCTTAATTTATTTGAATTATTTTTTTGAGAAACGAATGATTGCTCTTGTTTCTGTATGGCAACATGTACATTTCATAATTGTAGAGCAATGGAGCTTATGGCTCAGGAAATGATATGTACTTGAAATATGTTTGCATCCTGAACAATGTAGACTTAAACATGACTGGTGAAACTACAGTCAATGAAATTTTTTGCAAGCCCCGGTTGCGCATTTTACTTTGGTCAACTCTGATTTGTCCAAAATAATGTGTGACAGTGAAAATCATGCAGAATGAAAAGGTTGTGGTAAACCCACAGAAGGCAAGGAAGTAATGTTGCTGTCATAATTGTGTATTCTGCCAGGAAGTGGTTTGGCAGTACCCATAATCATGAAGAGTTTTTTAAAGAAATAGGTCAGAGTCTGAATGTCAACTTTGAACGTTCTTGAGAAACTGAGCTATGTTCCTTTTTTTTCTAAATTAGGACATAAAACGTGAAGAACAATAATGCCTCTTTGTTATGTTCTACCTTTGAATCCTATTTAGTAATTAATAATTCCATGTGTTGAGGGCCACTTTTGTGCTTTGACTAACAATTAATTAAGGCTATTTTATGATATTTGAATACTTCTCTTTGTTTTTTTCTGAGTTTCACTATAGTTAACTTAAATAACAGCTCAGTGGTTAGCACTGCTGCATCACAGCACCAGAGATCTGGGTTCGATTCCAGCCTCGGGTGACCGTCTGTGTGGAGTTTGCACATTCTCCCTGTGTCTGCGTGGGTTTCCTCCAGGTGCTCCGGTTTACTCCCACAGTCCAAAGACGTGCACGTTAGGTGGATGGGCAATTTAGCTTAGCCAACAGTGTCTAGGATGGGAAATGCAGAGAAAGAGTAGGGGGTGGGTCTGGGTAGGATGCTGTTTGTAGGGTTGGTGTGAATGAAATGGGCTGAATGGCCTGCTTCCACATTGTAGGGATTCTATGATTCCAAACCAGTATTTAAGAACAGGTGTTGACCATTTATCCCCCTGAGTTTGCACTGACCTTTTGTGATCATGATGAATGTACTTTTTCATTTTTGTTTCAAATGCAAGCGTGTTGCCCCTTAAAAGTTTTTGCTGTACTTGTTAAGTAAAAAACTATCAATTTGCAATTTAAAACTAATGAAGTTTGTCTCTCCTGCTTTCTATGATCCTTTGACAATGCTATGGCTTTATTTAGTTATACAGCACAGAAACAAACCCTTCAGTCCAACTCTTCCATACCAACCAGATATTCTAAATTATCCTAAATTAATCTAGTCCCATTTGCCAGCATTTGACTCTTTTCTCTTTAAACCCTTCCTATTCATTTACCCATCCAGATGGTTCTTAAATGTTGTAATTGTACCAGCTTTCACCATTTCCTCTGGCAGCTCATTCCTGCACCACCCTCTTCATGGAAAAGTTGCCTTTTGGGTCCCCTGTAAATCTTTCCCCTCTCACCTTTGGACGACTCTACCCTGGGAAAAACGATCTTGGCTATTCACCCTATCCATGCCCCTCATTATTTTATAAACCTGTATAAGGTCACCCCTCGGCCTCTGATGCTGTAGAGAAAATAGCCCCAGCCTATTCAGCTTCTCCCTCTAGCTCAAACCCTCCAATCCCAGTATCATCCTTGTAAATATTTTCTGAACACTTTCAGGTTTAATAACATCTTTCCTACAGAAGGACAACCAGAATTGAACACAGTATTCCAAAAGTAGCCTAACCAATGACTTGTACAGCCACAACATGACATCCCAAGTCATCTATTCAATTCATTGCCCAATAAAGGCAAACACACCAAATGTTACCTTCACTACTCTGTCTACTTTTGGCTCCACTTTCAAAGAACTATGAACCTTCATCCCAAGGTCTCTTTGTTTGGCAACAGTCCCCGGAACCCTACCATTAAGTGTCCAGGTCTTGCCCTGATTTACCTTACCAAAATACAACACCTCACATTTATCTAAATTGAACTATATCTGCCACTCCTCAGCTCATTGGCCCATCTGTTCAAGGTCGCATTATTCGCTGAGATTGCTACTACCTGGGGGTGTGTTTATTCTGAGGCCAATAATTAATCTGGTCATGTTTCACAATACTGAGACTAGCATTGCTTTCTGGTTTGTTCCAGAAGATGCACCTTAAAGAAACTACCTGAAAAGGATTCTATGAACTCCTTATCAAAGCTGCCATTGACCTTTATTATTTTTTTTCCAGATGATGTGTAATTAAAAACACCCCTGTGGTAATTGCAGTCTCTTTATCGCAAACACCCAATATTTATTTTTGTGTTCTACAAACCACATTATGGTCACTCAGTGGGAATGAAGATCACCACTCCTCGCAACTTCTTTCCCTTAATTGTCTTCATCTCCACACAAAAAGATTGTGTAAATCCTGATCTCCTGAACCAAGGTTATCTCCAGCTAGCGTGCCAATACTATCCTTCACTATCAATGATACTCCTCCACCCTTACCTAGCTTGCTATTCTTTTTGAATTTATATTCTGTCAATATTCAAGACCCAATCCTTGCCATGCAGCCAAGTCTCTGTAATGGCTTTCAGATCATACTACTTTTTTCAACCTATGCTATCAGTTACTTTGTTATAAATGTTAGAAGCATTTAGTTAGAGTCTTATCTTATTCCTTGGATTTTTTCTTATCTGTTTGTTACACAAGTAACATTGAGTTTTGACTGTTGAAGTGTTCTTACAATTTTTCTTCTCTATCCATTCCTGCCATTCTCTGACATTCACTTCCCATATTACTGTCTTGCTTTGATTCCAGCTTTTTGTCTGGTACCTCTACCCAAGCTTGATTCCTCCATTATTCTTTAGTTTAAAGCCCTAATAATATGGTTTGACAGACACTGTATGGCTCAGGTGATTGACTGTCTTGAAGGTACAACTTCCACTTTTTAACCTCTACTGATGCAGTACCTCATTAACTGGAAACCACATCTCTTCCACACATGTATTCATTTCACTTGTCTTATGTGCCCTCTGCCAATTGGTATGTGGCTCAAGTACTAATCCATAGAGTTTATTAACCTTGAGGTTCTGCTCAGTTTGGTCCTCTACTTATCATTCTGTCCAAGCAGAACCTCATTCCTTGTCCTATCAGTGCTGTTAGTATCTACGTGGACCACAACAACTGAAT
This sequence comes from Ginglymostoma cirratum, assembly GCA_024137785.1. Classification (NCBI taxonomy): domain Eukaryota; kingdom Metazoa; phylum Chordata; class Chondrichthyes; order Orectolobiformes; family Ginglymostomatidae; genus Ginglymostoma; species Ginglymostoma cirratum. The sequence continues at coordinate 19,431,106 of JAHRHZ010000073.1, forward strand.
CCTGTCCAGCTGGAGATGTTCTGAACCTTGGTATCAAGGTGGCAACAACCTCCGGTCTTGGGCTCTTTGCTGCCCTGAATAGTATCTAATTTACTATACAATCTTCTACAACCACAACTTTTGATCCATTCCACCCACCACCACTTCAGCAGCCTGTTGTACCCTGGCCTCATAGTCAGTTAGCTCATTCATCTTGCAGATTTCATGCTCATCCAAAAAAGATCAAAACATCTAAAACCTGTTGGGCCCTTACAAAGGTTGAGACTCCTGTCTCACTCTCATTCACACTCTCCTTTCTCTGACTAACTGAATCAGAAGACTATATTCTAAGAGGTGTGACTGTTTTCTGGTCCAAGTAACATTCCCTCTCGCTGGTATGTTGTAGTGTTGAGGTTTGGCATCCAGCTCTGGACCAAAGTTGCTTGAACTACAAACAGAGTGCAAGTGTGTTTGCGCTGGATTGTATTAGCTTCCAGGAACTCCCAGATATTGCAGCCATGAGGGATCGGCTGTCCTGCCATCTTTGATTTTATTTAAATCAGTTACTTTAATAATCTTTACATATTTTATTAATCTTACCATCTGTTCCTGTGCTTGAAAACAGAACAGATTTTAACCACTTACCAGATACTGAACAAACTTCCCTGTCGTTGAGTAGTAACCAATTCTAGACTGTCAACACTCTGCTCTTGAGTCCTCCTATCACTAGCTCTTCTAACTGGGGCAGCACAGTCGCTCAATGGTTAGCTTTGCTGCCTGACTGCACTTGGGACCTGGGTTTGATTCCAGTCTTGAGTGAGTATGAGGAGTTTGCACAGTCACCCTGTGGGTTTCTGTCGGGTGCTCTGGTTTCCTCCCGCAGTCCAAAGATGTGCGGGTTAGGATCGATTAGCCATGCTAAATTGCCCATAGTGTCCATGGATGTACAAGTTAGGTAGGTTAGCCATGGTTTAAAAAAAACGTAAGATTACAGGGATAGGGTAGGGGGGTGCAGTTGGGGCTGGGGCTGGACTAGATGGGGTGCTCCTCAAAGAGTTGGTGCAGACTTGATGGGATGAATGGCCTCTTTTTGCACTGGAGGAATTTTGTGAACTAATGCTGACTGCCTGCATATATCCTTTGTTTGCTCACTGATCTAACTGGTGCTGATGGCCTCTGTGTCATCTTTTTGCTTGCTAGGATGCAACTCCAAAGTCTGCCCATTGTAGTCTAACTAGAGTTTGGGAAACCAAAAGTAAGGAAGTTAATAGTTCATCTCCAACTGCCGTTATTTTGAGGTCATCATTCCATTAACCTTTTTCATTACTTTTTGTACTTGTTCATTAGCTCTTAATGGTTTGTGTATTGGAATTGCAAATTTCTGTGCTCTTCTCAGTTTCTAAAGTAGACAATCTCTCAATTGACTTAATTTAGCATGTTTTTGCCTTTTCACTTAAGCTGTCTGGAAATGTTTGCAATTGCTTCTGTCTTAAGTGATTTGTGTCTCTCTCTTTTTCTCTCTCGCCCCCACCCCCCCAAAATTGTTGTTTGACGCTAATCACGGAAATAGCACTTCTAAGTGGCTGCTCTGTGTGTTTACAATGCATACCTTGTTATTCCATTTGGTTTTTTATATATGGGCACTGGCCAACTAATCCATGCTTGTCGCTGTTTATACAGTATCTCTTTTAGTGAATGAGGCTGGGGAAGTAATAATTGAAAACCAGGAAATGGTAGAGGAGTTGAATAAATACTTTGCATCAGTCCTCACAGTAGAAGACACTTTTCCAAAATTGTTCAAGGGGCAAGTGGAGGAAATAAATATAATAACTACCACTAAAGAAAATCTGCTAGTTGTTAAACACTGACATATCTCCTGGATCTGACTGGATGCATGCTAGGATATTAAAAGAAGTAGCTATAGAGATAATGCACTGGTAGTAATCTATCAGAATCCTTAGCATCCCAAAGGATTTGAAATCCGACAATGTAACACTTGAGTTTTTACAAAGGGAAGGAGACGAAAAACAAGTAACTGTTGCTCGTTAGCTTAAAGTGTTGTTGGGAAAATGCTAGCAACTATGATGAAGGATGTAATAGCAGAGCATTTAGAAATACACATGAGTAAGAAGGCTCAGCATGGCCTCGTGGAGTGGAAATAATGCCCAACAAATGTACTAAAATTCTTTGAGGAGGTAACAGGTAGGGTAGAACACAGGATATTTGAATTTTCAGAAGATTGTTTGATAATTACCACATATTAAGCTCCTTAACAAGATTAGAGCCCATGTAATCAAAGTTAGTATCTTAGAGAGGATTGGATAACGAATAGAAAACAAAGTTGGGATAAGACGGTCAGAGAAGGACGGCATTTTCAGGATCAGTGCTGAGGCCCCATTTATTTATAATTTATCTTACCCGTTTGAATGAGGAAAGTGAATGTACTCTTGCCAAGTTTGCAGATAATGATGGTGGGAAGGCAAGTGGTAAGGATGACATACAGAGTCTGCTGAGGGATGTCGATAGATTAAGTACATGGGCAAAAACTTTGCTGATGGAATATCATGTGGAAAGTATGAGGTCATGCAATGGGGCATACAGAACAGAGGAATTTAGGAGTCGTCATCCATGAATCACAAAAAGCTAGCATCCAAGTTTAATGGGTAAAAGGGAAGGCAAGTAGAATGTTGGCTTTATTTCAAGAAATAGAGTATAACCATAAGGAAGTCAGGCAAAAAAACTATTCCAGCGCTAGTCAGATCACAACTGAATACTTTGAACAGTTTTGGGCCCCCTATCTAAGAAAAGAAAAGGTGAGATTGACTGGTATTGGAGGCAGTCCAGAGAAGGTTCATAAGGCTGATACTAGGTACGGAGGGACTGTGTCATGAGGGAGGTTCGAGTAGGTTGGGCCTGTACTCATTGGAATAATGAAGAATGAGAGGAGTTCTTATTGAAACATAAAATTCTGAGGGGGTTTGACAGGGTAGATATGGAAATGTTTTCTCTTATGGGAGGGTCTAGGAGGAATTTATGTGAGAGTAGTGAAACTGTTGAATTCATTACCACACAGGGTGCTGTTGAGGCTGGATCATTATCTCAGTCTTGCATGTACTTAGATATTTTAATCAGTTAGGGAACTGAGAGTTATGAGGACAAGGCAGTAAAGTGGAGTTGAGGATGATCAGATCAGTCATAATCTAATTGAATGGTGAGGTTGTGTCAGTGGGCTGAATGGCCTACTTCTGCTGCTACATCTTATAGTCTCAAAGACAAACAAAAGCAAAAATTATTTTCAAGAGACATGTGAAGGCAAAATTTGAGTTCTGCATGACCAGAGCAAAGAGTAATTCTCTGCTAGTTTTCAGTTGAGTGAAACCTTCTGCAATCAATACGACAATGTGTGACATTTTGGCTTTGCAAATGCTAAAGCATTTGTTATTTGTCTCGATGCATTGAGATCACACTTCATGCTTTGCTAGACATTGGACTGGAGGAGTAAATGTTAAACTTTGCACCTCTTTTACTTGAGGGTCAGAATGACCTTGTTAAAATTCCAATGTCTTCAAATAACATTGGAATGGTCAGAACTGTGGAAGGGTACTTGGAGTTGTTTGCTTAATCCTGTGTGTAGGAATGGTTATATTCCATTGTACCCTAGCGTTCCTTGCAATTTTTTACCTAGGATTTATCTGTACCTTTAATTTTACCCTAATGCTGACTTGTTCTCTCTCATCTTTTGAAATCTTGGTCCCTAGAAGAACCTTTATTTTCTCTCATTGTGGTTAATCTCCCAATTGGGCCATGTCTTTAGTTCCTCAAATCCAAGGATGCAGACTTGAGCAAATTCCTTGTCTATTGGATTCAGATAGCCACTATCCGATCTGGCTGGAGCATCAAATATTTTCTTCAAAAAGCACTCACTACACAAAATCACCCTGGAGAGCAAAAGGAAAGTCCAATGTAATTTTGTCTGTACTAAATCTTTATTAATCATTGTTTCTTTATCTCTGTTCTTTCCATCATCAATATCAACAAGGAGCTCAATGACAAGCCTCAGGAGGATTGTCTGACTCCTGATTCTGGTGTGTCTTGCCCACCTAACCAAATGTTCCCCAGTCATTCTATATCTTAGTCATGGACCTGCTTTTCTTACTTCTCTCACTTCACCTGCTGCATCCCCTGCAAATCCTCAGCTAATCTTGCACTTGATACCAAGTCGTTTTTGCTTCAAAAATAGCTAAAATTGTAAATGTTACCTCCTTCTCAAATGCAATATTGTCCATCTCTCGTTCAATGCTGTACTTACCATTTTCTGTTTAAAAACAGCACCTTCCATTACCCGCAAATAATGCCCATTGCAATTTTTTTTCCCTATTGTTGCAAGTGTGGACCTATATATATTTTACTGTATGTTTGGATCTTTATGGTCGGGTTTCTGCCCTAATGTGACAGTGAACTGGTCCTAACAAAAGCCACAAGCAATCTTGGTAAATTATCTTTCCTCCTTTCTGCACTTTTAAAATAATTGATTGCACAACGATTTTCCAGTGCTTATCTTCTGTTACCAAGGTTTACCACGCTATTGGGATCTGTTAATTAAATACATTATTTCAATCTTTGTTTTAATGCAACTCAAAACTGATGTATTTCCTTGAAGAGGTGGTCTTGATATCTGCTGACTTTAATATTGGGTGCATTCTGCATGACTTCAGATTATCAAGAGAATTAAAATAAATGACCAACTGGACTCTCCCCTTTGTGATTGACTCAATCCTTTCTTGCGTATTGTGATTTTAAACTTATCTGTAGAGAAACAAAGGGTAAAAACATTCATGAATCTCCCAAAGTAAAATTCTAGAATACTGACTAAACAAGTTGAGACGTACATTACCCCTGACAAGTTTCTAAAAACATCTTTTTTGAGGAAACAGTAATTTATTATGACACTTCACTGAGCTAATCCCATTATCATTCTGACTGCTCTCATGTTCATAGACTTTGGAGAAAAATGTCTCAAGTTCCCTGTACTTAAAATTTAAAAGGATATTTATTCCAGCTAAAATAATTATGCAAATCTGTGGACATGTTCATTCACATCTGATACCAATGACTAAGTACATCTTTCTATTAAAGGGAATCTAGCGATTGCAATGCTAATGATTTGATCCACACAGGAGGTGGTCATGGAACCGCAATATTATGAAAATATCTTTTAAACAGTTTAGCAGCACTCCTTGTGACTTTAAGCTTTTAGTTTTCAGCGTCACAATGAACTAAATTAGCACAAGACGCAAAAACAAAAATATTTCTTGTGTCATTTGAGCTTAAGGCTCATTAACATATTATTACTAATTCCCAATTCTTTTTTGTTATGCTTGTGGAAGATTGATGGATTAGTTTTGTCATCATGCAGCAGCTGGAATAAATATGGACTGATGGATGAAGGACAGATTTCATGCATGTGTAAGAATATGAGCTGAAAATGTGGAACCAGATGAAACTGGTAAATAATAACACACAGTGGTAACCTAGTGACTGAACTGTTCCTCCATGGAAGAGTGATTATGCAAGAATACTAAAACTAACGTAGAATCGACTGTGACATGTGAAACTGTATGAGTTTCAGGAAGTCAGATTCGATTTTGTTGCTCATCAATCCTCGCCTGACCTGTATTTGCTACTTTCCTCATCACTACAGTTCTGTTTGTGTTTAAGAGCTGAACCCAGAATGTAGTGATTTTTCTTGGAGTTGTACTTTGAATGAAGAACAAGATCCTTATTTTGGTCTGCATTTTCGATCAAGGGCTTAAAAAACTGTAAAGAAGCTCCTTGTTGTATAAACTGGGTACTGTAATTCCACATGGTCTCAATAGCATTACATTAATATTCACTTCCTTCACCACCAACACAGAATGGCAGCAAAATGTACCATCTACAAGATGTAGTCCAGCAACTTACCAAGACTCCTTAGACAACACCTTAAACATCCTTGATCTCTGCTACCTAGAACTATAAGGGCATCAGACAAATGACTGCAAGTTCCCTTCCAATCCCCCAACACAATCCTGACTTGGAAAGCTATCATAATTTTTTCCTGTTGTTGAGTCAAAATCTTGGACCTCCTTAACACAGCACAGTGTATATAATAACATTGCAAGGAACTGCAGTGGCTCAAGAATGCAGTTCATCACCACCTCCTCAAAGGCAATTAGGAATGGACAGTAAATGCTGGCCTACTGGCGACACCAACATTTCATGAATGAATGAGAAAACAATGCATTTTCTGAAGAGTCAACCGACTAACATGCTAGTGAGATGAGGCCACTTGTAACTCCAGCTGACTTGAGTACATGCAAATGAACAAAAATGGTGAATTTCAATTTATTTTGTAATGCTCTTTGTGATGCAGAAAGTAACAAAGCACACCACACGTTCTGTTGGCATTTAAATATTTATTTTTATTATATATAAATATATATAAATTTATATATAAGTATGTATATATATTTTATTAAATATAATATTATATTTAAATAATTTGTCTAATGCTAAAGTAATAAGAGAATCCTAAATCCATCCTCCTGTCTGACTTCATTCCCAAATCCCTCAGACTATCCGTTACCCTCTGCCATTTATTTTTTGGCCTATTTGAAGAATTAAGTCTTAAGAATTCTGAATCTGACTTCTCAATGTTATTTTACAGCATAGACCAAAAATCCATTTCAGCCCAAATAGTTGAAAATCTTGAAATGTGATAGCAAGTTTGTGCTGCAGGTCTACACTGTCTGAAGAACAGTTTACACTTATGATCCTGCAACGAAGTTATATCAGACTTGAAATGTTAACTTCGTTTCTCCCTACAGATGCTGCCAGATCTTCTGAATTTTTCCCACACTTTGTTTTTACAATTTCAGCATCCGCAGTACTTTGCTTCTGTTTTTGCATAAACTGCTTTCCTTGATTTGCCGATGTGCAACAAAAAGGGCCTGTAGGAGGGCCAGATGTAAAAATAAAGTCTCAAACCTCAATACTGATATCAGAGCCTTAAAACAAATCACTGTCAGCAAAATAAGTTCTAAAGTATACTTTTGTAAACACCCTCAGGATTTACCTTTTACAGCTGGATTTTAGATTACAAAGGGGAAATGGATGTGGGGGTAACACTATATTTTGTTCTCAGAAGAGAGAATAATTCTCGTGGGCTTGTCTATTTGCCAAAACGCCCATAGATTGGAGTAATTGATAAGTAAACTTCGAGTATAGCAGTACTGTAAGTGACGTCTAACATACACAAATCGGTTACAATGTCACCCTTTGTCATGCACAAGGCCATTTATCGTGCTTCAATCTAAGTTTTGTCAAATATCAATTGGGGAAATATGCTTTGGAAAAACTTGTAAACTTGTATGTGTTTAGCTCGTTCATTTCAAAAATTAAGCAGAACCTGGCGATTCAGCCCTTGAGATAAAAGGTACTGCAGATGCTGGATAATCCGAGATAACAAGCATGGGGCTGGATGAACACAGCCGGTCAGGCAGCATCATAGGAGCAGGAAAACTTGACGTTTCGGGCCTAAACCCTTCTTCAGAAATGGGGGAGGGGAAGAGGGTTCTGAAATAAATAGGGAGAGAGGGGGAGGCGGATAGAAGATGGATAGAGGAGAGGATAGGTGGAGAGGAGGCAGACAAGTCGAAGAGGCGGGGATGGAGCCAGTAAAGGTGAGTGTAGGTAGGGGGGTAGGGAGGAGATAGGTCAGTCGAGGGAGGACGGACAGGTCAAGGGGGCGGGATGATGTTAGTAGATAGGAGATGGGGGTGTGGCTTGAGGTGGGAGGAGGGGATAGGTGAGAGGAAAAACAGGTTATCCGTTACATTGATGACTGCATCGGCGCCGCCTCGTGCTCCCACGAGGAGCTCGAACAGTTCATCCACTTCACCAACACCTTCCACCCCAACCTGAAGTTCACCTGGACCATCTCCAACACTTCTCTCTCCTTCCTGGACCTCTCTGTCTCCATCTCGGGCAACCACCTAGAAACCGATGTCCATTTCAAGCCCACTGACTCCCACAGCTACCTGGAATACACCTCCTCCCACCCACCCTCCTGCAAAAATGCCATCCCCTATTCCCAATTCCTTTGCCTCCGCCGCATCTGCTCCCAGGATGAGACATTCCACTCTCGTACATCTCAAATGTCCTCATTCTTCAAGGACCGCAACTTCCCCCCCCACGATGGTCAAGAACGCCCTCGACCGTGTCTCCCACATTTCCCGGAACACATCCCTCACGCCCCATCCCCGCAATAATAACCAAAAAAGAGTCCCCCTCGTCCTCACATACCACCCCACCAACCTCCGGATCCAACGCATCATCCTCCGACACTTCCGCCATCTGCAATCAGACCCCACCACCAAAGACATTTTTCCCTCCCCACCCTTATCTGCCTTCCGGCGGGACCACTCCCTCCGTGACTCCCTTGTCCGCTCCACACTCCCCTCCAGCCCCACCACACCCGGCACTTTTCCCTGTAACCGCAGGAAGTGTTACACCTGCCCCCACACCTCCTCCCTCACCCCAGTCCCAGGCCCCAAGAAGACTTTCCACAACAGGCAGATGTTCACCTGCACATCTGCCAATGTGGTAGCTGTACCCGTTGTGGCTTCCTCTACATCGGGGAAACCAAGCGGAGGCTTGGGGACCGCTTTGCAGAACACCTGCGCTCGGTTTGCAACAAACAACTGCACCTCCCAGTCGCGAAGCATTTCAACTCCCCCTCCCATTCCTCAGATGACATGTCCATCCTGGGCCTCCTGCAATGCCACAGTGATGCCACCCGAAGGCTGCAGGAACAGCAAATCATATTCAGCCTGGGAAGCCTGCAGCCCAATGGCATCAATGTGGATTTCACAAGCTTCAAAATCTCCCCTCCCCCAACCGCATCCCAAAACCAGCCCAGCTCATCTCCACCTCCCTAACCTGTTCATCCTCTCACCTATCCCCTCCTCCCACCTCAAGCCACACCCCCATCTCCTATCTACTAACATCATCCCGCCCCCTTGACCTGTCCGTCCTCCCTCGACTGACCTATCTCCTCCCTACCCCCCTACCTACACTCACCTTTACTGGCTCCGTCCCCGCCTCTTCGACTTGTCTGCCTCCTCTCCACCTATCCTCTCCTCTATCCATCTTCTATCTGCCTCCCCCTCTCTCCCTATTTATTTCAGAACCCTCTTCCCCTCCCCCATTTCTGATGAAGGGTTTAGGCCCGAAACGTCAAGTTTTCCTGCTCCTATGATTCAGCCCTTGAGCCTGCTCTGCCCTGTGTTCTAGAACTGTCCACAATACGTGAGGTACATCTTCACCAAGATCCTATATGTCTTGTGATAAAGGAAAATCGACATACAATTTGTCTTCCTGATTCCTGGCTCTCTGGAGAGAATAGAGATATTTGTTACTGATGCTAGAAAAATATGCACTAACACACATTGGACTCAAAATGTTGATTCTGATTCACTCTCCACAGATGCAGTCAGACTTGATGAGTTTCTCCAATACTTTCTGTTCTACCTCCTCAGAAGCCAAGATGTTTTTCCTTGGGTGGGGTAGTCCGATACTAGAGGGCATAGCTTTAAGGTGGGAGGAGAAAGATTTAAAAAGAGACTTGAGGGGCACCTTTTTCACGTAGAGGGTGGTGTGTGTATGGAACGAGCTGCCAGAGGAAGTGGTGGAGGCTGGTACAATTACAACATTTAAAAGGCATCTGGATGCATATATGAATAGGAAGGGTTTAGACAGAGATATGAGCCAAATGCTAGCAAATGGGACGAGATCAGTTTTGGATATCTGGTTGGCGCAGATGAGTTGGACCGAAGGGGTCTGTTTCTGTGCTTATAACTCTGACCGTTCTGCCATGAAGTATTCATAAAGTGACTCTTCTTTTTTTTCCCTGCATGTTAATTAACTTCCATTATGATTAAGTCAGATGAAGTGAGGTTAAAAGAAATAAACTTTTTAATGTGGTTACCTATTATGTATTTATCCAACAATGTCCAGCAAGGTTCTAATTCGCCAACAAATAATCATTCTGTGTTCTGTTTCTAGAGAAATAAATCTTGAAAATGATGCTGTTTCCAGGAAAAGAAAACTTGCAACATTAACCTGTTCCTGTCTATTCATTAATTAATAAATCGATAGCAACTTAAGAGCAGAAGTTGGCTGTTTGGGCCTTGACAGTTCCACCTTTTGATCAGAATGTGGCTGATCTTGTTGTGGTCTCAAGTTCCCTTTCCTCTCTGCCCCTCAAACAACCCTTTCTATCAAAAGTCTAATGTTTCCATCAATGAAGTAAATGATTTGGTGTGGACTGCTTTCTGGGGAAGAGAAGTTTACAGACTGAGCTGAAAGAAACCTATCCGCTTCATCTCTATCTTGAAAGAGGAAATCCTTTATTCCTAAAATGTGTCCCTTTTAGTTCCAAGTCTTCCCCGCAAGAGGAAATATCCTCCCATTAACTACCCTATGATGTCCATTTGGGATCTTACTTGTTTTGTTAAGATCATTTTGCATTCTTCCAATGGAAAAAGAGACTGCTTGACCTTTCTTTATCCCTTAAGCCCTTCATCTCAGAAATGAGTCAAATGAGCCTTTTCTGAATGGCTTGTAACTCTTCCTTGATAAAGGAGATGGGGACCAAAACTGAACACCACTGTCGATTTGTGGTTTAACCAGTACCCTGTGTAGCTGCAGTAAAACCCCCTACTCTTCTGTTCCATTGCCCTATAACAGACACAAATCTACTGTCTTCCTTATTACCTGCTCTGCCTGTGTACTAATCGTTTGTGATTCATGTACTAGGACACCCAAATCGCAGTGTGCCACTGAGTTCTGTAAGCTCTCTCTATTTAAATAGTATGCTGCTTTTGTGATCTTCCTGCTAAAGTGGACATGTTCACATATTCCAACATCATACTCTGTCTGCCACATTTACCTACTCACTTACCTATCTATATCCATTTGTAAGCTCTTCATCCTTTCTTGACATGTTGCTCTCCAACCTAAAATAGTATGATTGGAAATGTAACTACCATATAATTATCTCCTTCATCCAAGTCATTGTCGATTACATATAGTTAAGGCCCCAGTATTGATCTCTGTGGCATTATGCTATTAACAGTTTGCCACCCTGGAAATAAACCACTCATCCTTACACTCCCTGTTACCTAATTATTTCTATATCCAAGCATGATTTCACTTTCAAAATGCCATGGTGACACTACCTGATCCCATATGATTTTCTAAGTATCCTGTTGTCGTATTGGATGTTAGCAGTTTCCTTATGAGAGATGTTAGGTTAACTGGATGAAAGTTTGCTTTTCTCGTTCTTTCTCCTCTCTTGAACAAAGTTGTTGCATTTGCTTTTTGCTAGTCCACTGAGAGACTTCTAGAATATAAATAAATCCAAGTTTCTGAATTTAAACTTTTGCCATTGATAAATGCTAAGTTCATGAACATATTTCATGGAATGTTGATGTTTATTTGAATCTGAGGACAACAATTTGGATTACAGCTGGAGAGAGATGAAATTTTATGCAGTCTTTATTTTTCCTCTGCACAGATGATCAGAAGCCAACGAAACCAACGGCCCCAATGGTACCACCTAAAAAACCCAACCTCCCTTTGAAAGGTCATCCTGTTAGAACATCTATGCCGCCTAGACGACCAGAGAAACCCTCAGTGCCACTGCCTTTACCCAAGTAAGATTAATTTTCTGAAACTATGCTTTATTGTCGGAATTGTGAATATATTTTGGGTTGAAGTAATAAATAATAATAAGTCCATTATTGAAGACATTTATTAGTTTTAACATTGAGGAAGATAAATTTATGGTTACACCATCTAAAAACCTAAAATCTTAAAAGGATAAATGTTACATTAAAAGAGCTTATTAGAAAAACCGATAGGCTTCAAATGTTTTGTCAACTCATTCCTCCTTTTGTTGGCTAAAGGGGGGTTAGCTAGCTCAGTTGGCTGGAAAGCTGACTTGTGGTACGGAGTATCACGAATATCTCCACTCGCCGGAGGCACAGTGACCTTCAAGTTAAACCACTATCAGTCACCTCTCCCTAATGACAAACTAACCTTATTTTTACCTATTATATGTGGAATGAGTGAATGTGTAAAACAAGGTGCACATAATGGCAGATTGGGATATGAATGAGTTCTTACTGCTGACTGATCAGACAATTGAGTTTGCATTAAATTTGTTCATGTTCCCATTCTTGCTGCTGATTTAGCTGATGAAAGGATGTTTCTTGACTAGGACTAGGGATATTAATAATCTGATTAACCACTCATTGTTATCCTGGGCTTAGGTACGAGTTACAGTTGACTAGAGATGTAAATACTGTACCTGCAAGAGCAGTAGAAAGGTTTGAAATGCTGCCATGAATATTTCTGCTAATTCCCCAAAGTAGGGAATGCTGGATGGGAGACTGGCCCTTTGCCTTGATGAGTCCAACTCCATCAATTCTGAAGAAACACCATCCAGCCCAATTAATCAACGGCTATTACACTTTAGCCATTCATTCGCTTTAGCACCATTCCACAATGGCGAAAGTGTGTATCACCTAAAAGTATACTATAGCAACATGGTAAGCTTCCTCCAGCACCTTCCCAACCTGCAACTCCTATCACCCAGAAGGTCAAAGAGAGCAGATGCATAGGAAGACCACAAGGGCAAGTTGCTGTCAAAGTTATGCATGTCCTGATATAGAGCCATACCACTACAGGTAGTTCCGCTATAACGCGTGTTTTGTTAACGTGAATTGGCTGTAACGCAATTGATGCATAGTTTGGATAAAGCAAACTTCTGTACAGGTACAGCAATTTTTCTATAGTGATTTCCCTAAAATGCGATTTGCTATGGTGATTTTCGAGAGCGTGAGGTCACACAAGAACACAACTATTGCAATTTAGGACAACTACCTGTATTTGTTTACTGTCACTTGATTAAATTTCTGGAGTTCCCTTAACAGCACTGGGGCCTGATTACCCGGGATAGACTGGGGTTCCTCAAAAAGATAGCTCACCACCATCATCTCAAGGATAGTTTGGAATGGGCAAAAAATGCTGGTCTTGCCAGCGATTCTCAGACTACCATGAAATTATTTTAGAAGACATGCAGTCATGTGTATTATGTTATTCCATGGGAAGGAATAAGTGCTAATTATTTAGCATTCCTAGCCTGCATGTTAGCTCTTCTGCATTTTGGACCACCTTGTGCAAACCAAGTCCTACCATTTACTACATCTACTTAACATGTTCAAGTGACAAGCTAAATCCTTGTTAAAATAATTTATTGACTCTTGCTTCAACTAAGAGTTGTAGCAGAGAAACAAAGAAACTCTGGTAAAACTTTAATAAGTAGGTGACACCTGAATTAGAGTACTTTGTCAATCTCTGTACATCAAACTTAAGGAAGGACATCAGAATTTTAGAAAGACTTGGAAGATATTTACAAGAGCCATTATATGGAATAGGAACTTCCGTTATATTAAGAGACTAAAGGTGCTGAATTTCTACATTGTCGCAAAGGAGGTTGAGGAGAGAGTGACCACCAAGACCTGAGGCTTCTGGAAATGGAAGAGTATTGAGGCCTGTGTGGAGCTTACCAGCAGCTTCACAGCTGTACGGCTCAGAGGGAACATTGGTTATGAATTACTGCTGTTCTCTGGCCTTTTAATTAATGACTCTTTTCTGTTTGAACAATCTTCAATCATCTGATGCCCTCCCGAATGCAGCAAATGAAACTGCCCTGCTACGCTTCCAAGCAGTATGTTCCAGACCCAAACTACGTGCTGTGTGGAAAACAGAAATTGCTGGAGTTCTGTTCAGATCTGTTCTGAGGAAGGATCAGTGGATTTGAAACATTAATTCTGCTTTCTCTACACAGATGCTGCTAAAACTACTTCTCTTACAATTTATGTTGTTGTTTCAGATTTCCAGCATCCACTGTTCTTTGTTTTATCATTATATTAATGTTTGGGAAAGTTCTTTTTTCCCTTACATCACACTTGCTTCTCTGGCAAATTACCTTAATCTGTGCCTTTTTGTTCTCAATCATTTAATAAGAGCGATCATGTTCTCCCCATCTACTCTGTCCAGCTCCACGTGATCTTGGAAAGTTCTAATAAATCTCTCAACCTTTCCTTTTAAGGAAAACAATCCTAATCTCTTCGATCTATTTTCACAACGGAACCATTCTTGTAAAGCTGTTTTACACTATCCAATGCATTCACATTCTTCCTGAAGTATGGTGCCCAGAACTGTACCCATTACTCTAGTAGAGATCTTGCTAATGTCTTATACAAGTTCAGTATAACCTCCTTAGTCCATATTCTGTGCCCTTCTTAACAAAACCAAAGATACTGAATCCTTTAACTGCTTGCTGTCCCTAACTTGCTTCCATTAATGGTTTACACCTCTGTCCACTGGAGTCTTCCTGTTCCTGCACACGCCTTTAGGGTTGTGTCCTTCATTTTGTATTCCCTCACCATGTTCTTTGTACCAAAATGTATCACCTCACACTTCTCCACATTGAACTTCATCTGTTTCCTAACTATGTCCCCCTTTTGACTTTGTCATTTTTTGAGTTTTACACTGTTCACCTCACAGTTCGGAATGCTCCAAGTTTGTATCATCCTTAGACTTCAAAATTGCCCCCTGCACACCAACATCTAGATTATGAATATATACCAAGAAAAGCAAGTGTTCCAAAACTGATCCCTCAGGAACTCCATGACAAAACTTACTCCAACCTGTAAAATATCTTTGTATCCTATTCCTCAGCCATTTTTTAAAATCCGTATCACTACTGTTCCTTTTATTCCATGAGCTGGCACCATATTGACTGACTCTTGGAATTGAAAATCCTAATCACGGTTTTGTATAAGTTCAGTGCTAACTCTATAGATTTGTAAAAAATTTCTGTGTATGAAAACGTCAAGTACTTTATTTGTATTTTTTAAATGTCTTTGGCAAGATTGTACTGCCACTTTTCTTGACTCTGTATCTGTTCACCAGGTCCTATTTGCCCTAATTAAAGCATTGCTATTTTTGTATCTTCTTTCCCTAACCTTGCAATGTTTACTTGTATCCATCCACTGTCTTTCGGAGTACACATTATTTGTCATGCTTCCCAATGGGAGGCCCTTACAATTTTTCAGTTCTTGAATCCAAACCAGATACGAAATTAATGGTGTTTACAGTTTGACATAAAAATAATCTGTACAAAAATTTAAGAAGAAAATTTCCCTTTAAGGTGTGAGAGCGTTAGAGCTGTAGCTGACTATTCCACACCCACTCTCTGCTCCAAGCTCATAAAAATATTGTGTTTGGTAGAGTTATATCAGACTTCACTAAGTGACTCGTCCTAAAATTTTAGGGGGAAGATAATTCTCAAAGGATTTTTATCTGGCAATTTTGTATGTGTCATTGATGAACTGAAATCCATCTTTCACGGCCAGCTATCTACGCTAATCTGTGAGGCTTGTTCTTGCAACAGCCAGGCCAAGCAAAATCTGTAAATTCATATTATTTTGTAAATCTCCTAAATTGAAATGATTGTTGATAATATCAGTAAATGTATATCCTAGATGATCTCCTTCGCTATGCCATTCTTTAAAATTGCTTCCAATTAACACTTTTTAAAATACTATCATTTTGAAAGGAATGTCAACTGTAAGATTACACTTTAATTAGCTTCTTAAAGACATATAAACAATGGCCAAGAGGAGGCCTTTGAGTCTCTCAATTCTGTTCTGTTATTCAGTAAGATCATGGTTAATCTGTTTATAACCTTAAATCCACATTTGTCTATTCCTGATAACCTTTCACAATCTTGCTAAAGAACAATCTATCCACCAGTCTTTAAAAATGCTAAAAATTAACACTGAAAAAAAGTCCTATCAGTCTGAAAACATTAATTGTTTCTCTTTCCACAGATGCTACCAGACCACCTGAGTTTCTCCAGCACTTTTTAAATATAATTTCGAGCATCCACAATATTTTGTTTAGTGTCTGGGAGTTACCTTCATTATATTCCAATCCAACAGGACCTTCCCCAATTCAAGGGTGTTTCAGGAACTTTTCTTTTAAAGAAAGCTGAACTGTATCACTAGCTGTTTCTTTTCACATTTCAGATAAAGTCCATCAGGATTCAAGGACTTGTCAGCTCACAGCTCCAACAGTTTACTCAGTGCCACTTTTCTAAAGATTGTAATTTTCCCGAGTTCCTCCTCTCTTCTATTACTTGATTTATAGCTGCTTGTAAGATGTTACTTGTACTCTCTACAGTGAAGACGATTGAAAAGTACCTGTTTATTTAATCTGCCATCTCTTCGGTTATTAATTGTTCAGACTCACTTTCTACAGGTCAAATGCTCACTTTTATAAATATTTAAAAATGTTAGCAAAACTCTTACTTGCTTTATATCTTTGGCTAGCTTTTCTTCTACTCTAGTTTTACCCTCCTTATTAATTTTGTGAACATTCTTCATTGTCTTGTATATTCTGTCCATTCTTCTGATCTGTCATTTGTCTTTCCATAATTGTGTTTTTTCTTTAGGTTGTTACCGTCCTTAACCCCTTTTCTAGTTAACCACGAGTGATCAATCTACCCCTTGGAAATTTCTTAATCTTTGGAATGCATCTATTCTGTGTACTCTGAAATAATCTCTGAAATGTCTGCCACTGCATATATGCTAACGTATCCTTTAGCCTAATTTGCCAATCCATTTTAACCACTTATTTATTTATGCTGTAATAATTACCCTTATTTAAGTTTTTAAGAGTCTCAGATTCTTTCCTCTTTCCCTTCTTCCTTGAGTACTTATCAGAAAGTATTCAAACTCTTATATCACATTGAATCTGATTACGATTTACTATTTCAAGGATGGATTATCGAGATAAAATAGCCTGGAATTTCCCAATGCCAATTACATTCAGTGGAGGGTTTTACTCCAGTGTATTGGTCTGACAGAATATATATTCTCATCTGTCAACAATATTTTGCATCTCTCAATCAAAACAATTTAAATAGTTTTAAAAGTCAAAATTTGAGAATGAATCCATTGATGTACACATCACCGTGGTACAATTGGTTAAACACTAAGCTACACAAGTATGGAAAGTTCAAAGCTGGTTGATTTTATTGAATAAAGTTTGGTGACTCCAACTGTTTTGGGCTTAATTTTCTAGTTGCATGACCTCCCTCCCATATACCAGTTGGACAGCTTATTGACACTGACTAAACATATGTGAGTAGAATGATTACTAATCTGAAACTTGCAGAATTGTGAAATTTTCCTCTATTCAATCATTAGCAAATGCTGCACCACAATGATTCCATAGTTTTTTTTTGTGGGGAAGTACAGTACTGCGACACTTGTTCTCAACTATTGCCTTTCAAATTTGGAAAGATGAATTATGGTTGATTGAAATATCGTGATTGTCATGTGGATATAATTGGAGAATAAGTTCATCTGCAGTTTTTAAGGTTGTACTGAAACAGAAATACAGTGCAATCATGTTTAGCTCCCATTTCTGAGCAGCAAATTCTTTTACCCTCCCTCTCCACTTGGCTTGTCGAGGTAGTCATGTTGATTAATAGTTCTTCAATTAATTTCTATATTCCTAAAAAGAGAGACAATTGCAGATTTTCATCCTGCATTCCTTAGAACTAGGGCACAAGAAATCAAAGTTAGAAAGGGAACAATAAATTTCCATAGCTTACAAAAAGGCTGCAAATTCTCCTGGACAAATAAGGGTGCAGGTAGGTATTTGACAGATCAATCTGTTTTGCTAAAAAGTGAACCTGCCCTGGAAACATAATTTTGGCAGCCCCCATTTTCAATTAGTTAATCTATGAATGATTTTGGTAATTAGATTGGCACTTTAGGCAAGTGAACTATGGCGTCATGACATGTGTGAAATCACAGTGTAATTAATGATATGACTCTGACATGAGTGAGAGTGAAGACATCAATCCAGAATGAGCACATGAAGAGAGAGCTCTGACACTGTAGTACAGAACTGTATTTGATAACCTACAATGTACATGTGTAAACAAAGGAGCATTACTGTCAATAAGGTGGTGAAGAGCCTTATGTAGAGACAAAGAGCAGCCTCAGAGACGATCTACGTACAGACTCACGAGCATGGAATTACTATGTGTAAATTTCAGTATTAGCTTTAAACACAAGATAAGATGTAAACTGGCTGGTCGTATCCCACACTTTTTGGATTGCAATGGAAAAAGCTGGTCTGGCCTCAATGGACCAAATTACCACCACCTGTGTCACTGAAACGACTTGAGTATGAAGACACTGTGACCGTGTCATCAAGCTTCTTCCATAGATGACTATGATCGACTATATGATATGCTCAACTATATGATAAATTGTTTAATAATTTCTACTTTGTTGTTTCAACAGAATAAATGGAGAGCTGCCTTACAATCGACCAAAGTCTGATGTTGATTCAGCTGTGCTTAGACCAAAATCTGAGATGCAGTCGTCAATCATTCGACCAAAATCAGTTGAAATTGAAACTGACAAAGCTCCTGAAATAGGTGAAGAATGCAGTCATGTTTAAGATGATCAATTTGATTGATGAAATCATTTGTTCATTACAGCTAAAGAATTTGGGTTTGCTATTTCTTTTCTTGAAAGGTACTTTTCTACATACATTTCCATGCATACAAACAGATGAATTGGGAGCGTGTGTAGGCAATTTGGCACATAGAGCCTGCTCATGCTATTCAATAAGATCATGGCTAATCTGATTTTAACCACATCTGCATTCCTACCGACCCTGATGAATGTCACTGTCCTGTTTAACAAAACTCTATCTGCCTGTTGCTGAAAAGACGGTGGAAGCTGAATCCTTGAGTATTTTTTAAAGTTTGGGAGTTTCAAAGACTAACTCATGACTGTCTGAGTGAAAATTCATCTGGTCTCTGTTTAAATATTGCTACTCCTGATTTTTAAATAGTGAGCCCTAATTCTAGATTCTCCTGTAAAAGGAAATATCCTGTCTCCATCTACACTGTCAAGGCCCTCAGGATCATCAATACTTCAATCAAGTCATCCCTTCTAAATTCCAGTGGATTCAAATCTCCCCTGTCCAACTTTTCCTCATATGTCAACCCTATTATTCCAAGTGTTAGTTAGTAAGCCCTCTGTGACTTCCCTCTAAAATGCATTTACATTCTTCTTTGAATAGGGTGGCCAATGTTGTGCACTGTACTCCAGATAAGGTCTCACCAATCCCTTGTGAAACTGAAGCATAACCTCCCTACTTTTGTTATTGTGAACTGAATTGATTATCAAAACATTCTATTAACATTCCTAACTACATGCTTTACCAACATACTAATCTTCTGTGATTCATGCACAAAGGACACCCAAATCCATCTGCATCTGAGCTCTGCAATTTCTTACCACCTTAGATACAATACTTATTTATTCTTCTTCCTGCCAAAATGGATAATTTCATGTTTTCCCGTAATTTCCTCCGTTTACCACATCTTTTCCCTCCTCACTTGACCTGTCAATGTCTTTTCCTACTTACCCTTGTGTCATTGGCATATTTAGCAACCCATACCTTTTGGTCCCTTCATCCAGATCATTTATGTACATTGTAAATACAATACAATATCCTTTTTTGTCACGTGTACTCCATTGTAGGAGTACAGTGAAAAACTTTTACAATTTCTGCCTTCTTATGGTGACATCTTAGGCACAAGTACCGAGGTACAGTTCTTGGGTACTGCAGAGGAATGGAAATAGTTGTTTAATTAGAGTTGAAAATAAGTTTAAAAATAGGAAAATATTAAAGGGTTAACATTACATGTTCTAAGGTAAGGATTGTCCCCTCACACTGTCCAGGACACACAGCCTGTGTGCTACACTGGGGCTGCTTCCCATGTACTGCCCCAGGGCTTGCTGCTCGTGGTGTTCTGGGGCTCACAGGGTGTGCCTGCAGGCCCCCAAGCAGAAGGCCACACTGCCTGTGTTGGGTCCGCTGCAGGACTCGGCCTGTGCCCACTCCTCAAATCCACTCTCCAGGGGGGTGGCGAAGAAAGGGAAAGCCACAAGAGGAGAGCGGAAGAAAGAGGGGAAAATGCAGTAAACGGACTGGCAAGCAGAAGGGCTCTGACAGGAATGTCCTTGCTCTGCTGCCATCTTGACCAATAGTAGAGGTCCCGGCACTGATTGCTATGGCAGACAACTCATTACATCTTGCCAACCTGCTCAAAGCTCACTTTGTGTTAGTGAGTTTCTATCCATGCTGATCTAACCTGTACACTGGATCTTTTATTTTCTACAGTAGCCTCTGATGTGGCACTTAATCAAATGCCATTTGCAAATCCTAAGTTAAGTACGTTTACTGGTTCCCCTTATCCACAGCATGTGTTGACTCCTCAAAGAACTTTCCAAATATTGGTCAAGCATGATTTTCCCTTTCACAAAATCATGTTAATTTTGCCTGTTTGCCTTGAACTTAAACAAGTGCCCTGCTGTAACTTCTTGATTAATAAATTTGACTATTTTCCCTAAGTCAGATGTTAAACTAACAGGTTTGTAGTTTTCTGCTTTCTGCCTCCATTCTCTATACAGGAGGTACATTTGCTATCATCCAGTCTGTCCTGACGCAAGGGAGTTTTGGAACTCAAATCAATGTATCCACTACCTCACCAGCCACTTCTTTAAAGATCCCGTGTTGAAGTCCATCAGGACCAAGGGAACTGCAGGCTGACAACTCCAGCGATTTACTTTGTACCTCTTGTCTGGAGATTGTGATTATACCGAGTTCCTCAATACTTCAGTTTCTTGATTTGTCACTGCCTCTGTGTTGTTATATGTATCTTCTGAAGACTGAAGCAAAGTACTTGTTCAATTTATCTCTCATCTCCTTGTTTTTCATTATTTTGTTTGTTGTAGCTCACTTGTGGCCAGTGTCCCTGCTTAAATAATATTTAAATAGTTTCTCTCATGTTATTTTGCTAATTTCTGAACTGTTGCCATCCATGTGCTGTCAGTGAAGAAAGGCTTTGTGTATAAATGGGAATTATTTCAAATTTTGGTAAGCCATTTTAAACAAGCAATACCAACTACAGCTCAGAAAGCCTTTTTAAATGTATTCCAAATGGCTGTTTTGTTTGCTTTTGCTCACCAACATAGAGTTTTCTTCTTATACATTTTAAGATCGCAAATTTTCTTTTTATTAGTTGATCATGTTATACAATGCATGCAGTGAGTTCCAACAAATAACATTGAGATAAATCACAGGAGAATCTTTCTAGTAATCTAGGCTGGTAGAGATGGATGGAAGGAAGTGCCTTTTTTTTTTTGTTTGAATTGTCTTAAGGGATCTTCCAGTTTTAAGCGATCCATTCCAGTAGCCAGTGTACAGACAGAGAGGTCTCTATTACCAGCTCTAAGTCATGCAATCACTCAAGATATTGGATAGAAAAAAAGATGAATTGTGGCTCATTTGGGGATAGGAAGAGGCCAAATATGCAAAATTCAAAATAATATGTATTAAACAACATACAAACAAAAATCATATGCATAATAAAAAAGGACATCTAGTGTACAAAGGAGAAGTTAGATACTCATTGAAAGTGTTTGGCAAATGGATAGGATATTATTTGAGACCCATTCACTTGATCCTGTTGATATGTTTTTGAACATATTCTCTTTGCTCATTGAAGTACATTTTACGTCAGTTTTGATCTCCGTTTCCTAGGTGTTAGAAGGCTATTACAAAATATTAATCAACATTTCACTTCAGAACCTTTCAAATTAACACAATTGTTCCATACTTTGCGAATTTGCTGCAGTTTATATTATCCATTCTAATTAGAAATGGTGATGGTCAGTCATTTGTTTCATTCCTTTTGCAGATCTCATGAGCTTTGACTCTGTAGAACTTTCTGGTGAGAAACTTAGTCATCCCACAGCCAGCAGACCGAGGATGCCAGGGAGGAGGCCACCCAGTGTTTTTGTTGCCAGCCACCCTGTGAGTTTTTTTTTTCTCTTCTTCTGATAAACTTTTGCAAAAGGAAATATTTTCAAATTCTGTTTTATGTAAGTAGACCCTATAAAACTTCACAGTAATGAAGTGGGTGAAGATATTTTCTGTGGTGGTACTAAACAATAAAGCTAGGTCCAAATTCACTCCCTTGTCTGTACATGATTAACTGGGATGGCAATGTGATCACAAAATTGGTCTCAGTGACATTGGGAAAAGAGGAGGTCAAAGTATTGCTTTTGGTTCGTTGAACTCGAAGTGTTGCATTAAGACAGACTGACGATCAACTGTGATGACTCAGTCATACAGGTTATGTACTATTAGTCTACTTTGTGTGCAACACTTGCCAGAAGCAACATGGACCCAAATGTATCTTTTGGAACAATGGCAGGTCAAAGCATCAAAAGAACCCAAGGTCAGCACTGGGTGAGATATATTGAAGACCTAACTGGTACTGGTGGTGGTGCTTTTGGGACAAATTATGTTCCAGAAATCACTGTGAGGGTGGGGTTAGAGACAAGCCAGGAAGTAAGTGGTAATTGAGGCCAAATGCCTGTGTGAAAGAAGTTGTGTTGAAAGACAACTTTCTAGAACCGATCTTAAAATCCGGCGAGAAGGTGGCTGATGAGATGTTGTTGAAAAAACGTGACACCCAGTACGAGAGCCTTTTAAAGTAGAGGGAGCATATGGTTGGTAATAAACTGCAGGATGACTGAGACTGGTTCCAGAGATTAGGATAATTTTATTTTGGATGCCTGTTCTCAGCTAATCTCAGAGGCTACCTAGAGTCAGGCTTGCAAAATGCATTTAAGATCTAGCAGTGAACTTGTGCAGCTCAAAGAGAATATTTTAATGCATCTTTTTCACCACCTTATTATTTCAGATAGAAATTATAAATTACTTTGTTTAACACTAGAAATTCAACCAAATTCTAAAGGATTGAACCAAAGATCAATCTTTGAAATGGATGCACATGTCTCCTTTGCTACTTGTTTTCCAAGATGGTGCATATGTATCATGATATCCATCTACAGAAAGAAACATCTGTTTTAATGTCAGTATCACAATCACATTCTTTTAAAAAAACTATTTGAGGCATAAAAGAATTCTGCCTGTGTCACATGGATTAAAAATTCAGCTGGCAAGGGTGTGGGAGTATTGTGGTTGTTATGAGACTTATTATAATACAGAGATACAGGAAAGTAGATTCGACCCTCCCCAAGAAAATATTCTCGTCTGGTTTGGATGGAAGTCCAAATGTTGAGAGATGTGAATATTGCTGCCAATACTTCCTTTCTGGTTTTAATAGAAATGAGAAAGGCAGGCAGCCAGTCTGTTGTCCCCAGCTCCACGATCCGACAAGTTGGATATTAATCTTAGGTGGCAACTCATCAAATACTTTTTGGGAAATTAAGTGTACTGCATCGGGTTTCACGTTTTATCAAAGTTTTCTGTCTTGCACAGATCAGGACATTTCTCAAGAACGTGAAGTCAAGGAAAATACCAACGTATTTTATTGCATGGGAAGAGCGTATTGATTGATTGGCAAGCGGACTCTGATAGTGATGTTGCTATGAAGAATGCACACATTAATGATGATTGGCAGTTAACTGCCAGTCTTTGTTAAATTTTAAACTAGCCAGGTTGATTGTTATTAGTCAATGCATATCACCATTCTTGGTGAGTTGAAATGGGTGCAGTGTGTGTATGTGTTCTGCAAACAACTGGACCCTGAGTCTTAATGTATGTAGTTTCCAGTACATGCTGTGAATCCAACTGAGAAATCCTAAATTAGTTCTCATTGAAAATCTTTACATGTTAAAGAATATCCAGCAAATGGTGCCCATCTAAAGGGATCAAAGACGATGGGTGAAAGTGGGAATAGGATACTAAGCTGGATGATAAGCCATGGTCATATTGAGTGGCGGACCAAGCTGAAAGGGCCAAATGGCCTACTCAGATTACTGTACGCCATGTTTCTATGTATGTCCAATTGTAAAATTGTATCTAATGTTGGACACACTCTTTTGCAAGCAAAAGTTGGATGGCTCAGGTCAGTACCTTGGTTGTTGATAAGTTGTTTGGCACAATCCAGAAGCCTTGGGATGTATGACCTAAATACCAGGCATGACACAGTCACTGAAATTATACCACATTATATCGATATAGGTCAAATGCCTTTTTGGCTTGACAGCAACATCCTGTTAGTGGTGAACAGCACTCATGTTTTAACTGCATCGTAGCAGTGCAAAGCAGCTGGCTTCGCCTCTTGCTCGAGCATTTGAGACACCTTACCCTTCATGAGGTGCATTGAGCACTTTTCAATATCGAGTGACTATCTTGAGATTTCATGAATTTGCGTAATTTACTCTTGAAGAAAGCCTTAGACTGACTTCATGCAAGAATCTATTCAACTCGAGGTTGTGCTAGTTTCCAATTCACAACATTTTGATCATACTGAAGTGAGGCAAACGCCCAAGATCAAATGGACATTTTGTGCAACATGGGATTAAACAGATGGGTCTGGGTGGGATTCTTTTTGGAGGGTTGGTATGGTTTCAATAGGCCGAATGGCCTGTTTCCACATTCTAGGGATTCTATGATCCTACATTGCTTCAATAGGAAATTGATGATAAACAGTCCCTAACTAAAACATGCTCGCATTATAAATTACTTAGAAGGAGTTTGGTAAGCAATTAACAATGACCCTAAACACGCTCCTCTCTGATCATGTACTGTCTGAAAAGGAGAGACTGTCCTTGTGCATGGTTTCAATTTTGGTATTCCTTCAATCCACATCAAACAGGAAGAGATAGTTGATCCATTTGAACTTGTCTACTTCCAGCTATCCCAACACAGACCAGTGTCCAGTGAAGGGGAATCCTTGAAAGCACACCGTCTTGATCTGGTGTATGCGTATGGCAGGATTCTGAACAAGTTGTCTGATATTTCACATGCAGTGTGAATATCTAACATCATTGCGAGGCCTCAAGATCAACCTGGCCAAATGTATCATTTAAATCCAACAAAAGTACCAGAACATTGTCATCCTTACCTGGGTGTGACTATAACCAATAATAATGCATGTTGTTCTCGAAAACAGACACACATTTTTATCCATTGGACCTGCCACTTAGCATGACCAGATAACATTACTTAACAGTATTTGCTGGACAGCAACTGGTTTCCAGGCAATATATATATGATAGGATCTGTTCTTATGGTTAACTGTGTTCATGAATGTACTGGTTGCCCAAGATGCGCAAAAGTGATGTCCTTTTGTATCTGACTATGACTAATTCTGCACATCATGAACTGGCCAAATGATTAGGTGAATTGTTACAACCAGTTTTGTGCAAATTTTGTTTATATGCTGAAGGATTCCTTCACTTTCAGAAGACCATACATGGCTTGCATTTTTGTAGTAATGTAGTGCCTGTATGCTCATTTGAAATTGCTAGCCTGTTCATCAATGTAATTCTCAAAAGAAGCTATAAGCATGCACTGCAGCACGATAGATGGAAATCTAAACCCATCACCACTGCGTGAATCAGTATTCACTGAACCTTGGAACTCAGCAACTCAAGAGTTGGGTTTCACTGACATTATGCAAATCCATATAGATGGTGCTTCAATGGATCGCAGTAGGCCCAGTGCACTCAAATAATTATTGGATTTTGAGAAATGTGTCCTCAATAGAATGGCTCCTGACCTTGTACAGCTTCCATACTTACAATATATAAATGATACGTTTGCTATATTTAAATCTGCAGCTGCAAGGAATAATTTCCTTACTTGTCTGAATAGATTGCATCCTGTGGTCATGAATGGAATGGTCAAATGAGCTCCTTTTCCTCAATGTCCTGCTATAGAAATAGGTCAAGGGATTGTCCACTACTGTCTACAACAAAGATATTTTCATCGGTCAGATTACTCTTTGGGATTCCGAGAGCTCCATTTACTGTACAAGAGACATTACTGAGGGCTCCACAAAAAGGCTGGAGTCATTTGTCCATTGTTCAAACTTAAAGATGAAATAGGGCATATCAAAACTACTTTGCTGAATAATGACTACTTGATCAGATCATCACTTACTGTATATTGTGCAAACTCATGAAATGCCCTAGGGCAGTGATTCTTGATCCTCAAAAGTGCCCAGTCCATCTCGGGAAGGGTAAGGCATCTCGAGCGTTGAAGCTGGCCATTTCACGCTCCTATTTAGGTAGTAACAACATGCATGGTGTTCTCCACCAACAAGATACTACAGTCAAGTCAAGAAGAAGTTCTGCCTGTTTCTTAAATAAATAATATAGTGTTGTAATTTCAGTACCAGTGTGACACCAGGTATGTAACCCATATTTCCTAAAGACTGGCAGGTTGTATCAAACAGCATATCCTTCGTACTGTTTACAACAAGTACACCTGACCAACTAGGTTATATTGGAAAACCCACAATATAGTGTCCAATGATAAATGCGATTCCGCAATTGACAACATTTGCTGAGATGCCTTAGTGGGTAAACAATTACACTGACATCTAATATGTCATCAGGCTGTCAGTGTTGGCACACTTACGTGTGTGAGAAGCTACATATATTAATACAAAGCGTCCTGTTTGTAGAAAGAACATATTCACTTTTGTTGTGCCTGTTTCAGCTGAAAAAAATGACAGCCATTTGCTCGTTCTCCTCCTAGGGCAGTGTTCTGACCAATTGGAGTCACTGTGCGGATTTTAAAATTTAAACAACACCTGGCAGTTAACCATCAATTAGTATTAATGAGCGAATTCTCCATGGCAATGCCTCGACCAACCAGCACACTCCCCTTATGCAGTCTAAGTGTTGGTTTTCCCCATGAATTGCTGTTCTTGGGAAGTATCCTGATAAATGCAAGATGAAAATTTTGGACAAAATTGTGTCTTTATTCAGAAATATTTATGTTCTGTGATATTTGTATTCAGCCTCTGCTGGTTCCCCTCTGTCCTGCCAGCTTCATTCCCATTAAAACTTTTTAAATTCACTGTTATAAAACCATGTTGACTTTGTGTGACCATACTATTGTGACTTTCTAAATAGCTGTGATTCCAGACCCACAGCAGCCTAGTTAATTGTCCCCTGAACTAGCCAGGCAAAATACTTACCTGTGTTGAAGAGGTTTGCCTTTGAGAAACTGGTACTGAGCAATCAGTAAATGCAATAAATACAGATCTTTGTCAGCAGTAAGCACATCTGTGAAATTTCAAAAAAGAATCCATGCCCAAGCCATTATTCTTGCTGTATTATCCAGAACAGTGTGTCTTTTTCTTTTTGCTGTGGAGTGTGGGTGATGTTGACAAACCTTATTTATTGTCTATCCCTGGTTCCTGTGACAGCTGAGTATTATACCAGATGCCTTCATGTTCACTGAAACATTGTACTAGTCAGTCAGAGGGGTAACCTGTTGTCTTATTGGACTGGTGGTCCTTCTCTCCCCTAACACCTACACATTTACACCTTCAAATATGAATTGCTAGGTATTCCATATAGACCAAGGATCAAGCTTTAGGGGTTCTTGATCTGTATCACAATACACTAATTAGTGTATTTGCCCATGAAAGTCATTAAGGAATCCCTGAAGAAACCTCCTTCTGTAATAACTCCAACATTGAAAGAAAAATAGTTGTGAATCATTAGATTGATTCTCCCGTAACACCTCACTCTATATGGTAGCATTTTGTTCATGAATAAATGGAAAATAATTTTCTTAAAGAATATTTAGCAAAGATTTTTAATGATTTTCGTGCTGTGTAATAAATCATCACAATTTTGTAAGCTTTATCCAGTTTGAATGAGCATGAAATTCCTCCATATAATTAATAGGAAGACTGAAGCCAATCTCTTTGGTCTTCACCATAAAGTCTGCTCCCTTGCTATTAATTCCATCCCACCCTTCTAATTTTCCTCAACTGAACCAGACTGTTTTGTAACATCAGGGTCAATTAGCATTAAATCACTGATCTGTGCCATCATTGATACAGCCTATTTTCATCGCTGTAACATGAAAGACCTCCACATCACATCACCCTTCTGCCGAAATTCTCATCTATACCTTATCTTTAGATGTGCCTATTCTTCCAGATTCCTGGCGGCCACATGTACCATCCACTAACTTGAGGTCAACCAAACCTCTGCTGCTGCATCTGAACTGAGTAAATGCTGTTGCCCTGTTATCCCTGATCCCACCGACTGGTGTCCTGTCTTTAGACAGCACCTCAGTTTTAAATTTCTTCTCTTTGCTTTCAGTCTGGCCCTTTCCTATTATCCTGCACAGCAACATCTGAAAAATCTGCTTTCTTCTACTTCTGGCCTCCTGGGTATTCCCGATTCTAATTGTTCTTCACTGATACTTGAGCCTTAAACTGCTACGGCCAAAAGCTCTGTAAGTCTCTCCCTATATTGCTATGACATCACTACTTCACTTTTCTCCTTTAAGTTACATCTCAAAAGCTGCCTCTTTCCCTAAGCTTCTAGCTGTCTGCCCTGGTATCTCCTTATGTTGTTCAGTGTCATTTTTAATTACTACTACTTGAACCACATTGTGCCTTTCATATAACTAAATGTTCAAATTTAAATGAACTAATTGAGAAACAAAATGCATTGTTAATCCATAGTATAAACTGCAAAAAAACCTGCAATAATCATTATGTATGTATTTAATTTGAAGCATGTCTTTTTCATGGCTTTCTCAAGAAATTCTCAGAAAATAACTAATATTTCTAAGTGCGTCAGCTAATTTTGTGTGGATTAAATCTAACATTTGCAATCCAGTTTGAAATGTTTATCTGAAGCTACTGTCAGCTGCCTGAACGTACACAGGAACTATTCTCTTTTCATGGAAGGAAGATTTTTTTTTTGTTTGTTTGTAACAAAAAACAGAAATTGCTGGTGAAACTCAGCAAGCCTGGCAGCATCTGTGGGAAGAATACAGAGTTAACATTTTGAGTCCAGTGACTGTTCTCATGAGGACTCACTGGACTCAAAATGTTAACTCTGTATTCTTCCCACAGATTCTGCCAGGCTTGCTGAGTTTCACCAGCAATTTCTGTTTCAGATCTGC
>JAHRHZ010000073.1:19460377-19543687 GCA_024137785.1 Ginglymostoma cirratum
CTGCCAGGCTTGCTGAGTTTCACCAGCAATTTCTGTTTCAGATCTGCAGTTCTTTTTGTTTTTGCATTTTTTTTTGTCATAGACTGGTAGAGCTGGAAAGGCAAAGTTTGTATTTCATATTTCAATAAGAAGTTGTGTTGCACTGAGAAGCAGTACAGGTTGCAGTGTAGTGTACTAGTTGTGTTTAACTTCTGGTTCTCAAACAAATTCCTTAACATTTTGAAGGAAAATATCTCCTTGTTTTCCAGGGTTTGGGTGAGAGCCATTTAGATAAAGTCTCAAAAATGATCAAAGAAGAGGAAGATGAAGAAATTGCCAAACCAAAGCCGTCTGATGTTGCTAAAAAGGTATGGTTTTCTCCAATGAACTTATATCAATTATATGTAATTATTTAAACAGCAATTTCAAGACTTGCAGCACATTTTTAAGGTGACAGGCGAGAGATTTAAAAAAGACATGAGGGGCAAATTTTTTACATGGAGGGTGGTTAGTGTGTGGAATGAGCTTCCTGAGGAAATGGTGGATATAGGTACAAGTACAACATTTAAAAGAAATTTAGATAAGTGCATGAACAGTTGGTAGGGATATGGGACAGGAGAAGGCTGCTGGGACTAGTTTAGTTTGGGATTATATTTGGCATGGACTGAAGGGTCTGTTTCCGTGCTGTATGACTCATTGACTGTCAGTAGTCTGGCTGCTGGTCTTTGCGCTTCAGTTTAGCATCGTTGTTATGCCCACACAAAAAAATCAAATAATAATTTAAATTTCTGAAACAACTTGATATTGAAATTAAAACATAGATTTCGAGGAATAAAAGTTTATATGATGTATCCTGCGCACACAGTTTCATTGCAAGTCAATGAGCTTTTATAGTCTATTGACTTTAAAAGAAAATTAAAAAGATTTACCTGTTCCATTTCTCTCTTCTGTTCTCCTCAGAGTACTTGAACTATTACATCATCCAAGTTTTGCAAGGGGTATTTTAAATCTGTGGCCTTGGTAAATTTCTGGGATCCGAGTTTGAATCCTGCCATGGCAGATGCTGGAAGCTGAATTCAATAAAAATCTGGAATTAAGAGTCTAATAATCATGAATCAATGTCAGTTATCAGAAAAACCCATCTGGCTCACTAATGTCCTTTAGGAAGGGAAACTGCCATCCTTACCTGGTCTGGCTTACATGTGACTCCATCCTATAGCAATGTAGTTGACTCGTAACTGCCCCCTGGGCAATTAGGGCTAGGCAATAAATGCTGACCTGGCCAGCGATGCCCTCATCCTGTGAATGAATAGGGGGGGTAAAAAGGCCAAGACCATAGAAAATAGATTATCATTTGCCTATCATTTAAGTACTTTGATTCCTCTGTCACCTAATGATGGTAACATTTGAAGGCATACCATTCAGATAGATTTTTGCCACTAGTGATCCTAACTGGATACTTCCAACTACTGAAATTTGTGGTGAATGTACTGGAAACATTTAGCTTAGTGCTACAGATATGCTATTCATATGTATCATTAAGATTCATGTTTGTGATTAGTAATCCTTGTGACTGGAATTTCAAAAAGTGTTTGGCTATGTTTAAGACGCAAGTGATATTATAAATTTATTTTTCATTCCTGTAGCCATCGTTGAAACAGCATACTGGAGTAACGAATTTGACTGATCTAAAAGATATAACTGAAATGGATAATAGGAACAAAATACCTATAGAAGATCTTAAGGCCCAAATGGCTG
Source organism: Ginglymostoma cirratum (assembly GCA_024137785.1). Lineage (NCBI taxonomy): Eukaryota > Metazoa > Chordata > Chondrichthyes > Orectolobiformes > Ginglymostomatidae > Ginglymostoma > Ginglymostoma cirratum. The sequence continues at coordinate 19,462,115 of JAHRHZ010000073.1, forward strand.
ACCTTATGACTTTTGTTGAGAGACTAAGGACTCAACACAGGTAACATTGCTTTTGTATTTAATAAATTTATTTTTTTAAAAAAAGTATCAACATCGGTAATATTGTTTAATTTAATAAAATTGTGTTAATTAATAAATGTATTGTTTAAAATGCAGCATTTCTTCACAGTCATTAAATTGCAGAAACTTCTTGCATGTTTCGGATCGACGAATGAAGTGATAACTCAATGCTGCATATCTGGCAAAACACAAAAATAACTTCTGCTGGCCGGACAGTCGCTATTCCAGAGTTGATGGGAGTTGAGCGCAGGGACCCTGTGGAATCCCCATCATTGCACTTTGAAGGAATGGCCTAGAAAATTGAATTTTCTACTAAAAGCTTCCTATATGCCTGGAACCCTTTGAAAGATTCCATAAAAAAGTGAATTATGTAAAATGGTTACTTGGGAAAAGTTAAACTATTAAGTGCATTGCCTAACTGCTGAGTAACTACTAAACTGACCCCATAACTATCACATACACCCACCACCAACATCCTTCCCCCAACACCACCAAAAGGAGAACTACACACCTCCCAGGGCCAGACCACCCCAGGACCCTGACAGCAACCATTCCTGTCACTTGGCTAACATTTTTTTATAAATAATATAGACTTGATGGGTCAAAAGGCCTCTGTACTACTAGAATACTGCCACTGACCTCTTTTATATTCCATGGATTTGAATGAATAACAAGCATGTTCTGTGGCATTTTATCACAGACCTTTTGGAAATCCATGTGGATCTCATCGATGGCATAATCTTTATTGACCTTCTTTGTTACCATATCAAAAAAAAACTTGAGCCAATGGCTTGAACATGATTTACATTGAGCAACCCATATTAGCTTTCCATAACTAATACATAGCTCAACCAAGTGACTATTAATTTTTGCAAATTCTAATTTCTAAACCAAATGGCTTGTTGTTGCTGGGTTCAACTTTACCACACTTTCTCCTCTACAGAAAAATATCATTTGCAATTCTCAGTACTCTGACACAGCTCCCATACTCAAGAAAGATTGTAAGATTTGTTTCTGTGTTTAAACTCTTACTTTGCTGAATATCTTCAGATTTAACTTCTTCACTCTTGGTGACTTATTACTTATAAACACAGCTAACCTTCCTGAGAACTATCAATTTTTAATTCAGTTTCCCAACTAGCTCATATTTTACTATGGCTTGGCAGTGTTTCCTTCTGATACAAAATACTCAATTAGTGCTTCAATTGTACCCTCTCCCTCCTTTTTGGTGCCAAATCAACGTATGCTTTTACTAGTTACAGAAGTATAGAATTGTTACAACACAAAATAAAATTTTCCAGACCATTTTGTCTGTGAATAGTATGTTTGTACAGATGGAGGATCGTTTAATTGTCACGGATCAAAGAGTAGGGAAAACCAGAGTAATTTTAAGTTGTCAGGCTGTAATAGTGGAAAGTTACAAAGATTATCACTGTGCTGTTTACATTTTTTTTCATTATTAATGGGATGTGGGCATATGTGGCTAACCTAGCATTTACAGGTCATACATAATTGCCCTGGAGCTAGCTGCTGGCTTAGTTCTTTGGGTGCAGGGACACCCACAGTGTGGTCAGGAGGCGAGTTCCAGGGTTTTGAGCTAGTAACAGTGAAGGAACCGGATATGCCCGAAATCAGAACAGGGCATTGCTTGGAGGGGAACTTGTAATGTAAATTAATGACTTGGAGAAAGACAACAAAGGGGATATCTCTATGTTTGCTGACTAATGAAACTAAGTGACAACTTAAGCTATGAAGAGGACACAGACAGCAAAGCCATGAACATTGATTGAGTTAGCAACACACTGATTCATGGAGTATAATGTGGGAAATGTGAGGCTATTCACTTTGCTACTAAGAACAGCCAATTTTTTTAAATGCTTGAAACTTGGAAATTGGGATGTTCGGGGAACTTGGGTGAACCTATACAAAAACTCAAATTTAGTAGGCAGGTATAACAAGTAAATGAGACAAATGCTTCTTTGGCTTTTATTGAAACGAGATTGGAGTACAAAATTAAAGAAGTTTAGCTGTAATTTTGATTTGTTAAGAGCATTCCTGGAGTAACGAGTACTGTTTTGTTCTCCATAGTTTAGCAATGATCGACTTGCATTGATGGCAGTGCAGAGAAATTTTACAGGATTGAGCAATCTCCTCATGCTAAGAACCGATGTTAAAACGCTGAGCAAACTGGGCTATAAGAATGAGAAATAAACATGCAAGAGAGATTATGAAAGTGCTTAACATGGTGGACATTGAAAGGAGGCTCTCCCCAGGCTGGAGAATCTTGCCCCCAATGCACAGTGATAATTTAGGTCAGAGATGAGGAGCAATTTTTTCTTTTGCTCAAAGCGTTAGGAATCTTTGGCTTTCTCTACCCCAGAGGTTTGCAGGTGCTCCAATGTTGAATATGTTGTGGTTGGTTGGCTCGCCGAGCTGGTTCATTGTTCCGCAGAAGTTTCATTACCCTGCTGGGTAACATCATCAGTGCAGCCTCCGAAGAAGTGCTGTTGTGTTTTCCTGCCTGTCATTTAAACTCTGGTGTCCGTTGTTCTCGGTTACCTTGCTACCGGTTTTCCTTCGCAACGGAGTGTATATGGGGTCTAGCTTTATGTGTTTGTTGATGGCTTTCTTAGAGCTAGACTCCGTTGCGAAGGAAAACCGGTAGCAAAGTAACCGAGAACAACGGACACCAGAGTTTAAATAACAGGCAGGAAAACACAACAGCACTTCTTCGGAGGCTGCACTGATGATGTTACCCAGCAGGGTAATGAAACTTCTGCGAAACAACAAACCAGCTCAGCGAGCCAACCATCCACAACCCGAGCTACAAATCTACCCTGAAACCTTAATGTTGAATATATTCAAAGCTCTGTCAGGTTTTAGTGTCTTGGGAATCAAGAGATATAGGGAGCAGGCAGGAAGATGGAGTTGTATCTAAACACCAGTGGCAATGAATGGCGGAGCAGGCTGCAGTCTATTTCTGCTCCTATTTCTGGTGATCTTAGCAAACCTAACCTACATTTTGTGATACAATGATTGCTACCCTCTAAATGTTTCCCTACTGCCAATTGGCTTGCTTCATTCTACAGAACTAGTTCTATCTGTACTTTCTTTCCCTTTCCTCATTGGACCTGAAAGTACAGATTTTAGAAAATGTTCATGAGTATATTTCAGAAACTCTCTTCCCTTCTTTACTTTTTGTGCAATTATGGGATGATTGAAATCCTTCACTCACATTATGATGTACATTTTGCACCTTCCTTCCCCTCATTCCCACTATATTGGGGATATTTACTGGGCTTCTAGTCTAATGATCTTCTGTCTTTCTTCGCTCTGATCAGTAGATTATCTCTTCTAGCACCTCTTGGACATGCTTTTTCTCTTTGATATGTTGCTCAGCAGTGTAATTACTCCTTAATACTGTTAACCCTCCTCTTCTCTGTACTTGTAATCAGGAATAGATCATGCCCAGTTCTGCATTATCCCCAGAGCATCATATTCATCCCATATCTATCTATGCTTGCAGCTCACCAACCGTGTTTATTATGCTCCGTGTTATGGACCAGACTAAAACCCCTCAAAATAAATTAAAACAAAAGCCTAGGCGCTCACCTTTTCTTATTTTAAAAACAAGTGCCAGGGTGGCATTCTGGATGCAATTAGATTGCTTCAAATCTGGTAGTTTGACCAAAACACACTCTATTCATACATTACAATAAAAATACGACAAAAGAAAAAAGAAATTGGAATAACTTAACAGTAACTATTTCAATATAGTAACAGCCAATAAGCACATAAGGCAAATTCAGTAGAATATCTTGTCTCCTAGGCAATCCTCCAGTCCAGAAAGAAAAATACAGTTTTGTGTGTGTATGCGTGTATATAGCAGGGAAATAAGGTCATGCAGCTTCCAAACCCAGCTTCAAGACTCCAACAACAACTACTGAAAAACTAAAACTAAAACTAAAACTTCTGGCTTGAGGGGAGCTTGACCCCACCCATCCAGGCTGCTTCAATTGTTCCAACCATTTTAAAAACAATACCCAAGGCTGCAGAAGCTGTTACTTTATTGAATTCAAATAGAAAGTTTGTCACCTCTGTCTTAAAATGTCCCCTCAAAAAATGGACAAAATACACCTCTTAAAGGCATAGTATCATCACATTTGTGAGCTCACACATGTAGTGTAATGTGCAGTTTGGACCTTACTGTATCCTCTCTTATTCTGACCCCAATTCGTGCCTTCATTTTTTTATCTGTTATTTGACAAAAGTTTGTTTTCCAGTGGGAATGAAACAGCATTTGAACAGGCAAGACACTGATGGTAATGCGTTTTGCCAACATAATAATATTTTCATCTTATATCCACAGGAAAGAATTAACTGAACTAAGGAATGATTTTGAAGAAGAGAAAAAGCAACGTATTGCCTTACAGGTATGTGTGAAAAACATGCAGATTTTAATACCCTCAGCTGCCAACTGTTGCTGCTGAATAAATGTCAGCTGTGCCTGTCAACTTGAAACAGAAGATTGTGGCATTTTACCCTACTTGAGAGACAAATTCTAGACTGGCATTCCAATGCAGTACTAAAAGGATTTTACATTATCATTTGGGTGAGACACTAAACTGAGGCTGTGTTTATCCTGAAGAGATACAGCAAAGGAGGTGGAACTAGAAGAGTTGTGGCACAGAAAGAGGCCATTCAACCCATTGTCCATGCACCAATTTGCTGCTGATTCTAATCGCAGTTTCCAATATCCGGTCATTAGTCTTGCCAATTATAATACATCGGGTGCGGGTACATGTTCCTTTTAAATTTAGCTTCTGGGTTTCCAACTCAAGCACCGAGACCAAGAAAGTTCCAGACAAATTTCCAAGTATCTAGGTGAAAATCCTTTTAAAAACCACCTTGAATCTGTGCCTCCCTGGTAATTGACCTCTGTGCTGGGGTAAGCAGGTCTTCCGTATCTGCTGTATCCAAACCCCTTATTTTGTACACCTCCATTATTTTGTACAGCTCCATTATTTCACCACTCAGCCTCCCCTGTTTTCAAGAAATGCAACCCGAGCTTTACAATCTTTGCTCATTGTTACAATTTTCAGTCCCTGGCAACATTCTTCTAAAACATCATTGTGCTCTGTCCACAGCAACTATGTCCTCTTAGTATTGCTGTGACCAGAAATCTATGGCCTAACCAATGACTTACTTAGTTCCAGTAATACATCGCTTTTGTATTCAATATCTTGCCCAATGAAAGAAAGCACCATATATGTCTTCTTTGCCACCTCAGCTATTTATCCTGCCACTTTAGGGACCTATGGACATGCACTCGAAGGCTTCTAACTTTCCTGTATCATTCGTAGTATCTTCCCCTTTATTGTGTGTTCCCTTCCTTTGTTTGCCCTCCCCAAATGCATAGCCGTGCTCGTCTTCAAATTGAATTCCATTTGCTACTTCTGGCACTGACTCATCTAAACTATCAATATCATCCTGCAGTCAACAGACAACCTCTTCACCATCAACAGCATGACCAGTCATTGTGTAATGTGCAAATTTCTGAATTCCATCTCCCAGATTTAAGTTTAACTCTGTGCTACAAACAGCAAGGCACCCAACATCAAACCCTGTGGGACACCACTAGAAACTGCTTTAAATTTGCAAATTTGAGCTAATTTTATCCACCTCACCACATTCTTCTGTGTCCCATGCGTTTCTCTTTTTCTCACCAGTCTTTCATTTGGCACCTTATCAAATATCTCACTAAAATCCACGTATACACAATCTATCGCACTACCCTTGTCAAGACTCTTTTTAATATCCTCAAGTACGCAATTCATTTCGTAAAGTAGAATTATCCCTGATTAATCTGTGCCTCTCAAAATAACAGTCATTCCTATCCATAAATATTGATCTTAGTAATTTGCTCACCACCAAGGTTAGGCTGACTGACTTAAAATTATTTCGCTAATCCCTTGCACCATTTTTGAATAATGGTGCAATGTTCACAGACCTTCAATCCCTTTGGTCCCTTGTCTGTATCTCGTGAGGATTCGAAAATGCTCCCTGGAGCTTTAGCTTTTTCCTTCCTGGCTGCTTTTATCAGCCGAGGATGCAATTCAGTCAGCTCCACTTTCAAGAAGGTCAGTCCCACTAGTAATACTTACTATTCTTGCTTTGTATAATATTTCATACGCTTGCTTTAACTGTAATGTTTTCACCATCCCTGCCTTTTGTGAAGACATACAAAGTCCTCACTAAGAGTAACATCCGCACAAGTTATCATACACATTTCTGATAGCCATCCTCTTGTTCTTATTGTACTGATAAAGCTTGTTTGAATTTGTCTTAATTTCACCAGCCATGGCAGGAAGAATAGAAGATCTGAATATTATTCAAATGGAGAGAGACTGTAGAGTATTGCAGCATAGAGGCATTTAAGAGTTCTTATGTATGAATCAGGGAAAAGATAGCATGAGTTCAGCTGGTAATAGTGAAATGGAATATTGGCCTTCATTTCAAAGGGGATAGAGTATGTAAAAACAGGGAAGTCTTGCTAAACCTGTAAAAGGCACTGGTCAGACCATACCTAGAATACTCGTCACCTCAACGAAGAAAATATCTACTGGCATCGGAGGCAGTCCGGACAAGGTTCATCTAGCTTGATTGAGGGACTGTCTTATGAGGTGAGGTTGAGTAAGTTGTGTTTGTACTCATTTGAGTTGGTAGGGTGAGAGTAGACTTAATTAAAATTCATAGGGAGCTTGACAGGATGAATGCTGAGAGGTTTGTTACACTTGTGGGATGATCAGATGGCATAATCTAGGAGTAAGTTGCTGCCCATTTAAGACAAAGACAACATTTTTTTTATCTCTCTGAGGTTAGTGAATCAATGAAATTCTTTGCCACAGAGGACTGTAAAGGCTGGTTAATGAGAGTCTTCAAGGCTGAGATAAATAGATTTTTGGTAAGGGAATCAACTTTTCTAGGAAAAAGGGCAGGAAAGTGAAGTTGAACATGATCCGATCAGCCACCATCTCATTGACTTGCAGAACAGACTTGATGGGCTGAATGTGTAATTCTGCTCCTGTGTTTTATGTAGTATATTTTTATATCCTCTTTTTGCTTGCCTAATTTCAATTTTCACTACACTTCTATGTTCCTTTGTATACATTTTCTAGTGTATACATTTTTAAAAATAAAATTATGAAAGCTCTGTATTTCTGCTTTATCTCACCCGTATGCTTCAGGATAACCAGGGTGCATTAGATTTGGCATTATTCTCTTTTTTGTTCCTTTGTGGGGGACATTTCTACACTGTGTCTATAAACCTTATTTTTGAATGCCCCCAACTGATTTAGCCACTGAATTTCTTTCAAGTCCATTTACGCGGTCCACTTTTTGCCTGATGGTTTCTCAGCTTTGTAAAATTTGTCATTCCCAGTTTAGAAGTTTAGCTCCTGGTCTATCCAGCAATGTTAAATCTAAATGTAATATGATCATTATCTCCCAAATGATCTCCCACTGCTCTGCTTCATTAACTTAAGACTCTATCTAGAATTGTGCCTTCTCTCTTCAGGCTAAAGGAAGTTCTCTGCAATGCAGTTAAGTAATTTTTGCCATCGATGCCTTTCATATTGTTTGTATCCAAATTAATATTTGGGTATTTGAAGTCCCCAGCTAGGATTGTTATATTGTCTTTGAATACAAAAATCTGCCTACCTGTTTGCACTTCTAATTCTTTTCCACTGCCTGGGTTCAGTGGTACACACGTAGCAGTGTAGTCGACCCTTTTTGTTTCTGATGCTTGATTCAGTATATATCATTCCTCTTCACACCAGTAATTGATTCCATAACAAATAATGCCATGACCCATGTTTTATACCCCCATCTCTTTCCTCCCTGAAAGTGCTATATCCAGGAGTGTTGGGCATTACCATCCTTGTCCCCTCTTTACGTCAAGTTTCCATTAAAGCAATGCTATCATGTTGATATGCATCTATCTGCGTCTTCAACTCTTTTTAACTTTGTTTTCTGTACTCCCTGTATTTACATATGAACATTTTAATATTTTTCAAATTCCTGTGGTGTACACTTTTTTTGAATTTTTGCTTCCTTTGTCTTTCAGAATCACCTGCTAAATATCTGCCTCCCATTCCCTGTTCTGAATTTGGCCTTTAGGTTCCCAAACCCCTGTCAATTTATTTTAAATATTTAGGTGTCCTGACCAATATTTATTCAACTGACTTTGGCAAAACAGGCTTCCTAGTTATTGTCGAGTTGCTGTTGTAGGATCTTATTCTGGAAATTGTCCACCACATTTCCTGCATAGTGGCCACACTTCATAAGTAGGTCTTTGGCTGAAACATTTCGTCACATCTTGAAATGTGTTACATAAATGCAAGACTTCCTCTGGTCAGTACACAGTTAAGCCGCTTTATTTACCAGTACAAACTTCAGCATTGTATTTTGAAGTCAGGTAAATTTTTACAGCACAACAGGAAGCCATTCAGCCCATTGTCCCAATTCCAGATTCCCACTTGACCTTATTTTCTGTAACACTTTCATTTGAGTATAATTTGAATTTCCCCTTAAAAGCCACTTTGAAGTCTACTTCAACAACTAGGACATCGATGCCCTACCAAAGCCCATAAAGAAAAAAATTCTCTTGTCATTTCCATGTTCGTGATGTCTTAAACCGGCTCAATAACTGTTGAAATTTTTCTTTTTCCAATCTACCTGAAGTTGTCAAAAATCTAATAAATTTTTGTCAGATCTTTTCTGAATCTCCTATGCTGTAATGAAGACTGCCGTAAATTATCTTGACTTATGGCTCTTCATTCCTGATTTAATTTCTCCTGAATATTTGCATTGTTTTGACATCCTAAAGTAAGCTACTTGAAGATGCACATTATATGCTAACTGCTCTCTAATCAATAACTTGTTTTATTTATTTGTTCGTGGCAAGTGGGTGTTGCTGGCTGGACCAGTATTTATTGCTTATCCCTAAATGCCCTGGAGAACGTGGCGATTATCTGTCTTGAAGGGACAGTGCTGTTTAGGAGGAGGCTTTTGTATTCTAAACCATATTTATATAACTTGGGGGATCATATGCTTATGTACAATGAAATATTTCTTAATGCCTACATGTCTCTGGTTAGATCATTTTAAATGTTTCCTAAATTTGTTCTTACACTTGTTAATAACATCACTTTACATTGCTCTGTCAAATTTATTTTGTCATCTGTTAATCCAATCTAACCTGTGTGTGTCATCCTGAAGTTGTTTCAAGGCATCTTCACATTTCAGCACACTTCCTACTTTGTTTTACCTGTAAGTTTTTATATGCTGTCTATCTTAAGTCTGGATTGTTCATTGATACAAGTGCACTGACCCATCACTGAACTCTGAAGACCCTTCAATGTGAAAAACATCTATTAACACTAGGCTCAACACCATTGTTCCTTATTTGTTGTTTTCCTGAGGATGTGTGGATGACCTTTTATGCATGGATCTTCACTATATTATTTTTGTGCTGTTGTGCCTGTGCATTGGTTTGGAAGTCAATTTGTGAAAGGCCTGTTGGGAACTTAGATTGCTACACAGCCATACGACTTAGAGCGAACATTATTTAGTACCCTTCAACGTGAGCTTGAATTTTATCAACAATCTTCCTGTGAGACACCTGATCAAATTTCTTTTGAAAGTCCATAAACAACACTTTTCACATTTCCCTTATGAATGCATTTTGTTGTTTCCTTGAAGTAGCAGTTTATTTTCAAACATAGGTCACCTTTTGTAAATCCAGATGACTTAGAGGTATGGAATCATACAGCACAGAAACAGACCCTTTGTTCTGTATGGACTGGTTGGATCATAATCCCAAATTAAACCAGTCCCACCTGCCTGAGTACTCAAAAGTCCCATGCCCATTCAAACTCACAGTGGCTCTTATCACTTAAGCAGTCTTTGCTCAAAGGCCACCTTTTGTGTTGTGTCCTTGGTCAGACAAGATCTTCCCCGATAAAAGTTAAATCAGTCCTTACTGGTAATTTCTGTATGTCAGTTCTGGTAGGCAGTTAAAGATTTTTTTTTTAAAGAAACAGCTATTTATGTAATATTCAATTAATTTCTCAACATATTATAAGGTCATTAAGCAACTGTTTCATACAGGCTTTCAAGTCCCACACGTCTGATGTCCAATGTTCAAGGGTTTTAAATGCATTGCAACAGTAAGATGTTTTTGTTTTGATGTTCCAGAGTTCCCTAGGTTTTAGAATACTTTCTACGCTACTCAGGGAAGTAGGGAGAGAGATAACTGAAGTATAGGCCAGCTAATCTAACATGTACACAGTGTGAAAATGCTAGAAATTAAGGACCTTGTAGTGTTATTATAGCATGTAGTTAAGGAAGTGATTAGGGTAAAATGATTCAGTGACTGGGAAGATCTAAAAAGGAAACAGATTTGAAAAATGAAGCCGTTGCAAATCTCTAATCAAAGGGAACAGTTTAAGGCTGTTGAAGCACAATGGTTGTTTCCCTGCACCTGAGCCAGGTGGCCCAGGTTCAATTTCCACCTGCTCCAGAGGTGTGTCAAAGCATCTCTGAGCAGGTTGATTAGGAAATATCTTAAAAGGGAAGAGGTGACACTGGTATGTGCCACTAACACTGAATAGCCAATAAACATTATGCACAAAGAAAAATGTCTTGGCGTCTATCTCACTATCAAGCTTGGATCCGAATTGATCTGTAATATTGCACTTAGGAAATCATAATAGTTGGAGCAGCTTCAGCACAAGTTGATAGAAAGGGAATTGTTACCTGAGAGTATTTTGAGAGTGCAACTCATGGCTAGGATACCATTAGGTGGTATATATTTGGACTTGAAAACAAAATTCCATTAGATGCCCCACAAGGATTTCTTTCACAAATTAAGACTTGTGGATGTGGTGATTGTAACGAGGTCAGCCATTATGAGTTCCCTGATTGGGGCTGTTAATCTTGTCCATTCAGGGAGCTCTGGCTGACATATAAAAAAGGTAAGTGTCAGATATTGACACTCTGGTATCTAACTCTGAATGAGGTAGTACAGAAGTCCGGATCTGTTCCTATGTAAATAAAAGGTGACTTGGAGATGGGACACCAGCTCTGTGGAGTTATTTCAGTGGCATTTGAGCTCATCAGTTAGAATAGATTGAGGATTGATTAGTAGTCAGAGTAGAAATATACAGATCATATTTGTGTTCACAGGCTGAACACCATATAGAGTACTGTGCTTGGGACTTGGCTATTTAATGCATTATCTTTGACTTCGATGAGGAGACAAGAGTGTGACATTTCCAGCTAGGGAAAGTAAGCTGTGAGGAAGATGCAAAGAGACTGCATAGGAATAGAGGCAGGCAAGAAGGTGCTAGATGTGAAATTTTAGAATGATATGAAGTTATGCAATTGGTAGGAAAAAAAAGCTTTGTAAATAAGATCAGAAACTGGAAAATGTAGGCATGCAGGCTGACCAGGATGATTTTGTACAAGCTGCCAAGTTATAATGCAGTTTTATTACTGTCATTTTATGTGTCACTGGTAAGGCCAGCATTTCTTTCCTATTCTTAGTTACCTTGGAGGCATTTAGGAAATTGAGAAAGCAAATGATGCTTTTTTTATTGCAAAGGGATTGAGCCATTAGAATAAATTAGTCTCACTGCATTTGTACATCACCTGGTGATGCCATACTTGAAGTAATGACCACAGCTTTGGTTTTCTTTCTCATGGAGACCATAACTTTCTTCCTAGGGTGGCTTGCTGGATTGATTCATGGCTTGAGAGGATTTTATTTTTGAAGTCAAGTTGAGTAGAATCTATCTATAATCCCTGATTTCATCAAAACTCATAATTTTCTGGGAGCTTGAGGGTGAATACTGGAATGGTTTTCCCTTGGCTAGAGAGTCTAGAAACAGTGGTCAGTTGTCTCTGAAAAAGGAGTCACTTATTTATGACTGACATGAGAAATGTATTCATTAATAGGGTTGTGAATCTTTGAAATTCTTTACCGTAGAGACCGTGGATGTTCAGTTATTGAGAATATCAGGGTGGGGGACGTCAATAGATTTTAGGGCACTTGTGAACTCAAGGGGTGAGTGCATGAAGGTAGAGTTTGTTAGAAATTGAGTTATATTGCTATTGAATGGATAAGTAGCAAGGGCGTCCTGTTACCAACTCCTGACTCTTCCTGGATGTTTTGTATGTGAACATCCTCATGACTGTGCAGATGTTTGCTTACACACCCCAGCCCTGCCTTAAACAAAATATGTATGTATGTATGTATGTATGTTTTCTTTGCTGCTGAAATTAAATGTTCTCTAAATGTTTGCATTGCTAGATAATAGTCACTAAATTTCCTTTTTTTTTAAACTTACAGCTGGAAATAGATAAACTGAAGAAAGCTGTCCAGTCTACATGAGCTATGTTTCATTCAAATTTGAGACAATTTACTAAGATTCAAGTTGTTGCAAATAACCAGGAAAACCAATACTTTGAAATACTTCCCCTTTTATGATAATCATTGCCCTATATGAAATGTCAGATATTATGATATATCTTTATAAAGTTGGGTATAATTGTATGATGTAAATTTTTAGCCAATAAGAATTTTTGAGGCCTTATCTGCTATTATGCTGAATTTGCAGACTGCACATGGTGAATGTTTAGTTTGCTTCCTGTACTACTGAATCTGTATAAAGGGGTCAGAGATTTTTAAGATGTAGTTTAATTTTTTTAAATGAATCAATGCTGTTGTACTTTTGCAAAATTGTTAAGATTGCCATCTAGGCATTTTCTGCTAAATGGGAAGAAAGAGCTTAATAGATCTTAGTTTTATTGTTCTATACAGGAAAGGATGTTTGATTTGCTGTATACAATTTATTTTAGCTTTCCTATCCAGGGTAAACACTATTGTGCCTGATTTGAAGCCTTCATTTGCAAGTATTCAGTGAATATATAAAGTTGGCATTTTAAAGGGCAAAGGAATGTGAATTGCAGACCAATTCCCTATATAAAGTAAAACTACGTATTTTCATATCGAAGGTTACATAATATAATTTAAATGTGCATTTACACATTACTTGCAATAAAGGGAGCTTTTGGCCCTAACAAAGGGTCTGAGGAATTGGGCAAACATAAGTTGTATCTTTCATATGTTTACTTTGAAGAATTATGGTTCAAGACTCTTTTTGTTTTCTTTCCTCATTTACCTGTGGTCCTCTCTATATTCAATTGATACCACAAATACAATAAGAAATCTACATTTCTGAAGAAGTGGAACAATTCCAAGTTGTTTTGCATTTACATGGATCCATTTGCATCTATAGTGGTTTCATAAGTGATTTTGGGCACTCGTTATCAACAGCCCATTGCTGTAATAAAACTAGTTACAAATGATCATGAATGACAATCATTTATATTCCGATTTCTATCTCAGCTGTTACATGCCTTTACAAAAACAGTGCAGTGCATTGTTGTGTAAAACTATTGGCTTTTCACTGCATTCTATTCCCTGTAAATCCTTTCAATATATAGTTTGTCCACTTTTCTTGTTTACACATTACCTAATAAAATTTAAAAAAATATATTGTAATACATTTTTTATAACCCATGGCTGTAGCCTTTATTATCAAGATTTCTTAACAAGTTTATTTACATGTGTTGTGCGATTGATCATGCATACTTATTCTAAGTTTTGGCTAACCAAATTTTTTTTTAGAAGGTTGATTTCACTAAAACAAATATTTTATCAGCTTTGTTTTCGCACAAACTGACCTGGAATAATTCTGAAGAATTACTTTTAATTTTGTTAATTCAAAAGCGTGATTTATTTTAGATGTTAAATGAATTGCACCTTTATAAAAACAAACTGCTACATATTGCATTCAAGCATACAACAAAGGAGAAAAAGCAGGCCCTTCAGCCTCTTGAAACTGCTCTGCCATTCCATAAGATTGTGACTGATCTGTTTGTGTTTTGATGTCCTCATTCGTATCTACCCTGTAATCTTTAGTTCTCTCGCCTAACACCAATTTATCTACCTCTCCCCTTAAAAGTATTCAATGACCCTGCATCTACTGCCTGTGAGGTAGAGTTCCAAAGTTGCATGACTCTCTGAAAGAATTTTGTTTTCCTCCTCTCAGTCTTAAAAGGCCAACCTCTAATTTTGAAACACTGCCCCCTAGTTCTGGACTGCACCTGCAAAAGGAAACAGCCTTCCCACATTGTCAAGATCTTGCACACTTCGATCAAGTCACTCCTCACTTCTAAACAGTGATGGAGACAAACCCAACCTGTTTATAGGACAGTCTGACTCATTGCAGGTATCAATCTGGTGAACTGGCTCTGAACCGCCTGCAATGCATTTACATCTTTGTTCTTGTGGCACAGTAGTAGTGTCACCACCTCTAAGCCAGGAGTCACTGGTTCAAGTCCCACCTGCTCCACCTTTGAACAGGTTGCATGGCAAATAAAAAGGAGACTGAAACTGCATGTTGTATTTGAGATATTATCTCACCAATGCCTTGTATAACTTTCTATACTTTTATGTTTAACTCCCCTCATGATGAGGGCTTACATCCCTCAACAGTCATCTTGATCGTTTGCACACTATCCTTTTGTCATTCATGTACTGGAATACCTAAATCACTCTGCACCTCGGAATTCCACAGTCATTTTCTGTTTAAATACTAATTGAATTTGTATGTCTTCCCATTTAACTTTATTTGTCAAGCAATACTGGTAATTTGTCATAAGTTAAAACATAAAACGATTGTTTTTTGTTTGGTTACTGACCCTACCTCTCGTCAGTTTGACTATCCTCAAACTCTCACCAGCAATGGTTCTGCCTTCTTGATGTATCAGTTATGTTTGACCCCTTCTAAAGTAATGTGAGATGCGAAAAGCTCCAATACATCGTCCTCCAAGCTTCTGTATCTTACAGGAATGATGTGTCACTTCAGTATGATCTCTCCTATTTAATGCATCAGTATTAAGAACACAGAACAGTACAGCACAGTACAGTTCCTTCGGCCCACGATATTGTGCCGACCTATAAACCTACTCTAAGATCAAACCACCCTGCATACCCTACATTTTACTATCATCCATGTGCCTATCCAAGAGTCGCTTAAATGTCCCTAATGTACCTGACTCCACTACCACTGCAGGCAGCGCATTCCACGCACCCATCACGCTCTGTGTAAAGAATTTACCTCTGACATCTCCCCAATATATTCCTCTAATCACCTTAAAATTATGCCACCACGTAATAGTCATTTCCGCCCTGGGGGAAAAAGTCTCTGGATGTCCACTCTATCTATGCCTCTCATCATCTTGTACACTTCTATCAAGTCACCTCTCATCCTTCTTTGCTCCAATGAAAAAAGCCCTAGCTCCCTCAACCTTTCCTCATAAGACCTGCCCTCCAGTCCAGGCAGCATCCTGGTGAATCTCCTCTGCACCCTTTCTAAAGCTTCCACATCCTTCCTATAAGGAGGCGACTAGAACTGAGCACAATATTCCAAGTGTGGCCTAACCAGGGTTTTATAGAGCTGCAGCATAACTTCCTGGATCTTAAATTCAGTTCCCCTGCCAATGAAAGCCAACAGACCATACGCCTTCTAAACAACCCTATCAACTTGGGTAGCAACTTCGAGGGATCTATGGACGTGGACCCCAAGATCCCTCTGTTCCTCCATACTGCCAAGAACCCTGCCATTTACCCTGTATTCTGCATTCAAATTCGACCTTCCAAACTGAATCACTTCGCACTTTTCCAAGTTGAATTCCATCTGCCACTTCTTTGCCCAGCTCTGCATCCTGTCAATATCCTGTTGCAACCTACAACAACCCTCCAAACTATCCACAACTCCACCAAACTTCGTGTCATCAGAAAACTTATTAACCCACTCTTCCACTTTCACATCAAAGTCATTTATAAAGATTGCAAAGAGCAGAGATCCCAGAACAGATCCCTGCGGAACACCAAAGGCAAATCAATCTCTTCCCTGCTTCCGGTAGAAACCTTGGGTATATCCCGTCTGGCCCATAGAACTTATCTATCCTCATGTTTTTCAAAACTTCTGGCGCAACCTCCTTCCTAACATCAACCTGTTTGAGTACATCAGCCTGTTTCACTCTGTCCTCACACACGTCAAGGTCCGTCTCACTGGTGATTACTGAAGCAAAGTATTTATTAAGGACCTTTCCCTACTTCCTCCGACTCTGCACACAAGTTCCCTCCACTATCCCTGATTGGCCCTACCCTCATTCTGGCCATCCTCTTATTCCTCACATAAGTATAGTACGCCTTGGGGTCTTCCTTAATCCTACCTGCCAAGGGTTTTCCATACCCCCGTCTAGCTCTCCTAAGTCTATTCTTCAGTTCCTTCCTGGCTACCTTGTAGTCCTCTGGAGCCCTGTCCGATCCCTGCTTCCTCAACCTTAAGTAAGTTTCCTTCTTCCTCTTGACTAGATGTTCCACATGTCTTGTTATCCAAGGTTCCTTCACCTTACCATCCCTTCCTTGCCTCAGTGGGACAAACCTATCCAGTACTCGTAACAAGTGCTCCTTAAACAGCCTTGACATTTCTGTCGTGCATTTCCCTGAGAACATTTGTTCTCAATTTATGCTCTGCGCTTCTTGCCTAATAGCATGATAATTCCCCCTCCCTCAATTAAATACTTTCCCATACTGTCTGTTTCTGTCCCTCTCCGTGACTTTGGTAAAGGTCAGAGACATGTGATCACTATCACCAAAATGCTCTCTCACCAAGAGATCTGACACCTGGCCTGGTTCGTCACCAAGCACCAAATCCAATATCGCCTCCCCTCCAGTCGGCCTATCTACATATTGAGTCAGGAATCCTTCCTGGTCACACCTGACAAGATTTGCTCCATCCAAACTATTTGCACTAAGGAGGTTCCAGTCGATATTAGGGAAGTTGAAGTCACCCATGACAACAATCCTATTACTTTGTACCTTTCCAAAATCTGCCTCCCAATCTGTTCCTTAGTGTGTCTGTTGCTATTAGGGGTGTTTATAGAAAACTCCCAATGAAGTGACTGCTCCTTTCCTCTTTCTGACTTCCACCCATACTGACTCAGTAGTCAAACCCTCCTGTACAACCTCCCTTTCTGCAGCTGTGATACCATCCCTGATCAGCAATGCCACACTCCCAAACCTCTTTCATTTCCGTCCCTATTTCTTTTGAAACATCTAAACCCTGGAACATCCAACAACCATTCCTGCCCCTGTGTTATCCAAGTCGCCATAATAGCCACAACATCGTAGCTCCAAGTACTGATCCATGCTGCATGTTCATCACCCTTCTTCCTGACACTTCTTGTGTTAAAATAGACACACTTCAACCTGTCTCACTGACTGCAACTTTGCCCTATCAACCGTTTATCCTTTCTCACAGACTCTCTGCATGCTGTATCTGCCTGTACACCAGCTACTCCATCCTCTGATCCATAGCTCCGATTTCCATCCCCCTGCCAAACTAGTTTAAACCCTCCTGAAGAGCTCGAGCAAACCTCCGCCCAAGATATTGGTGCGCCTCCAGTTCAGGTGCAACCTGTACTTCTTGTACAGGTCCCACCTTCCCCAGAAGGTATCCCAATGATCCACATATCTGAAGCCCTCCCTCCTACACCAGCTCTGTAGCCACATGTTCAGCTGCTATTCCTAGCCTCACTAGCCCATGGCACCAATAGTAATCCTGAGATTACTACTCTGCTTGTCCTGGCTTTTAGCTTCCAACCTAACTCCCTATATTCATTTTTCAGGTCCTCATCCCTTTTCCTAGCTATGTCATTGGTACTGATCTATACCATGACTTCTGGCTGCTCTCCCTCCCCGTTCAGAATCCTGTAGACTCAATCCGAGACATCCCTGACCCTGGTACCCGGGAGGCACTCTGACCTTTTATACAGTTATAACCAGTTCCTGTCTGCCTGTAAGTTTTGGTTCTATAGTTTTTGTTTCCAATTACAATTTGTCGTATTTTCCAAGAAAAGCTTTGGAATCGTGGATTTCGTCACACTTTCTGACTCGGAGAAAATTTACTTCAGTGACAGTTTATTCACAACCATTTTGAAATACAGCAAGTTCTTATAAACATTTTACAAAATAACAAATTGTACAGGTGGTCTTCATATATTGGTTAATTACATTTTGTATTTTTCCAGTGCTTATCCAAACCATAAATAAATCAGTAACAATTAGGATTGTTAAATTCAAACTGGAGTATTAATGGAAAAAGATACATATTGCCAAAGCTTTTCATCTTGCACTTAGCAGGACAAATTCTATAAATGTTATTCCTTGAATTGATAATGTGTGAAAACTCGTTTTTGCACACATAGGAGCAGGAAAACTTGACGTTTTGGGCCTAAACCCTTCATCAGAAAAGGGATAATAATAACATGGATGCAAAATAGGCTAGTGGTAGGACATTGAAATCATTGGTCAGGATGGAGGATATTGGATCCTTGCTTTTCCTGGTTTATATTAATGATCTAGATCATTGAGTGCAGGGCACAATTTCAAAGTTTGCAAATTACACAAAACGTGGAAGAATTGTAAACAGTTAATAAGAACTTGAAATGGACATTGACAAGTTGATCAAATAGGCAGCAAAAGTATTGTAATGTGCAGCGTGAGATGATATCTTTCAGCAGAATAAAAACATGGAGATGCAGCATAAAACAAAGGGTGTACCTAAATAAAATTTCAACAGTCACAGGATTCTGAGATGCCAGAAGCTTTGTAACATCAGTCAAAAGTGTTTCTTAGCAAAAGTTTGAAATAGAATAGAAAAATAATAAGAATAAATAATACATTGTCAATAGGCAATAGCTTAATATTCTGAGTTATTCTGATGTACCATAGACTGAGATTTATCTTAAGTCCTTCTTGCGAAGTATTTGTTTACAACTGATCCAACTATTGACTGCTTTTCAAGATGAATTCAAGGTCATTCATGCCAAGATCCCATAACGCACTCACACCAAAATATGTTTCTCCTCAAAGACATGTTTCATTTGCTGTGGACGCTAAAAGAATAATTATGAAATGAATAGTCAGAATGATGGGCAATGCTAGTCCAGATTGTTTGACTTCATCCCCATGTGGTATTCTGTCCACCAAATATACATGGATTTGTTAATTTACTGTAACCTAAAAGATTTAAATCTTTTAATTAAATTTCCACTGGATGCTATTGATGCTGGATTTTTATTGGTCACTCATTTTCTCTTTCCATTGGCTGCTGAAGTTAGTGGGTGCAATTTTGTGTTTAAATCGTGATGTATGATTGTAAAACATTGCCGAACATTGTCACTTTGGATTTCGTTGAGCTGCTATTTAGACATGAAGGGGAGGCAATGGGCTGGTGGTATTATTGCTGGACTGTTAGTCCAGAGACCCAGGTAATGTTCTGTGGACCCAGATTTGAATCTGGCCACGGCAGCTGGTGGAATTTGATTTCAATAAATATCTGAAATTAGAGTCTCATGATGACCATGAAGCCATTGTCAATTGTCAGGAAAAACTAACCTGGTTCACTAATGCTGTCTTAGGAAATGAAACTGCCATCATTACCTGGTCTAACCTACATGTGACTCCAGCCCCCCAGCCATGTGGTTGACTCTTGCCCATCCCTAATTGCCCAGAGGGTGGCTAATAAATGCTGGCATAGCCAGCGATGCCCTCATCCCATGAATGAATTTTAAATGAAGTGAGAGGACTCCTTGGATGAATTGAAGAGGAATTAATAAACCAAATCTCAGAGATTACACTCCCAACCTAATGTATCAAGTTTCAGAGAGAAACTAACCAAACATTTGAATTGGTCAAAAAGCACCTGTAAAGACCTTAACAATGAAAGCTAGTGTGGATTTAAAGGTAGAGGACAAGATTATTATCTGTCTTTAGAACACCATTAAACACAAAATTCATTGTGTCTTGTCAAGCGATGAAGTAATTCAATAATGTGAATTATGTAGCGAGTTCACCAGATAGGAGAAAAAAAAATCAGCAAGCATGCCATAGTAACATGTTAAAAGTTATAACATGGATGATAGTAAGAACTGAAGTGTATTTACAGTGGTGAAAGAAATAGTGACACAAAAAAATCAATGATTGGGAAATAAATCAGATATTGAAAATTCAAAAGTTGACTCTCCTGTAATCGGATTGGATGATTCGTAGATCCTTAAAAATTTAATGGAATATTATGCGAACTCCCAGGAAATGATTCAAGTGGCTTAGCTAACTCATGAATCAAGGTATTTAAAAAGGCCACATAAAAACCTCTTTGGCTAGATGTGGTGTTTATGTAGGGGATGAGTGACACATAAAACAAAGTCCTCACAGACTTGATTGAAAGAATTTAACTCATGTAGGAAGAGATTGAGTTCATGGGTAGTAACGCTATTGAGCTAACAGCTGGAACTCACTTATCATCATGATCAAAAACCAAGTGAATCACAAAGACTGAATCAGTTGTCACAAAGTTAATGCAACAATGGTGAATTTGTATTTGGTTCCACAATTGGAGGGTTGTTTTAAGAGAATTACAAAAACTGGTTACAAAAGTTGACTTTGTCAATGGAATGTGGCAATATCCATTTAAAGTGACCGCCTGCCCAGCTTTGTGTTTGTACTGGGGAGGCATGAAAACTGCTTTCACCCTGAGAGTTCTGATCAAGGAAGCAATGTTCAAAAGGGCATGATAAGGCAAAGTAGAAATCCTGGAACATCCAAGTCGGTACAAAGTGAGTGAGTGCTACGAGAGCAAACTAAGAGCCCTACGATAAGATGTCAGTGACCTACAAATTGCAATATTGAAGTGGTGAGCTATTATATGTCAGAGATGTGCTGTGGTGATGTGATGAGGCTAGTATTTGCCCAATGCCAACTCCATAGATGGAGGATCCAGGCAGCTGTGGACCATGGAATATGCCCTGAGATGTGGTGGAATGCTGCTCAAGTTGGTTGGAAGATGGAGCTGCCAGGTAAACAGTTCCGACTTTCATGATGAGAATTCTCGCAGTCTAGTTTCACTGCACTTCCCGGGGGGGGGGGGGGGGGGGGGGTGTATCGACTTACATATAAGTGTGGTGAGATTATATAATGATGAGATGTTAATACAAGCAAATAGGCACCTTGCTGCTCACTGGTGAGGTTTTCCTCTCGCCATTAAAAGTTGGGCATAAAATTGGACTTTTTCTTGACGTTGAGAATCTCTTCCGATCTCCCCATGTTTTCCCAACAGTCTTACTGTTGCTCATGTTCAAGGGCTGGGAAGATTCCTTCTATATTATCAGACATATTCTAATAGGCAAGTGACTAAAGATGGAGTTTTGGAGGAATTTCTTCACTCATAACCTGGAGAATCTTGGGAATTCTTTACCACAGAGGCTTTGAACTGATTTAAAACAATAATCAACAGTTTCCGTAGACTAATAACTCCAAGGAATAGGGGAAAAATGATAGAAAGAGTCAGTGAAATAGATGCAACACACTTGATAGGCTGAATAATTTTCTCTTGTTCCTGAGTTCATAAGAAGTCTAATGGTAGCATTCCAGAAAAATAATATTATTGGTGTAAGGAGAAAGCTTGCCCAGGCAACTGATTGTCAACCAAACCATATTGGCTGCCCAACATGAATTTACCAACTGCAGCTGCAAGTCCTGTACGTGATGCAGCACTGTCCAAAATTACCTGCAAGGAATATATATTTAGGCCAACAAAGTAAACGATACCAATGGCATCTGCATTTAAAAATCACTTTAGTCTCTCTTCTTATTTACTTGTAGGATGTGGGATGTGGGTGCCGCTGGCTGGCCAGCACTTATTGCCTGTTCCTAGTTGCCCTTGAGAAGGTATTACTGGAGCTGCCTTCTTGAATCGCTGTAGTCCATACGCTGTAAGTTGACTGAAATGCCCTTAGTGAGGGAATTCCAGCAACAGTGAAGGAATAGTGATGTATTTCCAAATCAGAAGATGAGTGGCTTGGACGGGAATTTTCAGGTGTTCCCATGTACTTGCTGCCCTTGTCCTTCTAGATGGAAGTGCTTGTGGGTTTCAACGGTGCTGTCTAAGGATCTGTGGTGAATTTTTGCAGTGTATCTTGTAGATAGTACACACTGCTGCAACTGAGCGTCAGTGTTGAGGGGAGAGGATGCTTGTGGGTGTGATGCCAATCAAGTGGGTTGCTTGTTCCTGGATGGTGTCAAGCTTGTAGAGTGTTGTTGGAGCTCTCCCATCCATGCAAGTGGGAGTATTCCATCACACTCCTGACTTGTGCCTTGTAGATGGCGTACAGGTTTTAGGAAGTCAAAAGATGAGTTACTTGCTATAGGATTCCTAGCCTCTGACCTGGTCTTGTTGCCACTGTATTTATATGGCTGGTCTGGTTGAGTTTCTGGTCAATGGTAACCCCCCAGGATGTTGATAGTGGGGGTTCAGTGATAAATATCAAAGGATGGTGGTTAGATTGTCTGTTATTGGTAATGGTTATAGCTTGGCATTTGTGTGGTGTGAATATTACTTGCCATTTGTCAGCCCTAAGCCTAGATATTGTCCAGATCTTGTTGCATTGGGACATGGACCTGTGAATGGTGCTGAACATTGTGCAATGATCAGCCAACATCCCCACTTCTGACATTATGATGGCAGGAAGGTCATTGGTGAAGCAGCTGAAGATAGTTGAGCTTAGGACACTACCCTGAGGAAGTCTTACAGAGAGATCCTAGATCTGAGATGACCGATCTCTAAGAACCATAACAATTTTCCTATGTGCCAGGTGTGACTCCAACCAGCAGCAAGTTTGACCCCAATATGCATCAATTCCAGTTTTGTTAGGGCTCCTTGATGCCACACTTTGTCAAACACGGCTTTAATGTCAAGGGTTGTCACTCTCGCCTTACCTCTAGCATTCAGCTGTTTTATCCATGTTTGAACCAAGGCTGTAATGAGGTCAGGAGCTGAGTGGCCCTGGCAGAACACAAACTGGGTGTCGCTGAGCAGGTTATTGCTGAGCCGGTGCTGCTTGGTAGCACTGTTGATGATACCCTCCATCAATTTACAGATCGAGAGTGGACTGATGGACAGGTAATGGCTACGTTGGATTTTTCCTGCTTTTTGAGTGCAGGCCATACATGTGCAATTTTCCACATTGTCGGATGTCAGTATTATAACTGTAATGGAAGAGTTTGACTCGGGAAGCAGCATGTTCTGGAGGACAAGTCTTTATTACTGTTGTTGGAATGATACTTTGCAGGATCCAGTGCCTCCAACTGTTCCTTAATATCACGTGGAGTGAATTAATGGGCTGAAGACTGGCATTTGTGATGCTGGGGACAACTGGAGGAGACTGAGAATGGAACGGCACTTCTGGCTGAAGATTGCTGCAAATGCTTCAGCCTCATCTTTTCCTCTTAAGCATGCTAACCTACAGGGATGATGCTTTTGTGTCATGTAGCTTCACCTCCCCTTCATTAGTTTCAAGTAGAGGGGAGTGCTATGCTGTATGCTATGTTCTTGCATTGAGATTCTCTTTTTTTCACTGTTTCTTATGCTTCCTCCTCTTCCCCTTTTTCTCATGTTTAAGACTATCACTGGTTTAAAATGCCTTTGAGCCTTTTCATAATTTCGTGTAATTTTGAACTACGATGTTGTCTTTTTCCTTCATGTTTGCACCTCTTTAAAGGTTACCTAAAAGCCAAATTTCATGGTCTGATCATGAGGTTACTCCCTGTCAAAAACCAAATTAATATATTGTATTGTAAATAATTAGTTCAATGATACAATAGTAGGAAACAATTTGATTTCATTACACATACGCTAGTAGCTTTTCATTCATTTATAAGCTTTTGGCACTAGAAGTTTAAAAAATAACTTGTCTACAGGTCTGGATTACTGTGTCTCTGTCAGTCTGGAACTTGAGATAGTGAGGAGTAGGAAAAAAATACTTGCAAATACAATGACCTCCATTTTCCAAAAGGAGGGCCCGCAGTGTAGCATGAACTTATTTTTTGGTAAGCAAAAGTTTGTTAAATAAATAAATGTAAATAACAGAAAGACACCACTGGACAACATTTGTGTCATGTGAATGCTGGGTTATAATTGGTCTCTGTTCACCCCAGCATCCAGCATTCTGTGGTCAGGGGAACAGTTCAAGAATTTATTTTTTGGAATCACAGCATGTGTAAGAATTCACATACTGCAGCCTTGAAATAGTGAAGACTGCAATACACAAACAATGCTGATCTGTCTAAAAGAATATGTATTTGAAGTTTAAAACTCCACAAATATTTAATGCTGAAGCTCTCACTTCTCTGTTCTTCCTTCTTTCATTTTCCTCACTCAACCTTCCATTTCTCCTCTTCCTTTCCCTCCCTTAACCACCTCTCCCCTCTGCCCTCAGTCCTATGCCACAGTTCCTCATAGCCCTATCTTCTCATTTACTCCATTCTCTGCTGTCTTTAACCCTTTCCCTCTCTTCGCTTCCCAACCTTAGCCCATCATCACCCTCGTCAATTCTGTTTCCTCCTAAAACTCTTTTTTGCCCCTGCCTCAGTTTATCCTATGCTTGCTTCTCTCACCTCAACATTCTCCAAACTATATGAAGAGTAGATGTTCATTGTGAATTAGTCCAAGATCGATGATGTGGTGAGGCTGGTATTTTTTTGATTGCCAACCACTGTGGATGAATGATGGAGGTACTTACTACTCGTGGAGCATTCCATGAGATGTTCGCGAATGGACTTTCAGATGGCAACATGGAGAAGCAACTGATGATTTGCATCTACCAGCTAACTGCTCTAACTTTATTCAAGAATAGGAATCATGTAGTTTCTCTCATCAGGGCATGGGAAAGTCCTAAGTGCATTTAAGTGAGACAAGTTTGCAAATAACAGATTGCAAATGCAACGAAATAAGGTGGTCACCACCTACTAGCAAGATTCTGACCTTGCTATTAAATCCTGAAGAGAAAATTCGAACTTTTTTTTATGTTGAGAGTCAGATTTTTTATATTTTCAACATGTTTTCTCACATTTCCTGCCATTGCCCACAGTGCTGAAGGGATGGGAAAGATCTGCCCTTAGTTTTAGCATGTAATGTAAAGCATTGGAATATATGATGTACTGAACCACCACTGGAAATGCTTTATTAGAAAGATAGGTGTCATGAATATATAAAAATGTTATATTTCATGTTATAAAACTGAGGTATTATTACATGATTAAGAAATTGGTGTGAGAATCCCATGGTGTGTGGAATCTTCTGGGATATATGTAGTAGATTAGGTGGGTTAGAGGGGAATGGGTCTGGGTGGGATGCTCTGTGGGTTGGTATGGACTTGTTGGGCCAAAGGGCTTGTTTCCACATTGTAGGGATTCTATGATCTTTATGATCTATATCTGGAGAGAGTGTACAGACAAATTTTGTACCAGTTCTGACAGGGAGAAACATTATTTCATCTTTTACTTTATTTTTAAGCATGAAAGCATTAAACGAATCTAACAGTGGTTTCATGTTTTTGACAACAGGAAAAGTCATCCAATTAGAATTCAGCTGTAATAAATGGATTTAACCAACTTAACCTAAAAGTATTTAGTCACTTGATCATCGCAAGTGAGTTTAAGTTCCATTCCACACAGCCAACGTACACCGTAAAAATGCTTCTAACTGGATGACTTATTTTCCTACTGTGCAAAATATAAATGCACTGATGGATTGTTTCATGCTGTTATGCTCAAAAGTATAGTCAAACTTAGAAAAAAAATCTGCCTGTGTAATCTCTCGATTTATATCCTGGGAGATACCAAATTTCTTGGAATTCTTGCACCAATTTAATGATCCAATAATATTGATCTTAAATTACATTAGTACTAATTCTTGATGTTTTTACGTGACATTCACCTTTCCAGTCACTCTTAATTATATAAGAGAAACCAATGTGACATCAACTGAGTTACATATTCTGAAATGTATTAAAATACTTCTGCATGCTGAAGCAAAGATGATTAATAATTTCCTAAACATTGAATAAATAGGAGTTAGGTTTTCCTTTTCTAAATAAAATCAAGGAAAATGCCCTTTTAAAAATAAAACTGTTTGTACAGAATAAGTCAGAAAACTTAGAGGGAAAATGAGATGATAGGAGGATACAAAGACAGTTTTGACAAGATTAGAGAGTAGCAAGAGCTAAGCAATGTGGCACCAATTAAACAAGGTGGAAAATTGCTTGGATAACTAGTGAACAAAAATCAGGACAAATGCAACCTGACCAATTACCATCCTATCTGTCTAGTCTTAATCACCAGTAAAGTGATGGAAGGTGTCATCGACAATGCTATTAGATAGCAGATTAGCAATAACTGATTCACTGATGCTCATTTTGGGTTCTACCAGTTGCACTCAGCTCCTGAGCTCAATATAGCCTGTACAATGACAGACAAAAGAGCTGAATTCCAGAGGCGAGGTGAGAGTGACAGTCCTTGACATAAAGGCTGCATTTGACTAAGTGTGGCATTAAGGAGTGATAGAAAAACTGGAGTCAGTGAGAATCAGGAAGAATACTCCCCGCTGGTTGAAGTCATACTTGCCACAAGGAAAATAGCTGTTGTTGATGGAGGTCAGTCATCTCAGCTCTGGGACATCTCTGCAGGGGTTTCTCAGGGTCATGTCCTATACCCAATTATCTTAAGATGTTTTAAAATAAAATTATAAGGTCAGAAATAGGGGTGTTCATTGATTGCATAATGTTCAGCACCATTTGTGACCTCTCAGTTACTGAAGCAGTCTGTTGTGTATTTGTGCAAATATGGTTAGACTGTCACTCTAAGAGGCACATGATGTAACAATGATGTCAACAGCCATTTTGTGGGCAGCAACAGCTTGCTCAAACATTGCTGCTTTGAGACTAAACATCTCCTGAAAAAACTCCTGCTGTTTCAAAGCTTCAGCCTCCTTATCCTTCTTGGAACTTAACATAATCTATGTCCAAATGTTGCAAGACCTAGATGATATCAAAGTTTGGGATGAGAATTAGCAAATATCATTCATAACTATGAAGGTACTGGGCAATGACAATCTCCAATGCAAGAGAATCTAACACCACCCTTGACATTAAATGTCAATACCATCACTGAATCTCAAAATATCAACATTCTGGAGGTTACCATTGACCAGAAATTGAACTGGACTAGCCATGTAAGTACAGTAGAAACAAGAAAACATCAGAGACTAGGAATCCCACAACAAGAAACTCACCTCCTGACTTCTTAAAACCTGTCCAGCATCTACAAAGCTCAAGTCAAGAGTGTGATAGAATGCTCTTCATTTGATTGGATGAGTGCAGCTAAAACAACACAAGAAGCTTGACACTATCCAGGACTGAGCCGGCCACTTGATTGACACCATATCAACAAATATTCACTCCCCACACCACAGATGCTTGGTAGCAGAAGTGTCTACTGGTTTAAAAATGAACAGCACAAATTTGGTAAGTCTCCTTAGCATGTTCCAAGCTCATGGCCACTCCCATTTAGAAGGACAAAGGCAGTAGATATGTGGGAATTCCACCATCTGCAAGTTACTCTCCAAGCTATTTTCATCCTAACTTGGAAATATACTGCTGTTCTTTCAGTATCACTAGTTCAAAGCCCTGGAACTCCCACCCGACGGGCATTGTGGGTCTACCTGCAGCACATAAACTGCAGCAGTTCAAGAAGGCAGCTCACCAGCACCTTCTCAAGGGCAAATAGTTATGGCAAATAAATTGCTGGCAGGCCAGCGAAATCCACATGCTATGAATGAATAAAAAAGATAGAAGATAATGGGGATATGTGTTATTACAATGGTGCAGAATATTTCTTAAATGGTGAGAGATTGGAAAGTACTCGAGGACTAAAGTGCCCTTATTTGTAAGTCACACAAAGCTACCAAGCAGGTACAGTAAGGAACTAAGAAGGCAAATAGTATGTTAGCCTTTATCATAAGACGTTTTGAATACAGGAATTCTTCCTTCACTTGTCTAGTACACTGATGTGATTACTCCTGAAATATTGTAAGCATTTCTGATCCCCTTAAGGAGGATATATTTGCCATCAACAGAATGCAGTGGAGGTTTGACAGATTGAATCCTGGGTTGGTGGACTGTCCTATGAAGAGATTTTAAGGAGACTGGGCCTAACAATCCTGTAAGAACCAACAATTGGAAGCCAGAGCCCAGGTGTTCCATCATATCTGTTATACAGATAGTAGTGTGGTCATACAGAACCTGAGTGTTGCTGAAGGAAGACACATTTTGTCAAAACTTTCCATTTTGCATTTATCACAACATATCTCAAGAATACAAATTCAAGGGGAAAAGCCAACATTTATACTGCCTGAGAGGACAGTGTTGATTGGTTGGCAAGTGCACTGTAATCAGTAGAGGCATTGCCATGTAGAAAGCACTAATTAATACTATTGGTGGTAACCAAATAGCTTAATATTAGCCCAAACACTGAGGTGCCTCTGACAGCAATACATTTAAATAACAGGAGCTGCAATAAGCATATGTGAAATCTTTCAGTACCACATTAACACATCTAGTCCTTATGTTACAGAGCTAAGTACCCTGATGGAAGCAAAGCTGCAAATCATGGTTGGTAATCACCCTGTGAAAACACAAGGTGGAGGAAAACATGTACTGGGTCAGATTTTAACTTGGATGAGCAAGTGAAATTAGGTACAATTGGGACATAAAGTAGCAAAAGATAGAAGTGTGATGGGAAGCTGCTCTGATTGGTGAATTGAAGAGGGACAAATAGCAGGCAGATGACCCACTCCCAGGTTGGCATTTTAATTGTACTTCATGAAGCTGTGGCTTCCATGCCAAGGTGAGGAGAGGGCTGTCTCTAGGAGAAGCCAAATGCCTTTAAAGCAGTCCTTGTAGATCAGGAAGAGAAAGATTGTGTCCTGCTGGCCCCCTAACCCATTGCCTATCGTAGCACCCTATCCCCTCACATTAGCACCCCTATATTCACCCATTCCTCCCAACCTCCACTGCAACCCCTCCCCATTCCCCCCACCAACAACCACCACTCTTCTGAAGTCTGCAATTAGACAACTGGGTCCTGCAACTTTCAGGGGTGCTCCTGTCCTGTACTAACTGAAAGTCATGCCTGTCAGTCAGATCAACTTCCGATCAGGGAACGTCAAATGCTGAACGACATGTGTGGTGTGGAGATGGAATTCCAACAAATGTGGGCAAACCCATTCTTACAGATTTCCTACACACTAAACATCCCCCATTTCAAGAGTCAGATTGTTAAAACTCTCTTTATAAAGCCAGAGGAAATGGACAAGTGTCACTATAATGCCATCAGACATTCAGAGCCTATTCTCTGTACCCCACCCCCCATATTGTTTCCTTCTTATTGCATTTTTTTATTTTGACTTTTGGACAGTAGCACATGTCCTCTAGACACATCATTTGTTTCTTTTCCTACTCCATTGCAGCCCCTTTGGCCTGTAAGACCCAGTTTCCTGTCATCCAAACTCCTCTGTGTTTCACCATAATTAAATCTTCCTTTTATACTTTTGTTTCATGAGAAGAAATTCTGTTCAATGGACAGACTGTTCATTATGACCCTAAATAGAATAGACATAGATGCAGAGAGGATATTTCCTTTGGGTGTGGTGTCTAAAACCAGTGATGTTGGTGGCAGTATTGGGGGGGGGGGGGGTTAGGCGGTGGGCACACTCAGAATAAAGGGTAAACCATTTGGTTCTAAGATGAGGAGGATCTTCCTCACTGAAAATATGGCATTCTCTACCCCAGAGGAATATAGAGGCTCAGTCATTAAATAGGTTCAATACAGAGATTGATAGATTTCTAGTTACTAAGGATATCAAGAGTGATGGGAATAACAAAAGAAATTGGCTTTGAAGTAAATGATCAGTCATAATGTAGGATGGCAGAGCTGGGTCATTGGGCTGAATGGCCTACTCCTGTTCCCATGTTCCTAAAACATACTCAAGCAAAAACCTATAGCAAAAATAATTCTCTCTGCTTGAGCAAAGCTCCCTGTGGTTGGATCAAAGTTCACCTCATCTCATAATGCAGAGGTATGTGTTCAGCAGAAATTACTTTTTATATATATGCAAAGTACACAATGCACACAGAAATAAAAGCTTTACTTCATTGACAGAAGGCCACAAGTGGATAGTAAGGTTAAAGCAGGCAGAAAGTAATTGATTCTTCAGCAGAGGTAATATTACGGGCAATACAGACTGAAGGACATCTAAGCAGGTTGTGATTTTTTCACAAAAGCAAGGTTCCTTTTCCCTTAGCTAGCTGTTGACTTACCTTTATTTCGCATAACAAAACTCTGTTCCCTGTCATTTTTAGCAAAATTATTAGCCTTTTCAAAAGTAAGTTTCATTATCTGTTTCATCTTAGAATATCTTTTTTATTATTCATTAACTCCAACATCTTATCATATTACTGCACAAATGCTGCTGTATCCATTTTTCTGTTACACAAAAGTTCACATTAAATTTTTGTACCAGGTAAATCAGTGCGGATAGCAGAATAGGTTATTGGGTGATGATGAGTTAGAGGTGTTATAGCCTAATGTGAAACCTTATCAAATGCCTTCTCTAAATCCAAATATATTGCATTCATTGTTCCCCTTTATCTATCCTGTTTGATATCTCCTCAAAGAATTCTAGTAAATTTGTTAGGCATTTCCCTTATGATAGCTGATTTCACATTATCATCACCTTTGGGTAAAGAAGGTTCTTTTGAATTTCCTATAGGACTCAATAGTGACTATTTTATCATTACACCTACTCATTTTGATCTCGTAAACAGAGCAAAAACATTTTCTCCAGGCCTAGCCGAATAAACCCTTTCATTTTCTATCAAGTCATCCAGACAGCCTTTTCTTTTTGAGGGAGAAGCGTCCCAGCCTGCTCAGTCTTAGAGGGCTGTACCAGTATGTAAGAAGATGTAAACAAGCTGATAGAGGGAGCACATAAATAACAATTGAAGTTCAGTCGAGTGACTTTTAAGATGGCGTATTTTGACAGGCAAAATTAAGAGGGCACACACTTCTGTAAATTCCCTAATTTTGAAAGTGATCAGAGGGTATATATACAAAAATATAAAGCTTATGAAAAGTTCAATCAAAAAGTGGGATACATTTTTGAAAGTATGGAATACAAAGACAGAGAAGAAATGATAATTTATACACACAACCTAGACAATTTAAAACCTAGCCTAATATTCTGGCCTTCCTTTAATTGCAGATCATTTGACTCATCCACAACTGGACTTCAACCCACTCTACCCTTTTAAAAATCACAAATACATATCTACATATATTTTCAATTAACCTATTAGATGTGTTATTACACAGCTTTGGGGCAGGTAGAACTTGACCTACCACACCCCGCACCGCCCACCCCAACCCACCACCATCTTTCCTGCTCAGAGGTAGAAGCACTACCAATGTATCCAAACAGCCCCAAATTGTCATAGACCTTTGGTACTATAAACAATAAAAATTTATTCTTTTTAGCACAACATTACATATGGATTTCAGAAAGAACTGAATAATTGTTGATAATCACATTCCACCCTAGAAAGACATTTCAGCATACTTTGTGATGCTTAAGGGAGAAAGTCTAACTGACACCACTAATTAAATCTTCATAGACATTTTCATCCATTAATGATAGCAAAGCAGAATCAAGGATAGAAATTTTGTAATCAAGGATAGTAAGAACTGCCGATGCTGGAGTCAGAAGAAGGGTCCCGACCCGAAACATCAACTTTCCGACTCCTCTGATGCTGCCTGGCCTTCTGTGTTCCTCCAGCTCCACACTGAATTATCTCTATTTTCTAATCAACTTATTCAGAAATGTCATAACACAATTCTGGAGCAGATGTGAATTAAAGCAAGAAACAGAGACACATACGAAATCCTGATATGCTTCAGCTGCATTGTACTGGAAGGTTCAGTCATATCTATCAGATAGAGCATTTCAATCCTTACATTTATATTCTATCCTTGAAATAGTTATTATTTATTTCCTCTCTATTGATCCAAGATGTTGCTATGACAGCTCATGACGTAAAGGCCCTATCTATATCTTGTACCTATTCACATTCTATCAAATTTGGCATGCACCAGATAACTGAATACTAGAAGCATTTTTTCATTAACTTTGGAAAAATTCACATTCAGAGCAAATGGAATAGAACTGATCTATGGCCCTAACAGCATTTAGAGCGCATTGAGAGGTCATTTTACAAACTACCAAACTAAACTTACCTTGAATTGATGGTCATTGGGTCACCAAAGAGTGTGAGCTGAATTTATAAAGATTTGTCAACTGTTATTCAATCCCATTAACATATATAAGGGGTGTAGTTCTTAATTTAGGCATCTTGACCACTGAACAAATGGTGCCTTTACTTCAGCATTGGGTTTTGTATCCAAGTGATTTGAGGGTATAAGTACAAATTGATCAACTTATGAAAAATACAACAAAAGGTCTGGTAGAATCTAAAAAGAATAGAACATAAATGCAAAGAAAAAATGCTAAATTGATAGAAAACTTGTTTGTATAGTTTGCTTTGAATGATCTTGCCCTTGTGTCCAAGCAATCTGAGGGTATAAGTACAAATTATAGAGTCACAGAGTCATACAGTACAGAAACAGACCCTTTGGTCTAATCAGTCCATGCTGAACATAATCCCAAACTAGACTAGTCCCACCCACCTGCTCCTGCCCCATATCCTTCCAAATATTTCCTATTCACGTATCCATCCAAATGTCTTTTAAATGTTGTGATTGTACCCGCAACCACTATTTCCTCATGTAGTTCAATCCACACACGAACCACCCTCTGTAAAAAAATTGCCTCTCAAGTCTTTTTTAAATCTCTCTCCTCTCACCTTAAAAAATGTGCCCCTTCGTTTTGAATTTCCCATCTTAGGGAAAAGACAACTACCATCATATGTACCTATACCTCTCATTACTTCATAAACTTCTATCAGGTCACCTCTCAAAATCCTACACTCCAGTGAAAAAAGTCCCAGCCTTCCAGCCTTTCAGCCTAACTGAAACCTTTCATACCTGGCAACATCCTGGTAAGTGTCTCTTCTGAGCCCCCTCCAGCTTGATAATATCCTTCCTATAACTGGGCAACTAGAACTGGACACAGTATTCCAGAAAAGGTCTCACCAATGTCCTGTACAACCTCAACATAATGTCCTAACTCCTGTGCTCAAAGGACTGAGCAATGAAGGCAAGGAAGCCAAACGCCTTTTCTAACCATTCTATCTATAGGTCCCTCTGTTACAACACTACCCAAGGCACTACCATTAATTGTATAAACCCTACCCTTGTTTGTTGGACCAAAATGTAAAACCTCGCATTTATCCAGATTGTAACTCCTTCTGCCATTTTTCAGTCCATTGACCCATTTGATGTAATCTTATTATACAGTGAAGAAGGTTTTCTACGAAACCAATTTTGGTGTCATTTGCAAACTTACTAGCCATGCCTTCAATATACTCATTCAAATCATTTATATAAATGACAAACAAAAGAGAACCCAGAACCGATCCCTGTGGAACTGCGCTGATAACAGGCCTCCAGTCTGAAAAGCAACCCTCCACCGTTACTCTGTCTCCTGCCATTAAGCCAATTATGTATCCAATTGGCAAGCTCACCCTGAATCCCATGTGTTCTAACTTTACTGATTAGTCTACCATGCGGAACTTTATCAAAGGCTTTACTAAAATCAAAATAAACAATGTCGACTGCCTGCCCTCATCAATCTTTTTGGAAACTTCCTCAAAAAACTCAATCAAGTTTGTGAGACATAACTTTCTTCACTCAAAACCATGCTGACTATCCCAAATCAATTTTTGCCTCTCTCAGTGTCCATAAATCTGATCTTTTATAATCACCTGTAAAAATTTACCCACAGCCGAAGTCAGACTCACAAGTCTATAGTTCCCCGATTTCTCCTTAAAACCTTTGTTAAACGAAGGTACAACATTAGCTACCCTCCAGTCATCAGGCACCTCACCAGTAGTTATAGCTGATGCAAATATTTCTGCAAGGGGTCTCATAATTTCCTTCCTTACTTCCCACAATATTCTGTGATACATTAGATCAGGTTCTGGAGATTTTATCCATCTTTATATTCTCTAAGACCTCCTGAACTTCCTCTTCTGTATTGCAAACTGTTTTTAAAACATCAAAGTTTATTTCTCTGCGTTCTCTAGACTCGATTTCTTTCTCCATAGTCAAAACTGATGCAAAATATTCATTTATTGTCTTTCCCATCTCCTGCGGTTCAACACAAGGATGACCTCCTTGACCTTTAAGAGGCACTACCCTCTCTCTAGTTACCCTCTTGCTCTTAATGTATTTGTAGAATCTCTTTGGGTTATCCTTAACCTTATCTGCCAATGCTATTACTAATCCCCTCTTTTGCTCCCTGTGTTCTCTCTGAAGAATGCCCCTACGTTCTTTATATTGATTAAGAGATTCAACTGAATAAAGTTGTCTATATCTAAAATAAGATTCTCTTTTATTCTTGAATAGACCCTCAATATCTTTATTCATCCATTGTTCCTTAATCTTACCAGCCTTACCATTCACTCTAACAGGAACAAAATGCCTCTGAACTCTCATTATCACACTCCTGAATGCCTCCCCTTATCGGACGTCTTTTTACTCACGAACAGTCTACTCCAATCAACTTTTGAAAGTTCTTGTCTCATACTATTAAAATTTCCCTTACTCCAATTAAAAACTTTAACTTTTATGGAAGGCTTATCCTTTTCCATAACCATTTTGAAACTAATAGAATTATGATCTCTAGACCCAAAGTGCTCCCTCACTTTTACTTCATCTGCCCTGCCTTATTGCCCAAAAGAAGGTCTGGTTTTGCTCCTTCCCTAGTAGAAGCATCCATAAATTGACAAAGAATATTTTCTTGAACATATTTGACAAATTCCGTACCATCCAAACCTTTAACACTATCGTAGTCCCAGACAATGTTTGGAAAATTAAAATCCCCCATTATTACAACCTTCTTATGCTTACGTATGTCTGAGATCTCCCTGCATATTTGTTTCTCAATTTCACTCTTACTATTGGAAGGCCTATAGTACAATCCAATCAAAGTGATCTTTGCTTTCTTATTTGTAATTTCTACCCATATATTTTCACTGGACGATTTTTCAGAAATATCTTGCCGAGTTACAGCAGTAATGTATTCCTTAATCAAAAACGCCACCCCGCCCCTCCTTTCATGCCTCCTTTTCTATCCTTCCTTTAGCGTCTAAAACCTGGAACACTGAGCTGCCAGTCTTGTCCATCTTTCAGGCAAGTTTCTGTAATAGCTATGATGTCCCAATCCCATGTTCTTAAACATACCCTGAGTTCATCAGCCTTACCTGTAAGACCCCTTGCATTGAAATAAATGTAATTGATTTCTTCAGAGTTATTACATACTCTGACTCTCTCTTGTCTTTCTTTTCTAATTGACGTGCTCTCCTCACATTCAGAACCTACTCCATCAATCCTTCCATTTACACTGCTACTTAGAATTCCTCCACTCGCCCTCTCTATTAGTATAAAGTCTCCCTGAATAGAATGAGCAAATCTTCCTGCTAAGATATTGGTCCCTTTCCAGTTTAGGTTAGACCAATCCTTTTTGATCAGGTCTTTTCTATCCCAAAAGACATCCAATTATCCAAAAACCTGAATCCCTGAACAATACATGAGCTCTTCATCAATTGATTTATCACCTTTAACCTTTTGTTCCTTCCTTCATTTGAGGTTAGCATTGGGAGTAAACCAGAAATTACTACTTTTAAGGTTTTATCTTTTAGTTTTCTGTCTAACCTCTTAGAAAATGTCCTTAATCCTAGCACCAAGAAAGCAACAAACTGTCCTAAATTTACGCTCACTGCCACAGACTCTCCTGTATTTGCCCCTGATAGTAGAATCCCCTTTAACAATTATTCTATTAAATCTTGTCAAACACTGCCTAACATAAGAATCATTCCAAGTGTCTAACAACTGACTGTCCCTTCCATTTTCCTCATATTGACTATCCCCATCAACAGTTTCAAAAACTGAATATCTATTTGATAGAGGAGTAGCCACTGGAGACATTTCAATTACCTTCTTACCTTTCCTGACAGTCACCCGTCTATCTGACTGATCCTGCCGGGTAATAACTTTCTAAATCTACTAGCCATTTCACTCCGTACCTTACATATTGCCTTAGTAACATTAAGCCTAAAAAGGGTGTTTCAGTACACATTATATATTAAATAAAATTCCTTTCATTACTTACAGAAAATAATGTCAAACTGAAAAGAAAATTAAATCTATCAAACACATGAAACTTAAAGAAAATCAACCACTTAGCTGATTAACTGAATAAAAATGATTCCTTTTCAATAAATTCCTCGAAATAAAAGAAATCTTTTCCAGTGCTGACCACGAGCAGGACTCTCCAGAACAAAAACACAACTCCTTATTTTAAAAAAACTGTTTGTTTTACAAAAAAATCTTTTGCAATGTTAAAAAAAACTTTCTAAAACACGTATAGGCTTTTAAATTTCTGAACTAAGAATTAAAAGAAATCTCAGCCGTTCACAGTAGACCTTGTTTTAAAAAAAAACCTATTTGAAACAAAAATGCAATTTTTTTCTTTTTTTTGTTTTTTTTAATGTTAATAAAACAAATTGGAAAAAGTCTTATATTAGTAAACTATAATGACTATAATGACTGTAAGAAAACTATAATAAATCTTTAAATAAGCCTTTGTTCTACGTTCAATGTTCTATGTTCTAAGCCTGCAATTCCAAGAGCAGCTGCAATCCACGCTGCTCCCCATAGTTTTTCTCAAATGTCTTTGATCAGCTTATGAAAAGTACAACAAAAAGTCTGGTAGAATTTAAGAAAAATAGAATATAAATGCAAAGAAGAAATGTTAAATTAATAAAAAAAAAACTTGTTTGCATAGCTTGCTTTGAATGATCTTGTCCTAGTTTAAAATCCAGGCAAGCAGTTTGATCTTCCTAATTGTTAATTGGAGGTACATGTTATGACACATCTGGCCTATAGCTAGGGATATGACCACTATGTCACATGACCCTCAAATAGGCATATAGCTTTCGCAACATAGGACAGTAACAGTTTAAAACTTTTAGTACGATTTTGTCCCTGGATTTTGAGAATAATTGTTGACAACCAAATTCCCCATAACTTTGCCCTGGAAAGAATTTTCAGCACACTTTGCAATGACTGAGAGAGAAAATCTAGACATCGTTACTGGATAAAAATGTCAATGTGGATTTAACAATCATGCTAGCAATGCAGAAACAAAGACACATCCTAAATTCTGTTACACTTCAGTTGCTTGTTCTGGAAGAGTCAATCACATCTGACAAATCAAGCGTTAAACCCCGGAATTAAATTATATCCCTGAAATAACTGTTGTTTGTCTCCTGTCTATCGATCGCAAATGTTGCTGCAGCAGGTCATGACATAAATGACACATCTATACCTCATATCTAATCACATTTTATCGAATTTCACATTCATGTGATAACTGAATATGAGAAACACTTCTTTCACTAACTCTGAAAAAAAATCACATTCAGAAAAAATGGAATGGAACTGAAAAATGGTCCTAGCATAATTTAAATCAAGTTGAGAGATCATATTCCAAACTACCCAACTAAACTCACTTTGAATTGATTGTCTTCAGGCCACAGAAGAGTGGGAGCAGAATTTATAAAGGATTATTCAACTGTCATTCAATCTTATTAACATATTTAAAGGACCGAATGCTTCTTTTAGACATTTGTCTGGACCGCTTAAACATTGTGCCTTGACCTCAGCATTGAGTTTTGTACATTGCTGACTGGACACAGATGCTAAATGGATATGTTTATTTTCAGATGTAAGATAATGCTGTAACACCTTATTCTGCTTCTGTCCATTATCCTGATGTACTTGTGTAAGGTATGATTTATCTGGTTAGCGTGTAATACAACACTTTTCACTGTATCTTGATACATGTGACAATAATAAACCAAATTAAATTAGCAGTTATGCATTCAATCAGGCAGACCTTGGTCTATTGCTCTGTCTGCAACTGTTTTTCTCACTCTCTCGGCTTCATCTCCACCCAACAGTTTACTCCTTTCCCCCTTCCCCCACTCTTTCTTTAGCAATGTATACCAACCTTTTCCCAGCTACAATCAGTTCTATTGAAGAGTCATTGGACCCAAAGCATTAATTCTGTTTTCTCTCCACAGATGCTGCCAGATCTGTTGAGACTTTCCAGCAATTTCCTGTTTTTGTAGTTGTTTAATTGCTCTGCCATTCTGTTGTTCCCCTTTATCAATTCCCCCATTAAAAACTATAAAGGGCCTAACTTTGCCTCACTAATCTTTTTCCTTTTACTTATACTTATAGAAGTTCTTACAGTCTCCTTTTATGTCCCTTGCAATTTTACTCTCATACATTATTTTTCCTTCTTAATCAACTTCCTGGTGTTCCTTTGTTAAATTCTGATCTGCTGCCAGTTCTCAAGCTTACTACTTTTTTATAACAACTTTATATGGCAGATCTTTGGATCTAATACGAACCTTAGTTTATTTTGCTAACGTTGCTTAGGCCACTTTTCCTGATAAGGTCTTTTGCCAGAGAGGAATATAAAGTTTCTACAATGTATGTATTTGCTTCTTAAACAGTTGTCATTATTTATCCATTGTCATCGTTTTTACAGAAGTTATGCAGTCTATCACAGACAAGTCACCACTTATATCTTAGTTTCCTTTGTCTAGATTTAGGATTCTAGATTTGAATTGGACTACTTCACTTTCTATCACAATGAAGAAGTCAAATCATGCAATGGTCACTTTTTTCTAAAGGACCCATCCCATCAGGATTATTAATGAATCCCTTCTCATTGCATAGAATCAAATCTAGGTTAGCCTGTTTCCTAGTTCATTGCTAATGCATCAGTCTGTAAAACTATTGAGTACATTTCCCAGGAATTCATGCACCCAGGGATTACTGCTAGTATGGTTTGTCCCGTTTGCATAGATTAAAATCATCCATGATTCCAAAAGTAACATTGTGCATTGCATCTCAAATTTCCTATTTAATGCCATCCCATACATCACAGCTACTGTTTTGAGAGTTATAGACAACTTCCAGCACTTTCCGCCACTTGTTCCTTCTTAGTTCGACCCAGACTGATTATACATATAGATTTCCCACACAAACATCATCTCTCACGATTGCACTGATTTCATCTTTTGCTAACAAAGTCACCGATCTTCTGTTCTATTTTTCGTGAATAAAAATTAAATACCCTGAATGTTCAGTTCCCAGCATTGTTTACACCGTAGCCAAGTCTCCATGATCACAATCATATCATACCCATTTACAACAATCTGTTAATTTCATCCACTGTATTGTATATTTTCTATGCATTCAAATATGGTCACCTGTGATTCTTTAATTAAACACGTTAAAATTCAGCCCTCTGACTATTGATCCCTTGTGCATCAGAAAGTTTTCTTCATTAATTCTATATAAAGCTTTCATGATTTTTCACACTTCCTTCAAAACTCCTCTTTGCCTTCTTGATTCTAAGAAGGACAACTTGAGTTCCTCTACTCTATTCATGTTCCTGTAATTCATCTGCTCTGGAACAATTGCAGTGGATCTCTTCTATAACCTCACCAAAACTTTCAAGTATTTTACCAAGGGTAATGGCTAGAATTAGACACAGTGCCCAAGTGAAAGTAACTAGTTTGATTACAGCTTAAGCAAAATTACTTTATATTTAAAAGCTTCTCATCAGTGTCCGGGTTAATTTATACTTGGTTTTCAGTTTTTAGTTTAGTTTTGTCAAGGTAGCAACTATTAATGCAGATATCCACACCTGTTGTAATATTACAAGTATGTATGATGATATTTCTACCACTTGAGTAATAGAATGAAAGTATTTACTATCGGTTTAGTAAAGTTTATAGGCAATCTATATCTTTAATTATAACAATCTTATTTAACATTACATTAATAAATAGAAACAACTACACTGAAAAGAGAACAAATAGATTTTTGTACTTGGTTAGTTAAAAGCTTACTTTGAGATTTTATGTTAAAAAAGGGAATTTAGCTGTGTTGCCT
Source organism: Ginglymostoma cirratum (assembly GCA_024137785.1). NCBI lineage: Eukaryota > Metazoa > Chordata > Chondrichthyes > Orectolobiformes > Ginglymostomatidae > Ginglymostoma > Ginglymostoma cirratum. The sequence continues at coordinate 19,502,475 of JAHRHZ010000073.1, forward strand.
GATGTCTGGGTTGAAGGACTCTATCAACAGTCACACATTTAAGGTTTTTAACAGAGAGTTGCTAAAAGCCTAAGTGGAAAATTGTGTTACCAGACACCAAAACATAATTCAAACTTTCTTGTAATGATCGGGATAGAATGTACACTGCTAAGTGTAAATGTGTTTATTCTTTAGAAGGCAATTGGAGGTGCAAGGATAAAGTATTTGAAAGTATTCTTTCAAAAAAAAAGCACAACTTTTGCACGTTCTCCCTGTGTCTGCGTGGGTTTCCTCCGGGTGCTCCGGTTTCCTCCCACAGTCCAAAGATGTGCAAGTTAGGTGGATTGGCCATGCTAAATTATCCTGTAGTGTTCAGGGATATTTGTTTAGATGTGTTAGCCATGGGAAATGCAGCGTTACAGGGATAGTGCAGGGAGGGTGGGCCTGGGTGGGATGCTGTTCAGAGGGTCAATGTGGACATGTTGGGCCGAGTGGCCTGTTTCCACACTGTGTGGATTCTATTCTATTCTAACCTTCTTGGCTGTTTGCTAGCCAAGAATGCATCATCACGATCAAAATACTATCCAAAACCTCTTGAGAATGTTAATCCTCTTTGCATTTATTTATGTAAGATATACTAACCTCGGAGAAATTCCTGGGTCACGATGCTGCTGAAAAGTAACAAATTGGAGGAAAAACTGATGGTGAGTAATCCAAGATGGAGGACAGGAGAAAACTATGGCTGTAACAGCTGCTCCTTTTTTGAGTTTTTTTTCAGTGTTGGAGCTGATTTCCTTGATTTCTTGGAGCAGTAATTAATGTTTTATAAGCTGTTGTGTTGTTTTGGAACTTTGGGGGAAAAAGAGATAAAAACAACAGTATTTTAAAACAAGAGGGAGAGCAGGTACCATGTGGGAGGTGAACTGAATGACCAGGAAGTGAACTTTCACAACTGACTGCCTTGTGCTGTTTAGTTTCAAGCATCTCTGGACATTGCAGTTTGGTCTAGGAAAAATAAACGAACACTAAAATTCACAGCTGACCTTGAAGAAACCTCAGTATTGGGAGCTCACAGCAGAGGAACAACTAAGTGTTCTTTTTTAAGTCTAACCATACTCTTTTTTTTGTAAATCTACAATTGTGAGCAGGGTAATTTTTTTTTTGTTCACGTTTTCTTGAGATCTGTCTCTCGATTAAGCATTATTTTAAAATGTAAAACATAGGTACTAAGTTATTCTAGAGCAGTGTTTTTACAGCAGTAAGACTGTGCTGCTTCCAGGGTCTATAGATTGTTAATGCTCAAAGACGGCCTTTCGTAGAGCGATGTGCTTTTCCGGTCGGATGTGGGAGATTGGGGAGAATTTCAATGTTACTGATAATTTTGTCTTCAAGGAGCCTGTTTGGTTGTGAATCCTATTGGATTGCATGGATAGTTTGGAATGGCAGTTAGGGAAATGAATTTACAGAAAACAAGGGGTGAAATGGATGGCAGCTTCGGGAAGGTAGAAAAACAGCAGATACGGTCAGGTAGACGGGTTACCTCAAGGAAAGGTGGAGAGGTAGGCAGGTAATGTAGGAGTCTCCTGTGGCTGTCTACATCTCAAACAAATATGCTGAGTTGGAAATTGTAAGGGGTGATGGACTCTTAGGGGAACGTAACACTGACAGCCAAGTTCCTGGTATCAAGACTGGCTCTAATGTAACAAGAGGTACGTCAGGTTCCAAGTGATCAATTGTGACAGGGGCCTCTCTAGTCAGGCACAGACAGATGTTTCTGCCACCAGCGATGAGATATCAGAATGGTGTGTTACTTCCTGGGTGCCAGGGTCAAGGATATCTCTGAAAAGGTGCAGAATATTCTCAAAGGGGCGAAAGACCAGCAGGAGGTCATTGAACACATCAAGTCATACAGCACGGAAACAGACTCTTCAGTCCAACTAGTCTATGCCGACCATAATCCCAAACTAAACTAGTCCCACCCTCCTGCACTTGGCCCATATCCCTCCAAACATTTCCTATTGATGTACTTGTCTACATGTCTTTTAAATGTTGTAATTATACTCGCATCCACAACTTCCTCTGAAAGTTCATTGCTCGCATGAACCACTCAGTGTAAAAAAATTGCCCCTCATTTTTTTTTGATCTTTCTCCTCTCACCTTAAAAATATGCTCCCTAATCTTGAAATCCATCACCCTAGGGAAAAGACATCTGCCATTCACCTTACCCCTCATTATTTTATAAACCTCTATAACATCACCTCTCAACTTGATAAGGCTCCAGTGAAAAAAACTCCCAGTCTATCCAGCCTCTACTTAGGACTCAAGCCCTGTATTCCCAGCACCATCCTGGTAAATCTTTTCTAAGCCTTCTCCAGCTTGATAATATCCATCCTCTAAGTGGGTGCCCAAACTGGACACAGTACTCCAGAAGAGGCCTCATCAATGTCTTGTACATTCTCAATATAATGTTTCAAGTCCTATATTCAAAGATCTGCACAAGGAAAGCAAGGATGCTAAATGCCTTCTTAACCACCCTGTCTATGTATGATGCAAACTTCAAAGAATTATGCAGGGAATTCCAACAGTCTTTTTTATTCATTTAGAGGTTATGGGAATCTCTGATTTTGACAGTATTAATTGTCTATTCATAGTTGTCCTCGAGAACGTGTTGGTTAGCTGCCTTTTTGAACTGCTGCATTCCAACTGGTGTAGGTACACCCACAATGTTGCCTGGGAGTGAGTGCTGAAAGTTCAACAACAGTGAAGGAATGGCATTGTGGTGACTCTTAATGCCCTCTGGGCAATTAGGGGTGGGTAATAATGCTGTCAGGCCAGCCCTCATCCCATTAATGAAAAATGAATATAAATTTAAAAAAAAAATTTCCAAGTCAGGATGGTAAGTGGCTTGGAGGGGACCTTGTGACTGGTGGTGTTCCCAATCTGCTATTTGATGTGTTGTCCTTGCCTGGTCATGGGTTTGGAAGGTGCTTTCTGAGCAGACTGATGAACTTCTCTTTCAATTCCTCCCACTTCCTACAGACAAAGGGGGTGGCCATGGGTACCCACATGGGCCCAAGCTATGCCTGCCTCTTTGTAGGTTACGTGGAACAATCCCTCTTCCGTACCTACACTGGCCCGAAACCCCACCTCTTCCTCCGTTACATTGATGACTGTATCGGCGCTGCCTCGTGCTCCCACGAGGAGCTCGAACAGTTCATCCACTTCACCAACACCTTCCACCCCAACCTGAAGTTCACCTGGACCATCTCCAACACTTCTCTCTCCTTCCTGGACCTCTCTGTCTCCATCTCGGGTAACCACCTAGAAACTGATGTCCATTTCAAGCCCACTGACTCCCACAGCTACCTGGAATACACCTCCTCCCACCCACCTTCCTGTAAAAATGCCATCCCCTATTCCCAATTCCTTCGCCTCCGCCGCATCTGCTCCCAGGATAAGGCATTCCACTCCCGTACATCTCAGGTGTCCTCATTCTTCAAGGACCGCAACTTCCCCCCCGCAGTGGTCGAGAACGCCCTCGACTGTGTCTCCCGCACTTCCCGCAACTCATCCCTCACACCCCGTCCCCACAATAATAACCAAAAAAGAATCCCCTTCGTCCTCACGTACCACCCCACCAACCTCCGGATCCAACGCATCATACTCCGACATTCCTGCCATCTGCAATCCGACTCCACCACCAAAGACATTTTTCCCTCCCCACCCTTGTCTGCTTTCCAGAGGGACCACTCCCTCCGTGACTCCCTCGTCCGGTCCACACTCCCCTCCAGCCCCACCACACCCGGCACTTTTCCCTGCAACTGCAGGAAGTGCTACACCTGCCCCCATACCTCCTCCCTCAGCCCGATCCCAGGCCCCAACAAGACTTTCCACATCAAGCAGATGTTCACCTGCACATCTGCCAATGTGGTATACTGCATCCGCTACCCATTGTGGCCTCCTCGACATCGGGGAAACCAAGCGGAGGCTTGGGGACCGCTTTGCAGAGCACCTGCTCAGGTCGCAACAAACAACTGCACCTCCCAGTCACGAAGCATTTCAACTCCCCCTCCCATTCCTCAGACGACATGTCCATCCTGGGCCTCCTGCAATGTCACAATGATGCCACCCGAAGGCTGCAGGAACAGCAAATCATATTCAGCCTGGGAACCCTGCAGCCCAATGGTATCAATGTGGATTTCACAAGCTTCAAAATCTCCCCTCCCCCAACCGCATCCCAAAACCAGTCCAGCCCGTCCCCGCCTCCCTAACCTATTCTTCCTCTCACCCCAAGCCACACCCCCATCTCCTATCTACTAACCTCATCCCGCCCCCTTGACCTGTTCGTCCTCCCTGGACTGACCTATTTCCTCCCTACCCCCCTACCTACACTCACCTTTACTGGCTCCATCCCCGCCTCTTTGACTTGTCTGCCTCCTCTCCACCTATCCTCTCCTCTATCCATCTTCTATCCGCCTCCCCCTCTCTCCTTATTTATTTCAGAACCCTCTTCCCCTCCCCCATTTCTGATGAAGGGTTTAGGCCCGAAACGTCAAGCTTTCCTGCTCCTATGATGCTGCTTGGCCCGCTGTGTTCATCGAGCTCCACACCTTGTTATCTCGGATTCTCCAGCATCTGCAGAACCTTTTACCTCTGATGAATTTTTGCAATGCATCGTGTAGATGGTTCACACTGCTGCTACTGGGTGCCCTCTGGTGGAGGGACTAAATATTTGTCATCCTGGTGCCGATCAATGGGTTGCTTTGTCTTGCTCTGTGTCAAGTTTCTTGAGTGTGTTAGACTGGCCAATTCCAGGCAAGTGGAGAGTATTCCAATACCATTTTGTCTTGTAATGGTGGACAGATTTTAAGGAGTCAGAAGGTGAGTTACCACTGTAGGATTTCTGGCTTCTGACCTCTTGTAGTGACACTATTTCATAGAATCATAGAATCCCTGCAGTGTGGAAACAGGCCCACACCGACCCTTAGAGCAACCCACCCAGACCCATCCCTCTATAACCCACCTAATCTACACATCCATGAACACTACGGGTAATTTGGCATGGCCAATCCACCTACCCTGCACATCTTTGGACTGTGGGAGGAAACCGGAGCACCCAGAGGAAGCCCACAGTTTTCTAAGGTCTAGTTCTTCTTCTGGTCAATGATTACTTCCCCCCCACCCCACCAGATGTTAATAGTGGAGGATACAGAGATAGAAATGCAATTGAATGTCAAGGACTGATGTTGAGATTCTCTATTTTGGAGATAATCATTGCCTTGCACTTGTTTGCTACTTGACACTGTTAGAGCAAACCGAGATATTGTCCAGGCCTTGCTGCAAAGGGGCAGCATGTCAGCTTCTATATTTGAGGAGTCACAAATGTGCCAAACATTTTGCAATCATCCCTGTCTCTGACCATATATTAGGTGGGAAGTCATTGCTGAAGCATCTGAAGATGTCCTCAGACAATCTCCTGATGAACTCTTGCAAGATATCCTGGAGCTGAGATGACTGATTGTGGTAGGTATCACTCCAAACAGCAGAGAATTTTCCCCTGATTCCCATTGACTACAGTTTTGCTTGGGCTCTTTGATGCTGCACTGAATGAAATGCAGCCTTTATGTCAAGCACAGACATTCTTGCCTCACTTCCACTGTTCAGTTCCTTTGTTCATATTGAAGCAAGGCTATAATGAAGTAAGTTTCTGAGTGGCTCTGGCAGAACCCAAAGTTAATATCACTGAGCAGATTATGGTGAATCAAGTGCTGCTTGATAGCACTGTTGATAACACCTTACATCATTTTACTGAAGATTGAGAGTAGACTGATGGGGCTGTAAGTGATCAGGTTGGATTTGTCCTGCCTTTTATTTACAGGACATACCTGGGCCATTTCTACATTGTCAGGTAAATGCCAGTTTTCTTATATGCATTGGATCAGCTCGACCAGGGTCCTGCAAATTCTGGAATAAAAGGTTAAGTACTGTTGTGAAATGTGAAACTATTGCGCATAACCTTTGCAGTATAAAATACTTTCAGCCATTTCTTGACATCACATTGATTGCAATAGAATTGACTGGACTGGCAGCTGTAATGCGGAGGATCTCTGGATGATGCTGAGATGGGTCATCCACTCAGCACTTCTGGCTAAAAACTGTTTTAAGTGCTTCATCCTTATCTTCTGAACTGGTGGTTTTGAGCTTTTCAATCATTGATGGGGGTATTTGTGGATGTTCTTCCTCCATTGAATTGTTTAATTGCCCACCACCATTCATGACTGGATGTGGCAGGCATTCAATGCTTTGATCAGATCAATTGGTTGTGGGACTTCTTAGCCCTATCTCTTATTGGTTATGCTGTTCAGCACACAAGTAGTCCTGTGTCGTAGCTTCACTGGGTTGACATCTCATTTTTGGGTACGCCATTAACCAGGTTGATTCCTTGGCTTGATGGTAACGGCAGAGTGTGGGACAGGCTGGGTATGATGTTGCAGATTGTGTTGGAGTACATGTCTGCTGCTAATGGTGCCCACAGTGCTTCGTGGGTGCTCAGTCTTAGGTTGCTGGATTTGTTTGAAGTCTATCCCATTTAGTACTGTGATAGCGCTACACAATATGAAGCAAGGGGAAACTGATATCAAAACAGGAGCTTTAAATACTGAACTTTTTTTTAAACTTTTCAAGGTGAGAGTATTTGTGTTGGTGATTTTATAGTCGAGTGTCAAAATCAATTGATAGTGAATCAGATTACTGTGAATCAGAGAATTAGTGAATCAGAGAAATTACTAGCTGATTTTTATTTCTGAGTATACAGTAGGCAAATGGCAAAAGCAGTTGTAGCAACAAGGTGAGTTCACTATCCAAACAATTGATAGTAATTTAGTTTGTTTGCTATTTGATTGAATGCTTGATCTCACTCACCAACTCCCGGTTTGTAGACAATGCAAGGCAAGAGGATGGAAAGCCATTGAAAGAGAAAGTGTGGATTTCAGTGTGAGGAGGCCACAGAGCTTTACCAGCTGTCATTTAAAGCTTTTTAAAACAATACTTCTCAGCCTTTGGTTAAACTTTGTATCATTCCAGCAGAGACCATTAAATGGATGTTAATTTACCCTAACTAAGTCAAATGCAGGTTTATATTTTAAACCCAGTACAAAATGTTATTGTGATGTTAATGAGAAGTCCATCCCCAATTTGGCACTGAATTGTTTAAATCAACCTGGTGTATAAATAGAAGCAACAAAGGCCAGCAGAGCACCATAGTTTCAAATAGTACTCTGCATTTTGGCTACAAACATTATTGTGTGTGTGACTAAATGCTATTTGTACTCCTTGCACTACTTTGAACCAGAACTCCTGCACAAGCATCACGGATTGAATTTTCTACGAGCTTCAATACGGCCGGGACGTATTCTTTTCATTCACTCGTAGGACATGGGCATCACTGGCTGGGGAGCTATTATTCCCATCCCTAGCAGCCCTTGTATCTTTCCTACGTGAAGTTACATTTTCCATCATATTTTGCCAACATTTTGAACTTGCATATCAGACATCTCATTTTCAAATGCATAGTGCAGTTCTCAGCTGCTAAGGATCATTAAGGAAACATGTTTTGTGTTCTCAACACAGCATGGCTGAAAAATGGAAAAATTCTCAGTAGAGAATTAGGAGGTTAAAAGTTATTGCGAGGGCAGCCAAAAGAACTGTTGCTTTGCTATATTTCTGAGTAGTGCAAGGGGGAAGCAATGGCCTAGTGGTATTATTGCTAGACTGTTAATTCAGAAACCCAGATAACATTCTGGGGACCCAGGTTCAAATCCTGCCACTGCAGCTGGTGGCATTTGAATTCAATAAAAAAAAATCTAATGATGACCATGAATCCGGTGTCAATTGTCAGGAAAAACCCATCTGGTTTGCTAGTGTCCTTTAGGGAAGGAAACTGCCATCCTTACCTGGTCTGGCCTACATGTGACTCCAGACCCACAGCAATGTGGTTGACTCTGCAATGCAATTAGGGATGGGCAATAAATGCTACCCAGCCAGTGATACCCTCATCCCATGAATGAATAAAGAAATACTCCAAAGGTGCTTACAGATAGTGTAGACACAGTTGAACAGGTAGGGCCTCACAGACATAAACAAATCTCAAAGGCCTGGATGAACTGTGACAGCTGGAAGGACAGAGGGTGACACTACTTCTTGGGTCTATTTTTACTAGGATCCTCACTAATTTTCTCACTGATCGTTTTGGAGTTGTTAGGGGGGTACAGGTAAAACAATAGCAGAAAGTTTTGTTTAAAATCATATGAACAAGTGAAACACAATAATTAACAAATGGCATGAGAATCTTTGTGATGGCTGAGTAAATCTGGCTGTTCGCAGAAATGAATGATCACGTCATGCATATGCTTCATGTACTAATGAATCAAATCAGAAATTTATAAAAGGAAAATGCAGTGTTCAATCATTTTTCCTCATGGATGGAAAACCATTCAGGCCCTGACTAGTGACATATACTACAAATTTGTTTTCGTACTATATATTAGTACTTGTGAAGGTAATTATACAATATTTTAGTAATTTATGTTTATCGGTGTATCATTTCAGTGGACATGAGTAATATTAATTTTCATAGAATTTATCACTAAAGATTCACATGCGAATAAAAGTAAAAGCTGAGGGATAGGGTGGAGCACCTGATTAGCAGACAAAGTTTTAACCGTGAACTGGTTTGGAACCTAAGCCTGACTGACGAAGCTACAAACATAAATTTGAAATTTAACTTGGTGTTACCGAGTACCTACTGGGAATAGGACTGCAACACACAAGACCCACAATTTTATGCTAAAAGTCTAAATTTGGCAAACTCAGTCAGCCATGACAAAAAAGCGGTCACAGAATTGGGAATGCAAATTGTTGCTTGAAGGTGTGTTCTTTTCGAGACAAAATGAAATAAAATGGTTTTTAGCTGTTAGATTTTGATTGGTGTTACTTTAGCATAAGTGGGACTAATGGATATCAGTTATGTTAAACTGTTGACTGGTAAATTCAAGCTGTTTTAAACTTCAAAAAATTCTTTTCTACACTGTTTTTTGTACAGGAAAATATTGGACCTTAAATTTGAAAATAGTTTGCATCATTGTTGAGAGAATGAACAGGACAAAGGTTCATGATCCTATTGACAAATTCAGACACCAATGGGATACCATATAATTTGGACCAAATATGGAATCTGAAGTACTATGAGAATAATTGGAAGGTTTTATGTTTGACAATACAAATTTATAGGCTAAACAACTTAAAGTAGCATTAATCTTAAGCAAAACCATTCAGTTGTTTGCAGGGATTAACTGGAACACTGAAATGGCCACCAAGGTAACCCATCCCCACACAGGTGCCAAAGCAGCTATGATGCCAGCTGGCTGTGACAGGCCACAAAAGCATCAGCACTGCATTACATGTGCAGTAATATCAGCAACTACATGTGCAAACGGCAAGCCTATGACTGCCGTTAGAGGAGAGGCTGAGGGTGAGGCAGAGTTTCGTCTCCTTGGTTGAGTATCTCCTCGCTGTCCAGCCGTCATTCATGGTGGTGGAGGACAGTTGTTCATTGGTGATGGGTTCATTGGTGATGGACAGTTGCTTGTTTCTCAGATACTCAACCACTGAGGTTTTGTGCCAGATAGTTCTGGAAATGTGTAGGCTGCAAACACCGGAAAATAGCTTGAAACTGAAAACATAGAAGAGGTTCCTCATGTCCATTGGTTGCATTCACAATAAATTCAGCCATTTATTTTGTGTTTATAGTGATATCATGCACAAGTGATGTACTGTTACACTCGAACATACCCTCTTGTCTAAAGGTAGCCTGACCCTTTTAAAAGGAAGTAAAATTTAATTACCAGTAGCAGCTGCTTAACATAACTGTGGCAATTTTAAACAAGGAAAATGGGACGCCAGGGCAGCGAGCAAGAACTCCAAGATCAAAAATGTAGTGGAGGTGGATTCGATGAGAGAGACAATGATTCATTCAAGGTGGGTGAGCAGGAGGTCCTTGAGTACAGCCATCAGAAGTGATTGGGAATGGATTGTCAGGCAATTAAATTCCTAGACTGTCAACTGGATTCAAGAAATTGCCAACAGCGTGACAAGAACTCTATTAAAGAGGTTTATGAAATCATGACAGGTATAGATAAGGTGAATAGCAAAGGTCTTTTCCCCAGGGTAGGGGAGTCCAAGAATAGAAGGCACAGGTTTAAGATGAAAGATTCAAAAAGGACCTGAGGGGCAATTTTTTTTTGTGCAAAATGTGGTGCATACATGAATGAACTGCTAGTGAAAGTGGTAGAGACAGGTACAATTACAACATTTAAAGGACATTTGGACCGGTACATGGATAGGAAAGATTTAGAGATATATGGGCCAAACACCGACAAATGGGACTAGTTCAGTTTAGGAAACCTGGTTGGCATGGACGAATTGGGCCGAAGGGCCTCTCTCCATGCTGTATAACTCATAATGGAGGGTATGCATGATGTGAAGATGGAACATTGCCTCCACAAGGACAGTGCAGTGATCACTCATGCATACTGTCATGGACTGATGCACTTTCAGCAGACAGATTAGTGAGGATGAGGCCAAGTATGCTTTTCCCTCTTGTTGGTTTCCTAACTGTTTGCCATAGAGCCAGTATAGCAGTCTGTCCTTTAGACTCCATTGTTTCAGTCAGTAGCAGAGTTGTTGAAGTACCCTTGGTGATAGACACTGTGCTCCTCTGCCCAAAGTGTGTTCTGTACCTTTGTTATTCTCAGCAGTCCCTCCAAGTGGTGTTCAACATGAAGTAGTACTCATTCCTCAGCAAAGTAATGATAATCCACAATAAGTGTCCTTGATCGTATTTGACCTGATGTCATGAGACTTCATGGGGTCCAGAGTCAATATAAAGGGCACCCAAGGCATGTCTCTCCCAACTATATACCACTGCAGCAACCTTTGGTGAGCCTGTCCTTCTGGTGGGACAAGACATAACCAGTGATGGTAATGGTGTTCTCTGGGGACTAACTGCTTTCAGACATGATTCCATGAGTATGACTGTCAGATCTGATTAGTCTGTGAGACAGCTCTCCTAATTATTACGTGAGTCCCTAGATATTGGTAAGGAGGACTTTGCAGTTTTGACAGGACTGAATTTGCTGTTGTCATTTCCAATGCTTAGGACAATGTCAGGCAGTCCATCAAATTTCATTCCTTTGTTGAGACTTCTCAGTTGTTAGTTGCAATCATGAGGCTTTCTAGGCCATGTGCTCACTCAATCCTTATTTCTTTTTCTCTATTCATTTTGTGGGATGTGGGCATCGCTGGCTGGCCAGCATTTCTTGCCCATCCTTAATTGCCCTTGAGAAGGTCGTGGTGAGCTGCCTCTTGAACCGCCGCAGTCCACCAGCTGTGGTGCTGTTAGGGAGGGAATTCCAGGATTTTGACCCAGCGACAGTGAAGGAACGGCGATACGTTTCCAAGTCAGAGTGGTCAGTGACTGGGAGGGGAACATGGAGGTGGTGGTGTTCCCATATGTCTGATGCCCATGTCCTTCTGGATGGAAGTGGTTGTGCGTTTGGAAGGTGCTGCCTGAGGATCTTTGGTGAATTTCTGCAGTGCATCTTGTAGATAGTACACACTGCTGCTCCTGAGCATCGGTGGCGGAGGGAGTGGATGCTTGTGGATGTAGTGCCAATCAAGCGGGCTGCATTGTCCTGGATGATGTCAAGCTTCTTGAGTGTTGTTGGGGCTGCACCCATCCAGGCAAGTGGGGAGTATTCCATCACACTCCTGACTTGTGCCTTGTAGATGGTGGACAGGGTTTGAGGAGTCAGGAGGAGAGTTACTCGCTGCAGTATTCCGAGCTTCTGGCCTGCTCTTGTAGCCACTGTGTTTATGTGGTGAGTCCAGTTGAGTTTCTGGTCCATGGTAACCCTCAGGATGTTGACAGTGGGGGATTTAGAAATGGTAACACTATTGAATGTCAAGGGACGGTGGTTAGATTGTCTCTTATTGGTGATGGTCATAGCCTGGCATTTGTGTGGCACGAATGTCACTTGCCACTTGTCAGCCCAAGCCTGGATATTGTCCAGATCTTGTTGCATTTGAACATGAAATGCTTCAGTATCTGAGGAGTCGCGAATGGTTCTGAACATTGTGCAATCATTGGCGAACATCCTCACTTCCGACCTTATGACAGAGGGAAGGTCATTGATGAAGCAGCTGAAGATGGTTGGGCCTAGGACACTACCCTGAGGAACTCCTGCAAGAGATGTCCTGGAGCTGAGATGACTGACCTCCAACAACCACGACCATCTTCCTATGCATCAGGTATAACTCCAACCATCGGAAATTTTGCCCCCTGATACCCATTGATTCTAATGACAGTGTAAGTTCTGATGAATTCCATTTTTTTTGTTGCATGCAGTTTGTGCAGTGTATCAACACTCTGAAAATGGTGACATTTAGGGAACATAGGACTTGAATGGTTTTGCTCCACTTAGCTGTTCCAAGACATGTGTCAACTGCGACTCTGCCTGGCAATATGGGTGGGAATTGTTACAAAGATTTCAGTAGGTCATTCAAAACGTCAGAGGTCATTGAAGTGGAATTTAAAAATGACACACAATGCGATTAGCAGATGCCATATCAGCATAGTTGGTGTCAGCTGTGCTGCTAAATGCAACTGAACTACATGGGTTTTGTGTCATTAAACCTCAGAAAGAAAGTCTTAGAACACTGGCATAGCACTGCACAGTGAGAGCTCAGGGAGATTCTAGCAGCTATAAAATAAGTTTGTGTACAGTCAATCATTCAGAACAATTAAGAGCGGGGTTCAAAAACCCCACAAACAGTATTTGTTTGATGCAGTTGTGTGAGATTGTAGCTCTGGTGGAAAATCCAGGAGCAGAATTGGCTTGTGATGTTAGCTGTTGGTAAAGACCTGAAGTTATGCTGAGTGCTTGAGTGCAGTTTCTGCATTCCGTAGACCCAGGAAAGACAGTCAACCATAACAGTTGAGTCATTGAGGTAGTCCATAGCAGCATAGATCTAGAGAGGGAGTTTTAATGCCAGATTAACAAAGTGAAGAATTACAATATCTTGTGAAGTTTAATGAGATTTGATGACCCTCTGAATCTCGGGGGCAGGGGGATTTTTGTTGGATCTGCCACACCTGTATTAGCTATTTAACATGCACTTTGAGCTATTCAATCACATATTTATCTCATGTTAACTCTGAGTGTTGGAATGGAATTTGTGCATGTATTACCGACTATATGGATGGCAAAATTTATTTTTCTTCATTCAAAACCAGGAAAGTGTGGCTTCCTGGATCTTATAGGTTATGGACTTTATGAAAAAGTTATTCACATCAAACCCAGTTGTGACAATAATTGTAAGAAAGCTTTATTTGTCTCCTCAAGTTCCAATTTCGCTTTGAAATCAATGATCACCTCTGCTTTTGCAGCCTCATAGGCAGTCTGTTCCAGGCATTACCACTCACCACGTCAGAACTTCTTCCACATAGCTGCTCTGCATCTGTAAACCTATGCCTACAGGTTTTTGTACCATCAACAAACGTGAATAGTTTTGTCTTTGTCCAACTTCTCTAAATCAGTCCTTATCTTGCACACTTTTATCGAATCTCCTGTCAACCTCCTTTGTTCAGACCAGCTTCTCCAACTTAATGTTATAGCTAAATGCTGTCATCCTTGGAGCCGTTTTTGTAAAGCTTCTCTGAACCCTCGCATTCTTCCTAAAGTGTAATAACCACAAATAGGTACAGTCCCGTAGTTGTGGACCACCAAAGTTTCCATGTTTTTCATCCCATTTCTTCTATTGCCCAGGATCCCCAATGCTTTACTAACTGCTTGAACAATGCATGTGCTGCAATCTTCAAAGGGCGATTCACATGAACCCCGCACAGTCCCCTTGTCCCTAGTCCTGCTGTTCCTGCACACTATTTAGAATTGCTGAATGCCAAATATTCAACACACAGTCCTGCATTCATCTTCAGTTAAACATTTCAGGAAAGACGAAGGAGAATTCTCCCATAACACCAAAACATTTTAATGGCAGTAACTTGAATTTTCGATTGGGACAGGAAGCTATGTCATCCTGCGTGATTTATTTCTCTCATTAAAGTAATTTCAAACGAAAACTCGACAGCCTGTATCCGTTACTGCGAAAATCGTACCCGATAGCTTTGGAAAGTCACATCCAAAATCTGAATTAGTGTGGCATCTTGCTGTGTGCAAAAGAGATACGTCATTGACTCAAAGCAACTGTCGCTACTGCTTAAAAGTGCTTCATTAGTTATGTAGTATGTTTATTTTTGGACTGTCAGAAAGTTTCCGATGAAAACTGCCATGAAAATACATGGCTTTTTTGTATGTCAGATGGTTCTGTTTGCCTTAGGACGCTTGATAGCAGGGATTTCCACGTGACTTTGTTAAAGAATGAAGATTACATTATTGGGTATGCTACAAAAACACAATTTTAGAATACACTGGAGGATTTGAACTGCGAGCATCCGCAGCATCAGGGGGACTTAGGCAGTCAATATGATTGAGCAGTGAGTGGGGATCAGAGTTCGAATCGGTGAGTCTTGCTGTGCACATTCAACACTGGCACGGTCGGGTCCAAGAACCGCCACATTGCCGATTTTACTCTATTTGAGCTGGTATTTCTTTGAGATTCTAGGCGCGGATTAGATTTCAAATATGATTGCCAAAGTTGTGAACTCACGATAGAGCTGAGTCTTATTTATGTGTGCTGTGTTCCCAAGCTTTCGGGTTTAGATGTCTAGTCATTTCATTTTGCGTGTTCCTCGCTATAGCCTCGTTATTATTTATTTAATCAATTTAATTAATTATTTAATTAATTCTTGTCATTTCATGTATATGTTTACATCTACTACATGTAAATGTAAATGTTTTAGACACCTTCCAGTTTAAATTATTTGTTAATTGATTTCAAAAACACAGATTGTGGTAAATATCTTTTGAGACACGACCGATGATGACTTGTTGTTTTAAAGAGGTTATTATTAGTAACTTCAACTGACCTGACTGAAGTTCCGAGAAACGTTGATTGGCATCGCCTTGGGTGGAAATTACTGAGGTACCAGTAAATACATAACGTGTGTAATAAATACGCGGTGGACCAGCATGAACTCCATCTGAACTTGGTTCAGTTTCGGCACTAGAACCGGTGCCTCGGTTTTGCTTTGTAACAAATACGTTGCTGTCGATTCTTAATCATTCCGAATAAGGAGGTCCGTCCCAATCATTAGTACTTTATAGTTCTGGATAAGAGGAAACCTACTGGAGTTTGATTTATTTGTAAAGGAGCTGACAAGAAGATACTGTTATAGCTTTTGGGCGAACCCAAATAGGGGCATAAACACATTACTAACTGATCATACAATGAATTAGCCAAAATACTTATTCACTAGAGAATGGTGTGAATGGGGAACTGACTCCATATGGAATGATTAAAGCAGATAATAATGATGATATAAGTCGAAACATAACATATGCTTGAGGGAATGAGGAATAAAAAGATATTGGTGGTGTGCAGGAAGGAGTAAACAGAGTGGGATGATGTTCTTGTGCAGTTAAAGAAATAACGTTGTGTTTGAGATTAAAGAAGAAAGGTGTAGATTGGAAGGTATTCAAGGCTAGTCAAAGAGTGGAACAGCAGCAAGTGGTGTTCAACCTGGAAAAGTCTAAAGTAAAATAATTGAAGAAGACGATATGGCAGGGAAGTAGACAATAAATGATAGGATACTGAAGCTGTACAGGAACAGAGGGAACTCTGAAGTTTTAGTCTACAAATCTGTGAACGTAGCTCGACACATTAGATAAGGTCAAGAAGAAATATGGGATATTTATGTTTATTAGTTAAAACACATAATACAGGAGGGAGACAATATGCTGGAGTTATATAACACTAGTTTGGTGCTTTATGGAGTACTGTGTGAAGTTCTGGTCATCACATTATGGGTTAGATTTGTCTGTAGTAGAGAGGGTTACAGAGGAAATCAATAAGGCTACAGCCTGGATGATAGAAATTTAGGTATGAGGAAACAATAGATAGTCTGGAGTTCTTTTCTTTGGAACAAAGGAACTATTCGAGGTGGAACACCTAATTAAGTGTGAATAAAGGGAGTCTGGATATAATGGATAGGAAAACACAATTGCCCTTGGGTGAGAGGGCTTAGATTTACAGGAAGAGGTAGAATATTTGGAGGGAAGCAAGGGAAGTTGTCTCACCCAGAGCGTAGTAGGGTTCTCACTGCCTGAAAAGCTGGTAGGGCCAGAAACCCTTAGAGGATTTGTAAAATCACTTGGATATGCAGTAATAACCTACAAGGCCACAGACAAAGATTCTGAGGAAGGGTCACTTGACTCAAAATGTTAACTCTGATTTCTCTCCACAGATGCTGCCTGACCTGCTAAGCTTTTCCAGCAATTTCTGTTTTTGTTTCTAGTCAATGCGGTTAGACTTGATTGCTGCTTGTTAGCTGACATACGGGCTGAATGGTCACCTTCTGGACAACAAATTTCTACTTCTCTTTATTATTTGGTGAACACCAACATAGTTTTTTTTGTTTAATTCATTTGTGGGATTGGAGTGTTGCTGGCAAGGCAAACATT
Organism: Ginglymostoma cirratum; assembly: GCA_024137785.1. Classification (NCBI taxonomy): domain Eukaryota; kingdom Metazoa; phylum Chordata; class Chondrichthyes; order Orectolobiformes; family Ginglymostomatidae; genus Ginglymostoma; species Ginglymostoma cirratum. The sequence continues at coordinate 19,519,151 of JAHRHZ010000073.1, forward strand.
TATTGTCCATCCCCTAACTGCCCTGGCAGAGGTGATGGTAAACTGCCTTCTCTAACTGTTGCAGTCCTTGGTGTATAGGAATATACAAAGTGCTGTTCAGGATTCAGAGCTCAGGATTTTGACTCAACAATGAAGGAACAGTGAGTCAGGATAGTGTGTGACTTGAAGGGGATCTTGCAAGTTGGTGATGTTTCCATTATATTTGCTGTCCCTTGTTCTCTAGATGGTAGAGGTCACAGGTTTGGAATGTGCCATTGAAGGAGCTTTGTTGAGTTAGTTGGTGAGCATGGACTAGTTTGGTTGATTGGCCTGTCTCTGTGATGTAGACTGTATGCAAGTTGCTACAGTGATCACTGATCACCCATTAAAGGCTCTAAAGAGTGAAGAAGTTTTGAGTGTGATAAACAGTGTGGAGTTGCAAAAACTATTTTCATTTTTGATTGCTTAGGTTTGTAATGGAGTTATATACACAATGGAGTCAAAGGTTATCAGGTGTAGATGGGAATGTGGAATTCAAAAGTACTTTGGGGGCCATTAAAGTTTTACAGTCATATACCTATTAGATTACGTACGTTTCAAGTGCTTATGGCAATAGGTCCCGGTGGTCTGATTTAGAATTTATATAAAATGAAGCAACAGTGCTTAGGAGAAATGCTTTACAATGCTTACTGGAACCAGAACCTAAACTAGGTCAAAGCAACAATGTTATGAATGCAAATAGAGGAGAGTTGGTTAGGTTTTGTGATGGAGTTGTTACAACATAACTGTGTGTGGTCTGTGGCCGTACCTTCAGCTTGCATTTTGCTTTCTGTCTGATATTCAGGGAATATAGATTTGGGAAACATTGTTGCTTGTACAAAAGGAGCAACTGGATCATTATAAAGAAAGATATTCTACAGGATATCAAAATCAATCTCAAAGTAGCTAGAAAGTGAAGAATACATTCACAGAGAAACAGTGATGGAATGACGAATAAAGACAGAAAGAGAAAGCAACAAAAATGCAGAAAAGGACTAAATAAAGAAATAAAGACATCACAGAGAGGAAATACTGTTTCATTCTAAAGTCTCTTTTGCTAAAACTCGTGAAATTAGATATTTCAGCCAACAGGAGACAAACAACAAAGGATATATTCATAAAATATGTCATTGAAGAAGTGAAAGTTCTGTATAATAGAGGAGTAATTAATTTTACCATTGCTATACTTTGGTCTCCTGCTCTTTAATTCATAAAGCTTCTCAGTGGTCTCATTGCATCAATATTTAACAATCTACATTTCAAAAGCCTGGGAAATCCACATGGGGGCATGTGCAACGTTATGGTTCATTTAACTTTGAATGATATTGTTGTAACCCTAAGTCATAGTATCATGTAATTAGACATTGACATGGTCCCAGACCAGAAATTTATTATAATCCTGGATAAGATCCAAAATTTGCTGTGATCCAGTCAGGGACCAGCAACTTCCTTTTTTAAAAGTAGATTAGATTTGAACTCTCATTTACTCACTAAGGGATTTTAATTAAATTTCAAAGACGTATCTCACAAAAGTGTAGTGTTGTTACATTTGGGAACCATTTTCTATGATTTTGTGTCTAATTTAAAGATGATTAGCCTTCTTTACTTCAATATAGAAGGCATGGTTAGTAAATTTGTGGATAACAACAAAATTAGTGGCATTGTAGACAGCGAAGCAGGTTTTCTAAGATTACAAAGGGGAACTTGATCAAGTGGGTCAATGGACTGAAAAATGTGAGGTATTGCATTTTGGTGCAACAAACAAGGCCAGGGCTTAGACATTTAATGGTAGGGCCTTGGGTAGTGTTCTAGAACAGAGAGACCTAGGGGTGCGGGTACGGAATTCTTTGAAGTTTCCTTCACATATTGGTTGAAAAGGCATTTGGCATGCTCGTCTTCATTGCTCAGTCCTTTGAGTATTGGAGTTGGGAAGTCGTGTTGAGGTCGTACAGGACATTGGTGAGGCCTCTTTTGGAATACTGTATCCAATTCTGGTTGCCCAGTTATAGGAAGGATATTATCAAGCTGGAGAGGGTTGAGAAGAGATTTATTAGGATGTTGCTGGGTATAGAAGGTTGAGTTATAAAGAAAGGCTGGATAAGCTGGGACTTTTTACACTGGAGCATTGGAGGTTGAGAGGTGACCTGATAGAAATTTATAAAATAATGAGAGGTATTGATAGAGTTAATGGTAGTTGCCTTTTCCCTAGGATGGGGGATTTCAAGACTAGGGAACACATTTTTAAGATGAGAGGAGAGAGATTTAAAAAAGACATGAGAGGCAAATTGTTTACACAGAGGGTGGTTCGCATGTGGAATGAACTTCTTGAGGAAGTGGTGGATGCAGGTACAATCACAATGTTTAAAAGACATTTGGTTGGACACATGAATAGGAAAGGTTTGAAGAGAAAGGCCAGGAGCAGGCAGGTGGGCCTAGTTTAGTTTGAGATAATGTTTGGCATGGAATGGTTGGACTGAGGGATCTGTTTCCATGCTGTATGATTCTGTGACTCTGTAATACTATGATTACACAGTCTTGATACACATCATCAACTTATCACTATGCATTCTTTAATATTCCCAGTTGGTGACTCTTTCAACTTATAGATTTTTATTTCAGATTTCAGGAATCCATTGTATTTTGCTTTGGCATACTGTAGAAGTCCTTGTATCTGTAACTCTGTTGTCTTTGGGCATTGGCTAAACAATAGCATTCAGTTTTGCTGTGAAGAAGCTTTCCAGTTACCCGATTCCATTCTATGGGTAATGTAAGGTGCATGCCATGTGGTAGCCTGGAAAGATGCAAAACAGTAAAGGCTTTTGGATCTTGTCCTCCCAGTGTCGCAGAAAAAATAGTTCTGACAGTGGAGTAATCTTTAAATCTTTCTGAAGGGTTGCCCAACGACATCTTTGGAGAAATTTATCCAGTTCTGCCTGGCTGGCATAATGATGGAGAAAGCTATGTTTGGTATAAAATCAGCCCGAGTCTGGGTTTAGGATAAGGAAATATGGGTTAAACCCATATTTTACTCTGAATGAAGTGTAAACCACTATGGTAAAATGAAGTAAAGGTCTCTATGATTAAATGATAAGTATTGAGCAGTTAGAAACAATTCCTCAAAAATCCATAATCAGGAAATGAAGTTGATGCCATCTTCAGTTCACCAAACCTTCATTTTCACTTGGCTGCACTGATTTATTCTTATCTACAAACTGATGCCAATTACAGGAGTGACATAAACCCAAGAGCTGTATTTGTCTTTGAGCAGATTAGCTATGCATTGAACTCTGAAGAGTTTTTAGAAGTGTGAGATTTACAGGGTCAAAAGTGAACTTTTGTTTAGCACAATACTGATGTAATTATGGCAAAAAGTTCAGAAAGACATACTTTCCTGATCTTACCCCTAATAATAAGACCAGCATAAGAGATGATGATAAATGGGATAAATCATTTCTTAATATTCGATATATACACAGCCTTGCTTTGAAATGTTAAGTATTGTGTTATCCTTTTCTGAGTCTGAAGTAAGGTGAATTATGCAATTAGACAGTGCCTGATCATTTTCAGTGAAATCCATAAATTGTGAACTCAAAATTATGAAAACATTAAAAGATACAACTTTAATGCAGCGCAGATCTTTTGACTGAAGTGTCCCTAGGAATATACACAGATAAGTATTGAAAATCCTAGAAATTCTGCAGGAAGTAAAAGCCTGTGCTGCAGCTGGAAGTGCAGTTTTATCCCAAACCTATAATGCTGACTCCATCGCTAGTAATGTTCTAGCGGCTTGTGTTTGAATTTCACTAGATGGTAGAATTTGAATTCAGGGTCCGTTGAATATTATGAAGACATCATTACATTTTTTAAAATGAAAATTAATAACCTCTAGGCAAGGAAATCTGCCACCCTTACCTCTAGGTGACATAGCAATGTGAAAAACACTTGACTATCTTCTGAAATGGCTTAACAGACTGTTTATTCTGTCAAACTGCTCAAAAGTCTCAATGGAATGGAAGTGGATCAACATCCTGCCATTGACCTAGGCACTGGAAGCAGCAACAGGAAACTCAGCCCTACCGACCCTGCAATACTCTCTCTCCTAACTTTCGGAGTCCAGTTCCTAAATGGGGAGACTTATCTCACAGACTAGTCAAGCAACAGCCTGACACAATCATACTCACAGAATCATACCACACAGATGATGTTCTACCTAACACCTTTGTTCCAATGGTAGGATAGACCAGAAGTGTCAGCACAGTGTTACAGAACCGGGAGTCGAACTGAGAGTTTGCAATGTCAACTCCATTCTCCACAAAGTTTCATGGTATCATGTCAAACAAAAAGGAAACCTCCTGCTGATTACCATGTATCACCAAATGTCTCCTCACAAATGAGGGCAACAAGGGTGAGCAATGTACTGTGTGTGGGAGATTTCAAAGCCCATCACTAAGGGTAGCTCGGCAGCATCACTAAATCAAACTGGTTGAGTCCAAAAGGACATTGCTGATAGACTGGTATGCAGCAAATGTTGGGGGAAACCAACAAGAGGGAAAAACACAGTTGAACTCAGCCTCACCAGTTTTCTCACAGATGTTCCCTTGTGGGACAGTCTTGAACAGCAGGTCACAGATATAGAGTCAGAGGAGGTAGGTTTAAAACTGAGATGAAGAGAAACTACTTCTTCCAGAGGGTTGTGAATCTGTGGAACTCACTGCTCCAGAGTGCAGTAGAGGCAGAATCAATCGGCAGATTCAAGAAAGAAATAAATATGTTTCTGACGAAAAGCGGGGTAAAGGGCTATGAGGATCAGGCAGGAGAATGGAGTTGAGACCAGGATCAGATCAGTCATGATCATGTTAAATGGTGGAGCCAGCTTGTAGAGCTGAATTGCCGACTCCTTCTCCGAATTCCTATTTTCCTATATTAAGATGCATTTTAATGCTAAGGACAGACACTTCTCTCCTCTTCCACTTCCACCACAGTTTACAAAGTAACATGAAAGAGTTAAGACTTTGACTTATCTGGGCTCTTTGGTCCATGTTGTAACATGATTTCTAGGCTTGTCAAACCTGTTAATTTTCTTTTTTTTTTGGAATGATCTTTTCTGTTTCCCTGCTTGTAGTTAATTGGTGCATTGTAATTTAAAAAATTATTTGCCATTCGATATATGAACTGTCAAACATCCTCCACCACTAGTGTTTATTTATGCTGTGTAATTTCCTGGTGGAATAGAGGTGTGCCTAATGGGCTGTGCATTTAACAGATGTCACATTGGAAAACCTAATTGCCACTCAAAGAGTGAGGCACAGACCCCTATAGTCGTATGCCTATCTGCAATCAGAGACAGTTGTGTTGTTTAAAGATTCACCTTAGATGGACTCTAAATTGGTAGAAAATAGACTTTGACCTGCATAAATCTTATAGATAGCTACTTGAATTAAAAACGAGCATTCAAGGGAATCAGGGGCAGGCAGGAAAGTCGTATTGATGCCTCATTCAAATCACTCATCATCTTATCTAATCGCAGATTGGGTGTGATGGCCAAATGGCTAACTCATGCTCTTAATTCGCAATTCAAGTGTACAGCAATCACTTCTATTCAAAAATATGAGCCTGTCTTCTCCAACAATAGAACCCTATACAGTTTGAAAACTATACAATTTTTCTACAGTGACATGTTTTGACCAGCAGAGCTGTCGCAATTCAACATGTCAAAAGTGTTCAGCTCTCAGTAATTATTCAGTCATTTCTCCAGAGGTCAAGCTCCCTCCACTCAGCAATTTCTTTATTCTCCCCAAGACCTATACCCTAAGCAGCTGACACTACATGACTGACAAGATATAAAATAGTGACATTTGTAGAAAGCCACTGGAAGTAAGTTTTAATGTTTATAGCTGTACATGTCAAGTTAGATTAAACCAAAAAGGCAGATATCCTGTATTTCTTCATATGGTGAGTCAAAGAATGGTCTATAATATGCTGACAAGCGTGTTGTAATTCAGTGAAAACAGGAGGCCATCTGTGGTACTTCCAGCAAAGCTGAAATGGTGGAAAGGGAACTACTTAGGAATTTCCTACAAAGTCTTTCATGGCATTCCTTGCTGACTGCTATCTGATGAATAACACATATACATAAAACCAATTAATAGGTTATGTCTTTGTTAAAGTATCTAGTAATGCTGACAGATTGAATATTAATATCGCAAAGTATTAGTCAGGCACAAAAAAAGAACAAAAGCTAGTATAATATTTGCCTTTGTCGCTCGAGGGTTTGGATATGAAGGGAAGAAAGTTTTGCTATCCTTTTGAAAATTCCAAATGAAATTAGTCTACAGCTAGATTATTGTGTACAGCCAGGGATGTTGCACTATAACACCAATATATTGCAAGGAGTGCAAAGCAGATTCATCAGAATATTACCAGTGGTCCAAAGGTTAGATAATGAGGAGAAGTTACATAAAATAGGTTAATATTGTGTGGGCTATATAAAGTTAAGCAGTAATTTGACTGAGTTATTTTTAGGATTTGAAGGGAATTAATAGGATAGACATAAACTTTTCCACTGATGGAGGTACTAAAACAAGGGGAAATTACGTATAATTTGACCCAGGCCGTTCGGGAGAGAAATTAAGAACAACTTTTTCACGCAATGAGTGGTAGAAATATGGAACTTTCTTCTACAGAACAAAGTAAATGTTAACTCAATTAGTAAGTTTATCTTTGAAATTGAAATTGTCCTATTATACAAGTGTATAAATTGATATGAAAATCAAATAGGTGGATGGATTTAGGATGTATATCAACCATAATCTTCTTGAATGATGGAATAGTTTGAGGAGTTGGATTAGCAATTCCTGTTCCTTTGTTCCTGTTACACAGCAGAATACAAACCCATAGAGGGAAGAGGTTGCCAGCTTGGCTCGTGAACCAGCTGTTGATCTACAGTGGAAATCCACAAGACATTCACATCAGGGATTTACTTCAGCTAAAGCCAAATTTCTTAATTTGAAACTCGTGAAGCTAATAGATCAGAGCTTTTAATTACGAATGCAAACAGAATGAATGTTACCGTTGACCAGTTCCTAGGATTTCATTTCACATCACACAGAAAGGATTTCAACACAACACTAACTTGCCAGTAACATCTTAATACATCCCAAAGTGCTTCAAAAGAGCCACTGAGCTACAAAAGGAGATATTAAGAGTGATAATCAAAAGCTTGATAAAAGAGGTAGGTTTTAAAGCTAGTCTTGAAGAACGAGATAAACTTAGGGAGGCAGAGAAATTAGTGCAGTGATTCCAAAACATAAAATCAAGATCACTGAAGGCGCGAGTTCAAAGTGGGAATTAAACTAGTTATCCTTTCCAAGTTCAGTTGCAGAGTTAAAGTCCGATTGAATAGCCTTTAAGTAAGTTAAATAGCCTATTTAAAGGAGGTAGCTGCCTGATTGTGAATTCCTTTGTTTAAATGAGATGCTGGACACTTTGGTGACGGTGTCTCTGGCCAGATCCATATAAGAAGGAGAATTCTTACACCGCAGAGTCAGGAAGGGGCATGGACAGTTTGCAGCAAACTTCAGTGGAGCAATACGAAGACAAAGTGACTTAAACTGTTGGAAATTTGGTTCAATTTAGTGCAAAGAGGGGCACTAAGGTTGACTTCAAGAAGTTAATTTTCCAGAGAAGGAGGTAATTGGGACAGGATAAAAGACATGGATTGAGAGGCCGACTTGCAGTGAGGCCAATAGTGGAGGATTTCATGAACCAAAATGTGACATGGGTGCAGGGAAAGAAGCTGATTGGTTAGTAAGTTATTGGTGAATATTTTTAAAGTCAGTTTGTACTTAGATTTCTAGCGTTTTCTCTACTTTCTTAAAAGTAGCAGCTTAAGTACGAAGTTGATACTGGTTTTTTTATTATAAACAAAATATTACAGTAAAGTGTAAAGAGTAGGAAACCTAGAATCATTAATTGATAAGTTAAATAAAATATGATAGTGATGGTAGGATGGGTGATGTTTGCTGCTGCAACAGGTGGTAGCAGTTTGATGCCTATGTAATTCAGAGCAAACTCATACGAAGTTTGACGAACTTTGGATCTGATTTGAGGAGCTAGAGTCAGAGTTGCAGATATTGCAACACATCAGGAAAGGGAAAGTTACCTGGACACTTTGTTTCGCAGGCCAGTCACACCATTTAGCCCAGATAATTCAAAATTGGTGTATGATCAGGGATAGCCGGGTGTTACTGCAGGTGAGGCAGGTATGCGGGCCTAGGGATAGCAATTTAAGAAAATAATTATTCATTCATCAGATTTGGTGTTGCTGGCTGGGCCAGCATTTATTGCCCATCCCTAGTTGCCTTTCAGAATGCAGTGGTGTGCTGCCTTTCTGAACCACTGCAGTCCACATGCTGTAGATTGACCCACAATGCCATCATCCAGGATTTTGACCCAATGAAAGTAAAGGAGCAGCAATATTTTTTGAAGTCTGGATGATGAATGGCTTAGAGGGGAACTTGCATGTATCTGCTGCCCTTATATTTCTAGATGGTAGTGGTTGTGGGTTTGGAAGGTGCCTTCCAAGGATCTTTAGTGAATTTCTGCATCTTGTAGATGGTACACACTACTGCTTCTGATGATCGGTGGTGGAGGGAGTGGATGCTTGTAGATGTGGTGCCAGTCAAATGGGCTGCTTTGTCCTGGATGGTGTCAAGTTTTTGAGTGTTGTTGGAGCTACATCCATCCAGGCAAATGAGGAGTATTCCATCTTACTTCTGACTTGTGCCTTGTAGATGGTGGACAGGCTTTGGGCAGTCAGGAGGTGAGTTACTCACAGCAGTATTCCTAATTTCTGACCTGCTTTTGTAGCCGCTGTGTGTGTATGGTTAGACCAGATCAGTTTTTGGTCAATGATAGCCCCGGGGATGTTGATAGTAGGGGATTCTGTGATAATAATGCCATTGAATGTCAAGAGTGATAGTTAGAGGATTGAGGACTGTCAGTCCCTACAATTGTCCAAAAGTTACAAAATTTGTGATGAGAGTTTTTTAAATTCATTCATAGGACTCCTCAGTGCTGGAGAAGAACTTGAAGTTGGAGGAGAGGAACCTATTTATAGAGTCATGGAGTCATACAGCACAGAAACAGACCCTTTGGTCCAACTTGTCCATGCTGACCGGTTTTCCCAAACTGATCTAGACCCATTTGCCTGCGTTCACTATCAGGAGATAGTGGGGGCATGTAAATGGACAACCTGGAAATAGCAGAGGAATTGAATAAATACTTTGCATTAGTCTTCGCAGTAGAGGACTAATAGCGCTCCTGAATTACAAAATAATCTAGGAGCAAAATGAGGAGAGGAAATAAATACAATAACTATCACTAGAGAAAATGTGCTAGAAAAACAATTAGGGCTAAAGATCAATAAGTCCCTCAGACCTAATGGAATGCTTCCTAGGATATTAAAAGAATTAGGTACAACGATAATTAATGCACTGCTAGTAATCTTTCAGGAATCCTTAGATTCTGGAAAAGTCCCAGAGGATTGGAAAACTACCGATGTAATAACTTTGTTTAACAAGGGAAGGAAACAGGTAACAACAGACCAGTTAACTTAACGTGTTATTGGGAAAATGTTAGCATCTATTATAAAGGTTGTAATAGCAGAGCATTTAGAAGTACAATATATGATCAAGCAGCGTCAGAGCGATTTCATGCCTGAGAAATCTTTTAAAATTGTTTGAAGAAGTAACAAGCAGGATGGATAATGGGGAAGTAGTGGATACACTACAATATATTTGCATTTTTAGAAGGCATCTGATAAGGTACCACACATTAGTCTTCTTAATAAGATAAGAGCCCATGGTGTTGCAGATAGTATATTTGCATGGCTAGAGGATTGGCAACTAATAGAAGATGGAGTGTTTGGATAAGGTGGGCATTTTCAGTATAGCAACTTGTAACTAGTGGAGTGGCACAGGGATCAGTGCTGGGGCCACAATTATTTAACAATATATATTCACTACTTGCATGAGGAAATTAGATGCTTGAGAGCCAAGACTGCAGATGACACAAAGATAGTTAAGTAGTATGAATGGTGAAGTCTAGCAAGGGATATAGGTACATTAAGTATGTGGGCGAAAACTTGGCAGATAGAATATAATGTAGGATTTTGTGAGATTATCCATTTTGGCAGGAAGAATACAGGAGCTGAGTTTTATTTAAATGGAAAAAGACTGCAGAAGCCACAGCAGAGAGATTTGGGAGTACTGCAAAAATTTCAAAAAAGCTACCAAACTATTTTAACGGGTAATAGGGAAGGTAAATGGAATGTTGGCCTTTATTTCAAAGGGAATGGGGTAGGTAAACAGAGAAGTCTTACTGAAATGAAAGAAGGCACTAGACAGGTGGTAACTGGAACAGCTTTGGGGCCCTATCTAAGGAATGGTATACTGACATTGGAGGTAGTCCAGACAAGGTTGACTAAGCTTATCCTGAACATGGAGGTGGGTGGAATGTGAACACGGTGGTGAGAATTTTAATTCAAGGCACTACTGGATCTAGAGGGAATGCCACCCATGAAGCGCAGGGATAATGAGTGAGCCAATTTTGTTACAATTTAGGATACAGTTCAAATTGGATGTAACTTAAAAAGGATATTGCTGTAGATTCCAAACATAATTTGCTTCTGGAAATGATTGATGGTTTTCTGTTTTCATTTAAGGTAACATTGCTTTAGGATGTCATCGAATAACAATGATACAGTTCCTCTCACTACTGATCTTCCTCCCTCTCTTCATGAAGATCTGTTCAAGTCAAAGCTTTCCTGGGAAGCTGATATAATAGCAGGAATTTACTTAATAATCACAGGTAAAGCAATGTGAATTGCTTACTTTTATTTTGGAACTTGTTTATGACCACGGCGCCACCAGTCAAAATGCATGCTTGAAATGCTAATAAGTTAATAGTGTGCACTGAATAATCACACTTATTTAGATGAGGTGTGCACATTATTTTCCCCGTCAAATTTGACTCATATGATTAAACTGCTGGTCCCGTATTGGAGAATAATGGTGACGTAATGGAATTTGATCTCTAACATTCTGATAGACAGTGCACTGTGGCTCCTATCATCCCTGCAGAAAAGATGGAGAATATTGAATGAAGTATTAAGATATTAGACAGAGATCAAAGGTGAAGTGCTGTTTCAGTTGTGTTGTTTTTCCTTTGATGTATCAAGCTGGCTTTTCCTTACTCTAAATTAGATGGTACTTTAGCAGAGATATCACAGAAAAGGGTTTTGAAACTCACCACTGTCTCGCCTCCGGCTGGATTTCTTTCTGTGAATCCTAGTCATGCATATAGAAACAGGTATTGGACACATTCTTCTGGCCTAATTGTTTATTTTCTATCCCTTTTACCATCAGCCACTGAGATTGCTTGGTGGCCAATATAAGCAGACTGAGGTACTGATCAGGTCTATATAGACCTGATATTGGAAAGCAGAGCCTCTCCAAGGGCCTGGCCTCCCTTCAGTTCTCCTTGCAGTATTTACTGTTGTATACTCTGATCTCAGCAAAGCCTTTGACTGAAGCTACTTTCTTATTTGGAGCTCTGGGTTTCTGGCAGTTGTGCCTAAGGGATTCATCTTTACAATCCTGGTGATTCTAGGATAATTTTAGAAGGATGAAAACTGTAGTGTAAGATCTAGAGTGAGCAATTTAACTGTCATTGTAAAACTTAAGTCAGTTGTAATTACAAACAGTGTCGGGAAGCTAATCTAAAAGAGTCTTTCGGTTTTGCCTAGTTACAAAATTACTCAGAGTTTGAGCATGACTTCACAAATTTTATTCAGTTTATCACAATAAACACAAAAGAGTGTTATTTAATTAAAGCAGAGAAAGTATTCCATCCACTTTGGAACACCAGCACAAACTTCCAGCTGACTGGGCATTTGATCTTACAGTGTATCGTTGACTGAAGTCAATCTTCTTTCTTGCCTTGCTGCATAGCTGGCTGTTCAAAGTTATGATGTATTAGCCCTTGGCAGCCACTACCTCTGTTAATGGTAGTGGCTCAGGAATTCCTGACTTTTGATTGGCTTGTCAATGTACCATCAGCAGATTATTAATCTTGGATTGACCAAGTGGTATGTGTCCAATTTCTGATTGGTTGCTTAAAGGTAATGGTCATCTTAGTGATATCACCTACTGGTATTAACGTTCCTTCACAGTCAGCCACTTCGAAAGGGCAATACTATTTTTTACAGGGTCTTTCTTTGTTATCTGGAAAAATAGGAGTCACAGGATTTACAAGAATTCTTGTTCGACCATACCATTTGGTTGCTAGGAGTCAAGCCTATTTTCTTTCCGTAATTTGTACAGCTAGGTTCTCTGATAAGAAGTCATTAAATAATTAATTAAAGGCAAATAATATAAGTTAACAAGTTATCATTGCAACATACACTTATAAAATACACTAAATCACAAGAATTACATGCAAAACCATTTACAGAACTCAATTTCAAAGTAATTTAACTTCTCAATACATACTTTTCTCTTTAAGGCATTTTATGTTAAAAAGCTATGACAATTTAGGACAGAATTGTGTGTCTTTTCCCGTCACACAACAGGCTTCTGAAGTGATTAAAGCTTTATAAGTATCAAATCATTTCCTAAAACCTAACTTATTTTCAGAGCATTTACTTCGAGAGTTAAATTAAACGGCATCACATTTTCTGATGAAGGGTCTAGGCCCGAAACGTCAAGTTTTCCTGCTCCTATGATGCTGCTTGACCTGCTGTGTTCATCCAGCCCCACGCTTGTTATCTTGGATTCTCCAGCATCTGCAGTACCTTTTATCTCTGGCATCACATTTTGCCATGTCATTACATAGATTCCAGAGCTGGCGGACTGTCTACCTTTAAGACCGTTAGATGTTATTACGATATATGACATTCCAATATGAAGGTACCTGCCTCATCTTTAGAAACCATTATTGTTGTAGCAGCTACAGTAATTATAATGACAATCATAAACACTGAATACAGACTACATAAGTCTGAGATAGCAGAATAACTTGTTCGCTAACATATAGCAAACAATCAAAGCATATCATACCAACAGAGATATTGGGAACTGCCGATGCTGGAGAATCTGAGATAAGAAGGTGTAGAGCTGGATGAACACAACAGGCCAAGCAGCATCAGAGGAGCAGGAAAGCTGACATTCCAGGTCTGGACTCTTCTTCAGAAATGGGGGAGGGGAAGGGGATTCTGAAATAAATAGGGAGGGAGGGGGCGGCAGATGGAAGATGGATAAAGGAGAAGATAGGTGGAGAGGAGACAGACAGGTCAAAGAGGCGGGGATGGAGCCAGTAAAGGTGAGTGTAGGTGGGGAGTTAGGGTGGGTATAGGTCAGTCCAGAGAGGACGGACAGGTCAAGGAGGCAGGATGAGGCTGGTAGGTGGGAGGTGAGGGTGGGGCTTGAGGTGGGAGGAGTGGATAGGTGGGAGGAAGGACGGATAGGTTAGGGAGGCGGGGATGAGCTGGGGTGGTTGTGGAATGCAGTCGGGGGAGGGGAAATTTTGAAGCTTGTGAAGTCCACATTGATACCATTGGGCTGCAGGGTTCCCACGCGAAATATGAGGTGCTTTTCCTGCAACCGTCGGGTGGCATCGTTGTGGCACTGGAGGAGGCCCAGGATGGACATGTCATCCAAGGAGCGGGAGGGGGTGTTGAAATGGTTCGTGACTGGGAGGTACAGTCGTTTGTCGAGAACCGAGTGTAGGTGTTCCACAAAGCTGTCCCCAAACCACCGCTTGGTTTCCCCAATGTAGAGGAGGCCACAACGGGAACAGCAGATACAGTATACCACATTAGCAGATGTGCAGATGAACATCTGCTTGATGTGGAACGTCTTCTTGGGGCCTGGGATGGGGGTGAAGGGGGAGGTGTAGGGGCAGGTGTAGCATTTCCTGCAGTTGCAAGGAAAAGTACCGGGTATGGTGGGGCTGGTGGGGAGTGTGGAGCGGACAAGGGAGTCACGGAGAGAGTGGAATACACTTCTAGGAATACACCTCCTCTCACCCACCTTCCTGCAAAAATGCCATCCCCTATTCCCAATTCCTTTGCTTCTGCCGCATCTGCTCCCGAGATGAGGCATTCCACTTCTGGACTTTCCAGATGTCCTTGCTTTTTCAAGGATCGCAACTTCCCCTCCCCGGTCAAACGCCCTCGACCATGTCTCTCGCATTTCCGGCAACTCATCCCTCACACCCCCTCCCTGCAATAACAACCAAAACAGAATCCCCCTCGTCCTCACGTACCACGCCACCAACCTCCGAATCCAACACATCATCCTTTGACACTTCCACCATCTGCAATCTGACCCCACTACCAAAGACATTTTTCCCTCCCCAGCCTTATCTGCCTTCCGGAGGGACCACTGTCTCCGTGACTCCCTTGTCTGCTCCACACTCCCCACCAGCCCCATCACCCCTGGCACTTCTCCCTGAAACCGCAGGAAGTGCTACACCTGCCCCTACACCTCACCCCTCGCCCTCATCCCAGGCCCTGAGAAGTCCTTCCACATCAAACAGATGTTCACCTGCACATCTGCTAATGTGGTATACTGTATCCGTTGTTCCCGATGTGGCCTCCTGTACTTCGGGGAAACCAAGTGGAGGCTTGGGGACCACTTTGTGGAACACCTACGCTCCGTTCGCAACAAACAACTGCACCTCCCAGTCGCAAACCATTTCAACTCCCCCTCCCACTCCTTGGATGACATGTCCATCCTGGACTTCCTCCAAGGCTGCAACGATGTCACCTGAAGGTTGCAGGAACAGCACCTCATATTTCACTTGGGAACCCTGCAGCCCAATGGTATCAATATGGACTTCACAAGTTTCAAAATCTCCCCTCCCCCTACCGCATCCCAAAACCAGCCCAGCTCGTCCCCGCCTCCTTAACCTATCCGTCCTTCCTCCCACCTATCCACTCCTCCCACCTCAAGCCCCACCCCCACCTCCTACCTACCAGCCTCATCCCGCCTCCTTGACCTGTCCGTCCTCCCTGGACTGACCTATCCCCGCTAACTCCCCACCTACACTCACCTTTACTGGCTCCATCCCTGCCTCTTTGACCTGTCTGTCTCCTCTCCACCTATCTTCTCCTTTATCCATCTTCTATCTGCCTCCCCCTCTCTCCCTATTTATTTCAGAACCCTCTTCCCCTCCCCCATTTCTGAAGAAGAGTCCAGACCAGGAACGTCAGCTTTCCTGCTCCTCTGATGCTGCTTGGCCTGTTGTGTTCATCCAGCTCTACACTTTGTTATACCATACCAACAGTTGTGTTTTCCGCAGAAACCATGTCTTATTTATTCTGCTTTGAGCCATAGAAGTTAACGGCGTTCTCCGTCAGCAGTATAAAACCATGAACTCATTATCTTACTTTGAGCTGAGACCATGTGGCAAGTTTCAATTAACAGCAGAAATGAAACATCAAACAAAGTTCACACGACGTTAAAGTAAGGTCTAACATTGACCACAAACAGATGTAATATTAGTACCTCACTTGCTTTATCATTACACGCTACTAAACTACAACTAAATGTTCAAATATCAACTTGATCCTTTGCTACTGTAGGAATATTCTCTGAGCTGCAGACTGAAATGAAATTCCAACTGTAAACTTCCCTAATGCATTGTTCAACCACTACAAATGTAGTCCAGCCCAATATCTTCAAATGAATTGACACGATTGACAGAAAAAATTGTGAAAGATTTATTTCGATTGAACTTATCTTTATTTCTTTAGATTTAACTGCTTAACTATTCCAGTTGACTAACAGAATAGCACTGTTTAAGATTGCTTTACTGCTTGCGCATTCAGTTAAAGTGATGAAGCAGCAAAATTCTTTTGGGCTGAAACAATGTCAGTGTTCTTTGAATGAGCAGGGACTGGTGATTGCAAAAATTGAGACAGGACAGAGTTACGTAGGTACAGGATATTAGGAGCAGGAGTAAGGTATTCAGCTCACAAGCCTGCTTCACCCTTCAATTAACTTATAGATGTCTGGTATCTCAACAATTCTTGTCCTTTAGCTCAGAATCTTTAACATTCAAAAATGAGCCTTAAAAATAGACCTCGTATGCTCAGCCACTTTTGTGGAGTGCAGCTTCCAGATTTCCACTGTCCTCTGTATGAAAATTTGCTTTCTGATTTGAGTTCTAAATGGCAAGCTCTGATTTTATGTTTTATGTTCCTCTTTCTGGACTCCAATATCAAAGTTACTGGTTTCGCAGTATCTACCTTATTGAATGTGCCAATTGGATCCCTATCGGCCTCAAACTGCTAAAACTGAAACAATATAAAATAAGTTTATGCATTCTATCTTAATAAATTGTCCTTTTAAGAGTTGGAACCATTATGATAATTCTAAGTTATAATCTCTGTCCTAAATTTCGATTCCATGCCGTTTGAAGAGATTCTCCAACTGACAACAACTAAAGCAAGCATTAACAATATCTTAAATAAAAACTGGATATGTAGGAAATACTCAGCATTTCAGGTTGATGATCTCTATCAGAAGTTGGAAACTAAGTGCTGTGTATAATGATCAGTCAGTCTGCAGTGCCAGTTTTATAGATGGGTTGTTGTTTGTGGGGAAGGGGTGTATAAGGTGGAAATCAGAATGTTGGAACTTCCATTTCTTTGGCTACATCTGGAGAGAGTAGCAGAAGGTCAAGCTGGTTGGGGGGTTGCCTTGGGTTAGTTAGAAACAGGATACCAGAGGCTGAAGTCCAGATCTACCTTGTTATAAATGAAGAATATATATGGCCCCTCCAATTATTGGAGGAGCTATACTGAACGTTGTATTGGCTAATGACCCTGGCCAGGTGACTGACGTTTCAGTGGCAGATCACTTTGGAAACAGTGTTAATAACTCCTTAAGTTTTAAGATAGCTCTGAATAAGGATAAGTCAGGACTTTGTGGGAAAGAACTAAATTGGGAGAGGGCAAATGACATCAGTACTAGGAGGAGCTAGGGACTGTTAATTGGGAGGAGCTGTTATCGGGAGGAACTGTTAAAAACTCGCTGATCAGAGTTCAGGATCAGCATGTTCCAGGAAGGAGGAAGGAGGAAGGAGGAAGGACAAGGACGACAAGGTAAGGGGCCCCTGGATAACGAGGGACGTTGTGCATTTAGTCAAAAGGAAAAAGCATATGTAAGGATTAGGAAGCTAACATCGGACAGAGCCCATGATAAATATAAAGAAAGCAGGAAAGAACTCAATTAGGAATTAGGAGAGCAAGAAGGGGCCACGAAATGACCTTGGCAAGTAGGGTTAAAGAGAATCCGAAGGCATTCTATACATACATTAAAAACACGAGGCTAACTAAGGAGAATGTAGGACCACTCAAAGATAAAGGAAGGAACATATGCTTGGAGGCAGAGGATGTGGGTGAAATCCTAAATGAGGAATTTGTGTCAGTATTCACCCAAAAGAAGGATATGGAGGAGAGTGAGATTAGTGTGGAGCATGGTAATATGCTAGGGCATTTTGAGTTCAAGAAGGAATGATGTTGGGTCTCTTGAAGAGCATTAAGGTTGATAAATCCCCAGGGCCCGATAGTATCTACCCCAGGTTATTGGGAGAGGCAAGAGAGGAGATTGCTGGGGCCTTGACCACGATCTTTGTATCCTCGCTAGCCACTGCAGATGTCCCTGAGGTCTGGCAAGTAGCAAATGTTATTCCTCTGCTCAAGAAGAGAAAAAGGGAAAAAGGGGCAGCATGGTGGCTCAGTGGTTAGCACTGCTGCCTCACAGACCCAGGGACCCAGGTTCAATTCCACCCTCAGGCTACATTCTGTGTGGAGTTTGCACATTCTCCCCGTGTCTTCGTGTGTTTCTGCCAAGTGCTGCGGTTTCCTCCCACAGTCTAAAGATGTGCAGGCTAGGTAAATTGTCCATTGTGTTCAAAGATGTGTCAATTAGGTGTGTTAGCCATGGGAAATGCAGGGTTATAGGGTAAGTGTAGGGGGATGATTCTGGGTGGGATGTTCTTGGGAGGCTCGGTATTGACTTGCTGGGCCGAGTGGCCTGTTTCTACACTGTAAGGATTCTATGATTCTATTCTATGACATAATCCAGGAAACTATAGACTGGTGAGTCTCATATCAGTGGTCGAGAAACTACTGGAGAGAATTCTTAGGGATAGGATTTACGTGCATTTGGAAAAGCGTAGCCTAATTAGGGATAGTCAGCGTGGCTGTGTGCGGGGCAGGTCATGTCTTACTAACTTGATTTGAATTTTTTGAGGAGGTGACAGAGGCGACTGATGAGGGTAGAGCAGTGGATGTTGTCTGCATGGATTTTAGTAAGCCTTTCGACAAGGTCCCTCATGGTAGGCTCATTCAGAAGATTAAGATGCATGGGATTCACAGTGACATGACCACTTGAATTCAGAATTGGCCTGCCCAGAGAAGACAGAGGGCAGAGGTGGAAGGGTCTGTGGTTAGTGGTGTTCTGCAAGGATCCGTATTAGGACTTCTGCTGTTTGTGATATGTATATAAATGACTTGAATGAAAATGTAGATGGATGGATTGTAAGTTTTTAGACAGCACAAGGATCAGTGGGGTTGTGGATAATGTAGAAGGTTGTCAAAGGATGCAGCGGGATATAGATCAATTGCAGATATGGGCAGAAAAACAGCAGATGGTGTTTACTGTGAGATGCTGCACTTTGGGAGGTCAAATGTTCGGAAAAAATATACAGTTAATGACAAGACCCTGAACAGCATTGATGTACAGAGGGATCTTGGGATTCAAATCCATAGCTCCCTGAAAGTTGTTACGCAAGTAGATAGGTGTTAAAGAAGGCGGACAGCATGCTTGCCTTTATTGGTTAGGGAATTGAATACAAGAGTCAGGATGTCACTTTGCAGCTTTATAAGACTTTGATTAGACTACACTTGAGTATTGCATCCAATTCTGGTTGCGACATTACAGGAAGGATGTGGAGGCTTTGGAGAGGGTACAGAAGAGGTTTACCAGGATGTTGCCTGGATTAGAGGATATGACCTATAAGGAGAGGCTGGAAAAATTCGTGTTGTTTTCTCTGGAGTGGCAGAGACTGAGAGGAAACTTAATAGAAGTCTGTAAAATTATGGGATGCATAGATAGGGTTGATGGGCAGAATCTTTTTCCCAGAATTGAAGTGTATAATACTAGGGGCATGTATTTAAGATGGAAGTGGGAAAGTTCAAAGGAGATGTGAGTTTTTTACAGAGTCTTAGGAGTCTGGAACGCATTGCCAAGGATGGTGGTGAAGGCAAATACAATAGGGGTATCTTAAGGGACTTTTAGATAAGCACATGAATATGCAAGGAATGGTGGATATGGACCAAGGGCAGGCTGAAGGGATTCGTTTAATTTGGCGTCATGTTCAGCACAACATCATGGGCCAAAGGGCCGGGTTCTGTGCTGTACTGTTCTATGTTCTAAATTTTTCTCTGAATGCAACCATTTACCAGACGAGGAAGACAGAGTGCTTACCAGCAGAAAATCCCTCGGAGAAAGCTATGGATTTATTAACACTTTTAAAATGAACCTTGAACCCTGTGTATAAAAAAATGAGAGTACTCTCAAAGCTCAGTTAATGTTTCACAAAGATTGCTTTACCGGTCTTGTCTGCTGACTTATTTCAGACTTAAAAATCTTTGATTATTTAAATGATCTGCCCATTCAGCATCTTTCTCACAACATAATGTGCTTTTATATTTTCAAAAGCATGTGATGCTTAAGAAAACCATGATCTCAGACAGGATGAAGACTTGCATTTATGTTACATGTTTCATGACTTTTTGATATCCTGAAGTGTTTTATTATGAATAAATGATTTATTGTCACATATAACTAGAAAAGTGTTCTGTTATCACAATCCAGCGCCATTTTGAATTGCAAAAAGAATAAAAAGAAATGACTTAAGTAGAGTTCATCTTCTGTTCAAATTGGACCCCAAGCACAGCTCCAGGGCTTCTGCATGGACTCTGCAAGGCATCCCAGGCCTCAAGGAATCCTGCTCTGGGGATAGCAGCAACGACGCTTATGCCCCAGGGAACCCTGGCTCTGCTGCTGCTGCAACCTCACCAACACCGCCAAGTCTACCGCAGCCAGAAGACCCTGCTCTGGGCACCACCACCACAGCAGCCAGTGTCCTGCCCGCTACCGACAAGAGTCAAAGCTGCAGGCATACTGCAGCTGGGACTGCCCACTCTCAGCACTGCCGCTCCCACTAGGAGTCCCGATCCATGTTGCTGATGCTGCACCTGCTGCACTGACACCACTCTGGCCTTGAAAATGAAGAAAGAAAAGAAACAGGAAGCAAAAATGAAAGGAGAGAGAGAAAAGGATGCTGCCAACCTAAAGCGGACTAGCTCAGGAGCTCGAACACTATCTACTGATCCAGTGCCGCCATCTTGAACTTTAAGTTCTTTTCTAGGTCTAGGCTGGAACTTACTAGCATTTCACTACCACTAGGTCCAAACACAGATTCCAAGCTCATGTAAGGCATGGCAAGACTGTAGAAAGAATCTCACTAGCAGTGTCCAATATTGCTGTCTGGACCACCGCCCAGTTAAGGAAAGAAGCCTGTCTCTCTGAGCATCCAATCTAATCAGAGGGCTGGCTGTTCTGTAGCCTTGCCAGTGCCATGAATAGGTAGGGTGTGGCAAGAGGAAGAACAATCCCTCTAGCATTGACATTGGACTTTAGGGGCAGTTACTGTCATAGTCACTCTCGGAAGTTTAGGGTCCATGGAAAGGAGACCTATTTTCATAGAGAGTCACTGGGCAGCAACCTTATCTACCTGCTGGTCTCTTTGCTTGGCAGGGAGTCATTTCGTCGCTGACATCTTTCCAATTACTATAATAATGGACTTGAAAGTGAATGGGATGAGCAACTCAGTAGCCATAGAAATGTGACGGAAGGGAAGTCAAAAGCTAAACAGCTGGGATTTTGCAAATCCTGTTGTAAGTGAATTGAGGGATAATTTATTCCAAGGGTGAATGCAGAAGGAAGAGAGATGTGGGTGGAGAGTAATCAGTGATAACCTTATCTATGATTTATATCATAGAATTGCCAAAACCACATGAGATAACAAGGTTACAGGGGTAGTTATGGGATTCATGAGCTGTAGATTATACATGGAGGGAGAAATTTAAGGAGGATAAGAAGGCAGTGAACTCAGAGGAGAAAGATCTCAAGAGAATGGGATGGTTGATCATAGTGAACCAGTGCTAATTGCCCTGATAAGCCTGTCTGAGGCTACCAAGAGAGGCACAGATGGAAGCTGTAAGCTTACCTAATAAAGACTCAAACCTGGGCCAACAGCAAGCAAGTAGATAAGTTGCTGAGTAATGAATGGGTTGGGTAAGAAATTGGGAAGGCAGAGCACTTTAGAGAGGAGAAATGTAAGGATACTTGATGAATGAAAAGAGGGGTCAATGAGGGTAAAACTAAAGTGGAAACAAAATGATGGACCTGGGTGTGGAGTAGCAGCCATACTTCATGCCAATGGACTTGGAAAGCTTAAGTTACATAGGACCGGTTACCTAAACATTACAATTTGACAGTAAACAGGAAACAGATGGTGATAATATGAAGGAGTCCAGAGTTAAATCCAGAAATCTCTTGGTGGGATGATGACGACATCAGATAGGTTTGAGAGCATTGATGAATTGTTTTCCAAATTAGTAGACAGATCTAAGGAGTGAAGCCAAGAAACAATTTTTGGATAGTGTGGTAATGGAATTATTTTCATAAGAATAAGAATGCAGGAGGTGTACAGAATTATTTGCAGGGTTTGAAAGATCATGGTGAAGTTGTAAAACACTATAAAATCCAAAAGCAGCAGGTATTGATTCTTCTACCCGGGTGGCCAGGAGCAGATTGAAGATGAAAAATCAGTCAGACCAGTGTCCAATCACAGGCTTGGCAGGAGACTGAAGTTTCTCAGTCACAGAGGTGAAGGGGAAGCTTTGTAAACAGTTTTGTTAAATATCATGAAAGAACAGCAAATTAGAGACAGAAGTGGAGTTTCAAGGTATAGCTTACATATTCCAGAGCAGAAACATTTTCTTAATGGTGAGGGAAATCCAGGAATTTGAAGCCAAGGTTTAGATAAAGTCCTCCTCTCCAGGTCTTTTTCAGATCTTTACCAGATCTCCCAAGGTAAATCTGAGGGTGAGGTTAGAACAAACAAACAGAGACCATTTAAACTAACAGTTAATTTGAAATTCAGCCTGAAATGCATCGAAAGAATTAGAGGAACTGAAACAGTAGAAGAGAGCAAATGGGGAAATAAAGAAGTGGATAGCAGCAGATGGACATGGGTAGAGGTGCTACATCAGGAGTCAACTCCTAGGATCTACCTTACTAACCATAAAACATCCCCAAAGAAATTTTCTGCTCCTGTGTTTTGGGGCTGGCAGTTGAGAAGAAGATTAACTCAGACATCTATTCTTCACATAATGCCATAGGTTAATTTTTGTTGACTTGAAAAATAAGATAGGACTTCAACTTACATTTTTGGAATTGATGCATTAGTAATCGTGTGATTATTAAAAAGGGTATAAAGGTATGTTCCATTAATTTCCTTTGATGTTTCCCTGCAGTTTAATTATTCTGAACACCAGCCATCCACAGGAAGCTGACCTTTAGTGGGATTCTGTGATCTTCATGATGTTCTAAACTTTCCAATGCTAATTATGATTGCTTATCCTGTGTTGTTCCAAATCAGCTTTATCCAAGGACTTTCAGTTTGAATGTTAATGTTTGACCTTTGTCCTCTGTGTTTGAATTCAGTGTTGGTGATTGGTGACACTGTTACCAATTAAACAAAATATTATGTTTCAAGACTTCACTATAGGACTTGAAGAGAGAAACTAGGCTGTACTGCATTGTTGAAAATTCTATTATTTATATGAGAGTTAAACTTAGAAACCAAGATCCCTTCAGAAAGAAGTAAGAGTGTTGGGAATTAATGATTCCAACAGAGACTATATAAATATTTTTATATATTAATTCAAAGGATGCTGGTAGGCTAGCACTTATTACCTATTTCTAGTTGTCCTTGAGACGGTAGTAATGAGCTGCACCCCTCAATCACAAGTTCAATTGAGATAAGTGCATCAAGAATTCTGTTAAGAAGAGCGTTCTAGGGATTTCAGTTAAAAAATAATGAAGGACAGATGATATAGATCACATGGAGGATGGCATGTGGCTTGGAGGGAATCTTTCATTCCACACATCTCCTTTGTAGCTGGTGGAGATCACAGGTTTGGAAGATGCTGTTGAAAGAGCAGCATGGTAAGTTATGCAGTGCAGTGTAGTAGTTGCTACACACAGCTACTACTGAACATCAGTGGAGGAGGGAGTGAATGTTCAAGCTGTTAGGTGGAGTGAGGTGTCAAGTTTCATGAGTGTTATTTGAATTGTACCCATGCAGGGAAGTAGGGAGGAATCTATTACACTTCTGATTGTTACTTGTTGGTGAGTAGCGATGGACGAGACAGGCGAGAACAGATTATCTGCTTTTGTGTTTATAGTATTTAAATGGCTGGTCCAAATGTTTTTCACTGACCAGCTATATTCATGCCATTTATATTGGGCATAAGAATAAATTTATATATTCTATTTTCTTTTTATTCTGAGAACAATTTCATGATCCAATAAATGTATTTGGAGCATTTGTGTTATAATTTTACTGCTTTGCTATCACCTACCTTTAACAGACACATCTCTTTAGATTTCACCTATCTCAAAAATCTCCTATTTCACCCATAGAGAGTTGGGCTGCATCTCAGGTTATATTATTCAACAGAACTTTATCACCTCCTTTCTGGTGTATCTTCCTATTGAGTAACAACTGTACACTCTATATTGTCCATGAAAAACACAGTTTAAAAATAAGGGGTAGGCCATTTAGAACAGAGTTGAGGAAAAACTTCTTCACCCAGAGAGTGGTGGATATATGGAATGCTCTGCCCCAGAAGGCAGTGGAGGCCAAGTCTCTGGTTACTTTCAAAAAAGAGATGGATAGAGCTCTTATAGATAATGGAATCAAGGGTTATGGGGATAAGGCAGGAACAGGATACTGATTGTGGATGATCAGCCATGATCATAATGAATGGTGGTGCTGGCTCGAAGGGCCGAATGGCCTACTCCTGCATCTATTGTCTATTGTCTATTGTCTATTGTCTATAACAGAAACTTTTATCTCTAGCTGAAATGGATAAGTGTACAGAAATGATATTATTCTCAATGGGAAAATTATAAACCTACTGTCTGTTCTTTATTAAGGATTCATATCAATATTTGGAAATGGATATGTGATTTATTTGCCAATCAAACGGAAGGAAAAACTGAAACCTGCGGAACTGATGACAATTAACCTGGCAATTTGTGATTTTGGGATGGCAGGTAAGTTTATTTCTGAGATAACAAGCATGGGGCT
>JAHRHZ010000073.1:19544087-19665227 GCA_024137785.1 Ginglymostoma cirratum
GAAACGTCAAGTTTTCCTGCTCATATGATGCTGCTTGATCTGCTGTGTTCATCCAGCCCCATGCTTGTTATCTCGGATTCTCCAGCATCTGCAGTACCTTTTATCTCTGATACAAGTTTATTTCTGAATTATGTTCTGTTAGGGTCACAAATCATAAATTGTGGAAGTGAAGGTGGTCAGGCCAATGAGACTGGGGAATAGGACACAATCTGGTGCTTGACTCACTACATACTCTTAGAACAAATAAAGTGAATTAACTGATCTCGGAGCGATTAATTATCTTGAAATATGTGGATTATACTCCAAGTTTGGACAATCTTTGATCACTTCTGTTTTCCTTAATGAGTGCTGCTTTGAAGTTCACCACCACAGTAGTGTAGCTCCCTTTTTTTATAAGCATGAATGGTAAACTTGAATGTTTAAACGCTTAGTCACCGAATTTTGGGATTGAGTTATCAGTAGGCTAAAGGGCCAAAGTTATATGAACACACTAATGAGGAGCAGCAAACAGTTTTCCTTCTTTAATATCTGAAGAAACCTGACTATCTTTTATTTTTCTGTCTATCTATCTCTCAGACTCCAATTTTTCGTGCTTTTTCATGATTTATTTTGTGTTTCAGGGCTTTTTCTTTTTTCTCTTCATGTTCTTGCCCATCTCACTGTTAACATGGCAAAAATAGTCCATGAAATTTAGTTGTTTGTAAGGCAGGAAATATAGAAGAACTGATTAATTAAGCATGGCATGCAACATTAATTAATTTGGAGTGAAGACACTATAGGTGGAATCTTGTTAAAGTATGTGCGGTCAATGAACTTAACTTGTATTAAGTTGACTTTTGTGGAGAGGGGATTTGAGGAAAATTATTAAAAGACTTCAGAGTGATGTGGTAGTTCCCATTGTCCCATTGTAACTTTAATGGAAGACCCATAAAACCCTGAATAATGGAATAAACAGCTGTTTATCCAATTTCTGCAAAGTTTGATCTCAACGACTGTCAAGGCAATGATAACGGATAAGACTGGCAAGCAAAGTATTTTGATTAAGTGAGTAGGGAAAGATTAGTCGATTAGGCAGTCAAGGACAACAGGTCATTAATTTAAAATGACAAGTGAGAGTGTGCAAGGAGATTAGGGGAGATTTGTTTAACCAGACCTTCTTAGATCCTATTTTAACAGAGTGAAGGGGTAAGGCAGATAGCATTGTTTCTTTTTAAAAGTGAATTGCATGAGTACTTGAAAAAAGATGCAACATTATGAGGATATTTCGCGACAGTGGGATCAATGTGGATTATTCTAACCAAAGGTTCACATTTATGATCACCTTTAGTATTCAACATAAACCGCAATGTCCTAAGGTTCTACAACAGAGTTGCCCTGATATTCCACTCTTCACCTTTGTACTAGCCAATTTGGTAATTGTTAAAATGCACTCTGTCTGACAATTACAGAGTCAGTTTATAGTTTCATGATCCTGACATTATTTTACGCTGAACTTTCCCTGGATCAGGTCTGGACCCAGAGACTGGAGGCAGAAATTCAATCATTGCAGCAATTTTAAGGGGCTCATAGCAACAGTACAAGTCATGTGTATTATGTGGTTTAGTACTGCTATCTAATGATGAAAGTCATGTGATACATTTCATACAATGAGATTTTTATGACCAGTCATAGAGAAATTTATAATGTAATATACGTAAAAATGAATCCAGTGCAGGGGTAAGTCATTTAGTCCCTTGAACCTGCTGCTCTCATCAATAAGATCATGGTTAGTTTGACTGTGACCTCATCTCCACTTTCCTCTCCATCTCCTAGACTCTCCACAGTGTGGAAGCAGGTCATTTGGCCCATCAAGTTCGCAATGACCCTCCAAAGAGCATCCCACCCAGACCTATGCCTCTATCCTATCCCCATAACCCTGGATATCCCATGGCTAATCCACCCAACCTGTACATCTTTGGACTGTGGGAGGAAAATGGAGCACCCGGAGGAAACCCACGCAAACACAAGGAGAAAGTGCAAACTCCATACAGATAGTCGCCTGAGGGTGAAACAGAACTTGGGTCTCTGGTGCTGTGAGGCAGCAGTACTAACAACTGTGCCACCATGCCACCCTACAGGTTGTCTCCTGATAACCTTTGACTCCATTGTCAATCAAAATATTATCAACCTCAGCCTTAAAATTTTCATAATTTTGGTGAAGAGAGTTCCAAAAACTCATGATGCTCAGAAAAAAAAATTCTCCTCATCTCTGTATTAAATGGGAGACAGACGGGAATGCCTGTTTTAAAACCATGACTCCTTGCTCAACTCTCTCCCACAAAGGGAAACATCATATCAGTCCTCCAAGGATCTTAGACATTTCAATATGATAACCTCTTCGTCTTTGAAACTTCAAGCCCGGCCTATCCAGCCTTTCCTCATAAAATTACCCTTCGATTACAGATATCAATCGAGAAACTGAATCTGATCCAAACTGCATCTAATGCATTTTTATCCTTTCTTAAATAAGGAGACTAAAACTAAATACAGTTTTCAGGCGTCAGCTAACCAATGGCCTGTATAACTATAGTGAAAAAATCCTACTTTTATATTTTATACCCTCTGCATTGAGCTATATTTGATGCTTAAGTTTCTAATTTTTTATTCAAAACTAGTGAAAGCTACTTTGAAAAATCTTTTTCTGCAACAGATATGGGAACTTCGATATTGTGTGAACAGTAAAAACAGTAGAAACATAATGGGGCAGATCATGCCGTTGTGCAAAGTTGTGTCCCACATCTAAATTGAGCTTGATGGTTCGGAGTCATTTAAATAATTCTGATGAGCTCTTGGGTGCATTTCTACAGTATATCATGAATATCAGGCTGAAGAATGTTTACATTATAATGTATTATTGTATTTGTTAATTTAAGAAGTAAATAATTTCAACTCACTTTCAGAGAATTGAAATTTAACTCCCATTCTGCACCCATCACTGCATTTATCAAGGCTGCAAGGATAAATCTGTCCAGAAACTGAGTTTTCTTGAATACTCTCAGAATAACAACAGTGCTCCTTTTAACTTAAGTTTCCGCCATCTAGTGGATATTTATTTATTCGTATAAAATGTTTTACAATGAATTTCTTACAGTATTTATCTCAGTGCGGATTTCTGATAAATTTCACCAACAATATTCATGAATCACATTTGTGCTGGCATTTGCTGCCAAGTAGATGAAATGGGATTTCAGCCAAATATATAGATTGACTTGAAGTTCATTTTAATAGCTCTTCTAGCTATTTTTAATGGTCTAATGTTAATTCTTAGTCTTGGGTTTAAGTTTATTCATTGACAGCATGGCGGAGAAATAGCATTTCATGTTGTGCATTGTTGTGGAATGAAAGGTGCTACCTCATTTCAAAACATTATAAATGCAGAGACTATTCTTAGAGATTAGTGTATATGTGTTTAAACATTAAATTACATACAATAACTAATTTATGTTTAGTCCAGTATTTTCTAGACTGAATCAAAGAATGTTCCAATATCATGCATTAATTATACTATAGATGTAAATCTGGGGTTTAATCAATTGTAGTATTGAAGCAGTTTCACCAAAAGAAAAATTTGTCTAGCTCCCTCCTAAGTTGGCTGACACCAGAAGCAGAATTTTCTACATAGGTGCAAAGTTGACATAAAGTTGTTGATCGGGTTTTGTGTCTGTCTGATATCTTTGCCACTGCTCCAAGCAAACATCTTCCGTAAAAATCTCATTTGGATAATTTTGAGCGGCTCTGCAATTAATTTTTACCTGTACCAGCAAAGAAAATGGCCAGTGCTGGTCTTGGTTGTCTATAGCAGCATATGGGACTGACTGCCAATTGGCAATAAAATTAATGAAACAATTATTTATTTTAAATCTTTTCACTGATGGTTTTTTAATGGGCTATTTTTTCAAGACTTTGAAAGCAGTATTTCAGAATGACAAAGCTTTTAATGTACTTGCTTCCCTAAAATAATAAGTGATATGTATCCTATTCTTATTCAGTCTATATGAATGATACATGTATATTTTTCAGTTGGAGGTAAACCTTTCCTGATCAGTTCTTGTTTTGCTCATCGATGGATCTTTGGTTGGATTGGCTGTCGCTGGCATGGATGGTCAGGGTTTTTCTTTGGATGCGGTAGTCTAATTACAATAACAATTGTAAGTCTGGACAGGTATCTGAAAATTTGCCATTTACGATATGGTAAGTAAAACATTAAGTTTAAAATTTGTGTGAATGCAGTCATTCAATCCAAATTTATAACAACTATATTAATACTTTTTCAGGTATTTGGTTTCAAAGGTGGCATGCCTTCGTATGTTTGGGTTTCGCCTGGATTTATGCTGCATTCTGGGCCACTATTCCCCTAGTTGGCTGGGGAGACTATGCTCCTGAGCCTTTTGGTACATCATGCACTCTGAACTGGTGGCTTGCACAAGTCTCTGTGGGTGGACAGGTCTTCATTCTGAGCATTCTTTTCTTTTGCCTTGTGCTTCCAACGGCTGTAATAGTATTCTCCTATGTAAAAATCATAGCCAAAGTAAAATCATCTGCCAAAGAAGTTGCACAATTCGATTCAAGGAGTCAAAGTAACCATTTACTGGAAATGAAACTTACAAAGGTAAACTGTGATTTGTTTATTTATCTAGCACCAATGTTTAAGAGAGACACACAAAAAAAAGTACAATTTGTTGGAAATGCATTGTGTGGTTCCTGGCGGGGTTTCCATCTCTTTGAGGAGCCTGCTTCAGAGGGTACGAACAACAATGTGACCAATGCAGCTGTTAGTGCCTAGTGTTACTGTGGTGCAATTGCTGGAGAATATGTTTTATGATATATTTTATGATATATTTTCTCATCCATTAATCATATCAATAAACCAGCCAACAGCTAGGTCTACTGGCATTATGTCTAATATCGCATTGTGTGGAAATATTTGGGAATTCCAAAAATTAGTTGGAATGCTTTCCCCCTCAATTGCTGGAGTCTTGCAAGGAACTAGCAGAACTCCGAATGAAAATCTTGCATCATTCAAATTATTAGTCTTTGAATAATGGACAGAGATTTTCTAATGGTATCTTTTGTGAGATTGAAATAACTCGACAGAGGCCATTATCCTGTCACCAAGTCATCCTTTATTTACAAGTGGAGAGACCTTGACACTGATCCAGCTCCCTCAGAGCAAACAGGATGTCTGACACACCTGTTTATATCTGTCAGCCTGGATTCCCTGATTAGACCAGATTAACAGCCCCAATCAGGAAACTGACATTCTATGAGGTCCACCTTGCTGATCTCATTACAATCACTGCATCCCTCCTCCTCTGAGTCTGAAGGCATAAACCCATTTTTTTTCTGTACCTCCTCCTGAGGCATTATAGCACTGGATTAGGTTCCTCCATTTCTGCCACTGATGTGGATGCAATGGAACACACAGTAGCTTGCCTCTTACATCTGAAGCGTCTCTGAAGAAATCCATTCTCTTCTTCAGATGGCGAAGATCAACGCAGCGATCTTTGGCATTTCCATCTCAGATTATGTGGTATCCTCAACACCTGATGGCTGGGTGCGAGTTTGCAGCTTTCATATGGCCCATGTGCTTGTTCAGGACTATCACACATACCCAAACTTTATATGTCACTAGACCTGACCTTGCATCAACCATGCCTCTTACCAATGCAGCGCCATTCCTGTGGTTCCAACACCAAACTCTATCTTTCTCACTTAGCAGAATCTTGTGTCTGGCATTGATGTCCCTGGTGCCATTTTCACCTTCCAAATCCAGGTCCAGGAAGATCAGATTTAACCTGGTGGAGAGTCTTCTCCCCATTCGCAACTCTGCTGGAGCTATCTCTGTAGTTCCATAAGAGGTGGTCCTGTAATCAAATAGGAACCAGGACAGTTTAGTATCTAGTGAAGCCGTAGGCTGTTTCTTTAAGACTGCCTTCAAAGCTTGGACAGCTGTTTGGACAATGGATGGTATGGAGCTGTCCTTATATGTCGAATACCATTTGACTTAAGGAATTGGTCAAATTTCTGCTGGTAAATGATGGCTCGTTATCTATGACCAATACTTTTGGGAAACCGTTAATTGCAAAATATGCGTTCAGTTTTTCTACCGTTGCCCCCATGTTTACAAAGAACAAAGAACAATACAGCACAGGAACAGGCCCTTCGGCCCTCCAAGCCTGCGCTGATGCAGTTTTCCCTTCCATACTAAACCTGTATTCACTTCCAGGATCCTTATCCCTCTATTCCCTTCCTATTCATGTATTCGACCAGGTGCTTCTTGAATGCTGCTGGAAGGGGCATTCATCTGTGTCTGCTTCCACCACCTCCTCTGGCAGTGTGTTCCAGGCACTCACCACCCTTTGTGTGAAAAACTTGCCTCGAACATCTCTTTTAAACTTGCTCTCTTGTACCTTGAACCTGTGTCCCCCAGTAATTGACCCTCCACCTTGGGAAAAAGCCTCAAACTTTTCACTCTATCCATTCCCATTCATAATCTTATAAACCTCTATCAGGTTGCCTCTGAACCTCCTGCATTCCAGTGAAAATAAACCCAGAAAATCCAACCGTTCTTCATACCTAAAATCCCCCGTATCGGGCAACATCCTGGTAAACCTTTTCTGTATCCTGTCCAAGGCATCCATATCGTTCTGTAGTGTGGTGACCAGAACTGTACACAACGTTCTAAGTGTGGCCTAACTAAAGTTCTGCAAGGCTGCAGCATAACTTGCCTATCCTTAAAATGAATGCCCCTTCCAGTGAAGGCAAGCATGCCATAGGCCTTTTTTTACTACCTTATCTACCTGCACTGCTGCCTTCAGTGATCTGTGGGCCTACTCACCCAGATCCGTCAGCATATCAGTACTCCTAAGGGTTCTGCCATTCACTGTATAATTTCCACCTGTACTTGACCTTCATTCATATTCAACAAATGAACTCTATGCATGTCCAGCCACTTTGAATGGGGGTCCTCAATGACTAAGAACATTGAGCCCATGAAAGGACCTGCATAGTTGACATGTAACCAAGTCCAGGGTTTACTTGGCCATTCCCACAAATGTGGGGGAGCTCCTGTCCTTGTTGGCACTCTGGGCACTGCGTCATCAACACAGCTATGTCAACATCTAGTCCTGACCACCAGACATAATGTCTCACCGACATCCTCATTTTGGAAACCCCTGGATGACCCTGATCGACTTCAGCCAGTATCTGGCAGCAAACATTCCTAGGGACAACCACACTTGCTCCCCATAATAATAAGGATAGAAATCACACAGCACCAGGTTATCATTCAATAGGTTTATTTGAAAACACAAGCTTTCAGAGCGTAGCCCCTTTGTCGGGTGAAGTGAGAGTTGTAGGGACTATGCTCTGAAAGCTTGTGTTTTCAAATAAACCTGTTGCACTATAACCTGGTGTTGTGTGATTTCTGACCTTGTCCACCCCAGTCCAACACCGGAACCTCCACATCATAATAGTAAACCATCCTGTACTGTGATCTGGTCTCTCCTGTTCCAAATAGGTTTCAGTGCTGGTTGTGATGGTGTTTTGATTTCCCCGATCACCACCAGCTGTTTCAGTTTTGACAGGAACAGATCTTTCTGCATCCAAAGTCTGGTATTGTCAATTGTGACTGGAAGTGTGTCCAGAAAATTTAAAATCATTCGGACCCTTCCAGTGGCAATACCGCCAGTGGTGTATCTGCCAGCAGGAGGCAGCTCAATTCATCTGCATTAGCTATCTGTAAATATATGCACTTAAAATTAAAGCTTGACACTGAATTCAGCCTGAAGCTATGGGTGGCACCGCCTTGTCCTCTTTAAGTAGATCTAACAGCAGTTTGTGGTCTGTTATTATTACAAATTTACATCTATAAAGGCGTTGGTGGATCTTCTGAACTCCAAATTTTCCTTCTCTATCTGAATGTATTTATGCTCTGCATTAGTCAACACCCTCGATGCATATGCTTTTAATAGATAGAATCCTCACTGTTGGGAAACAGGTCATTCAGCCCAATGAATCCACACCCAAACCCAAACCCACACACACAGCATCGCAATCAAATCCATCCCCTACACAGTACCTGTATTTCACATGGCTAACACACCTAACACACACATCCCTGAACACTATGGGTAATTTAGCATGGCCAATCCACCTAACTTGCACATCTTTGGACTCAGGGAGGAAACCAGAGCACCCAGGGGAAAACCACATAGACACAGGGAGAATGCACAAACTCCACACAGACGGTCGCCCAAGGGTGGAATTGAACCCAGGTCCCTAGTGCTGTGAGGCAGCAGTGCTAATCACTGTGCCACCAAGTCACTATTGGGTGTTCCTCTTCATTGGACCACCTATGAGCTAATACTACCCAAGTACCATACAGGGAGGTATAACATGTCAATACCTGATGTCGCTTGGGATCATACTGTGCCAGCATCTTTGAGGATGATGGCTGTTTCTCCACTTCCCTGAAAGCAATGGCTTGGCTATGCAACTGTTTCTAAGGCTCACCCTTTTTTAAAAGTTGGTGCATTGTTGCCAGGACAGAGGCCATGTTAGGTATGAGCTTTCCATAATAATGCAGCAACCCAAGGAAAGACCTAAGGTCTGGTACAGATGAGGGAATCGGGGCAACTTTGATCACCTTCACTTTATCTTCCAATGGGTGTAACCCGGTCTTGACGAATCTGTAGCCCAAGTAAGTTACTTGGGGTGCTTGGAACACACATTTTTCCCTTCTAAGGTGTACACCCACCTGGAAGAAACATCTAAGGACTATGTCAAAGTTCTCTTAGTGTTCCTTATTGGTCTTCCCTGTTATTAGCACATTATTGATATAAATGGCAGCCAGGGTAGACCTTGTAAAGTGTTCTTATCGTCTACTGAAAACTTATACAGGCTGGCAATACCCCAAACAGCAGTCTTGTGTACTGGTACAAACCATTGTGGATATTAATTGTAACATACTTCTGGGAATCCACATCTAACTGCCATTAAAGGTATGCATGCCTCCAGTACACACATGGGAGCCAGGACAGCTTTGATCGTCCTCCCTTTATCTTCCAATGCGTGTAACCCGGTTTGTCAACTCTGTAACCCAGTTAGGTCACATCGGGTGTCTGGAACACACATATTTCCTTTCTAAGACACACCCTGCTTTGGGGAAAATGTTTAAGTACTATTTCCAAGTTCTCGAAATGTTCTTTATTGGTCTTCCTGGTTATTAGCACATTATCCAGATAAATGGTGGGGGTCGACCTTGTAAAATATTCTCCATCATCCGCTGGAAAATAGCCCAGGCTGATGATACCCCAAAAGGCAGTCTGATATATTGATACAAACTCTTATGAGTGTTCATTGTAGCATAGCTCTGGGAATCTCCATCTAATCAAAACTGGAGGTAAACATGACTCGTGTCCAGCTTTGTCTGTATATCCTCTATATGAGGCATTGGCTGTTTATCCAACTGCAAAAAGTGATTTACCATTTGTTTAAAATCCCCACAAAAGTGAACCAACCTGTTAGGCTTCACAATTAGTATGACCAGTGCTGCCCATTATGCAAACTGGACTGGTTTGATGATTCCTTCATTTTCCAACCTTCTAATTTCTACCTCTACTTTTGCCTATAAGGCAAATGGCAGTGGGTAGGCCTTGCTGAATTGTGGAATTGCTTCCTGGTCAAATTCCAGATGGCCTTAGTTCCTTTAATAGTTCCTGGACCTTCCTGAAAACTTCTGGGTATTTACTTAGGACTTCATTCAGGCAGCCGTTTTCTAATCAAAAAGCGTTGAGCCAATCTAAGTGAATCTTTCTTAGTAAATTCAATCCCATCAGGCATGGGCCCAAGCCGTTTACTACAGTCACTGGTAACTGAACCAGCTGCTTCTCATAAAAGACCAGAACTGAAGTTGTATCCTTAATCTTAAAGATTCCCTGTATAGGTTTTCAGTCTAGCTGAGGTCTTGCGCAAAAGGTTTGGAGACCAGAGCGAATTTTGCTAAAGACTTTTCCTGTGATCACTTAAATGGCCACACCAGTATCAACCTCTATTAGAACCAGGAGATCATTCAACAAGATGTTTTGATTTCTGATTTGTTGTTTCTGATTTGGATGTTGCTAAGCAAATTTAACTGTCCTAAACCATACGTCGGTATGCACTTTCCTGAATACCGGACTATGTGTTCTCTTACTCACTTCAAGACCGTATGTGACTCTTTTGCAGTCTCAAGTCTGTGTACTGACAACAACTGCAACGACTTACTGGCCCGGATCCTGAAAAAATGTTTTACCCCTTTGGCCGTAGCTTGGCTTTGATCTGGGGTTTTGTTATGGGCTGACCTAGCGTCTGTGCTCAGGATATGTCCTAAGTGAGGCTGTGCAGTTGCCTTCACTCAAGTGGTGTTCCCTAAGCTCAGTCAGAGTGGCAAGGGTGTCCACTTCTATCAGAATACCCTGCAACTCATATGTTCCATCTGCTGCATTTTCCAATGATAAAGCTGGTTGTAGTGCCTGTTTGAAGTCCAGTTGGACTTCAAAGGTACTTTTGCATGTTTGCATCATCAATTCCACACACCAAATGGTCCTTCAGCATCACCTTAAGGGTTAAACCATAGTCAGATGCCTCTGCCAGTTGTCTTAATCTCATTAAAAATCCTGATATGGATTCTCCTGGTTCTTGAATTGCTGAGTAAAACTGACAGTGTCTCACAATTAGAGGAGGCTTGGGGTCATTATATTCCTTATTTAAATCCATCAACTTTTGAAAGGTTTTAGTATTTGTTGCTTCAGGGGAAGATCGGCTCCTGAAGACCAAAAAGACTGTGGGTCCAAAAGCTTTCAGGAGAATTTCTCATTGCTTTTCATCTGCCCCAATGTCATTTGCCTTAAAAAAAAAATTCTTTCCACATACTAGGCTTTCGATGGCAGGATTGAAATAGTCAAGCTTCCCAAATAATGGCATGATGTCAGAAATGCTTACCCCAACTCAAACATGACTGCTGCGAGTGAATTTCTTCAGGAGCGTGCTTTTCTCTCGTCACCACTGAAATAACTCCACAGAGGCTGATATCCCATCACAAAGTCACCTTTTATTTTCACGCGGCGAATCCTTGACTGATCCAGCTACCTTGGAGCCAAGTGTCAGAGTGAACAGGATGTCTGACACTCTTGTTCATATCCATCAGCCAGGGCTCCCTGATTGGACCAGGTTACCAGCCTCAATCAGGGAACTCATATTATATGAGGTCCATCTGGCTGACCTTGTTACAAGACTGTGCATCCATTTTCATGTTAATTAAGCTGGAAGTGGCATGCTATTACTATTCATTTTGACCCTATTATATCCAGATCATGCGGCATGGTATGGATTTAGCTCATTGACAAGAAACTAAGGCTAAAACTGATTAATTTGAATGGTAATTATTGGACTGCAGCAGGTTACTTTCTGTTAGTAGAATGTGATTTTCTCTACAAGAATACTCCCCTGATAATGAAGATGAAAATTTCCCCATGTAACACTAAGCAGCAGGGCCTGCATCAGGCAATCTTGGTTTGTTACATGGAAAGAATGGTAAGGTACACTAGATATCCTAGCAGTCCCATTTCCGGTCCAATCAGTGTACACACAGCCACGGAACATTTAATCGTAACCACTGAATAATCACATTCAAAGTTTGTGATTGATCCTGGCATCCAGTCACCTGAATTACAGTTTGTACTAGAAATGGGACTTTTATTTAAAAAAGATTTATTCATGGGATATGGACATCACAGTCTAGGCCAGCGTTTAATGCCCATCCCTAAATGCACAGAAAGTAGTTTTAGAGCCAGTTGCATTGCTGTGGGTCTGGAGTTGCATATAGTCCAGACCAGGTAAAGATGCCAGAACACAGTGTGGAGCTGGAGGAACACAGCAGGCCAGGCAGCATCAGAGGAGCAGGAAAGCTGACGCTTCAGGTCAGGACCCATCTTCAGATCCTTTTTCTGAAGTTAACTGTATTATCTGACTCCAGCATCGGCAGTTCTTATTATCTCCAGGTAAGAATGCCAGATTTGCTGTCGTAAAGAATGTTAATGAGCGAATTTTTTTTTATTAGCAGTGACAATGGTTACATAGTCACCGTTAGGTTAGCTTTTAATTCCAGACTTTATAAAATTCAAATCCCAAACATGCCATAGAGAGATCCAAAACCATGTCCCCAGAGCATTAGCTTGGCGTCTGGCTCGCTAGTTACATGACAACTTTGCCACTGCCTTCCCCCATATCTAATTTATCTTACCACTATTCACTGTCAGAACAGTATTCTGGTAGAGAAAATTGCCTCTCATTAAAAGAATGTATTCCTCTGCTACCATAAATTGTCATTCAGCTGATATCAGTTTTGGCTTTAGTTTGTTGCCAATGAGTTAAATCCATACCACAACACTTGATTTTGGTTTAATACTTCCCTACCACACAGGGGTGGCATGGTGGCCCCACAGCACTGAGAACCTGGGTTCAATTCCACGCTTAGGCAACTGTCTGTGTGGAGTTTGCACATTCTTGCTGTGTCTTCTGTGGGTTTCCTCCCCTAGTCCAAAGATATGCAGGTTAGGTGGATTGGCCAAGCTAAGTTGCCCATAGTGTTCAGGGATGTGTAGATTAGGTGGGTTACAGGGGAACGGGCCTGGGTGGAATGCTCTGAGGGTCAGTGTGGACTTGTTGGGCCAAAGGACCTGTTTCCATACTGTAGGGATTCTATGATACACACTGACATCAACTACACCATTGTCTGATCAAATAACAATCTGAAAAACAGCATGCTCTTTATTAATTCAAGAGTTTTGAACTACATTAGATATTTTGTCAGTTTAATTCTGGCATAATGAAATTCTGGGATCAATTCTTACAAATACTGTGACCAACGCTTCCTCAAATTCTGGAATTTAATGACATTTTACTAATCTTCCATTTAGAGTCATGAAGTCACACAGCATGTAAACAGACCTTTCGATCCAACCAATCCATGCACCTATAGCTTCCAGCTCAGTAAATTAGTGCCACGGAGCCACCCAATGTGATTAGTAATGCACAGTACAATAAAATCCTTCTAGATCTTTTAATATTTTTTGTCAGAAGATTAAATCATTTGTCCATAAATGAATAGATTTTACATGATTTTATACAAAATGTCATTGTTGCTTCAACAGTCCTTTCTGGTTTACTGCTATTTCCATTTTTCTGACATAGTCAATGTTATTTAAGAATGAAATGGAGCAGCAGAGATTTAATTTTCATTTGCACTAACGACAATTAAATTGATACTCTTTCTTTACATCTGGAAAAGGAGGTGACATTGTATGATATAAAATCTGTTTTGGGATATTTCAGACCCTTATTTCTCATTAATATCAGAAGAAAGAAACTTCTTGTTTTGTGAAATACACGTGATGGTGAATGACCTTTTAGTAAGGTTAGATTATTTTGGATTATACTCATTCATCCATACAAATCTATTTTTTTCCAGACTCATTGTTTCAATTAAAACACAAAGTAGATGTTAAAGCAGTCAGAAAGATTTCATACTAACATGTCTGTTACAAATACTGCACAAATTGATTTGATAGACTAGTGGGCTATATTTTTAGTTCGCAGAAGGGCATGTTCAGGTATGTGCATGCTTTAAAAATGGTCTTCTCGAAGGGAGTGTCAATCTCTCAACATCTTCATACTATACTAATATTTACAAAGGGAATGTCAGTGGGAAGAGTCAGCAACTCTGATGCCAGCAAATAACTTAAAGAATGAATGATTTGGGGGCACATTATCATCTGCAGTACAGCAGACAGCCATTATTTATTGTGGCTTTTCATTTAACTTCTTGACAAAGAAATGAAAGGTTGAGCAGTGGGAATATGTGGGGACTTGATTGACCAGCACACTGCTCTTCTGACTGCTCTGTTCCTTAAGGCAATTACAAACTTAGTCACGTCTGCTACCTGCCTGTGAAATTTGCCCTCCAGAATCAGCGTCTGCCTCCGGAAAATGCCCAGCACTACTAATCAAACACACATCAAACACACATCTGCCCAATGTAGGACACTTTCATATCAAAGTCACATTGCATAGTGTCACTAACACTGATGCAGCAAAGGGATGGGACCTAAATGTAATCCAGGTGTCAGGTTCCTATCCTTGGTTATAAAGTGTCAGGTGAATGGTTGCAGCACAGAGGAGGCCATTTGGTCCATCATATCCGTGTCAGCCTTCTGTAAGAGCAAATTGGCTATCCCATTCACTTGCCTTTTCCTCATTTTCCAGCAAGCTATTTTTATATGTTTCAATTCCTTTTAAAAGGCAAGATTGTATCTGCCTCTAATATACACTTAGGCAGTGCATGCCAGTTCCAAATCACTTCCCAAATAAAAAGGCATTTCCTCAGGTACATGTTAATTATTTTGCCATTCACCTGATTTTGTTGTCTTTTGTTTCTTGACCCATCACCCAATGAGATCATTTTCCCTTCATTTACTCCCCTAGACCCCTCATGGTTTTTAACACCTCTATTAAATCTCCTCTCAGCATTTTCTGAGAACAGTCCCAACTTTTCCAATCAAATCTCCTAACTGAAGTCTCTCTAATGTTGAATGTTCCTTGTAACAATTAACTGCAGCCTCTTCAAATCTTTCCCTAACTGACGTGTCCATATGTGGACACAACATTCCGAATGGAGCACAAGCTAGTGCCTTATAAAGCTTCACCAGAATTTCCTTACTTCTGTGTTCTATACTTCTGCACATAAAAACCAAGAACCTATATGTCTTGAAACTACTTGCTGAACTTCCCCTGCCAATGTCAATAATTTGTGCACATATAAGACCAGGACTCTTGTCTTTTGCACCCCATTTCCAGTTGTATTCTTTATTTTGTCGCTTTTCTTTGCTTTTACTAACAAATTTTATCATTTCACACTTCACTGCATAAAACCTCATGGATGTATCAATGCCTTCACCAGTTTGTCTATGCCCTTTTGCAGTCTATCACTATTTTCCTCACACTTCCAAACTTGTGTCACCATTGCAAATTTTGAAATTGTGCCCTGTTCAACCCAGGTTATGTTTTAACATATGGCAAGAAAATCAGTGGACCTAATACCAACCCTTGTGGAACCCCAATGTATGCCTTCCTTCGGAGGCCTCCTGTGGCATAGAGGTAATGTCTCTACCTCAGGGCCAGAAGGCCTTGGTCACACCCCACCTGGTTCAGAAGTATGTCATGACATGTTTGAACAAAAAGTAAGTGTTCTCTGCTACACTCTGTTTTCAATCACTCAACCAACCTCATATATCCTGCCTTTGTCTCTTATATTCCATGGAGTTTGTTTGCTGGCAAGCCTATTATTTTATCAAACAAATTTGAGAGGTTCAGGCATTATCCTGATGAAACCTCAGTTACCTCATTAAACAATTAATTAAGCCTTTAACAAACTCTTGTTCTGTTTCCTTGATTACTCGATTGTTCTCTTTGTGACTGTCAGTCTTGCCCTGGACTATAGAATTTTGCACGCCCAATCACCCATTGACTCCCACCTCATGGAGTGATTAATGGCCACATTATGGTGGTGGGGTGGGGGGGGCTCCTCCCATGGCAGTTGGTATTTTACCAGTGGCTGAAGATACCCATGCCACCTACTGAGGCCATCAGGTGAATCCTGGCAGCTTGGTCACATGTGGGAAAACCCCATTCTGGTCAGGCAGCTAAAGTCTAATGAAAGGCCCTTCCCAAAGTTCTGGCCACTGCCAATTGTCCCGCTCCCCTCCACTCTCCCCACTGCTCTCTCAATTCCTACCACCCTTCTCCAGAGCATTCATGGCTGGTCTTGGTGACACTCCAACCTCGCCCACACATTTACCATTGAATTTATCTCCAGCAACAATCCTCATGGTATACTCATTGCTGTCCCAGCAGCGGCCACCTCTACCAGTGCTCCTGGAGAACTACTGGTCTTCTGTTTGACTGGTAGCCATCGGAAGTGGGACCACTTCTCAGATGGGAACATTGAAGCCTCAGTCATTTCCAGTTAACGGCCTGAAAGCCATAAATCAGGTCAGGATTTCCCAGCTACGAGGAAGTAGGCCCAATTTCTGAATTTTAATTCAGTGGATGGGGCCACTGCCAGAGTTGAATTTTTTACTCCCTGGTGAGAATATGAGCAATGATAGGAAAACTGGGAAAACTGGGAAAATGCAGACAGAATGAAACGTTAGAGTATCATCGTTGAGAATTTTGTTTTGTGTGATTCTACCCTCGACCCTTAAATGGGCACTTCAGAATCTTACCATTGAATGGCGACAACCTTATTTTCATACATTAACTGTCCTAACTGAAATCTGTCTAATGTGGAATGTTCCTTGCAACAATTTTCTGCAACCTCTTCAAATCTTTCCCTAACTGAAGTGTCCATGTGTGGACACAACATTCCTAATGGAGCACAAGCCAGTGCCTTATATTAGCTTCACCATAATTTCCTTACTTCTGTATTCTATGCTGCTCCACACAGTAGTTATTTATAAACTTATTTATAAACCATTTCTAAATCTCTGCTTCCCCAAGAAAGAGGAAAGCACAAGTTCCCGACATATAAATCAGAGAGGTATCTTGCAGTTGCAGCTCACCCTGAGCATCATCCAATTGCTTCTTCCCTACAACACCATCCATGTTCTGTGTCCACCATCCTGAGCCTTGGTCTAAGCATGTTAACATTGGCAAACTACTAGCCTTGCCACATCATCATGTCTGCTCTTCAGGTCATCACTGAAACCATTTTAGACCTCAATGCTTTACTTTTGCAGGGACACCCATTTAGTCTTTCCACTATCTCCTCTTTCATTGAGTAGGCAGCTGCTTCTTTTTTGGAAAAGGCAGACCCTGATCAATTTCCCCCATTCCCTCTTATCTCAAATTAATGATGTACAAAGACCATCCTGAACACTTGCATGTTTCGAGCAATATTTACATGGAGTATCTAGCAAAACATTGCCAATCCACAGTTCCTGACTTAATCAATGGAAAATCATAGCAGCACTTTCCCACTGTGGTCAAAATGCTTTAAATTCCAATGAAAAATGGTGCAATATAAAATGTTATAAAGAAATCTTTTGGCACTAGAATTCAGAGCCAGGTATTTAGCTGGGAGCTTGCTGTTCAGATTTATTTCTGTGTCAGCCTGGTTCAGTCTGTGTTCAACACTGTTGCCGCCCAACCTGCTGAGTACTTACAGCATTTTTTGCTTGAATTTTTGATATTAGTTCTCGCTAGATACTGAGATCATGATTGTTTACAATTGTCGACAACTATCACTCTTAACAAGCATGCTTTTTTTTTGACACACTAGGTAACGATGGTAATATGCGCAGGATTCTTGATTGCTTGGATTCCATATGCTGTTGTTTCAGTGTGGTCGGCCTTTGGTACTCCTGATTCAGTGCCAGTTAAAGTTTCTTTTGTACCAACCATGTTTGCAAAGTCAGCAGCAATGTACAATCCTATCATTTATCAGTTGATTGACTGCCGATGCGGGTTGAGGAAGACTTCTAGCTGTTTCAGATCCTCACATGCAAAACCATCGCGCCAGAAATCTCGGTAAATATCTCATTGAGAGAGCAATCTTTGAGGATATTGACCTAGATATTGCTTTTTGATCGTGCATATTTAGGATTTAAACATTGCAGTGAGGCTAATAGGACATCTTAGGTCGTGGAATCCAACAGCATAAATATTGCACATCTTTAACCAATGAGATTTAAGAAATAAATAGAGCAGGCATATAAAAGCTCGATTTGTTAGAAAGGGTGAATTTGATGTCAAATCTGGTAAAGGGGAATAAAGAGGGGCAAGAAAATTGGATTAGAGAAAGAGAGACAGAAAATAAGTCCTTATCTAAGGAAAGAAGTACAGGCATTGGAAGCAGTCCGGAGAAGTTCAGCAGGTGTCTGTCTTATCAGAAAAAGTTGAATTGGTTGGGACAGTACACAAAGGAATTTAGAAGAATGAATAGCAATCTTATTGAAACAGACAAGGTTCTTAAATAGCTTGACAAGGTAGATCTGGAAAGGTTGTTTCCCCTTGTGGGAGAGTCTACCACCAGAGAGTGTAATCTCAAAATAAGGGATCACCCATTTCAGACAGAGTTGAAGAGGAATTTCTTCTTCCAGAGGGTATGAATCTGTGGAGTTTTTTTTTAACCACAAATGGCTGGGTCATTAAGTGTGTTCAAAACGGAGATAGACAAATTTCTAATCAGTAAAGGAATCAAGGAAGATGGGGAAAGGGCAGGAAAGTGGAGTTGAGGA
Source organism: Ginglymostoma cirratum (assembly GCA_024137785.1). Taxonomy (NCBI): domain Eukaryota; kingdom Metazoa; phylum Chordata; class Chondrichthyes; order Orectolobiformes; family Ginglymostomatidae; genus Ginglymostoma; species Ginglymostoma cirratum. The sequence goes on from JAHRHZ010000073.1 coordinate 19,562,462, forward strand.
TTTTCAGATCCGCCATGATCTCATTGAATGTCAGAGAAGACCCCTAATGGCATATTTCTGCTCCTCCATCTTGTGGTCTTCAAAAAGAAATTATAATTTAAAGTTTGGCATTTCTATAATCTCTTAACGCAAATCACAACCTGAAGCAACAGGACTGTATACTTACAATGGTTCACCTTTGCCAGATTGACAGTCGTCATTAACAATTATTGTTTATGAAAATAGTACTTTGTTGATTACTAGGCTTACTTCTTGCAGTGAGGTTAATGGGCAATTAATGATGAAATAAAGCAACTTCACAAATATCATTGTGCTTTAAAGGCTGTTCTCCCAAAGAAGTGAAAATAGTCACCAACTGGAAGCAAATCACAATTCACAAGTTAATGCTTCCTCAGTATAAGTTTGTGGCCAATTTGCTCATTTATAAATATTTAACATTCAGACACCTTTAATTTTCAATAAAATTTGAACCATTGATGTATATTTCAGACTTTGCCATCCATATGCAAACATCACCTTAGAAGGAGCACAGAAACAACTAGCTAGCAGACTGAATAACATGTTGGCAATATTAATGAAAAAATGTCTGAGAGTCCCATAATGGGTTTTCAATACTTAATAATCAGAATAGCACCCATAATATCAAATGACGTTTGAAAATAAATTAGTGCTGCTACAAAACATTATGTTATGTTGTAGGTTATTTATTGTCTTCTATAAGTAAGGATATCATTTTTACAGTTTCGATATTCGCTTATATTATGGGGTAATACTTCAGAATCTTTTAATTTGACTCTAAGTTTGTGTGGCAGGGTAGTAATTTTCATTTTCATATTTGGACAGTTTTGTCTTTTGTGTTCTTGCTAAAATTGTGCCTGGTAAAGATAGAAATGCAACAAAATCTAGCAGTAAGATATATTGTAACATCAACACAATGACCTGTATTTGTTTCATCAACATCCATTGGATCCAGCATTCTCCCCTGTCTGACACATATACATAAAGAAAAAAGGGTAACCCAGGTTACTAGTTCAATGTTTTTGACCCAGTTGTCATCACTATTTGAATGACCATATAAAAAAAGATTGATAGGTTTCAGGAATTGTCAATGATGACCATCAGGTCTCCTAATGAAAGGAGGGCCAATTAGTAGCGGTTAGATTACATGTAAGCTTAGTTTCTGCAGATCTCTATTGGCTGATATTTCTTTGATCTGGTATTTCTAAATGAAAACAAACAAGTGCTGAAAATATACACTCGACAGTTCAGGGAGCATCTATGGAAAATAAGAGTTATATTTTCAGGTCAAGATGACCTTTTGTCAGAACAATGTTTCCAGCATTTTTGTTACTTACCTCGTATTTCTAGTATCTGCATTTTTTTTTTGATTTTATATTCTGATTTCTTTTTGTACTTTTTAAATGCTGATGTAATTCTTCTGGTATTCCTCCTGCATCAGTACTGGAAATTTGCACTTTGGAGTTGGCACTGTCCTCCTTGTTGGTGGGAAGTCAGTCAGAAGCCTACTATGTATCTTCAGCAGCCCTCAACCTAGGACAATTCATCAAGATTGTCTAATTGCTTCACACCGACTGGTTCAATTCACGTTAGATAAAAACAAGGTATTGCAGATGCATTTAGACTGCCAACCTCCGATCAGCATTTACACAAACTACTCAGCAAAGCATTCATCTTCGTTTGTCAATTATTAAAGAAAGCAGGCAATGAGATCATGAACAGACATTTGTTTAATAATTTTTGTAGCAGTTAAACATTAATATTGAGATGAAAATCATTAGTTGATAAGGATAAGTAATGAATTAGTTTAACCAGTACAAAGGTAGTTAAGTTCCATTATAGAAATTCAACATTAATTGCTGATTATAAATTTATAGTTGAGATTAATTTCTGAGATGATGTATTTTAGTGACATTAATTTAGTATTGCCAGGTCTTGCACAAATCACTTGCTCCAAGATACAGATGCAGATGTTTGTATTCCTCTTGACTATGCCAGGGCAGAGAGAATGAACAGAGGTATTACACAGCCAGACAAGTTACTGGAAGAGGAAAGATGGAGGAGGAGATGAAGGAGGGCTCTCAGCGGGAGATAATATCCACCAAAAGTGTTCAGTAATCAAGTCTTCGAATTGAACCTCAATGGAGAACAATTGGTTAGATGCCTCTGCTTCACTAGGGATTCCCTCACTGAAATCTACCACCTGCTGTTAGAACAACTGGAGCTATACAGCAGAGGAGGTACAACATTGCCAGTGCTATAAAGACCAACTGTGGCCATGAGCATTTGTGTTAAGCTCCTTCCAGGCTGGTGCAGACAATACCTTTTATATCTGAGATAAAAGGTACCGCAGATGCTGGAGAATCCGAGATAACAAGCATGGGGCTGGATGAACACAGCAGGTCAAGCAGCATCATAGGAGCAGGAAAACTTGATGTTTCAGGCCTCGACCCTTCATCAGAAAATATATCTCCTGGTTTTTTAGATTGCATTCAAAATAGAATTCAGTTCTATGTTTGAGATAGCTGAATACATTTCAGTCACCTTTGCAGAAAGAAAACCTGGCAGAGGGAGTATGCAACTTTGTGAAGGTTACTGAACTTCATTGTGGGGAGACTGCAGATTGTTTTGTAGGATGATCCTGTGCAGCATTTCACGGAGAAGGCCCATCTTGGACTACACAATTGCAACAAGTGTGACAGTAGGCTGGATTAGCTAGCTAACAAAAAACGGTGAAGACACTGACAGAGTGGCTGTAGTGGCAGGATGAATGCTGTCATGAAGTATTCATGCTTTATATATCAGAATCAATGGATTTAAGGTAATTCCAGATACTAATCCAGTTTCTCGCACTCTGTTTCCCGTTTTCAGACCTTTTCAAGTTTCACAGCTAAAATCTGAATCATTGCTAATGATTCACTTCTCTTCTGCAGTTTCTGTTATGGGCTGATCCAATGTTATTGAAACTTTGCCATTCTATTTTGATCCATTTACTTTAAAGACTGCCTAGTCACAGCTGTGTAATAGAGCTTACCTCAGCTTTTGGCTACTGGTGCCTAGAAGTCTCTGAAAAGATCCCCAAGTTGGAATTAGACTTGGAAACATCAGAGGGTCCTGACATAACTTACCTTTATAGTTAGCCAGGAACATTTTGAGGAACTAAATGCTTCTCTAACTCGTAGCTGACTATAAACTCATCTACTCCAAACCTGAAACCCTATCCCGAATACCCCCCAACTACCCATAGACACCCAAACTCCCTCCCCGGACTGAGCCCTCAACCTAACATCTGAGTCCATATGGGCAGTCGAAACCCCAAAACACTCACTGACCTGGAACACAATGGATACAACCACCCACTCACCCCTCCTTCTACCCAGAATCCCCTGGACTTGACAAAACCCACCCTCCAACCAACCCTAACACAACTTCTATCTTACCCCATCCACCTGCTACCCAATCCCTTTACCCACCTGGGAGCCCATTGCACACCCGGCTGCCAACCTGCTCTTCACCCACATGCCGCCGTACACCTTCACTCATCTGGCCCCTGCCACTTCACGGATCTGTTGCCTTAACTCCTTACTTACATCACCCACTTATTTTCTCTCAGTAGCTGTCAAATTGGTTTTGAACCATTAAACTATGGAACCCAGCAGCTGCTGCCATAAAATGTGTCATAGTTACAGCATGGTTCATTTCACTGCTGCCAACAGAGATTGCTGCGCAGGTCTGCGCTGCTTCCCACTGGGAACGCTCCTGGCCCTGATATTCAGCTGGAAAACTTGTCTAAAGGTAAATGGGCAATATTTTGTCTGAACTATGTTTGAAACAGGGTTGCTGACCTAAATTGAAAGATTTGGGCAATTCAACTTTCTAACACCTCTACTAGTGTAATTCCATATCTTCAACATTTGATGGCAGCATATAGCAGTCTCAACTCCAGCATTTTCTTGATTTCATTTGATTTGAGGGGATGTTTGAATTAAGCTGTTGCATAGCTTGCACTCTGATGTTATGCTCTGTCCGAGGGGATCCATCGATAAGGACATCATCCATGTGACAAATAACTCCATCCAGTCTTTGGAGGATACTTGTGAGTGTCCTTTGGAAAATTTCTGGTGCTGATATATAGCTAAAGGGTAATCTGTTGGGAAACAAAACCCTTCCAAAATGATGCAATAAATGTTGTGATCAACTTAGACTCTTCCTCAAGGGGTATTGCTGAAAAATACTATTTGCATCTATCTTCATAAAAATTGAACTCTTTCCCAATTTTGCTAAGCTCTTGTCCTTAGATTATATTGAATTTAACATCCAACTGCTTTGTTCAGTTGTAAGATTAATACAAATTCTGATGTATCCCTTGTGTTTTATCACTGCAGTCATCCGCAAGCAACAGTTGTTTCTGTCACAGGTGAAATAATCCCTTGCTTCAACATAGAGTCAATCTATAATTTACCTTTGGCAAGAGTGGATGAATTTTTTTTCTTAGTATAGACAGCCACACTGATGTTTTTTGGACATAGAGTGATATGATATCCCTTCTGGAGTTTTCCTAGTTCTGTGAACAGCTCTGCATTTTGGCTCTGAGGTTCTAAGGCTGATGTTGTTTACATTCCAGTTCTTCTGCTGTGCAAATCAGATGTATGCAGGCTTGCTACTAAAGAGAGAATGACTCTGGTTCAGGATCAGATACAAAGTTTCACTGTTTCTTCTCTGTATGCTGAAGGATTGCATTCAGTTTGTCCTGTGACCTTGAGTCCCCTACCTCCTGTCCTGTCTAATGTTTTTCTAAAGAGAACCCTAATCTTACAGCAGTTCGGGAAAAGCTAAAACTGCTAGCCTGTATATCACCTCAAGAACATCTTCTTTCCTTCCATTAGGATAGCAACACTCCAGGAGCTTCTTTGTTCTTTGATCTTGTCAAGAAAACACAGCTCTATACCATTGATATCTTTTATTTCACGGATCTCGCCATCTCCTGCGGAATTCGGTTTAGACATATTCTGTATAAGCTTCTTTCTGCGACACACAGTTTGGAAGTGGCCTAACATCTTGCAAACGGCACTCGGGATCGTTGGGGTACATTTTGGGTCTGTCTATTTTTCCTGCCACACAAGAAAGTTAGATAGATGATTGTTGCATGCATTTCCTGATTTCCCATGCTTTTTGTATAGCCACCCGGTTGAGTCAGTCATTTTTGGGAACTATTTTCCTCTGTCACTGTAACTTACCGATTTGATTTTAGAATAGAGTATCCTTTATTGTTACTTGTACTCCAGTACAGAAGTATAGGTGTACAGTGAAAGGTTTTTACAATGGCTGTTTTTTAATGGCACCATCTTAGGTACAAGTAGGTACAAATCTTGCAGGGTAAAACAGAATGCTGTTATACAAAGAGGATTAAAGGAAAGCATAAACATTACTTACAGGGGTAAATATAACATATGAGAAAGGATTTAAATTACAATCCGATAACAGCAGCTCAGCATGTGGCCCCAGGCCTGAGTTCAGCAATTGTCCTGTATCACTCCAGCCTCCAATCCGCTCCTCACCGGCACTTAGCAGCAACTGGGTAAGTCACGCTGTACCGGGATTCATACCTTGACCACACCGTCGGTCTGGGGACTCAGCCCCTCTGTCACTCCGAGTCTCAGCCCCTCCCTCACTCCGGGACCCAGCCTCTCCCTCACTCCGGGACTCATCCCCTACCTCACTCCAGGACTCGGCCTGGCCCGTGCTCAATCTACTGCCACTGTGGGACATGCCCTGCACGCTTTCTGGTTGCAACTTGTTGCTGAGAGCGTAGGGAAAAAAAGGAAACAGAAAAGAAAGGAGAAAAAACAAAAGAAACAGAAAAGGAACTGGCGAGAATGGAGTTCTGACTGGAGCATCTTACCCTTCTGCCATCTTGCCGTCTTTTTGCTTCCTGACTGCAGCTTGGCTGCTTTGTGGAATGTTCTTTGTTAAATTTTAACTCAATCCTCAATTGAATATGGTCAGGTGCTGCTTCAGAGCTGATTAGTTATTTAAAGCTGTCATGCTCACATTTCTCTGTAAGTCTGTACAGATTGTGGATAAAAGTATCAATACTTGCCCCTTGTTACTGGGTATGTTTATTAAATTTAATAATTAAAACTGAAGATGATTAATGAGTCTTTACCTACCTGAAGTCCTCTCTACTGTACAATGTTATGTTGGCCCTCACTGGTGAGGTCTCACTATGAGGACTGATGGACACCTCCAGACCTATTTTAGTACCTGAAACAATCCAAATTCAAATGGCTTCCTCAATGACACAATTATTCGTCTTGTTGCTTTTGTTGTAGTGCTCTTACACCTCATTAGTGGAGATGTGTGTCAGTTGAGGCATCTATTATTTCCTATGATTCAGTCCCTAACTCTACTTCCTGGAACAAAGATGTTTGGAATTTTGGACTGTTGAAGGATGTAAATTTAATAACATCTCAGGGGAATGTGGCATCAACGTGCACAAATTACATTGTGTGCTTTCATACTGGATATGCATTGATGAATGAATATCCCTGATGGTTGATAAAAACTGCTGATTTCAATGGCAAAGCTTAGATTGTCCTAGTGTGTTACACTTTTTGTTACAAAGGAGATAAACAACACCCTGAACAAGTACAAACTCATAAAAAGAGCTATTATGGGTTAATTATGTATTGACTCTCCTCATCACAAATTTGAGCATATCCTGCACTAGCTACATATCTGGCAAAGCTTTGGATTATGTTTTGACTTTCCACAGGTTGGCAGTCACCTATTCCAAAAGGTTACTATCAATGAAGAAGCACAGTGCTGAGTCAACTGTGCTATTGCTGCCTTCTTCAAACTATTTCTGACAACTGGGACCTCTGGAAGTCAACAACAGTCCTTTTCTACCAGACTGTTGTGTTGACTGCCCTCTTCTACTTCAACAAAATCTGAACGCTCTCCTGGCATTGCTTTAAGATACTTGAGAGTTTCCATCTGCAGTGTCTACGTCGAATCCTTGAAGTCAAATGGCAGGGTCATTGGACCAACGTGAGCATCTTCTGTGAAGAGCCAACTCTGATTGACAGTTATTGCCTCTGGATGCCTGAAAATCACCTCCCTGAGCAGGATCAATTGTCCCAGTTCTCTGCTGGGCAACACTGTAACCATAGCCAAAGGAAAACATAAAAGATATGCTGAAGATTTCCCAAAAAGATAGAGGCGTTGACACCACTGTCTGGGAGGAAAAAGCTGCTAATTCATCAGCATGGCACCTCCTGAACTATGAAAGACCAAACCACTCAGAGACATCAGTGATTTGACTATGGTGGCACAGGAAGGAGAAGGCTGAGAGTTCCATTACTGCACTCAACAATTGATCCCTCACTGTGGAGAAAGAAACTTAAGGATCAGAATTGGGCTCCTTGCTCATATGCAGACTTATCTATCCAGAAAGATGTCATCCCCAATTTTGGGAGACCACTGATGATACCTTTATTCATAATAGAGGTGAAGGGCAAAACTAACAATTCCAGGTTTGGTAGTTTAATATTGATGCTGGGAAAGCTTTAAGAAGTAATGATCAAGGAGAAAAAACGGCCACCTGGACAAATACAGGCTCCCAAAAAGAGCCAGAACAGATTTGTTAAGGGCTAATTGTGTATTGACTCTCCTAATTGAAGATGTTGATAAGGCGAGCAATTGGATGGATGAGCGCAGTACAGCAGAAGTTGTAGATACAGGCATTCAAAAGGCAATTAACAAAATAACATGTTATGGACTTGTTAGCAAAATTAAAACATATTGGATAAAATACAAAGCAGCAACCTAAAAACAAAGTTGCCCAAGAAATAGACAACAGAGATTTGGGGTGAATGGCTGTTTTCAGACTGGGGAGGTAGACAGCAATGTATTCCAGGGTTCTGCATTAGGACCACTACTATATGTGACAAACATTAATAACATGGTCTAAGGTATATAGAGCTCATTTGGAATTTGCAAACTGCATGAAGCTTGGAAGCACAGTTAACAGTGAAGAAGCACCTGGCTGGGAACAAATATATTTGGTAGTAAAAGATCCTGAGCTTTATAAATAGACACAGAAGATACAAAATCGAAAGAGTGTGGTTAACATAATTAAAACAATAGTTCAGCTCCAACTGGAGAGTTGTAAGAACATGTGAGCCATAAGGCACACATATACTATTGTCATGATTATTCTTGCAATGTCAAATGCAACATCTTCAGTCATTACAGGGTTCATGATGTGAAACAACATCTCTATGTTTTCACAACTGAGGTTAGCTTCCTTCTTTCTCCACTGCCACCACTCTACATCATAGTCGTGCAGCCGAGCTCAGTGAATGTGTTGTAATGTATTTCGGACATATGTCCTCTATAGATGTGTAGCTGGTGGTATGTTGATGTATTGAGAGGTAGTTGAGATTTATAGTATTGGAACATGTGTGAGTGCGAAGTAGAGTATCTGAGTGTTGAGCAAGTGTCCTGAATGATAAAAATTGCTGATAGGGAATAGGGATGTTGTGCACTGAGTGAAATGGGAGCTTAATGGTTCCAATAGATGGAAGATGGAATATGAAGGTGCATTCATAATTTGTGACCACATAAATGAGATAATTGAGTTTCATCTGGTGTGGATTGACTCCTTGGGCCTTCTAAGGGTGTGTGTTCAGGCCTCCTGGCCCTTGCAGGACTACATGAGTAGTATTCTCCTTCCACCCTCTGGACCAAGCCCTTGGGCATTACATCCAAAATCCTGAGAGCCTTCTGCCCTTGTCTGTTTTTCCATTTTTTGTGCTCCTCCTTCTGCCATTCCACAGATAGTCTGCAGCAGCTGTACAATAAAGAAGCAGTGATTTATGTTCATGTCACAATGGTGTGTGACTTAGAGCAAAACATGTAAGTGTTGGCATTCTATGACATTGCTGTTTATTGTGGTCCTCGCTAGCAGAGGTCACAGTGAGGTAAGCCCTGATGAAATGATCATTGTAAGTTTCTGTAGTATATTCATAACATGGTACATATTCCATCTGCAGTAGGGAAGCTTTGCTATTGAGTTGAGCAATGGGTGCACATAGAAAGCAGACTAGTGTGAAACATCTTGACCAGTACTGTGACTCCATTCATTCAGTGGACATTAGACATGTGGTTGATAAAAATTCTTTAAGGGATCAGTAATTGGACTTTTCGACAGGTAGACTACAAAATCTTTGCCCAACTGTTGTAACCAGGGAGTTTACAAGACAGTAGCAATAAACCTGCCATGCCTGCCTTCCAACAACATGAAGGTAAGGTAACTTGCTGTGAATCCCATTAACTGCTGATGCTTGCAGTTAGTCAGTGCCTCTACGCAATGAAGAATGAGCATTGCCAGAGATGAATGCACAATTTTACTTCTTCAATCTAAATTTCTCTAGCTGCAATATTTGGTCAATTTCTTGACTGCAAACTTCAATATTAGCGTAGGGTACTTCTTCAAATAAAGGTTCATAGACTGTTGTAATGGGTAAGAGAATACTTGTGTAATTATAAGAGACGAGATGTTTATACATTAAATGCCCAGTTCCGCAAGTACTGATCAGAAAGCAGAGCCTGAACAGTTTAGGAAGACAATGATCTAGTGATCTTATTGCTAGACCATTAATTCAGAGACCCTAGTAATGTTCTGGGGAACTGGGTTCAAATCCTACCCTGACAGATGATGGAATTTGAATTCAATTAGAAACAAAACCTGGAATTAAGATTTATGATGACCAAAAGTCTATTTCCGATTGTCAGGAAAAAACTTACCTGGATCACTAATGCCTTTTAGGGAAGGAAATTGTTATCCTTACTTGGTCTGGCTTCCATATGACTCCGGACCCAGACCAATGTGGTTGACTCTTAACTGGCCCTGGGCAATTAGGGATGGGCAATAAAATGCTGGCCTAACCAATGACGCCCACACCCCATGAATGGATAAAATAAAAGCTCTGTCAAGAATTCCACAGTGTCAACAATTTATGCAGTTGCAGAAGGATGAAAAGCTGCAACATTTGTATCACACTGCTGACTTCCCAAGAATGCATGGAGTCACCGAATGCCCCTTATTGTTATTTATGCTTCTGTTTATGGTAATATGCCTCCAAATAAACTGCAAGAATTTTAAAAATCCTTCAGTGCACATGTGTCTACCAGCACAGCGTCCTGATAGGTCATTGCCAATTTCCTAGAGATATGTTGTTGATGGCGATGAGCTGGCTCAAGACTGATGAACTCTTAGTAAGCTATATCTTTCTTTCCTTTTTCTTAAATTATTCAAAATGGCACCGTATCATGACAACAAAACAAAGCTTTTGATTGCATTTTATTGTATTCTTACTTAAAATGCACGTGATTATAGAATCAAGGTCAAGTTGTAGGTGCTAAGAATATCTGGGGAAAGAAGAACTGAAATTCAGTTTCCTGAGCACCTTGAATACCAGCTGTAGAAATAACTGATGACAGTTCCATGCAGATTACAAATATGACAAGCCTGCTTGTGGCCCAGTGGTAACGTCCCAACCCCTAGACTGAGAGGCTAAGGTTCAAATGCCACCTGCTCCAGAAATGTGTAATAACATCTCTGAACAGGTTGATTAGGAAAAATGGGTTAAATTTAAAAAAAAAGGTACTTGCAAACAGGATGGCTGTGGATTTCAGGCTAGCGGCCGATACTTACAGTCACCTGAAAATTGCAGTGCGTGGACCCGACATCATGCACCAGCTGCAGGATGCTCAGGTATGTGGTGGGGCCCTGTCTGCGCAAGCCCCTGCTCGGATGGAATTCACATCAATATTAGGGTCCTGAACTTCCTCAGGAGTCTGTGCTGTACAACCTGAGCTACCTGTTAGGAATGCCATCAGTGTCCTTCTACCTTGCAAAAGGGCAATTTTTGCACAGGCTGCTGCTACATCCATCTTGACTTTGCCCACCATTCGAACATACCTTGGTGTGTTTATCCGCTGCTGGGTGGCAGGGATCCCCAGCAGAGGGCACTCTATGCTGGAGTCCTCGCTCTTTCCATCAGGGACCTGGGGTGGAGGGTATTGCACACAGTTGTCCCTTATAACTATAAGTTGTGGTGGTTCATGGACCCTGAACCCAAACGTTTATGTTGCAGCTCTGTGGTGTCTATGGACCGTGTGTATATTAGTCATGGGTGTTTGCACCCCCTTTCTAGTCATTTGAAAAAATCATTTTTTTGTGTTTTTGGCCACACTTCAACCCCACAGTCCTGATCCTTGGGCACCCAGTGCAGAGGGCTGTGGGCAGATCAGAGACCTCCTTGTAGTTCTGCTCCTTGCCTGGCCAGGCTGGCTACAAATAGGTTCAGGCAGCAAGCTGTGGAAGTGGGGTCATGTCTGTTGACTGTCTGCCCCTGTTCCATGGTTTTGTTTGTGCGCGGGTGTCCTTGGAGTGGGAGCACACAGTGTCCACCAATGCTCTCAATACCTTTGGAGAGGTGGGGGCCACGGGGGATACAATGCTTTATTTTCCCCTCCAACTCCATTTTAATTTAGCCCCTTCCTGCTCTCCCTACTGCCCCTCACTTTTGATGGCTTGAATCACCTGTTATGGGCTTTTCAGGTAAAATCCTCATGGCAGCACAGATGATTACCGGTGGTGGTTAGCAGTTAAAAACAAAAGAAAATCATGGTTATTTGGTGGTGGGAAAGTTATTTAGTTGGTTTGTGATAATATGTCTTTGTGAAAAGAAAGGATAAAGACATTTGCAGTGCCCAGATAATTCAGTTGGTTGCACATCAGACTTTCAATTTGAGAGCCTTTATGGCATAGTGGTAGTGTTCCAATCCTCTGGGCTGTAGAGGCCTGGGTTCAAGTCCCATTTGCTCCAGGGATTTGTAATAACATCTGTGAACAGCAAAAAAAAAACACTTGCAAGTTCCTATTCTTAGGTAATTCTCCCATAAAATCTTATTTTTTTCTCTCTTACCCCTAGCCAACAAGTTTTCATGACATCATTACAGTGGATGGTGTTTGTTGAATTCTGTTAACCGCTAACCCTTTTGGATCCAAAAACAACAGCATCTTCATTTACCTGAAATTAAACAAAGAACCCATTTACTTGAAATTAAACAAAGAACTGTGGATGCTGGAGATCTGAAAGAAAAACAGAAATTGCTAGCCAAATTCAGCAGGTCTGGCAGCATCTGTGGGAAGAAAGCAGAGTTAACATTTTGAGTCTGGTGAGCCAGGCTCAAAATGTTAACTCTGCTTTCTTCCAATAGGTGCTGCCAGATCTGCTAAGTTTCACCAGCAATTTATGTTTTTGTTACCTTACGATATTATTAGTCCAAGAATAGCCAGACTGTTGATCAAAACCAAGTTGCATTCACAGAGAGCGCATGATGGATAATGCCTGCTGCTCTGAAATGCAGTCTGTCCTTCAAAAAGCGAGGCTATGCTAAATCACAGAAGGCAGCTATGCCAGAAAAAGCTTAATGACTTTGTGAGTGGTTACAGTCACTTGAAGGACCTCCAGCTTCTACTTGTCCTTCCATGACTCTTGAATGTAATGAGTTGTTGTGCTAATTGGCTCTTTGGAAAGAAAAGACTGTTGCCGTTAGTTGGGTTGCTTCAAGAGTCTAACCCTCTGGAATTTTTTTTCTCCAGCTTCTGATCCAACTCTGTCTTGAATTTGTTTGTCCAGTTGGCCTTTACCTCCTGTGGCAGCTCACTCCGTACATAGCACTACTGCCTTACAATGCCAGGAACTTAGGTTCGATCCCAGCCTTGGTGACTGTCTGTGTGGAGTGGAGTTTGCATGTTCCCCCCGTGTCTGTGTGGGTTTCCTCCGGGTGCTCCGGTTTCCTCCTACAGTCCAAAGGTGTGCAGGTTAGATGGATTGGCTATGCTAAAATTGGCCCGTAGTGACCAGGGATATGCAGGTTAGGTGGATGAGTCATGTTAAATGTGGGATTGCAGGGTTTGGGTGGGATGCAGTTTGGTGGGTTGGTGTTGACTCATTGCACTGTTGGGAAGCTATATTTCTATGATCATCCTTTATCTTCCCTCTTAATTTGAGACTATGCCCTCTTGTGGAAAATGTGATTTATTAATCTTGAGCTCCTGTGGTATTTCTCCTGATTTGTTGTGGCTGTACAATCTGCTGGATTAATTTTAACATGTTGTAACATGTCCAGAGAGTCTGTTGAAATATGTGTAAAGAGTGCTGTAATATCAAAATCTCTAATGAAAGTTAAATGTTCAACAATTATGCCCCTGCTTCTCCAATGGTGCATTTTTGACCCATTTTGTTGGGAAGCTGACATTATGGACTGGATTTTCATGGAATTAGGGGACACTGTGGAGGTGCAAAAATGATAGCTGGGATCCAATTCCTTGATTTCTGACTCCCTCCAATCAGACCCTACCATTGGAACATCTTCTACTCCCCTCCCCTCTCTGCCTTCCATAAGAACCATTCCCTTTGCCACTCCTTGGTTCAGGCTACACTCCCCACCAACCACTCCAACCTGCCCAGTACCTTCCCTGTAACCGTAAAAGATGCAACACCTGCCCACACACCACCTTCCTCACCTCCATTCAGGGCCCTAAACTGTCCTTCCAAGTAAGACAGAGCTTCACCTGCATCTCCTCCAATCCAGTCTATTGCATCTGGTGCTCCCGATGTGGTCTTCTCTATGTTGGTGAGACCAAAACGTTGTCTAGGTGATCGTTTCGCCGATCATCTTCACCTGGCCCGTAACGGCCAGCCTAACCTCCTGGTCACTGCCCATTTCAACTCCCCCACTCACTCCCACTCCGACATGTCCATCCTCGGCCTCCTCCAGGGTCGCAGCAATTCAGAACACAAATTTGAGGAACAACAACTTATCTTCTGCCTGGGCCCCCTACCGCCCGGAGGACTCAACATTGAGTTCTCCAATTTCAAATAACCTTCTCACCCATCCGCCTGCTCCCTTTCCAAGCCCACCTCCTCCCTTCCATTCCACCTATTGACCCACTCATCCCTCCCATCGACCAACAGGTCATACCTGCTACTGGTGTCCACCTATCACCACCATTCTTCTACCCCCCTCCCCTCCTTTATCTGCAGTTCTCTCTACCCCCACATTCAGTCCTGATGAAGGGTAATACTCAAAATGTTGACTGCTCCTTTCCTCCAGATGCTGCCTGGCTTGCTGTCTTCTTTAAGCCTCCTGTTAGTCTACTTTGGAATCCAGCATCTGCAGTTTTTTTGTGTCCCTCAATTTTTAGTGAGTTAAGGACATGGGATGGTGCAGGGTAGCTATCTTCCCAAACTGGCTAGCATTGTAATGGGGGATGAATGTCCTCCCCATCACAATTTTCAAGAACTTGGATCAGCTTTTAAACCACTCATGATTCACGATTTCCTCAGACATATAGTCTGGAACGTTTTGAAAGGTAAGTTTTAAAGATCTTAACTCGCACAGCCTCACCCCTGCCTCCAAAGCATCACCTTCCATGCCTATTGACTCTCTGTACACTCTGCACAGAAATAGTGAACCCTACAGTAAACCCCAACCCATATGTCTGAGTGTACATAGCAGCAAATCTGAAGCAGCAGTCAAAAGTATTAATCCCATCATTAAAATTACTTTCGTCAGAGGACACAAGAGTTGAAGAAAGAACATTGTTATTTGATTATTTTTAAGGCAGAGGGTGTGACTGAGGGCATGAAAGATTTTTGGAGTAGGTGGGAATGTGGAGTAATTAGATCAGCCATAATTTAATTGAATGGTGGAGCAGGCTCAAGAGGCTGTGGGACCTAATCTGGTTCCTAATTCATATGTATACATGTCTGTATATTCACTAACAGAACATTACTATTAAAAATACGGCTTTACAGACATGTTGGACTATGAAGGATTTTCTGTTCTCATCATTGCATTATGAGCAGTAATCCACAGTACCGGGCTTATATTTGGGGGACATTGTTCAAATCCCACCTTGGCAGCAAGGGTAGCAAGTGATGAGTAAAAATCTGGAATTAAAAACTGATCTCAGTGATGATCACTATAAAACCATTATCAAATATTCTTTAAAAAAAATTGGTTCATTTTCCTCTAGAGAAGGAAATGTACCATTCTGACCTGGTCTGGCCCACATCTGACTCCAAGCCCATAAGAATGGGGTTATCACTTAAATATCTCCCTGGAATAGCCTTACGAACCATTCAGTTATAACAAACTGCACAAAGTCAAAGAGGAATAAAATTGGATGGGCCACCAAGCATCAACCTGTTATCCAATTGTTGCAGAGATTCACTTTAACCTATTGACCTCAATTTTGCTAAAGCTATGCTTGGTCACATGGTAGTGTGATGCTGTGAACTGTTTTGCACTTTTATTGCTTTTGGTTCCAATGTTCCTGCCTTGAACAATTCTGTGATGAGATTTGAAGCAATGTTATTCTGGCAAAATTTGAGCAAAGGGTTAGCGAGTATTGATGATCTGGTGTTGCATAGTTGTGTTGTTATTGACTCCTTTCATCGGTTTGCTGATTGGTTGGAGACTGTTGGTGTGGTATTTAGTTAGATTAGATTTCCCTACATATTGTAGATAGCATAAACATCAGTTAAATTTGGTGTTGTAACTCAACTGAACTAGCTTGGCTAGGAAGGAACTGTGCTTTAATATAGGTTTCACTGGAACTATTACTGATGAATTATAGGAATTCTAGCTACAGAAATAAGGCACTTTTTGTCACACGATATAATAGATTGTAATAATGCACAATTAATAATAAGAAAGAGAAATTTCTTTGCTAATGACCCCGCCTCCATTCAACATTGTACAATGAAGTTTACTAAAAAATTTGGATAAATGATAAATCGCAACAATTTAGCATAGGATTATCTTAAAATATTACAATGTTATATAAAGATTACAAAAAATTAATTTAAACTGTTGCTGAAACTAGACTTAAAAAAAATTAACTGTTTCCTTGTTGAATACATAATAACTATGTAGGTTGAACACAGGAAATGTTACTAATAATAAACTGTAAGAACTGAAATGTGATACTTTTAATTGTAATCTTATGAAAATTACTTTCCCTCTCATTAATGACTTTTTTTTAGAACCGTCTCAGTGATTGGAGATTGTAATCACGCAGAAGTGAATGAAACTAAGCTGGAGAGCTGAAATTGGACTGAAGAAATTGCTTAGAAACTTTCCTTACAACTGTTCAATTGATAATCATTTTTTTACTGGACAGATTTCAATTTATGAAGACCAAATTTAAAAAATAAACATGTATTGAAAATTAATTATACCACTTTGTAGCTACCAATATGGAAAACTTTGTATTTTTGCCTGTATCAATCTTGATAACATCATGCAAAATTTATGATTTGTGGTATATTGTGGTAGAGATTTAATGTTTTTCTTCCTGAAAATTCTTTTCCAAACACAGTAGCAATCGGTGACAACTAATTCAATATTCTAAAGTGCAAATATTATGTATTGTATTAAATGTACTGAATTGCTTTAAGTATATTGATGTATTATTTTCTACACATGTTTAACATATAATCTTATTCATAGATGTATAGTCTTCTAGATAAGGACTATTTGTGATTGATGGAACTGGTACTTTGTCGCGTTGTGATTAGTCATCATTAAATAAATATATTTGAAGAGTATCCAGGACGGTGCAATGAAAAATTGTGTAGCATTAATTTATTTACAATTTTATGTGAAGCATTATTCCTATTTCAAAAACAGCAAAGTAATGCCCAGAATACTTATTTTCTGCTTACCAAAGTGAAAAGCTATCATGGTTATGAACATTGTTACTGTTTAACTAGTATCTTCAAAATGTAATGTCAAAAAAAGCATACATTCTCAATAAAGTTTAGTATTAGTAAACATTTTAAAGATATTTCGTTTTTTTCTTCTTCTAACTTCATAATTTCTATGACTTAAAAAGCAAAAACCTATCACGCATGTGTTGTCATTTAATACCAATGTAGGTGATGTGTCAAAGCTCTATGTAGCAACCCAGAAAAACTGAGCAAATTGTACCTAATTATGGCAAAGCTGTTTAATTGCAAGTCAGTGTTCAGATATGGAAAGAAACCCTTTGGTCCAACCAGTTCATGCCAACCATAATCCCAAATTAAACTAGTCTCACCTGCCTGTGCTTGGCCCAAATCCCTCCAAACATTTCTCATTCATGTATTTATCCAAACATCTTTTAAATGTAACTGTACCTACATTCACCACTTCCTCTGGAAGTTCATTCCACACATGAACCACTTTCTGTGTAAAATATTGCCCATCATGTTATATTTAAATCTTTCTCCTCTCACCTTAAAAATATGACCCTATTCTTGAAATCCCCCGCCCTAGGGAAAAGACACCAGCCATTCACCTTATCTATGCCCATCATGATTTTATAAACTTCTATCAGGTCACCCCTCAACCTGCTATGCTCCAGTGTTCCAGCCTATCCAACCTCGTCTTATAACTTAAACCCTCCATTGCTGGCAACATCTGTCAACTGCACTGCAACAAAAATGTGTTTTGAAATATTTAGGAATTTAACTGAATTCCTTTGGATAGACAGCCTTAGACAGCAGAGAGAAGCCCCCAGCCTGTTAACAGGGTGGATTGAATAGCAAATGCAGAAGGCAGCAGTATTGGAATGTGGTTGAATAAGATGTATTGTGAAAGCCCAAGGATAGGTGATAAGGGTATTCGATAAACGTCATGAGAGTATAGCAAGACCTGTAACTGTTCATCAACAGATCATGCAGTCACATGACTGACCTGATTGGATGTGTATATTATTAATCAATAACACAATTGATTTGCAATTGGTTCGTAAATGATAAGGTGGGCTGAAAACAAACATATTTCCTTTGGTCAGGGAAGAAGCATCTGGACCCCAGAGGTTTTCTTCTCACCGGCGTCACATCAATAAACTCTTTGATACTGGAAATGGGCTCAGGGTGTTGAGTGATTCAGTTTGTCATTCTGCCCCAACACCTTCTGTAATGATGTCTATTCCAGAACTGCACACACTACTCTAGCTGTGGTCTAACCAACAATTTATACAGTTCCAGCATCACCACTCTGCTCTAAAACTCTATGCCTCAGCTTAAAAAAAAGGCAGACCTTGTACACCAAGGTCTCTCTGATTCATCCTATCATTCATCATGTATTCCTTTACGTTGTCCTGCACAAGTGCATCACCTCAGACTTAATCTGCCTTGCTTTCCATTTGCCACTGATCTGTCCATCTGAACAGTCTGTCTATATCTCCTATAATCTAAGCTATCTCCTCATCTTTACCACCCCACCAATTTTCATATTATCTGAACCCTATTGATCAACCCTCTATATTCATTTATATACACCACCAACAGCAAGGGCTCCAATACTAATCAGTGTGGAACAGCAATGGACACAGGCTTTCATTCACAAAAATGCCCTTGACCCTCACTGGCTTCCTACCACTCAGCTAATTCTGTATCCAATTTGCCCAAATTTCCCTGGATCCCATGAGACCTTACCGTTGATATCAGTATTCCATGCAGGACCTTATCAAAAGCCTTCCTGAAGCCCAAGGGGACTATGTTGAATGCATTGCTGTCAACTGTACACCTGGTCACCACTTTGAAAAATTCAGTGAAGTTGTTCAGACATGGCCTATCCTTAACAAATTCATGCCGGCTATTCTTGATTAATCCTTGCCTCTCCAAGTTCTATTAATTCTGGTCTTCAGAATTGCCTCCAATCGTTTCCTTATTATTGATGTTAGACTGACTGACCTGTACTTTCCTGGTTTATCTGTAGCTGCCTTCTTGAAAAACGGTAGCACACTGACTGTCCTCCAGTCCTCTGGTACCTCTTCTGTAGGTGTGGAGGAATTGAAAATTATTGCCAGCACCAACCTATGTGCAAAATGAGTGAGCACTCAAAAGTGAAGTCATGAGGCATAAGATGCATCAGCTATTTGAGAAGCAGGTTGTCCTTTTGTGCAAAGCAACCTGATTGAAGCATGTTAATGATAAGCATTCCTGGACTCCAAAGTGAAGTCCTAAAAGAGCAACATGATTGGATCAAGAGGAGACACAATATGATGAGACTGGTCATTTGCCGATGCCAACTTGCTTGGATGAATGGTACAATACCCATGGAGCATGTAGTGATGTTGAAGTGAAGGCAGAGTTAGATAGAAGCTTGGAGAAGCAAGCAGTGAGCATCTACTGCCAGGTAACTGTTCTGACTCTCATGTTGAGAATTAACGCCATCCTGTTTCTTGGGGAAACTTAAAAACTGGGAGCATGAATAAGCCATTCAGCCCTTCAGCCCTTCAGCCCTTCAAGTCTGCTCTACCATTTAATATGATCAGAGCTAATCCTCAATCTCAATGCTATATTCTTGCTTTCTCCCCATACACCTTGCTGCCTGTAAAATCTAAAAATACATTTCTTTTTTGGATATGCAGTGACTTGGCCTCCACAGCCTTATGTAGTAGAGAACTTGTCAGGTTCACCGTTTGAATGAAGAAGCATTTCCTCATCTCAGTCCTAAATTGTCTACCCCATATCCGAACACTGTTTCACCTGGTTCTACACTCCCCAGTCAGAGAAAACATCTTCCTGCATCTAGTCTGTCCATCATGTTTGAATTTTATATGTTTCAAACAGATCCCCTCTCACTCTCATAAACTTAGAAGAGTACAGGCCCAGTCATCCAGTTACCCCTTGTAGGACAGACCTGCCATTCCTGCTGTCAGACTAGTGAACCTCCATTGCAATCCCTGTCTGGCAAGTGTATCCCTTCTTAGGTAGGGAGACTAAACTGCACACAATACTCCAGGTGTAGTCTCACCAAGGCCTTGTAGAGCTGCAGTAAGACAACCCTACTTCTGAGCTCTTATCCTCTAGCAATGAAGGCCAATGTACCATTTGCCTTCTTAATTGCTTGTTGCAGCTACCTGTCCGCTTTCATTGAATCCCTTTGTACATCCACTTTTCCCAATATACCACCATTTAATAATACCTTCTGTATTTCACACTAAAGTATATGTCTTCACATTTAAACATGCTGTGCAGCATCTGCAATGTGTTTGCCCACTCATTCAATTAACTTATCTTGAAGCCTCCTTGCATCTTCCTCACAAGTCACAATCCTACTAAGTTCTGTGCCGTGAGTGAACTTGGAAATAGTATTGCATTTGGTTCCCTCATTTTGATCATTTAAATATATCATGACTAGCTGGGGCCCAAGTATTGATCCTTGTGCTACCCCATTCATCACTGCCTGCTACCTGGAAGAAGATCCATTTGTTCCCACTCGCTGTTTCCTATCTCTCAATAATTTTTGGTCGATGCCAATATATTACCTCTTTTCCTATATGCTTTAACTTTGTCCACTAATCTTTTATGAGAGACCTCATCAGAAGTCTTCTGAAATCCAAGTACATCACATTCACTATCTCCCATATCTATTCTACTAGTGATATCCCCAAAAACACTGGTAGATTTGTTAAGCATGATTTCTCTTTTATAAGTCCATGTTAGCTTTATCCAATCCTGTCAATGTTTCACAAATGTATAGTTAGTACTTCTTTTGACTCTGACATTTCCCCACTACTGATGTTAGGCTAATTTGCTGACATTTTTTTCTCCCTCCCTTTTTAAATAATGGGGTTACATTTGCCACCCTCCAATCCATAGGAAATGCTCCAGAGTCTAAAGAATTTTGGAAGATGACCACCAATGCATCCAATTTTTCCAGGGCCACTGCTTTTAGTACTGTGCAATGCAGATGATCAAACTGTGGACATTTGACAGCCTTTAATCCCATTAATTTTTCCCCAGCATCATTTTCTTACTAATGTAGTTTTTCTGCAATTTCACCATCTCACCAAACCCTCAGTTTCCTAACATTTTTGGGGGTTTATTTGTGCTTTCTTTTGTGAAGTTAGAACCAAAGAATATGTTCCAATTCTACTGCAATTTATTCACTCCTCATTATCATTTCCTCAACTGCTAACTGTAAGGGACCTACGTTTATTAACCTTTTTCACTTCACAAATTTATAGAAGCTTTTACATTCCATTTCTAGGTAATTGGCAAATTTGCTCTCACACTATATTATCCTCCCCACCCTCCACTCTTGTCTTTTTGTCCTCTTTTCCTGCATTCTAAGATGTTCCAAATCCTCAGGCTTGCTGCTTTTTTGGGCAATTTATAAGCCTACTTCTTTCATCTATTGCAATCCCTAATTTCTTTTGTATTTAATGATTGATTCCCCTCTCCTCTTTTATTTTGGGGCTAAAGGAAGTGGCTTAGAAATGAGACATGTTGGGCTAAGAATGAGATGAAAATGTATGAAAATAAGATAGTTAAAGAACAATATTCTGAACTCATAGTTTAAAACTTAAAGAGAAATTGAGAATAAATGTTGATAGCGATATTCCAAATCCTTCATTCTCACTGTACTTTCTCGCTATTGGCCAAACCACACCAGGGAGCCGAAAATTCCACACATTTAATCTGTTGCATAGCTGAAATGAAAATGCTGCATTGAAAACTTGCTCTTTCAATCTGGCAATATTGATTCACTGTGCAGCCATCTACTTTTTTGTTGGTTACTTCAATTCATTTTCCTAGCTATAATGCACAGTTGGTGATCAGTGGCAGTGTAAGGCTAAACATTATGATAAGCCTGTATTAATTAATGGAAGCAGTGATGATCAATTTGATTAATTATGTTGTTCTCCAGTGATGTCCAGATTGCTTGTTGAATGTTTTTATACATAAACAGGGTGCTTATAATTTAGCAGTTATATTGAAATAAGTTAATGAGTATTTTATCATTTTCACTTTTCTCATACCCATCCTATGAATTCATATAATTTCAAAAATAGACAACTGGGGATCAAACTTTTGATTCAAGTTCAAAATTGTGGAAATGCAGCAGGCAGCAGTGAATCTTGGCTTCTGTAATTGGCGTGCATCATTATTTGTCTCCATGCCGAGAGTGTATTTAAAAGTTGTGATTCTAACAAGCAATTCACCTGCCATTGGTCTCTTTGGAGTCAGGTCCCCCATTCACTTCTAGTTCAGGTCCATTAAGACTGTGCACACGTGTTTAAAATTACTGCATTTATGGAGGACAAACATGACACATTGATTGAGTCAAATAAATTGTTTTATATTTTATAGTTTCCATCAATTTCTATGTAAAATGTAACAAATGCACTCTGTAGGATAGTTTTGCCTCCTTGGCACTAAAAGTCTGCCAATCAGATGGCATTAAAGAATTTGTTACTATCTTTCCTTGGTACTACTGTCAGTTCCACTGTTAAGATTATTCCATTTAGGCTAGTGAAGTAACTGAAATAGTCGCAGGATTGAGATGGAAAATTTCATACTTTACTCTTCCCCTGGATTGAGCATGGTCTTACATCTTGACTCAATGAGATAACATTTCAGATTCCTTGCAATTTTGATGGAGTCGGGTTTGTTTTATTGGCGATATTGAGGAGGAGTCATGAACATTGGGAATCCCTACTTTGGAGCTATGAACCAAGAATACAATTATGCATTTGCCATTCTCTTTGAAAAGGCATCACCCTTCTCATAGAGCTATCAATCAAACATGACCAATGAAATTTCTATTCAAGAAAGGTTTAGTCAATTTCATATCCCTTTATTTTCTTCTTGAATTCCTTACCCAAATTTACATCCTTGGTGAATATTCACTAAACCACACGAAAAAAGAGACATTTTCTAGATAGAGCAAGCATACATATGCCAAGTGTGTGGAGTTTGCACATTCTCCCCGTGTCTGCGTGGGTTTCCTCTGGGTGCTCCGGTTTCCTCCCACAGTTCAAAGATGTGCAGGTTAGGTGGATTGGCCATGCTAAATTGCCCGTCGTGTTCCGGGATGTGGAGATTGGGTGGGTTATAGGGGTGTGGGTCTGGGTGGGATGCTCCAATCGTCGGTGTGGACTTGTTGGACCGAAGGGCCTATTTCCACACTGATTCTATGATTCTATGAAATCTCCCTCAGATGGAAGAGGGATTTTACTCCTTGCTTTTGGCACTAATTGGAACTTGATGATAGCTATCTAACCAATTTCTGATGAAGGGTTTAGGCCCGAAACGTCAAGTTTTCCTGCTCCTATGATGCTGCTTGACCTGCTGTGTTCATCCAGCCCCATGCTTGTTATCTTGCACCCTTCCTTTGCAGCTTTTAATTTTGTCCAAATAAAAGCACAAGCATTTATAAAACTTTTATTTACCTCTATTAGTAACAGCATTTACCTCTTGGGGTGGCATGGTGGCTCAGTGATTAGCATTGCTCCCTCACTGCATCAGAAACCTGTGTTCAATTCCAGACTTGGGTGATTGTCTGTTGGAGTTTGCATGTTCTCCCCATGTCTGCGTGGGTTTCCTCCAGGTGCTCCAGTAAACTCCCACAGTCCAAAGACATGCAGGTTAGGTGAATTAGCCATGGTAAATATGGGCTGGGTTTGGGTGCAAAGATCTTTGGAGGGTCAGTGCAAACACAATGGGCTGAATGGCCTCTTTCTGTTCTGTAGGGATTCTATGATTTGTAATAAAATCAGGCTATTACAAGGAAACAAAGAGGTAAAGCGCACAATGCTAGCAGTCTCCATTGCAATTGACTAACGATCCTTGTTGAACTGGATCCGTTTTTCACTGTTGGAGGTCGACAGAACATTCAAATTGAGGTCATCTGAAAAACAGATGACTGGCCAGGTTCTCTAACTGCTTCTGTTGGCATACTTGCCATATAGCCTTATTATGAAGTTTGACATGTGAGATCAGAAAGAATATGAAGAGGTTATGAGAAATATGAAAGATCATAGTTTGGAGTGTGGATGGGAGTGAGGTTTGAGGATCAATTATCATGAGTAAACAGAGTTGATTTCCATAAAGTAGGCTTTTTATCTTGACAGACTTGCCATCTGCCTACTGCTGTAGGGACCATGAGACTGTCTCCAATAGTGATGGACACATCACTAGCTCATGCCTGCCTTCCCAAATTGAAAATGGGTGAGCAGACTTCTTCAGGATAAAGAGAATTTTGCTGAGTTCGGAAATTTCTCAATACCAGTCTTCTGGATGTAAATCAAGGGCTTGGTCTCTACTTCCTGATTGACCTGTCTTTAGATCCAGACAACCTTGAATCTGTCCTGTATTGTGGGTTTTTGCCTTGATTTCAAAATGTCCACTTGCAAAAAAATGTATGGAAGAATAAAGTAAATGTAACTGACTTCAAAGGATAGATTCGTTGATTTATAATTTTTATTAGCTGCAAGTCGAAACAAGAGAAGTATACCACAAGAGTATAGGCTGAAAACAGAGTGAAGCAATGAAAGGGGAAAAAACATGTCATTCTGTTTAAAATTAAACAGATAAACCAAACAACTGATGAAAACAATATTTTCCTACTAAACTATTTTGTGACAAATGTATGTTTTTATGGTTTTGTGTAGCAATTAATGAAACTATCCATGACTTACTTATTCTAATTTGTGTGCTGTAAATCTGTTTAGCACCTCCCACTACAATGCCTTCCTATTTTCCAAGCAATTCAATAAGTTAGTTAACAAAAATGTATTTAATTCAATATCTGACAACTTCCTGCATATTTGAGCAAATTACTTTGGAATGAATCAGTATCACTGTGGGTGTAATGTGATATTAAATATGACATTTTGCTATCTCTTTGAAAATAAGAACTTATCCTTGCATTGCTTCCACAGCCAATTGCCAGCGAAATGAAGGTAGAAAGTCTGGAAGAGGTTGTGATCTGCTTATAAAACAACACATTTCCACATTAAAGACATTGTTTCTGTTGTCTCGTACACCAGTTAATTCAGGTTTTAATTTGGCAAATCAATGTTATACAGTCATTTCCAAAGTATTGTAATGACGGCCAACATGACATGTAAATGTTATAGTAAATACTGAAGCTACTCAATTCAAAGCTACAAGTGGAATATGTATTGATATACTGTGTTAATTAATCTTCTGCAATGTACCTGTTGCACCTGTCTAAATGTTTGCCATATTAATTCATCTTCTAGGAGCTATTTTGTTCACTTAAATCCTAGATTGAGGAATTGACAACTCCATCTGCAAATACTTGTGTACTAACCAAATAGACTCAAGAGATTTACATGCCAACTATTTCAAATTATGAATTACAGAGTAAAATGAATGAATCTATTATAAACTTGCTTTCATTTATTGGGAATATATTTTGCAGCAAATCACAGAATCATGATAACACAGATAACATTGTAATATTGCCTCATAGTTTGAAGGCAGATTTCCTCCGTTGAGTGTGAGTGCTAAATAATTATCTGGGTTGAGAGGAAAACTGAATAGGAAACATCACACAACCAGAATAGAGCTGACCTGACATTCTTTGAAAATTGTGGACTTTCCAATGGTGAGTTTGGACATTTGGGCCACTTTGATAATTGCATCCTTTATTTTAGTAGTAATTAGGTTGGCGGGACAGAATGAAGGCAAGCCTGGACTGAAAGTTGAGTTGGGCTCCCAAGACCAATCATCTTCCAAAGACCAAGACCTTTGGTACTACTATGCACTAATTATCATCTCTGACAGAATTGTAGTTGGTAGACTTGCTTTCATTTAAACGTTAATGCTAGGTCTAATTTTATTAACTCACGGAAAAGTTTTTAAATAACTTTTGTGAAAAATATAGTTTATTTCACTGATGTTATGTTAAAAATTGGTACTGAGTTTTATCTCTATTGATAGTTAGGTATGACATTTCTTACAATTCATTAATATCACATCTCTCTTTAACTTTGCACCCAGAGAGAAAAATAATGGAATCAGTGCCTATCTTCAAATTGCTAATTTTATCAATGGGGAATTTTTATAATTATTATTCTATGTGTAAAATAATGTCAACTAATAATGAGGTTTCACTTTTCCTATTGATTCCTAAATTTTGAGTAGCTAATGACATTACAGTTTATTTAATCATGTTGATAACCATTAACAATAAAATTCAGATTATAGAACCCATTAATCAATAATAATATTTTTCTTTTGATAGATGCGTCCCTGTCATGCTAAAATTCTCAATAGTACTAATACTGCAGGTTGGTATTGCTAGGAAACAATAATTATATTGACAGATCACTGCTTTACATACTAAAAGATTCAGAATTTCACAGAAGTTTAGAAAAATATTATTAAACAGAGTGTTCAACTGTACGAATATAGTAACATGCATATGTGAAAGGTAATGCTGCTATTAGTTTTAGCTGGGGTACATAAAATCATACTGACATTCATACAAGGCGTTGTTAAAAAAAATTATGGTCTGCGTTTTGCAGTTGTTATTTCAAATAAACTATCAGGTCTGTGAAACTGATAACAATTCTGACATCCTTAAACACAGAAATCTGGAATTTGCGGTCAGGGATGCTCTATTCCCGTCTTTGTCTTCACAAATGCAGTCAACACAAAATTGGTGATTTAATTTTGACTTCAATGTTTTGCACCCTGACCACACTTTAAATATCCATTAAAATTCCTTCTATTTCCTGACATTCCTTCTATTTCAGTCCTTGTCCAAACACACCTGAGGACATTGTCCACCATCAGTGTGAACTCTCGTTACAGGTCTTGTTGAATGAGATACACCTACATTTGTAGCAATGTGTCAAGTCATAATTTCTGATAAACAACCTCTGTTACCACTAAAATTTAAATTTTGATGTCTGGATAGATTACCATTGCTTCCATTCCATAAAATTCCATTCTAAAATCAAAAAGTTGTTTTATTTCATTTTTGAAAACTTTGTTTATTTGACCCTTCAGCTTCTAGCTTAATCCCATTATCATTTTGTTTTCTGTAAAATGATTAAAAAGTGAAGGATAACCAGTACTTTTTGCTTTATTTCAGTTGTGAACTCTTCAATCTGATTGACTGAACAGCCTGTTCACTGACTGCACTGTTTCTGGACATACAATTTCCCTACAGCTGTTGCCAAAGTGATAGTTATGCTATAGTAGAGGAAATAAATGTCTCAGAGCTTACTAGAGCTTTGTAGGCAACTTTGTTCTCGGTCAGAGTGAATGCTATCACATTATGCTCATTCTAAACTCTGATTGCAGTTACTTTAACTCAATGAAGGTAAGCAAAGGTTGCCTGAAAGATAATCTACTGTACCAGTGTATACATTGGTAGTAAAGTGAGAATTAATTTTTTTGGCAATAATCACTACTTACTACATATTATTTAATCTGGTTATAATAGTTCTTGATGAAAGTAGTTACAGTCACTGCAGCAACTGAGGTAAAGCAAATAAAGTAGGTAGGGTATAATCCAGTGTAATATTCAATATTTATTCCAGCACTTTATCATTCAGGTGCTGCAAAAAATGTGGTATGAGCAATATAACCTTGGGCATCATAGCTTGATGTTACAGAGAGTAATTTGGCCTGTTCAATCCATGCTGTGCCTCTGCAAGAGCAAATCAGTTAATACCATTCCCAAGCTCTTTCACCATTCCTCTCCAAAAGTTTGGAATTCAGGCATTTAGTTACAATTCCGAATTTGCTTCTTTCACTGTCTCAGGCAGTTTATTCCAGAACCTAACCATTGACTGCATGAAAATACTTTTTGTAGATCCAACCACCACCTACCACCCCACCCCTCCAACCAACACCATCCCTGGTTTTGAATGCTACTATAAAATCTCCCATTAACCTTCTTTGCACAAAGTGGAGTAGCCCCATCTTCGATAATCTATTTTCATAATCAAAGCGTCTCATCCTGTTATCATTCTTGCAAATCTTTTCTGCATACTTTCTAAATCGTACACATCCTTCCTAAAATTTGGAGCCAAGAATCATATGTTCTATTAAAAGAATTAACTTTCAGTCTTTTGTACTTATATGGCATTTTATTTATTACATAAATCTATAAAATTCATTCAAATACATAGAGTCCATTTATTTTATTCATTCATGGGATGTGGGCACCGTTTGCTGGGCCAGCATTTATTGTCCACCCCATTTGCCCTTGGTTGTGAGCTACCTTCTTGAACCATTATAAGTCCCTTTGATGGAGGCACACGCACAATGCTACTATAGAGGGAGTACAGGTATTTCTCCTATAATGCGATAGTTGCGTTCTTGTGTGATCTTGCGCTACAGAAAATCGCCATAGAAAATCGCACAATAAGGAAATTGCTATAGAAAATCACTATACCTGTACAGCAGAAAGTTTGTGTTATCTATTGTGTTATCAGCGTCCACTATTGATCAATCATGTTACAGCCAATTCGTGTTAACAAAACACGCATTATAGCAGAAATACCTATACGGGAATTGTGACCCAGTGACAAGAAATGATTGGCAATATATTTCTGAGCCAGAATGTTGATAACCTCTCTCAGAAACTTGTAGGTGGTAGCATTCCCATATAATTGCTCCCCTTCTAGATGGTATTGGTCCTGGGTTTGAAGTTGCTCTATAAAGGGTCATGGTGAATTTCTGCATTACCTCATCTAGATGGTACATGCTGCTGCTATTGAGGTCAGTAGTGGAAACTACTTTGTCCTGGAGATTGTCAAGCCTCTTGAGTGTTGTGCAACTGCTCTTAACCAGGCAAGTGGGAAGTAATTCATCACAGTCCTGACTTGTGCAGTCTAGATGATGGACAGTCCTTGGGGAGTCAGGAGGTGGTTTACTTACTGCAGGATGCCTGCCCTCTTACCTGTCCTTTTAACCATGTATTTATATGTCTAGTTCATTTTTTGGTTGATGGTATTCTCCAGGCTGATGACAATTGGGAATTCAGTGTTGGCAATACCATTGAATGTCAAGGGGCAATGGTTATCTTCTTTCTTGTTGGAAATGGTCATTCCCTACACTTGTGTAGCACAAATTTCACATGCTACTTGTCAGCCCCATTTTGGATGTTGTCTAGGTCAGGATTAACAGTGATACTGATAACAACATTGATAACGTATACCTTTTTTCTAAATGACATAGAATAACCCATTTCTTAAGAAGGATAAAGGCAATTTAAAATAAATATCTTAACGGGGCTTATTCAATGGAAATAGGGTGATTGTTGAGTTAAAATTTCTGTACTTCATTACAGCTCTGCTGGGGCCTTCTGTTGGGGACCTGACTGGATCAGATGGGAGCTTTATTGCTGTATATGAATAGAGGTTCTATAATGCACGCATTGGAAGGATACCTGGATGCAATATGTACTGTGCATGTTCTGTCCAATTACACCAAGTATTGATGAAGACATGTCCAAAAAACTATAAGGAAACAATAATTTTTTATGCAGTCAGGAGATGCAGCCAGTCAGCTCTACAAGCATAATATGAGCCACCACTGCTGTTGGCTAACGTTCCCACAATTCCAGCCCCAATTCCTTAACTTGCCCATGTTCCCACTCCCGGCACCTCACAGAACTTTCCTGCTGACTTGGCTGTACTTCAGGTTGTTGAAATAAATGAAATGCAGCAGAATGGCTATTCATGGCATGGGACTCACCACAGGTAAACCAATGAGTTCTGGCCAACTAAAATGAATATGTTATTTGCCGGTTCTGTGTTTGGAATTTCTTATTACCCAAACATTGATGGTAATAGTGAGGGGTGTTAGAACCAAAGGATGCAGCTATAAAATAAAGGGCAAGACATTTAGGTCTGAGTATGTTGAATCTTTGGAATTGTCTGCTTCAGGGAGCTGTGAAAACATTGAGTATATTCAACACTGAGATGGATAGATTTATACTCATTGAAAATAGCAAGGATATACAAATTGTGTAGGAAAATATTGTTGAAAGAGATCAGCCAAGATTTCGTTGAATGGTGGATTGGGATTGAAGGCCTGAAGGCATGTTCCTGCTTCTATTTCTTATGTTTTGATTTTTTTTAGTGGTTTATCATTACAACCAACATTACACTCCAGTTTAAAGAAAATGAAAAACGATATTGCTTCTGGACAAGATTTCAATGCGTAATTGTTATTGCATGCAATGCCATAGAGTGACAGGACGGCTGATGAAAGATAAGTTCATATCACTAATTGGAAGCAATGTTGCTGATGTTACAAGTATTCCTTGTTGAGATATGTACAACTCTGGAGAAAACATATTTTTGGGAAAATAAGTACAAAATACAAAATGCATATACAGAGTAAATACATGATCAGTGTTCACCAGTTGTGTGCTTTAAAAAGACAGACAGACTTACATTTATACGGCATTCTTCATGACAACAGGACATCACAAAGCATTTTACAAATAATGAAGTACATTTGAATTGCCACTGTCACAATGTAGCAATAAAAGGTATTGCTGAAATTGTCCCACTTAATTTGTATAATTAAGTAAAATTGCATTATTTATGAAAATAGCTTTTGATTTATAGATTTAATATTTTATCTGCCTATGTTAACCATGGTTGCAGGGATAATTCAGTATTCATTAAATTCATGCATTTGTTAAAATGACTTTTGTAATAGCTTTCTTTTAATTTGCTATATGACATAAAGCTATTCAAAACACTTCTAGATCTGCAAAATGTGAAAATTATTTTAACAATTATCTTATTCTATGACAAAGTTTATCAAAATCAGTCATAGCTATACGATTTTCATTATTTTCATAATACTGGTATTTGGTAGAATATGTTCAGAAATGAATATTGTTTACGTTAATTCCCTCAGGAGGAATATTTTCAAGTAATCACTACATATTAACAAACCACATCCTCATTTTGGTTGTCACAGTTTACTCTGACTGACACTCAAAATCATCTAGCCATGGTGGACTTATCAGTGAGCATTCGCATATGTGTTTTTGATGTATTAACAGTCTGCAGTTGAATTATAGACAGCTTAACATTGTATACAAGAAAGACCAGAAAGAAGGGGTTAAAAGTTCCTACCAGACAACCTTCAAAGTGTCCCTGTAGAGATTAATTACCTACACATTCCTTGGAGAACCTGGCTTGCAAACCACCAAAAATGGAGAAGGTTCACTAGGGAGGAATAAAAGGTATTGCTGAAATTGTTCTACTTAATTTATATAATTAAGTAAAAGTGCAGGAATGTGCAGAGGCAACATCAAGATGTCAGAGGAAGCACATGCACTTATAAATAACCCGTCTACCCAAACTCTCAGGCACTACCTGTCCTGCATGTGACAGAGTATGCAGGTTGTCTACTGGACTTACAATCACCGAATCCCTATGGGGCAGATAGAGGGCATTCAGCCCATCAAGTCTGCACCAACCGTCCAAAGAACATCGCACCCAGACCCCCTCCAATAACACTGTATTTAGCATGGCTCATCCATCTAACCTGCACATCTCTGGACTGCGGGAGGAAACTGGAGCAGAAACCCACACAGATACAGGGCAAGCATGCAAATTCCACACACACAGTCAGCCAAGGCTGAAGGTGAACCTGGGTCCCTGATGCTATGAGGCAGCAGTGCTAACCACTGAACCACCATGCTGCCCATATCAGCCATGTTAGAACAAATGGAATTAGAGTGGAAACAAGTTATCCTCAAATTTGTGGGACTGCCTAAGAAGAAGAAAACAACACTGGACGCAAATACAAAAAGAAAAACAACACTGTCACTCTCAATTGAAAATACAAGACAACAAAGATAGGAAAGGTGGGAGGAAGGAATCACCATTTCATTAGGTCAAATGCAGCATGCAATTTCTGCACAGCAAGGTTAAGTAAATATCAAATGAAATAACTGTTCAGTTAATTTTGGTAGCTGTTCAAACATGCTTGCCACATGGTACAACAGTCCGGCAATTTGTCCACCAAGAGGTTATGGCAATCAACGAGGTGTCATCCAGGGGCTATTTTGAGCAAAAAACATGCCAATCTTTCCCAGGATGACAGCATTCATTTCCTGACCATTGCCACTCTGCCAGTGCACATCCTATTGACTGTCTGAAGCCAGGCTGCATGAAGTAAAAGCTGCTCAAGGTCATCCTGCAAGATCATCTGCAATCTCCCCCCGACTGCAGGTCAAAAACTTTCCACAAACCCTGCTACAGCTACTGGGATAATTCTCTATACAACTATAATAAAACATCTTTCCTTTTATATTTCATTCCACTTGTAAGAATAATAATATCCCCTTTGCCCTCTTAATTTCTTTCTGCATCTGCATTGCAATTGGAAAATTGAAATCTCTCCGTGTCCCCTCTAATCGCCCCATTTTATTCTTCCTGTCAAGATAAGCAAGTCACACTTTCCCACATTACTCACTATGTGCCATTTCTTTCGGCCACATACTTAACCTATCAATATTCCTTTGCTGTCTCCTTACATCAACATAATATGTTTTCCTACCTATGTTCATGTCATTAACAAATTCAGCAAATAGTTTTCCACTCCCTTCACCTATTCATTGAGAAAGATTCTGAACAGTGGAAAAGCCAGTACTGATCCCTGTGGCACTCCCTTCATTTCATTGTTTCAACGTGATGAAGACCCATTTATTCCGATTCTCTCTTTCCTGATGGCTAACCTATTCTATATCCGTACTAATATGTTACCCACTATGTCTATGTTGGGCTTTCATTTGGCAAAATAATCTTGAAATCTAATCCACAGGTTCCCTTGACCCACATTGCTTGCCCCTTTTTCAAGGTATCTAATAACTTAGTCAAGCTAAATTACTCTTTCACAAAAACATGTTTATTCTGCCTGATTACATTGAGGTTTTATAACCTTAATAATTGTTTCTGATATTTTCCTTATGGCAGATGATAAGCTAATGAGCTTATAGTCCCCTACTTTTTGTCTGGTCTGTTTCTTGGAGTAATAGGGTTAACATCAGCTACATATGCGATGATTGTGCAAAAGCAAAAGTAGAGATTTGGAAGCAAACAAATATGCCAAAATATGCTAACGTTGTGTGAAGAGAATGTATTTAAAAAATTCAGCTGTAAATTCAGAGTTCTTGCGTAAAAATCAGGCTGCATAATTTTGGAAGACTAAACAGACCTGCACTTGACTACACAACAAAGCCAAACATTTCAAGAATCTATGGAATTTTGGAAAATTAAAACCGATCCATCTGTTATCCCAGCAGTAATTTGTTTTTAGAACCCAGGATGAAGTCTATCAGAACCTGGGGACTTTTAAATTTTTTGTTCTAATTATTTTCCCAGTACCATTCCCTGGTAATTGTAATTGTTTTGAGCTTTTTCTTTCTTGCTTCTTTGGTACATTAACTGTATCGTCTTCTCTACAGTGAAGACACATGCAAAATACTTGGTCAATTTATCTACCAGTTCCCTACTTGCCATTGTTAATTCCCCAAATTCACTCTATAAAAGATCAATGCTCACTTATTAACCCCTTAACATTTTAAATACATGTAGTATCTCTTCTACTTGTTTTTATCTTCCAGCTAGTTTTCTCTCAGTCTAATTTTCCTGCTTTGTTTTTGTTTTAGTCACTAATCATTGTGGACTTATACACATTCTTTTTTTTCAATTTAATACCATTCTTTGATTCTTTAGCTGTACCTTCTTTAAACATTGACAGAAGAGGTCACAAAGTCAATTATTTTTATCCTTGCACCCATCAGGACTAAGATGCAAGATAACTAACTTAAAAGGGAAACAACAATTGTCTTGAACACAATGTACTGTTTAGTTGGACCAAGGTTGGCATGAAGATGCAGCAGAAATGGTCATAGCTCAAATTTAAATTTAAATCAGGTATATCAACCCTGCAATAAGGATCAGCCATCCCAGTAGCCGTTTCTTCAAGTGAAAACGGTATAATATGTTGGCATATTCTTTTTGCCTCCAAAGAATTTGGCCCTCTATGTAAGTTGATGCTTCTCTAACACACACAAATGAATCATGCTGTAAGCTTCACTGATCATCTTAAAATTGCTTTTTGGTGTAAATCTTAATTCTGCTGGAATTATTCAATAAATGCCATCCAATAACTGAATCATTCCTAGTTTTGGACACTATGGTCTGAGATTTTGAGGAATGGGCTGGTTGAGCATGGCCAATACATTATGGATAGTTAAAAGTGCATTGTTTGATACAATCTGCCAATCATTGAGATGGATGACCTAAATGCCTGGCACCGCACTGACACTGAAATTCTTTTACCACTTTACTCATTTATGCGGTAGATAGAACATCTTTTTAATTTGACATTGTATCCTGTTATTGGAATATACTACTTGCATGTTTACTGCAAAATAGCCATGTGAGATGGCCACCTTCACTTGTTACTTAAATTTTTGAGACACTGTTCCCTACCAGATTAATCTGAGATTGTCTGGGCATGTGTGGTCCAAATCTAGCGGCTGCAGGCGCTTCCACAATTTTGTGATAATTTGATCAGGATAACCATTATCATGCAGGATGGTTTTGATATACATGATCACAGTAACAAGCCTCCACAGTCAGAAAATGCTTCTATTCACAATGTTGCTAATAAAGCCAATCATGTAGCAGATGGAACTGTAGTAATCCTAATGTGTGTAACCACTGAGTTGTTGCAAATAGTTGCAGAAAACCTATTGGCAGAATTCTCAAACAGCTCATCAAGGCAGGGGAGCAGAATTAACTGTTCAATTTCAAAGGTAAATTTAAGCAGAGGATGGCGTCCATTAGGAATTTAAGTAAATTCTCAGATGCAATTGCTGATTCAAATTTGACCTTTACATTTATTTTACCCTTTTAAAATGATGTAGGTGTTGTTGTTTGGCCGAACATTTTTCATCCATCCCTAATTGCCTGGAAGGAAGTTAAGTGTCAGCTACTTCGCTATGGGTCTGAAGTCATGTGTAGGCCAGACCATGTAAGGTTGGCAGATTTCCTTCCCTGAACGACTTCGGGAACCAAATGGGTTTTGACAACAATTGATAACGGTTGCCATCAGACAAGCTTCTTATTCAGGATTTATTTCAATTGAATTCAAATTGGCCTGGTGAAATCGAAACCCATGTCCTCTGAACATAAGGTAAGCGTACCCTGACCTATGTCACCTCTACATGTTCTCTCTGTCAATCTACAGTTCAATGTGATGTGAATTACTGCAACCCTAGCTAGCATTTTATATTCCCCTATCCTGGGAGTCGGCTGGTAAGGTGGGGAAACCGTGTCCACTGCTCTTCCGCCTCGGCTTTAATTTTATCAGCTCCAGGGGTTGCTCATGTCATGATGAGGCCAGCAGTTGGCATTCTGTCTGTACCCTTGTAGCCAAGGTGCCTTCTAGTTTGGGCACTGAGTGAAAGCCCTGCCCAATGTTGATCACCATGCCTGCTTTTTTCCCTTCTCCAACAGCCCCTTCAATCATAGCCTCTCCCACCCTCCTCTCTGCAGTCTGTCACATAGCCCTGACAAAATTACATCACCTTCCATGCAGTCCAGTCTCCATCCCTGCTCCTTATGGGGGATAAGCTGTTGGCCGAGGAGTGGCCACAGCTCATAATGCTAGAACTAGAGAGCTGCAGCACCTAGACCCTGTTCATCACCTCTTAGAGATGAGGTATACCTTCCTCTCCCCACCCTGCAACCCCACTACCCCACCACCCTCCCATCCCCCAATGTAGGCAGAAGTCACGACTTGATTGATTTAGCAGCCAGATGGAACTTAAATCAAGTTCTGGCTCCCAAGTCATGCAGAGGTGAGGTTGCCGCTGACTATTTGTCTAGGGGATCAGGGTCAGCACCCCCACAAAAAAATTCCAGACAATTTCTCAGAGCAATTGGTTTGTGCAGAATCCTTGAAGTCGGGACAAAACCCATTACCTTGCACAACCCCCATTGTAGACTTCAGCAATTTTACAGAATTCTAGGAGCCACCAAACATTTTGAAAATTGTAAGTGAGAGCCAGCAGAAATCAATTAGCAACTAACCTGAATCTAACTGATGGTCATTTTAATTTGTGCTCATGATCTTCAGGCTGCTGTATGTATATTTGTGAAACAGTGTTAGCTGGAATATCAAGCTTCAAATAATAAATCAGCATTCCAGCCTGACTGAGTGACTATCTCCATACCTCTGTTGAACACTTCCTGCACACTAACAATTGCCCTCACCAGACTGGTGTTGCCAAAAGCTCACATCAATAGTGACTCTTTTTTGAAGCCAATTTGGAGCAGATCACTGGGTGCAATGAAATCCAAGTTTATGGCCTGCAGCTATAGCAATGCAGTGCATCATAAGCACTGCACTGTCAGCCTAGACTAAGTGTCTATATTGTAGGCTCAAGATAACACAAGCTGCTAATCTTGGCAGTATGAGTACTACGAATGAAACTAAACTAATATTTAAGCTTTTAGTTAATAGCCTCTGAAAGCTTGTATTCAAAGGGGAACACTCACACAAAAGATGTACAATCAACATAATTCAGTCACAAATTGTTTTGGCATGGAGGACACTAGAAATTGTTCAGAAGATACAAGTAAAACCAAGAGAAGGATTAACAGTTCAAACCTTTAAATGAAAGGTGAATGGAGGACAACCAGTCTCACTGGAATTTTCTAATCAACTGGTTCAGGGATATTGTCATACGTCTCTAGAGCAGGTGGGATTTGAACCCAGGCATACCTGGCTCAGAGGTAGAGATACTATCACTGCACCACAAAAGCTCCTCATCCCTATTGAAAGCTGGTTTGAGCTGAGTCAATCAAGTAAAAAACCTTGCTTAAATTGAAGTATCATTAAACATTAATAACAATTCATACCTCACCATGAACCAATAATGCAAAAACCCCAAAACAATTCACAAAAAAAGCAACAAATAGATACACAATCAAATCAGGAGATAATTGCATGAATCAATGAAGTGGCTTTTCAGGAAGGTCTTAAAGAGCAAGACATGGAGAGTTGAATCGGCTTTGAGAGGGACACAGGGAACTTTCTGCGTGACCTAGGCTGTCAAGAAGCTGAAGGTGGGAAAAAAAGTTTGGAGAACAGGGTTGAATTGTTGAAGACAAATGAGGGTAAATACAGCATGAAAAGATTTAAACTATGGAATAACCATTTTAATTTAATTCTTAATGCGTTTGATGCTGGGAGGATGTGTTGCTGGCTATGGAAATTTAATTTTGAGGAGCTGATGTACAAGCAGATCAAAGAGAGCATGAGCAGTAGGTGAGTGGAATCCAGTAAGGAATAGGATAAAACAGTATACTAAAGTTAGCAGAAGAAAGATGGAGAATATTAGAATAATCAGTACTGGAAAAGGTTTAAGGATATGTTTCAGTGTTGAATGATTTAGATAGGGTGAACATAACCTGGCAATACCGGCTAGAAAATGAATCTGGGACAAAGTTTACCTATCCATGTTTGTTACCTTAAAAACAGGCCATGTCTTTTCCATTTAGACAACTCATTCTCTGTTGTACAACTTTAAAATATCATTGTTGAATATGTTGTGTAAATGGTGTAGTGGTCCAATGCATGTTAAAAACATAAGATGATATAAATAGAATCATAAATAGCTCATTCATCCCTTGAAGACAGCTACAGCTATCAAGTTGATCATTACTAATATAGTACTTCAACTCTACTTCCCTACTCATACTCTTTGATTCCCTTAGTATCAAAAAAAAATCCTCTAATCTGTGTTACATCAATGACTGAGCACCAACAGGTCTCTGAAATAAGAGCAATAATGAAGGTGCATTACCTTTTCAATGCAAAATGTTCTCCTTATGTTAATTTTAAAAGATCAACAACTTATTCTGAGACTTTGATCCCTGGTTCTAGATTTCCATAGCCAACAACACATCCTCCTAAGTATCAAACCCATTAAGAATTAAATGTTTCAATTTCAATTACCTTGCCTCTACTCTAGAGAAAGTAGTCTAGCCTATCTACCCTGGTTATTGAATCTTCAAATAACTCAATGAACTTGTCAAACACAATTTTCCTTTCATGAATATATTAACGCTGCCTAATCAAATTAGGGTTGCCTAAGTGCTCTGAGATCATATTGCTAATAATTGATTTGAGCAATTTTTTCTGGTTGATAATGTTAGGCTGTAGTTTCCCATTTATGTGTCCCTTTTTCTTGAATAATGTGGTTACATTTGTTCTCTGTCAATTTATGGGATCTACTCTAAAATCAAGAGAGTACTGCAAGATTAAATCAGTGCATTCACTGCCTTTGTAATCACTTCATTTAAAACACCGTGATATAAATCATCAGAATTAGATGGCTTTTAGTTTCATTATGCTCTCCATTAATAGTTCTTTCATAATTTCTTTAAATTCTTCATTTTTACTCATCCCTTGGGTGAGATATGATTTCTCTCATCTATTGTGCTGTAATTTCAGATATATGATTTTCCTAATCTATTAGATGCAAAGTTTTTGCTCAATATCTCCGCCATTCTCTTAGTACCATTTACAAGTTATCTTGTCTCTGCCTGTAAAAGGTCCTTGTTAACTTTTGCTCATCTTTTACTTTTGAAACATCTGTAGAAACCTTTACAGTATGACTTGTCTTTTGCTAGTTTTCTAAACACCAATCAATTGTTTGTTTTTTTTGTTAAATTCTAAAATTCTCTTATGATTTTTTTGGTAACATTATAAGCCTCTTCCTTTAGTTCAGTGCTAACTTCTCTTATTATCCACAATGGAATTATCTTTCCATTGGGTTTTATTCCTTAAGGAAATACAGTACATATTCACTCAATTATGAAATATTTCTGTATATGTTTGCCACTGTTGATCTATTATCATATCACTGAATCTAGTTTCCCAATATGCCTCAGCCAACTTATTCTTACAACTCATATAGTTTACTTTGTGCAGATTTAAGGCATATTATATGTTTCAATCAAGTATTCTCAAACTTGACATGCAGTTATGGAATATTTCTGATCTTTCCTCCCCCGAGATTCCTTAACTAGGAGGTTACAAAATAAAGTATCTCATTACATGAAGCGATGGTAAGAACTGAAGAAGGGTCCCAACCCGAAATGTCAGCTTTCCTGCTCTTCTGTTGCTGCCTGGCCTGCTGTGTTCCTCCAGCTCCACACTGTATTATCTCATTACATGAAGCTAGATTTTAAATAGTCCACTTCTCTTTTAGGTTCCTCAATTTACTAATCCAGAACACCATCTTCTATAAATCCCATTAACTCATTCTCCATATTATTATTGCAAATTTTGTGTGCAGTCTACACAGCATTCTGCTTGGGTTGATATGTGGCAGGTAACATTCATACCACGTAAATGCCAGCATTGGCCAACAGTAGAGAACATAACCTCTCTCCTTGGCTTAAAAGTGGTGTAACCATTGTTAATTCCCACGCCATCCACATCTAAGGGATTACATTGACCAGAAGCTGAACTTAACCACCAGATAAATACAGTGGCAACAAAAGCAGGTCAGATCTTAGTCCCTGGAGAAAAGAAACTCATCTCCTGACTTCAAATCCTATCCATCATTTGCAATGCACAAGTCAGAGTGTGACAGAATACTTCCAATTTTATTAGATAGGTAAAACTCCAACATCATTCTAGAAGTTTGACGCTGTCGAGATAGATAACCACTTGATAGGCACACCATCCACCAACTTAAAGATTCACTCCCACTGCCTCTGATCCTCAGTAACAGCAGTGTTTACCAACTACAATATGCACAGCAGAAACTCAACCAGGCTTTACTGATGGCATCTTCTGAATTGACAACCTGACAATAAAGGCTAATTCTAATTCTAATTCTACCAACTAGAAGGAGAATGGTAGGAGATGCATAGGAACACTACCCAGCTGCAAGTTCTCCCAAAGCCACACACCATCCTGAAACTGTTTCACCAGTCCTTCACTGTTACTGGGTTAAAACTCCCTTCTTAACCATATTATGAATGTACCTCCACTACAACTGTAGCTACTCAAGCAGGCTGCTCGACACCACCTTATCAGGACAATTAGGGATGGGCAATAAATCCTGTTCTAGCCCATGATGTGTATACATCCTGGGAACAAATTCAAAAAAATGAAGATTAATGCTCCGCATAATTACTGTAATTCTCTTGTTATGCCAGTAACTTCTTTATTTACAGCACGCCTGGCAATTCTACTTCAGTTTTGGAATGTATATACTACATCCATCAGTGATTTCTACCCTTTGTTACCATTTTAGCTCTACTCAAATTGGCTTTACACCTTGATTTTCCAAGGAACTCCATTTTCTCTGCTGTGTTCCACTCATTCTTTCTCATGAAGTCTCTCCAATATGTTAAAAGTGTTCTCCTGTAAGTTTGTATTTAATTCACTCTATCCTTGTTGCATGAGGATTGCCTATTCATTAAATAAAGTTTGTCACCAAAAGAATCAAGAGAGATTTTGGAAGAATTGTCATTATACATCATACAAAGAAAGTGAGGGAGCGATCATTGTCTCTATCTTAAGGAAGATTAAATAAACACTTATAGCTGAGCAAATGAACCACAACAGTAAATGAACCACAAAACAATACGATTAGTCTTATTTGATTCAGCAAACAGTGGATCCAGAAATGATGATGGCCAATGGTTTATTTTTATAAACATCTATAATTGTATACAATGGGCATGTTACAGAAAACGGTGGCTTTTCTGATGGCGATGATATGAATGGAAACTAATTTCATATCTGTGGATGCTATTACCCCTGGCAGGGAGTCTACGCTGAAAGGGAAGGTGTTGAAGATCAATTCTTCGGAGTTTCTTGAGGTGACAGTGCAGGGCTATGCTATTATGATGGTAGATAGTAGATAGGTATGAGTAGAACTAAATTAACACACTTCTATTAAACTGGAAAACAGAGACAAAGAGAAGAATGATAGAAAATGTTATATGATCACAATTATGGAGTACATCATTTGTGCCTTTTATTAAGGCTGTTTAAACATAACAGAGTGAGTTAAAATTTGATCTGCAAGATTTGAACTGGAAATTTCAGGAAAACTGGATATGCATCCGGAAGGCTAAAATTTGTTCAAGGACTTTGGAGAGCAAAATTTCACTGCCAGGTTTCATCTTTAAGGAACTTACTGATTTGGAAATAAAGTACATAGTTTGCGACTAAAAACAGAAGGAAATATGTGTCTTTACATAATCTCGCCTGGGATTTTCAATTACTCAGAAATGAAATTAGGTGCGTGTATAATTTGACAATAGTGCTTAGTATGTCAGTGTCCTGCCTCCAGGATGAATTGCTATTTTCAAAGCAAGAGCAGGCAGAGGAGGTGGGGGAAACCCAGGAACCTGCTTGCCTCCAGCTAACAGCGCATTAAACTCCTTGAGGAGCTTCTTAGAAGAAGCTGCTTTTCGCTTGGTAAAAATGGTGATTTTTGATAATTCAACCACTAGCTGGTGCACTACTCGCATATGTCCAAATGCAATGTCATTGCCTGAAACATGTATGAAAATCATACATGTGCAGAATATAATTGACAGTGTTGGAAAGACACAGTCTGATTAGTAAGTCATTTAACTTGAACAAATCGCTGCATATTAATACACATTTGTCAGGTTCAATGCAGCGAACAATTAAGTAATTTTTGCTGCTTAGGGTTTTTGTGTTAAATTTGGCGCAGTATCTTTTATTCCAGAAACATAGTCATACTGGATTTGAAATATTTACATTGTTTCTCTCTCCACAGATGCTGCCAGACCTGCTGAGATTCTCCAGCATGTTTTATTACTTTATTAGTACTTTAGGGCAGTACTTTATTAGTTTGCCATTTAGCCATTTCTCTGTACAAAGAGTCTGCTAGGCCACTATGCCCTGTCTCTCCCCTCCTACAAGACAATGGTAGGCCCTGTTATGGTTGCTGTCCATCTTTGATGTTTGCTTTCACTAGCTAGCTCCTTCGTCCAGGTAACTCTCCAAATCAGCGTCAAGCTCACTACTAGCTCGATTAGGTCATCTGCATTTAAAGATTGTATCCTACGAACAACACTGATGCAGTCCAGAATATGGACACAGAAACTATTGAGGTGTTGGATTCCGAATTCCAGATTGAAAATCAAATCCCTGGTGTCTACCTGACAAAAATTCTGCAGTGTTGAGAATCCTTTCTATGATGGAACTGGAATTGACACTTCTTTTAAGAAATGCAATTGTAAGATTCAACTGAAGCGAAGATGACAATTGAGCATGATCAGAGGCATTGATTTTTAATGAAGCACATAAACCCATTTCACTTAGATTAAACAATGAAAAATCAGGGATCCAATTTTCGTGTATATATGTGATAATTTAATCATATTTTAGTAAATTGCATGATAAGCATTTTGTAATATTGGTTAAGTAAAATAGCATCATACCA
The DNA here is from genome assembly GCA_024137785.1 of Ginglymostoma cirratum. NCBI lineage: Eukaryota > Metazoa > Chordata > Chondrichthyes > Orectolobiformes > Ginglymostomatidae > Ginglymostoma > Ginglymostoma cirratum. The sequence continues at coordinate 19,604,882 of JAHRHZ010000073.1, forward strand.
AAGAGGAGTACAAGCTGATTGTCATGATCTTATGCTAGACAGTAATAATATTACGTAAGATAACTCTCATTTGCTTGCATTTCTTAAAATAAATGCTACAAGCAAGCATAAATGCCAGAAATGCTCAGCAGGAGAGAACGTTTGTAGTAAAACTACAGTATAGATCCTCCATCCCAAAGCAAAACAATTAAAATGTCTGGCCTTCGTGAAAATTGACACTTTGATTAAGATTCCTGGTATGTTACTTTAACCACGAGGTTAAGCCAGTACAGTGCTTATATTACCAGCCAATAAGTTCAAGTCCTACTGTTTTAATTGAGAGATTTAAACTTGGTTAGTTGGGGATCAACGGTTATGGGGAGAAAGCAGGAGAATGGGTTTGAAAAACTTATCAGCCATGATTGAATGGCAGAGCAGACTCGATGGGCCGAATGGCCGAATTTCTGCTCCTATGTCTTATTGTCTTATGGTCTTAAATAAATCTGGATTAACTTAAAAAAGAAAAAACGGTAATGGTGATGATGAAATGACTAAGTTGTCATGAAAACTCACTTGGTCCACTGAGGACCTTCAGAAAAGAAATCTGCTGACCTTACCTCATAGAAACTAGATCTATTGTAACGTAGTTTATTCCTAACTGTGCTCTGAAACAACCTAGCACCTACATAGGGATGGGGTACAAATGACAGTGATGTCCACATTTGTAAATGAATTTTAAAAAAAGTTGCTTCCACCACATATACTGTATGACCTGTTGAGTATTACCAGCATTTTATATTTTATTTCATATTTCCAACATCAGTAGCTTTTTGTTTTTAATGATTATTACTCCTTGATCATGTTTCTTAAATATTTGAAATATACCTGCATAGATATTTAAATTACAGTTTGATGGGCTTTTCATGAAAAATTAAGATTTTAATCTTATTTTGCAAGACTCATTAAATGATAAACTATCCATACTGTAAAAATTACTAATGGAGACCACTTCTACAACAAGATGTACGCATTTGATGAGATTTATAGCAATATTTCTGTAAAATAAAGAATACATAATTAGAAAGTATGATCTCAGTTTTTAAAAATCTGTACTAAAATAATGGCTGATTTCCTCTCGCACTCATAATTTTAAACTGCCCTTTGGCTTGGCGACAAGAGGGGAGAGAATTTTTATTGTTGCCAACCAATGTCAAGTCATTCTCCAAAATTATTGTTTAGTCTTATTTCTACAGAAAACACAGTAAACCTTCTTGAAACCTTTACAAAAAAATAATGTCTGTGCATAAGGCTTTGTATTGTGAATGTTTCTCAGTAACTAGCTTTTTTTTGCCTTTAGCCATTCTTTTTGATGGCCCATTTGTTCATGCAAAGATATAATCGTTCCTATTAAATCTTCCTAATTTGTCCATTATTTCTGCAGTTTAGATCAAAGAAGGAAGCTACAAAAGAAAGAAGGTGCTAAGAAAAAGTACATGGTCATTTTGTTTTCTTAAACCTTCAAATCATGGTTCACAATTTACCGTTAATTTCAGTATTTCGCTTTCATTGCACCCTCAGTGTTAGGTGAAACAGGGCATTCTTTTGAAACCCTATGACAGAACATTTCAATTCACCCATGCTTCCTCTGTTCTGTCCTATTGGCCAGCACAAGCTGTCGGGATTGAAGAAAGCTCAGACCTTACCAGGGATCCAAATCACCTGTTCGGTGGGTCTGTTCTGATACCGGTTTTTCCAGTGATGTTTTGTTCAGGTGTTCAAACAGTGGTGACGTGATCAACCATTCCTGCATTATCTCGTATCTCCACACATTCAATTTCCTCTTTCCTCTCCATGCGCTTTTTTTTCTTGTGCCTTTTCTTGGATGGAGGAAAAAAAGTTAGAAAGACAGGTAATATAACAAAACAGTGTAGCAGTGTACAGGTGGCTGTCAGAAGTAAGCACTTAAACAGTGTCAAGGTCAAATTTGAAGGCACAAAAACCAGGGGCATCAACCCTAAAAGAAAGCAAATATTACTCTGCAAGATGGCTGCTCCATTCCATTCTAAAGAGTTTTTGATACATTCAGTCCTGGTGCGTTCTTTTTCTAATACAAATGTAAAAAGCAGAGGTGCACAGTGGTCTATGGCATAGTTCAAAGAGTAGATAAGGCACAAGATTGAGATGCTGTCCATATCTACTTTCCATAGTGTCAGCAATCCAACCACACCAAACTCCATTGACGTTACACTAAGTATCACCCAAACATTACCCAATGCATTGATAACCAAAAACACGGTCAGCATTAGAATGATCAAGACACTAACACTGGAATTCAGAATTGGTGAGGTGATGGAGGAGCTATATCGATCCATGAAAACAAAGGTTGGATTAAACACTATGTACTTTATCCTAGAAATGAGGGAGTGTTTTCTTAATGTTTCCAGTAAATCAACCATTTCGTCATGTATATTCTCTGCGGTTCTAGCCACCATATACACACGGGAAGCGATGATATCTACTTCCTCTGACGTCTTTGAAAAAATTATATCATCCATATAATTTTGAAATTCTGGTTGCTTTAGAAATGAATTGGCTAGAATGTTGATAAATTCACTTTTGGTTAGTACCGTAACATTGAGTTTTTTCAAATACTGTAAGTAATGCTCAATCCATGATATTCTGATGAAGCCCCTGCTGATTACACGCAAGTCTTCCTGTATAGTTTGATTCCAATATTCTATTGGCTCATAAATATAAAAACCTATGACTGGGCTGTAGTTGCTGAAATATTTTTGCTGGGTTATTGTAAAGGAAACACTTTGTGAGTCACTTGCAAGCAAATTAATGAGATTTGATCCATTACTGATTTGTAAACATCCCATAAAGGAAAATGATACATAAATCAAGTACAGTAACACAACAAAGGGCTTGACATATGTATTAATGATCCATTCAGTGTAGTGCTCCCTCAAAAAATGTTGAATGAAATGTTTTTGATATGGATCACAGTCATGAGAACCCGACTGCTGGAATCCATCATTCATCATAGTTTTAAACCAGACAGGCCTGGAAGCTAGGTATTCAGGTGAAGGGATTCGACAGCAAAATATACTATGGTAGCGATTCTGTTCCAGTTGCCCAGCAAAGACCAAGCACGAGCCATAGAAAGAAATAATATAGAAGTAGTTTACTAGAACAGTGACACACATGTTCTGACAGAAGATTTTAACAGATTCAACATTTGTGAATGGGCTTGCACCCATACCAAAGGTAATGATATAGAGAGAGCTTGTCATTGTGTACGACACCATCACATCAGAATATGCAGATGCTATTCGCTCCTTAAATGGCTGATCTTCCTTTGTTCTCCGCCATCCAGCCAGCAGTTCAAAAACTCCTTTAGTTCCATGGCCTTGCAGAAAGTAGAATAAGAAAGCTGTTAGCATGTGACAATTCAAAATGTGTACAAGCAGTTCTAGTGATGTCATAAACATTGGCAACATGGCTAACTTAATGTTTTATCAAGCGTTGGCAAAGAATAACTGAAGAACATAAATAAATTTCATTTTCCACATAATTTTAAGGCTAATATATGTAAAAAAGCAAATTTCTTATTTTGCTGTACCATGTAGAAAACTAGAACAGGATAAAAGCAAAGGAAACAATGGAAAATGCCGATTCTACTTCAGCAAAACATCATGAATCAAACTGTCCCCAGGATTTTGTAAAGGAGAAATTGCTCATCTGCATGGGTAACACATAACAGTGTATCACATCATTATCTCGACAACATTACAGAGAGATTTTACAAACTTGAGCTTCTAATATAGACTACACATATCTGCAAAACATTGTGGAAATTTAAAGGGAGGAGATGTCTATTCATTCTACTAACTGAGGTGACCTCTGAGGACCTTTGATGTCCCACCAAAGTTCCCAGTTTGCAATCCTAGTAGGTGAGACTGCAGTCATATGTTTACTTTATATTCTCTCTATCAACATACATTGAGTGATGAGAGAATCTGAAGCACATATAGATAATGCTGTCAATGTAATGCTATGAAATGACGGATATCAATCACATAAGACAGTCTGAAGGATACCTTCCAGGAATCCTCAGGCTCAGCAGAATAAGTGGAATGGCAGGCAGGAATTTCCTGGGTTACAGGAATATAAATATGTAAGTGTTTGGCATCTACAGAGGAAAGATTTATCTGCTGTCTCTCTGCTGAACAAATTAATTTTCCTAAATTTGTGACTCAGATAGCATTTATTTTCTTTGCTGCCACTAAGCATGTTTTAGGCCTCTATTCTCACCATCAACTGTCCCTCCCAAAATGTTTGATTCCTGTATTTCAGACCATCAACTCAATCCATTAACCGACCTCAAAGTTCTGCTCCTTGTTGAGCAAGTTAAAGGTCACTGAAAAAATGGCCACAAAGCATTTTAAAAGGTATATTCCTACTTCTTTAATCATTCCGTCCTTTTTCCATCCTTCTCCCTATCCACACTTTTCGTCTCCCCCTTTATTTCCATTTTCCATTTCCTCCATCCTGCTTTCTCTTTCTCATCTACCTCTCTCCGACATTGGCTGTCCATCCCCAAGGTCAAAATGAATGGGAATTTCCCAAAACAGTTTTAAGAAAGAAGTGTTTAATATAGATGTGGCAGTAAGATAATGAGTAAAGCCAAATTTTATCGTTATTTTGGATGTGGCCTGCGGTGTGGTTGGAGATGGAAAAAGTTAGAAGCAAAAAGTTGAAAATCAGTGGGAAAAGGCTATCTGGGAAATGTAGAAAAAGAGTTTTTAAAGTATAAAATTCAAAGAAAAAATACTCACATCTTTGGTAAATAACATGTGTGGTCAGAAAGATCTGTAATTTAGTTGCAGAAGTGTGCAACAGATCAGTTCCAAAATTAACCTGGGTACTTGTATTGAAAGTGTCTTTCTGATGTGACAGTGAACCATAACAGGCCAGTGGAAAAAAAAGCTAGAAAAATGGGAATTCCCATTAGAAATGTTTATGTAGCATTTTGAGAGTGTAAAACTCTATTAGTAAGAATTTCAATCTATTATAGAGATATAAGAATCTAATTAATTGATTTCTGGACAAAACGCTCATGCACCTTTCCCTAAACACAATCCCAAAGCTCATCACATGACATAATTGTCATAAGTACTTAGTCCAACGTTTAATAAACTGTCTCTACAGTAATAGACAAACCTTGTATGGCATGACAAATTACTCTTGCTGCAGAATCCTTACCCAAAAAATGTGACAATTGCTGCATCTCAAAAGCTACAAGCAAAAAGATATAGGGGTCTTCTAAAAAAAAATTCTGGTGCAATTTTGTGATTTTAATGGCCGTGAGAAGGGGTAGAAGACAGTTTAAGCATGTTTTCTGGGACAAAACTGATCCACCTGATACTCTTTATGGCCTTTCCAACAACAATCCTATCTGCCAAGTCCTGATGGAGCTCAATTACTTTTATTGTATTCAGGCAAGCGGTCCTGCAGCTCCATGAACTGTGATTCCACATTCGCAAAATATTCCACGTAACATAGACATTCCTTGGTCAGCTAAATCACAAGATTTTGGACAATATTAGACATATATCTGCCACATGCTGAGGAGAACCTGCAGCAATGTACTGCTGTCTGAGGCTAAAGAGGTGAGGTCCATAAAATAACCTTTGGCAGATGCTTATTCAGGCTGCTATTTGATTTTCTACAATATTAGAAGTGCACACATACTTTTGTCTATTCTCTGACACACTTTATGAAATTGAAAGTTGAAAAGTTCATCACTGTCAGCATCATGGTAAGGGAGTTGGCTAGCTCAGTTGGTGGGGCAGCTCACTTGCACTGCAGAGTGATGCCAATAACATCCCAGTACTAGCTGAGCTGACTATGAAGGCCCTGCCTTCTCAACCTTGTACCTTGCATGAGGCACAGAAACCCCCAAGTTAAATTCATCACCAGTCTTCTTTAATGGGAGAATAGACTATGGTAAATTGCACTTCCATAACAGACTGCAACAAGATAGGATAATGATACATTCCCAAGGTCCACATTAAAATAGATGCTACCTACGTCGTTTTGTGAAATCCCCTAAAATTCCTCAACAGATAGGGTTTCCATCCTCTGAATGCATGGTTTATATATGACAATGTGCAGAGGAATTCACATCAGTGAAACATATATGGCATGTCATTGACCTGTCACTGTGGTGTGAGCTATTCTCCAATGGAGTATTTATGCTTGATTCAGTAATACTTATGCTAGCGCCTGTAACATTTGCATAATATGTGGCTAACATATTATTGAAGGATTCAGAAGATGTTTATTACAGCTCCTGATATACATATTTCACAGTGACAGGCATTTCAGTGTCTGGATTAATGTTAAGCTATTCGATTACAACCATAGCTTGCTCTCGTTAGTGCGACAAGTTTCAAGGAGCCCAGGTTAAGATAAGGTCATATGTTTAAGATAGCGATGATATCATGAGCATAGAGGTTAGAGTATTCCGGCATAGTGACTTTGAGACAGAACACAACATCCCTCTTTTTCCAAAGCTAAAAAAATTCCAAACAGATATACATGGTTGTACCCAGGACCGTATTATCAATTTGAATATTAAACAAACAGGTCAGACAAAGTTGACAAGATGAACAACTCAAACTTTGATATGATGTCTTGGAGTTTTGACAACTCTTGATTTTGTGATTGCATACCTATCCCATCTAGAGAGCTATGTGTCGTGCTGAATGGCCCTTGGTTGATACTCAGTTGTCTTGCTGCAGCTTGTCACTGAACATCACTGCACAATCATCATTGTCAGAATTTTCTTCCTCACTTTCTTCATGCATCATAATTGTATCGAATATTGGTCAGAGTTTGCCTCTGCTCCTTCACAATATAGCACCATGATCAGCAATAACTTCATACAATTTGGTCTGGTTGCATATTCTTGAAGCTGATATTCAAGTACTTGTACTTGGATTCAGGACTCAAAGTCACTGCCCATTGCTCAGATGTAATAGTTCTCTACCTGCCCACACATCATGTATCTCTTTTGTTCCCTCTTTTGAAGAAGGTAATAATCAGAATGGTTAGACAATTTGTTGCTGGTCAAGGTCATTCGTACTTGCCTTCTGAGAATTATCTGCTTTGTGAATAGTAGTCCCATGGGTGTTGAGTGAAAATACAGCAAAGCGATGTAAAAATCTAGGTGCTCCAGTTTCCTCCCACAGTCCAAAGATGTGGATTGGCTATGCTACATTGCCCATAGTGTCCAGAGATATGTAGGCTAGGTAGATTGGCCATGGGATTTTGTAGGGTTACAGGGTAAGGGGGTGGGTCTGGGTGGGATGCTCCTTGAAGGGTCAGTGTGGACTTGATGGGCTGAATGGCCTGCTTCCACACTGTAGGGATTCTACAAGGCACTCCCCACTTTGCACACGTGGCTTGAAATGGTTTGACAACAAACTACAGTCCACGGTCGGATGCTATCTGTTTGGAGTCACCAAAAGACAAAATTGTAGTCATCATGTCTGCTACGGTTGTATTTGTTATGTTGCGAAGTCATTGGAGAAGTAACATGTACAAAGGGTTGAAATCTTCTCCATATTCTCCTTTCTTGTTATTTTCGTCCAAAGTGTGATTGGAACATCATGTGCATATGGGGACTGCCTCTGTTAGTGAGTTTGATATGTTAAGGCATGCCTCACATGTGTTCATAAGTCATTGAATATTCTGATGCATGGCCTGTACATGTACTCACATGCTAGTCAACATGTGAGTTCAACCCATATAAATCTGAGTCTAACATGGACATGATATCTTACTTATGCTTTTGGCATTAGGACTTGTTTGACTTTGAAAATGACTTGCCATGGTGTACCAAGTTCATCTCTGTGAGACCAAAATGAACATCCCGAACGATATTATGCCAACCCTGGAAAATAATCTTTTATAACTCGTCTTTGGCAGGAGCTGATTGCAACAGTTCACACCGGCTTTGGCTAAAGTGTCAGAGATCAACCTTGAGATTGTCTTCACATCAAGCAATTCGACTTCATTGCACATGGCGTGTTCTGTCTTAGTGAGTATGCTTAGAATTTCATGAGTTGCGATTACACTGAGATCTGTACATACTGTTGGTTCTAACACTGCCGGACTGTTGGTGTATTCCAGGTCGGAGATTTCAGAAGCCAAAATTAACTTGTATATTGGCACTAGAATGTGATTGTGCTAATGTTAATTGGTGATCCAATATATGCTGAGAGATGGCCTCTTGTAGGTTGTAACCTAAAGTACCATATGTGTAGACATATGACTTTCAAGATAAATCATAGTAATGTTTTGACACGAGCTCCTGTGTCAACTTTTGACTTTCAAACTGCCCATTCAGGATATATGTTGTTATCAGTTAAAAAAGTTTCTGGTCACATTATACTGTTGATATTCAGCTTTTTTTTTCATTCTTTCGTGATCGGAACCAAGGCCAGGTGGATGCCTTTGACTATGAGATTGGGGTTGTTAACCTGGGCCAATCAGGAAGCCCTGACTGACATATAAACAGGAGATTGAGCAGGCCTACTTAGTCTAGGGACTGGTCTTGAGTTGCCTGGTCACAGCCCCATGTAAGTGCACATGTAAATAAAGGGTGACTTGGTGATGGGGTACCAGCCTCTGTGCTGCTATTTCACATTCTTTCATAGGCTGTGGGCTTCAATAGCTGGGCCCACGTTTACTGCCCATCCTGAGTTGCCCCTTGGAAAGTGGTAATGACCTTCTTGAACACACACACCCACAGGACCACTGGGGAGCATGTTCCAGGGTTTTGGCTCAGTGACACTGAAGGGATGGTAAAATATTTGAGGTCAGCATGGTGACTGGCTTGGATGAGAACTTGCAGGTGGTGATGCTCCCATTTATCTGCTGCCCTTCTTTCTCAAGATGGCAGCATTTATGTGTTTGGAAGGTGCAATTGATGGAATCTTGATTAGTTGTTGCAGTGTGTCTTGATGGTGCACACTCATGTTACTGTATGTTGGTGTTAGAGGGAGTGGGTGTTTGTGGGTGTGGTGCCAATCAAACAGGCTGCTTTGTCCTGTTTGGTTTTAAGCTTCTTGTGTTGTTGGAGCTGCAGTCATCCAGGCAAGATGGGAGTATTCCATCAGTCCTGACTTGTGCCTTGTAGATGGTGAAGCGGATTTGAGGAGTCAAGGGATAAGTTACCTGCTGCAGAATTCTTGGCCTCTGACCTGCTCTTATAGCCAGTGTTTGTGTGTCTAATCCAGTTAAGTTTCTGGTCAATAGTAATCACCAGAATATTGATAGCTGGGAATGCAGTGATAGTAATGTCATTGGATGACAAGTGGAGTTAGTTGGATTCCCTGTTGTTGGAGATGGTCATTGCTTGGTAGTTGTGGCACAAATCTTACTTGCTAGCCCAAGCCTGATTATTGTCCAGGTGTTTCTGCATTTGGACATGGACTGTTTTGCAGCCTGAAGAATTGCAAATGGTGCTGTACTTTGTGTAGTCATCAGTTAACATTGTACTTTTGATCTTATGTTGGAGCAAATGTCATTGAAGTAACTGATGATGGTTGGGCCTAGGGCCATGAGATTCTGCAGAGATGTCTTGGACTTGAGATGACTGACCTCCAACATGCAGTTAGTGGTAAACATTGTGGTTGTGATTAACTGCAACATTAATATGTATCACCTGTGAAGGCACATGTGTGCTCAATAGCACTTTGCAACTTGGAAGTTTGCATCTTGGTAACTTCACTCTGTTCAGAGAGCAGATGATGAATTTCTTCCACTTGACATATAGTATCTCGCTGGTGCAGTGATGGACTCAAAATTGGGAAATATCTGATATTCCCCTGCCCTATTCCAAATGAATCATGGCATGAAGAAATTCTGGATATTGGACACCCTCAACCACTGGCAGTGCCAATCTTTGCCCTCCTCTGAGACTACAACTATGGTTCTGAGAAGTGTTCAAGCATTGTAAGCACCTTCTTTGTAAAGCACAAACATTGTTTGCAATGCTCTTGGCTTAGTTGTACAGATGAGATGTTTCCAGAAATTGCTGACGAGAGCATTCCTCTCCCTCCTTATCACCCTCTTCCCTCTTGAGTGCCCTGTCCACTTAACTATCTCTGCATCATTTCCCTCATGCTGTAGCTCTGTGGCCTGCCACCTATTTTGACGAACAATTGATATCTTCAGAGCCCTTAATGTCACAAACAATGCTTTATCCACATTCAGTACAAGCCCATGCAAACTTCATCAACTATAGGCAACTCTGAAAACACAAAAGGAAAGAAAATAGATAATCATCTTTCTTTACATCACTTTTCAAAACCACTTCAAATCTCAAAGTCTGTCACTGCCAATGAATTGCTTTTTAAGGGTAGTCATTGTTAAAAAAGAAATGCACAAAAATATGTACACAATACCTCCCACAAGCAGCAACAAGGTGGTGAAAGCACAATCTGTAGTTGTGATATTGATCAAGGAATAAATATTGGCCAGAACAGCAGAGATAACTCTGCATATCTTCTGTGAAATAGCAGTTATGGGACTGAGATATCATTGCTGTTATAGAAACATGGCTCAGGGAGGGGTAGGACTGACAGCTTAATGTTCTGGGCTATAGACGCTATAGGAAGGATAGAAAGCAGGGCAAGAGAGAAGGGGGAATGCCATTTTTAGTTAAGAATAACATTACAATTGTACTTCGGAAGGATGCTCCTGGGAGAAAGTCAGTAAAGTTATATGGGTGGAGCTGAGAAATCAAAGAGATGATCATCTTATTGGGATTGTACTATAGACACCCCCAATAGTCAGCAGGAAATTAAGATATACATTTGTAAGGAAATCTTAATTATCTGCAAAAATAATAGGGTTGTAGTGGCAGGGGATTTTAACTTCCAAACATAGGCTGAGACTGCATTGTGTTAAGGGCGTGGATGGAGAGGAATTTGTTAAGTGTGTACATGAAAATTTTTTTATTGAATATGTGGATGTACCAACTAGAGAAGGAGTAAAACTTGACCTTCTCTTGGGAAATAAGGCAGGACGGGTGACTGGGGTGTCAGTGGGGGAGGCCTTTGGAGCGAGTAATCATAATTCTATTAGTTTCAAAAAATAGCTATGGAAAAGGATCGACCTGATCTAAAAGTTAAAGTTCTAAATTGGAATAAGGCCAATTTTAATGGTATTAGATAGGAACTTTCAAAAGTTGATTGGGGGAGGCTGTTCACAGCTAAAGGGAAGGTTGGAAAGTGCAACAATGAGTCCAGAGACAGTTATGTTCCTCTTAGTGTGAAAGGCAAGGCTGATAGGTGCAGAGAATGCTGAATAACTAGAAAAGTTGAGACTCTGACGAAGACGAAGAAGGAGGCGTATGTCAGGTATAGACAGCTGGGTTTGAATGAATCCCTAGAAGAGCATAAGTGCAGTAGGAGTATACTTAAGAGGGAAATCAGGAGGGCAAAAAGGGAACATGAGATAGCTTTAGCAAATAGGATTAAGGAGAATCTAGAGAGATTCTACAAGTACCTTAAAGGCAAAAGAGTAATAGGGAGACAATAGGGCCCCTTAAAGATCTGTCTATGTGTGGACCGACAGGAGATGGGTGAGACAGTAAAAAAAAAATTTCGTATCAGTGTTTATGGTGCCAAAGGACACAGAAACTAAGGAACTTGGGGGAACTAAATAGTGATGTCCTGAAAAATGTCCATCTTACAGAAGAAGAGCAGCTGGAGATCGTAAAATGTATAAAGATAAATAGATCGCCAGGACCTAGTCAGGTGTTTTTCCAGAACTTTTTGGGAAACTAGGGAAAAGATTGCTAGGTCCCTTGCTGAGATATTTCTATCATCGATGACCATGGGTGAGGTACAAGTAGACTTGAGATTAGCTAATGTGGTGCCATTATTTAAGAAAGGCTGCAAAGAAAAGCTAGGGAACTATTGACCAGTGAGTCTGACATGAGTGGTGGGCAAGTTGTCGGAGGGTATTCTGAGGGATAGGATTTACAAGCATTGGGAAAGTCAAAGATTGTTTAGGGATAAAATCCAAAAGAACTGCGAATGCTGTGAATCAGGAAGAAAAACAAAGTTGCTGGAAAAGCTCAGCAGGTCTGGCAGCATCTGTGAAGAAAAAGACAGTTAACGTTTCAGGTCCGGTGACCCTTCCTCAGAACTGATTAGGGATAGTCAGCATAGCTTTGTGCACGGGAAATTGTGTCTCAACAACATGATTGAATTTGCTGAAGAGGTCACAAAGAAGATTAATGAAGGCGGAGTGGTAGATGTTATCTATATGAACTTCAGCAAGGCATTTGACAAGGTTCCACATGGTAGACTGGCTAGTAAGGTTAGATCACATGGAATCTGGGGGAGCTATCCAACTGGATACAAAATTGGCTTGAAGGTAAGAGACATATAGTGGTGAAAAAGAGTTGCTTTTTGGATTGGAGGCCTGTGACCAGTGGTGTGCCACAAGGATCGATGCTGGGTCCATTGCTTTTTGTAATTTATACAAATAGTTTGGATGTGAATACAGGAAGTATGGTTAGTAAGTTTGCAGATGACACTAAAATTGGTAGTGTAGTGGACAGCGAAGAATTTTACCTCAGAGTACAACGGAACATTGATCAGATGAGCTAATGGGCCAAGGAGTGGCAAATAGAGTTTAATTTAGATAAATGTCAGGTGTTGTATTTTGGTAAGGCAAGCCAAGGCAGAATTTATGTAAATGATAGGGCCCTGGGGAGTACTGCTGAACAAAGAGATCTAGGGGTGCAGGTGCACAGTTCATTGAAAGTGGAGTCGCAGGTAGGGAGGGTAGTGAAGCAGGCATTTGGCACGTTTACCTTTATTGGTCAGATTATTGCATGCAGGAGTTGGGACTTCATGTTGTGGCTGTACAGGACATTGAGACTACTTTCAGAATACTGCATTCAGTTCTGGTCTCCTTGCTATAGGAAGGGTGATGTTAAACTTGAAAGGGTTCAGAAAAGATTTACAAGGATGTTGTCAGGGTTGGAGGGTTTGAACTATCGGGAGATGCTGATTAGACTGGGGCTATTTTTTTTGAAGTGTCAGAGAGGCGTGGCCTTAAAGAGGTTTATAAAATCATGAGGTGCATGGATGGTGTGAAAAGCCAAGATCTTTTTTCTCCGGTAGGAGGGTCCAAAACTAGAGACAGTACGTTTAAGGTGAGAGGGGAAAGATTTAAAAGGGACCTGAGGGTGCAACCTTTTCACACAGAAGGTGGTACGTGTATAGAATGAGCTACCACAGGTAGAGGCTTGTACAATTACAAAATTTAAAAGATATCTGGATTAGTACATGAATAGGAAGGGTTCAGAGAGAAATGGGCCAAATGTTGGCAAATGGGACCAGATCAGTTTAGGATATCTGGTCAGCATGGATGAGTTGGACTGAAGGGTCAGTCTCTGTGCTGGATGACTCTATGACACTAGTGTTTTTTTTCCGCCATCCAAGTAGGCAGCTTGAGATCTCAGTGCAACTTTTCTGAAAGACAGTATGGCCCTCCCTCACTGAACTACTGGAATTGTTAGTCTTAGTGTTTGTTCACAAGCCTCAAGGGCCTGAACGCAATCTTGCAAACATGTTAAAAACTGAACCATAATTAACACTCAAGATGAAATAAATACAGGGGAACATAAACAATGCTTGAATCACCAGCTGGTGATGATCCCTTAAATAGTAATGAAGAGGGGTTCTTCATGCTGTAGAATGCAAGTCCTGCTCTGTGTGTTCAAGAAACAATGTTAAATGGAACCATGAGGACTAAAATGACTTCACTGGGGTGAAATCAGTATCAGATAGTGTTTGATGCTGGTTGCACCAGATGCCAGAAACAACGTGAGGTAATTTTCATCTGAGACAGACAGAAGCTGGAATAAGTATAGCTGGTAAGTTGGTACATAACATCAAAGAGATCATTAGGTAAGTTTCACTGCAATGTACAAAGGTACAATCAAAAATACGGTTCTGCTGAGGGACTGTGAGAAGTTAGTGCTAGAAAGCAGCACCTTGTAGATAGTAATGTTTGGATTACTACCTGAATCATGTGCAAATTAATATAGGATGAACAAGATTAGAGAAGTGAAGCCGTGACTCAAAGACAAGTGTGGGTGAAATGTTGACTCTTGTAGGTGAATTCTGACCTAGGGGATGTGGTTTTTAAATTAATCATTTCCTTTGTAGTACAGAGATGAAGCTTTTTTCTCAGAGTTGTGCAAATTCGGAATTTTCTGCCTCAGAAGGCAGTGGAGACAGGGAAGTTGAATACTTTTAAGGTGGAGATCAGGAGAATCAAAGTTTTTTTCAGTTTAGATGAGCACACAGAATTCAAAACACAAACTGATCAATCATAATCTTATTGAATGGCAGAACAAGGTTGGAGGGCTGAATTGTCTGCTTCTGCTCCTAACTCACACTAATCTGGTACTAAATCAGCTCTCATAGTGTCAAAAATACCAATGATATGGAACTTGATTTTGTAACCTATTAGTTTTGAAAAGGACTACTATCTTATTGAGACCTACAGAACAGGTAAATGCCCTAAGGCCAACAAGTCTGTGCTGGTTAAAAACAACCCCTACCCCCCTACCTACACTCACCTTTACTGGCTCCATCCCCGCCTCTTCGACTTGTCTGCCTCCTCTCCACCTATCCTCTTCTCTATCCATCCTCTATCCACCTCCCCCTCTCTCCCTATTTATTTCAGAACCCTCTTCCCCTCCCCCATTTCTGATGAAGGGTTTAGGCCCGAAACGTCAAGTTTTCCTGCTCCTATGATGCTGCTTGACCTGCTGTGTTCATCCAGCCCCATGCTTGTTATCTTGGATTCTCCAGCATCTGCAGTACCTTTTATCTCATCAAACTATTCTAATCCTATTCCCCAGCACTCGGCCCATAGCCTTCTCTGCCTTGGCATCACAGGTATATGTCTAAATACTACTTAAATATTATGATGTTTCTGGCCTCTACCATCCTCGTCAGTGCTTTGTTGAACATAGAGTAATCTATGAGGATTCAACTGGGATCTGCATATTTTGGTGTCTGAAAGCTGAGTCCTACCTCACCACTCCCTCGTGAAGTAATACTACTAAAATATCAGTTCACATTTGTTTAGCAAAAGGAAATAATGGAAATGCCTATAGATTAATTCTACACAAGATGTACCACTTGGTTCATTTGTTTGATATACTACAAATGAACTACTGCTACTGTGTAGAATAATTCATTCAATATGAGACTTGATCAATAATTGACATTGAAAGTTTATTCCTTTGCCCACATTGAATTGCTGTCATACTTTAACCAGACTTTATTTCAATTTAGAACGATGCTAGTAAATAAATGGTGGATGTTTTTTATGGCATTACCTCAGCTTCTGTGGAATTAAAGGTTGCTACGTGACAAAGTATCCCATTTACAGTAATAGCCATATTCATGAATCTACTGAAAACGTGAGTTACATCACCATTTTTATCATACTTAGTTTCGACACCAAATCAGGGTAGGCAATGGCCTAGTGGCATTATTGCCGGACTGTTAATCCAGTTACCTAGATAATGTTCGGGGGACCTGGGTTCGGATCTCACCAGGGCAGATAGTGGAATTTGAATTCAATAAAATCTGGAATTAAGAATCTGATGATGACCTTGAATCCATTGTCAATTCTTGGGAAAACGAATTCCCATGGCCTGACCATGGCCCAACCCTTGGACTGACAGTGGAGGTTGTCATTGACTTACTGTACTGGCAGCCCTGAGTGTGGGTGCCTCCATGGAGTTTAAGGACAGTTCCTCTGAGACTTTGAGACACGGCTGTTTGTTTGCTGCACATACAGTGGATTTACTATGTAAGCTACTGGCACTCGGTGCAGGTTTGAGATTGACGTAGCACATTGCTATGCAGCAAGATGTACGGCCCCTTGACTGAGGACAGTTGACCAGCAATGCACACTGCCTGACTGTGTGCCTGTGCTAATTGACACAGCGAGACCAGGCATGGACGGTGTGAGCTTCAGCCACACGCTAACTGAATAAGCAGTGAGAGAGCAAGTGAGTAGCCATGAGCTGGCTGCCTGTACCTGTGTTCAAAGTGGTTATACTGCAGCCTTCTAATGCTAGTTGTCAGTGTGTCCTGCAACATAAGCCTGTGTTACCAGAGTGTACAGTCATCCTCAAAGTTTGCAGTGAAAGTAGATGTCACAGCCAGCAACACAATACAGAGAATTGCCTCTTCTATTAGGCTTAGAAGATACAGATATCCTTGATCCCTTTGGGTTTTGCTTTCTTCCTGTCTACATTGTCACTGTGGGCAACCCCATCTTTCAGGAGAGAGGGAGGAATGTTAGTTATGTAGAATATGGTGTTTGGGTGATATGTTTGACATGGCTGATTGCCTGGATGGTATATGACTGTAGTGAGGAATAAGTGTGAGATTGGTACCATGGAAAGGTGTATGAGAGTAAGTATTTGAATGTTAAAATTGACTCCTGGTTGTCAGGGACAACTGTGGGGTGAGGTTTCAGAATGTGAGCATTGGAGTGGGATGAGAGACTGTGTAACAGTGGGTAGATGTCATGTCAGGCTACATTCACTGGCCTGGGCCATTTGTGTGAAGTCATCAGTCTTCAGACACTGTTGCCAAGCCCTTGGGGCCAGAACCAGGAAGAGATGCAAAAGTACGTGTTTCAACTCTGGTCTGACTGTGGACCTTAGGAAGTTAATGGCACATTATGGTTCCATGGCATTGCTCCTTTTATCATAGAGGGACTGGGAAGTGGTGTTAATGTTAAAATTAGAACTAGGGAATTCAAGGATGATGTCTGCAAGCAATTCTTCACACAAAGTGCAGCAGATACCTGAAGCTCCCCTAAAAGTAAGCTGAGACTCATGCCTCAATCTTCTGAGGAGAGATGAGGAGTATTACTGCACTATAGATGAGCTGAGTTTTTGACCTAGACTTCTGAGATGCACAGCGAATATTAAATTCGACTGTTCCCTCACAACGTAGGGTTGTTGGAGGAAAATAAGTCATACCTCCTTTTTTTTTTACAGCAAAGCTGCTGCATTCTGTTAAGCGTTTCAATGATTCAAGGCTTGTGTTACTCGAGCTATATCCAGCTCCGTTTCATAAGAAAAATTTTTATAAATAATATCTGCAATGATTCATTATCATGTGGTCAGCATTTCTTTGTTTGCAGTTGATACACACTCACCCTGTTCATCCCACCTCTCATCCCCAGACAGTGTCCATCCCACCCCTCACACCCACAGAATCATGATGTGGAAGTGCTAGTGTTGGACTGGGGTGGACAAAGTCAGAAGTCACACGACACCAGGTTATAGTCCAACAGGTTTATTTGGAATTTGAGTGCTGCTGCTTTGTCAGGTGCAGTCAGAGATCAGGGCACACAGACACAGAGTTTATAGGCAGCGAGATCAAGGATCATACAACTGGTCTGAGTGGAGTGTCAGATGATAAGTCTCTGCCAAGAGTGTCAGACGGTGTGTAAGATGTTTATAAAGTCAATGTCAGAGCTGTGCTGTGATGACAATCAGGCAGAGCCATAGGAGTACACAAAAGGTGACATCGCAGGTCAGACACTGAATTGTAGATGTGAAGCTTTGTTCAGAATTTGCCTCAGATTTTTATCCTGGAATCAGGCTGGTTTTATTCCGAAAGCTGGAATTTATAAGATGCCATACTGACTGACTGTGATTACAAATTGCGTGTTTTTGAACAAAATAGAATTTATTTGCAAATAAACAAATGATTCACCCCATAGATGTCATCGATGATGAGCACCGCACCAAGATTATCCCTAGGCCTCCACTTCTTGCCTTCAAACAACCACCAAACCTTAAACAGACTATTGTTCACAACAAACTAACCAGCCTTCAGGACAACATCAACCACAACACCACACAACTCTGCCATGGCAACTCTGCAAGATGTGTCAGATCATCGACATGGACACTACCATCACACGTGGGATCACCACCCACCAAGTACACGGCAGTTATTCATATGACTTGGCCAATGTTCACTACCTCATATGCTGCAGGCAAGGATGCTCCAAGGCATGGTATGTTGGCGAGACCATGCAGTCGTTACTACAACAGATGAATGGACACAATGCAACAATTGCCAGACAGGCATGTTCCCTCCCAGTCGGGGAATACTTCAGCGGTCAAGGGCATTCAGCCTCCGATCTTTGGGTAAATGTCCTCCAAGGCAGACTCTGCAATACATGACAACGCAAAATTGCTGAGCAGAGACTGATAGTCAAGTTTAGTACCCATGAAGATGGTCTCAATCGTGATCTTGTGTTCATGTTGCACTTCAGGTGACCCTACCTCACTGTTCTGTATCTGTAAAATCTTTCTTTCTTTCCTGTTTTGACAGCATCACCTTGATAAATTGTTGTGATCTCTCTACCTAGATTAGTTTGTACAGTTTTGAATTACTTATTACACCCTCACACACTCTCACACACACTCTCTCTCACAATCTCTCTCACACACACACACACACACACACACACACACACACACACCCTCTTTTTCTCTCTCTCTCACTCTCACACTCTCACACACATGAAAGACAAACACACACACATTTACGCTGCCTTCTTCACAGTTTACACTGCTTTCAGTTTTGTATCATCTGTAAACTTTGAAACTGTCCTTACACACTAAACTCGGGAACATTAATACATATGAGCCAAGGCAAGGGTCTTAAAACCAACTCTTGAATTCCACTGGAGACCTTCTTTCCCCAGTCCAAAAATAAGCCATTAACTATAACAAAAACAAAGTTGCTGGAAACGGTCAGCAGTTCTGGCAGCATCTGTGAAGGGAAAAACAGAGTTAACGTTTCATGTCCGGTGACCCTTCCTCAGAAGCCATTAACTATAACACTTTTTCCAATCAATCAGTCAATTTTGTATCCTCTGTTCTCTTGTCCTTGTGTTCTTTAATGTATCCACATTGTCATTGTCCATCTTATTTGCTGAATTGTCGCCGTCAACAGTGGTCCCCCTCTCCAATGCCGCAACAGTGTTCTCTTTCCCTCACTCATCGACAGTGTTCATCCTCCATTCTGAGTAAACCCTCCTCAACTATCAAGTGTACTCGCCCTCCATCACCTCCAACAGTACTCGCTCCTTTCCTCCATGAACACAAAAGCTGTGTTCACCACCTTCATTTACTTTTCAATACTGTTCAGCCCACTTGTTCACCAATCCCCAATAATATTTACCTTCCCTTCCTTAACCCCCAACAGTGTTTCACACCTCTCCTTTCCCCCTGACAGTACTGCCCTGTCTCTCACTCTTGACAGTGTTCACCCCCTTCACTTAAGACTTCCAGTGGGAAAATGCCATGGACTGTAATTTAAACGTGCTTCTTCTTGTAAATGATGCATAGTGAGAAATGGTAGAGAAATTCATTTGTGTTATGTCACTTCTAGCTCCATGTAGCACTAGGTCAGTTCTCCGGGAGCAGAGACAGCATTGCAGGCCACTGCTTAACCTGATATTTTTTGCGGTCTGCATGGCATTCCTCAGTGATACATGTTATACGTACTCAGATAACAGTCTTCTTTATACTGAGTCTTTATTGAACTGAATTTAACGTGAATGTCAGTAGTAAGTCCCTCATGTGATTATGGCAAGTCAGGAGACACATTACTTATAGTCTTGCATTTCATTCCAAATAACCCCGGTTGCATACAAAATTTAAAAATTGATGCATTATCATTTACATTATGAATTACTCAAATTACCCATTATCCACACATCTGTTCTTGTACATTAGCAGTTTGTTATTCTTGTCAAATTTTGCATATATATTGCACACATAGCCTTTACAGTGTGCCAGTTTCTTAATAGTACATGTATGCACTGTCATTAGCTTTTCTGTTGGATAATGTTCCTTCTTAAGGCAATTATGTCTTTTGTTGCTGCAAAAATTGCTGTTCCGTTTCCAATGTTGAAATGCTGTGGACCTCTGGGATTGATCATTCGTCTGTGATCTGTGGAATCAGTAAGTTCACATCTTTGTCATTGGCTGCCTGTAGTGAAGGAACAGCTTCTTCGGTTATGGGTATGTGACTACAACGGTATATCTGGTCACTATATTCCACCATGTATGATCAAAGTCATAACTGCTCTACACAGATCCCAAATTGCAACCTGAGCTGACTGTTGTTGAAAGCACTGAAGGCCTATCCCCTGACCAGCTCTCCAGTGCTCAACTCCTGCATTTCACTTTGCTTTTGTCATTCGTGCCTATTAGGTTTCAGCAGCCTTTCTTGCTTTTGAATGAGTAGTTTAGGTGACATTGGTGTAACACTAGGTTTTTTTTTTGTGTGGTTATTAGGCACATTTCTCCAATCAACAGTTGCCTTGTATTTGACTGTGCTGGATTTTCCTGTTTTCTTTATGATTTCTTCAGTGACTTTTCACTGCCACCTCAGCTTTTCTGTTTGTTTGGAGATAGGATGGAGATGATGTATGGATTTCCCAATCATTAATAAAGTAGCTGAACTCTTCACTCATGAACGAGCCATTATCGCTCAGGACAATGTCTGCAATGTTGTAACAAGTGATGTGTATTTTCAGGCATTAAACAGTCAGTGTTGTCAGCTGGTCTATCTCCCAGTAGTGGGATTAATCATTTACAGTAACAAGACAATCAGATCCTGCACGATTGGACAGGTGCACTCCCAGCTTCAACCTGGTTTGACTGGACTATCATGTGTTAGCAAAGGTTCTCTGGCTTGCTTAATTTTGTACAATATACATGCATTGCATTGATTTGATGTGGTCCTTGTTATCATGGCTCATGCTGACCAGTTGAACACTTCTCTTGCCTTTCCCGTTCCTTGCCTTTATTCTGTTCCTTGGTGGTCTACATGGATACACTTTTGCACCTCTTCTCTCAACTTCGTGAGGATAATTACTCTATCCTTTAGTATAATTTGATGCCTTGGGCTGCGAATTAATCTCTCTTTGCCCAATATGGTGTTTTGACCACAGGCCACCCTTCAAAACTTTGCCATTGCGAGTAGGGAATCTTACAGTTCTGCTTCATAATATCTTTCCTTTTAATCAATGCAGGAGAGGAAAATATATAGTCATTATGTCTTACCCATGCTTTCAGCAGTGGTGTGCTTCTTTGTTCCTTTTCTGTTCCTGTGACTTTTAGCAGCTTTCAGCACCTCTGAATATTCTGTTTCACTTTTAATCGTTATGCTTCTATACAACTCTTCAACACTGAATCTCAGACCTACATGGTCACAGGTTAAAAGTTCTTTCTGTTCTTTATATAGCATTACATTTCTATCCCAAACATCTTTGAAGAATGCTATGTAAGGTTTGCAAGTGGTGACCTATGTTGCCTGGTCCTCAAAATCACAATAAGTTTATGAATGAACATCGCCAACTTCAACATTTCCAAAGATAATTTTCCTGACTAGGTTAGGCAAAACCACTACTCCATTAATTATTTACAGTAATGATACATGTTCAACAAGTTAAACTTTAAACCATAACATACTTAAATTTTTGGGATGAATTCAGAAACCTTATACACTTAGAGACCCACAAAGTGTAGCCTACAGGAAAGATCCCAACATCGGTTTTCCAAGTGATGCAGTTCACTGAAGATAGTTCTGCGTGAGAACTGCCTTTCTTTTGACACACTAAAATTGTTTTTGTTTCAATTTCTGTACCTTGTATTCTGTATCTGTATCAATGTCTATCAACAAAGGCAAGCATTGATGATGAAATTCATCATTACTTGCAGTGTGTCACAGAGCCTCCAGCTGACTGACGGAAAGTGTATTTGACCAGAAACTGAAACGTGAGAATCAGGCCATAATTTATAGGGCAGTAGTCTTATTTCCTTTGGAGACTTGGACAATCTGAAACAAGCACCTCAAAGCACTGGGTAAGTACCATCAGTGCCTTTGTTAGAGCTTCCAAATCCAGTGGTAAGAAAGGCAGTTGAAAACCAGCATCCTCTCCCAAGCCATTTATCCAGTATTGAGGAGCCTTTCACTGAAACTGTGTGGGACATGTAGTTCAAATGCCTGACAAGCAAGTGCTCACTTCGCCCTGCTGGGAGTCTTCCAGGAGGACTACAAAAATACCTTAGGGATGTTCTCAACGCATCCTTGAAGAGGTCAAACACCACCTCAAACTCATGGCAGTCCCTGACTTATGACTAACCAAAATGTAGAAGGCTCACCCTGAAGGCACAAAACTCTTCGAGAGACTTTGTCAGAAATCTGCAAGATAAAGCTAAGGCATCGGAGGGAGCTCTAAATCCTCCAAAGAGCCCATCAAACCAAACCTTCAAGCA
This sequence comes from Ginglymostoma cirratum, assembly GCA_024137785.1. Lineage (NCBI taxonomy): Eukaryota > Metazoa > Chordata > Chondrichthyes > Orectolobiformes > Ginglymostomatidae > Ginglymostoma > Ginglymostoma cirratum. The sequence goes on from JAHRHZ010000073.1 coordinate 19,627,308, forward strand.
CTACCTTCCCTAAACATGTGACAGAGTTTGCAGATCATAGATTGGACTTAACAGCCATTTCAGAACACCTCAAACCAGCCTGCAAGCAAGTCATCCTCAATCCCAAAGGACAAGCTAAGAAAAAGAAGAGGCACAGAAAACAGTGATCGTTCCCGTAAACAAAGCAATTAGCATCTCCTAGGAGATCTGTAAATTGTACAAATTTTGATTGAATTCAAACTTAATAAGCACCCATGGGGTTCTGCTTAAATATACTTAGCATTATTGCTGTGTCATTGGTAAAGCATAAAAATGCAGGTAAGGATGTGTTAAACTTTCAAATATTTCTTAGCTTTCTCTAAATCCTAAACCAGAGGGAAAGTTGGGTGCATCTGTTCCATATTGCAAAAGTAACAACTTAGTCAATGCATTTAATAATGGTACTTAGTCAAAGAGGTATGTTTCAAAGATTGTCTTAAAGGACAAAAGTGAGGTTGAGATGTTGAGAGGTGTTGGGAAGGAATTCCAGACTTACGCCCTGGACAACTGAAGTCTGAACACCAAAAGTGAATTGATTCAAATCTGAGATGTGAAGAAGGCTGGAATTAGAGGAATCCATATCTTTTGGAGGCTTATGGAGCTGACAGAGAGAGAGATAGGAAGGGTCTGGGGGCCTGTGTTCAAAGCCTACAATGACAGCTGGTGGAATTTAAACTCAATCGATAAGTCTAATCTCAGTAAAGGTGACCTGGTTGTAAATAACCATCTGGTTCTCTCACACTCTTTAGCAAAAAAAAACTGCTGCCCTTACTTGGTCTATCGTTCATGTGACTCCAGACCCACAGCAATGTGGTTGAGTCTTAAGTGCCTGCTGCAGTGAATTAACAATCCACTCAGTTCAAGGGCAATTAGGGGTATACCTATGTTCCATAAAAGTATTAAGAAAAGTGCAAGGTCATGCAGGGACATGCATTTTAAAATCAAGATGTTGCTTGACTGTAAGCTAGTTTAGGTCGGAGTGCACAGGACTGAGTAGGGGAATGGGACTTAATGCAAGGGAAGACATTGATAGAAGAGCTTTATTACAATATTTCTGAAGCTCTGTTATTGATCTACAGTAAGTAAGGAAACTAAAGTTTCTTTTTTTTTAAGGAATTAATGAAAAATATACAATTTAGTGTTTGATAGATCTTGAACACACTTTCTTCCCAAAGTTCTTGCTGGAAATCATAGCTTACACTGTCTCCCTCTTCAACATCCAATCAACTCCCTGGAACAATGTAATCTCTGGCTCACCATTAGCAATATAGGAAATCTTTTACTTTGATGATTTTTCCAGTTAGTTTCCATTTTCTTCTCTCCCTAGATCTCCTTTCATCAGACATCATTTCCTAAGAGATGGTCAGTTACCTGTTTGCTGAGGATGTTACTCTGTGACTGATTATTTCACCTCAACAAGTGTAGCCTTAGTTTTTATTACTTTTATAGCTTTTTCCCACCAACTCAACTCGTAACACTATGGGGTACCTTGAGCTAAAGCCAAAGTCTCTTTTGCTCCATTTTTTCAGTGTGCTGAAATGTTTATTGCTGTTGAAAATTAAAGTCCAGAAATGAATGTGGTTGTGTTGAGGGGTGAGGAAATTGGATTGAAGACGGGAACTAAAGGAATGATGCGGCATCCACTTTGCTCATATAAAGGTTTATTTTTAGTTTGACCAGATCATAACCATGGTTAATACAGATTGTTTTATTGGGGAAACATTCACGGTGCACTTTGTATTTTAAGGACTGTATAATCTTTTAAATAAACCCTTGGCTTTTATTGTTTATGAATAAAGACGAAAGAAAAACACTTCAGTCATGCATCTTTTCTGTGGGATATAGTTTTTAATGATCTACTGGATAGAACCATTTCTGAATAGCTGTAACACCAATTTCCCTTCAGTGTGGTACAATATGGTTAATGAAATCAGTGCTCATGTTGTGTACTCACAGTTCCCAAAATCCCAAATATAAATGCACCCAAAGTCATCCAGCTGCACCTCTTGATATTAGATGATCACTCAGCACCAAGAGAATGTTTTTATATTCCTTATAGCTCTCAGTTTTATTCAATGCAGAAGTAAATATTTTTCACAAACAGATTTTTTTATTCATTTGTTGGGTATGAGCATCGCTAGCTGGCTAACATTTCTTGCCCATCCCTGGCTTCCCTTGAGAAGGTAGTGGTGAGATGTCTTCTCGAACCACGGCAGTTCACCTGCTGTGGTCGGCCCACAATGCCATTAGGGAGGGAATTCTGGGATTCTGATCCAGCAATAGTGAAGAAACGGCAATATACTTCCAAGCCAAGATGGTGAGTGGCTTGGAGGGAAAATCGAAGGTGGTGGTGTTCCCATGTGTTGCTGCTCTTGTCCTTCCAGATGGAAATGGTCTTGGGTTTGGAAGGTGCTGTCTGAGGATCTTTGGTGAATTTCAACTGTGCATTTTATAGATAGTACACACTGTTGCAACTGAGTATTGGTGGTAGACGGGGTGGCTGCTTGTGAATGTGGTAACAATCAAGTGGGCTGCTTTGTCCTGGATGGTACCAAGCTGCTTGTTACAGCTGCACCCATCCAGACAAGGGGGGAGTATTCCATCATACTCCTGACTGGAAAGTCTTTCCAGAATCAGGAGGTGAGTTATTCGCCACAGTTTTCCTAGCCTCTGACCTGCTGTTGTAGCCACTGTGTTTAGGTGGTGAGTCCAGTTCAGTCTGTGGTCAATGGTAACCCCCGGGATGTTGATAGTGGGGGATTCAGTGATGGTAGCACCATTGAATGCCAATGGGCAGTGGTTAGATTTGCTCTTGTTGCAGTATCATTTACCAGACATCAGGCTGTGGAGGAGAGGGTGCCGTTTAGCTCCAGGAGTGGGTGAGAGAAGGTTAGAATTGTATTGGAGTCATGCTGGGAATTGAACTGTGTCTGATTGGTGGGTGTAATTGTCAGGAGTCCCATGGGTGAAAAAGGGTCAAGGGACCTATAGTTGGGAGGAGGAATGTGTAGTAAGCTTAATAGTTTAATAGTTCTCCAGGACTTAGAGTAGGTTTTTAATTTCCTACCTTACCTTGAATAGCTAATGGATGCAGAACCCTTCAAATTCTCTGCCGAGGGTTTATTTTTCAGAAGGATCAGACGTAGTGGAGTTGTCGATCAAAATCTTCAATTTCTTGGGCAATTCCCATCAAGTGTGCTATGTTAGTTTACTTTATCTGCTGGTAACGAATCCAAAGTTTACAAGCATACTGCGCACAATTTAACCATCATTCATTTATATCATCAGAGGAACTCTTTCCATGAATTTCAAGGGAGTTCTCTTCTGGTCCAGGCTATTATTTTCCCGTTAATCAATATCTGACACAGCCGATTCTATCATAATCACATTGCTGTTTGAGGCACCTTGATGTGTGCAAATTGGCTGCTGCATTTCCTAAAATTACAGCAGTGGCTCCAATTCAAATGTACCTAATTAGCTATAAAGTGTTGTGTGAGTCCTCAAGGCCTTGAGCAGGATGTAAACTCATTCTTTCCATGCTCAATTTCTCCTGATGATGAACAAGGCTTCTTGCTAGCAATGAAAAATCAATTCTTGAATTTATGGGTTAGCTGCAAAATGAGCTTTACTAGCCTTCAGTCATTGTGCTCAGAGCTTTAACAGTCATGGAGCAGGATCTGCTGAAGAACTGTGGGGTGAAAAGCCTCAAAGCTAAGGTAGCACCAGTGGACACCCAATTCTTCAGCAATAGTGGAGTTCCTGACAAAATTCCATTGAGGTTACAATGGTGCACCAGGAAAAGATCGGAGGAACGGAGGCCCCTGAAATATACACATAAGGTTGAGTTCTTCAGTGCGCTTTTTGTTTGTTTTATTAGTATGGTATCAGAAGTAGAAGTAGTTCTGGATTAGGTTCCAAAAGACAAGCCATGAAAACAAGTTGTCACAATTGTCACAAATAAATCCACCAAGGAGATCGATTGGCTTGAGGACTGCTATTCAGGACAAAAGTAATTCACACCAGGGTTTCTCATTAGTAGGAAATTATTCCTATTTATTTAACTTGTCCTTCAACAAATATCAAAAATTGGATAACTAATTTATTGCCATGAAACTTAATTTGTATCTTTTTAAAAACCCCAAACATACAAATATTCCTGAAGAAGGCAGACAAAGGCAAAGATGATTTGGCACAATATACTGCATGAAAAAATGTAGACAGGGAAAACAAATTACATGTACAGACCACAAAAGTGGGAGTTATTTTCCACCCTTTTGTTTTGATTTCAGAAATGATGACATGATATTGTTTGCAGGGCAACAGTTAATCTTCGATTCAATAACTGATCAGGTCGACCTAAGTCTTCTCTCATGTTAGAATTATTTATTTGATTCTGAAGTTTTTTCCTTTAACTTTTCACTCATAGTGAGTGAAAGGGGCCGGGGGTGGAGAGGGGTGTGGGTGGATGCTTGGAGAGATGTTTCCAGGCTTCTGGATGTCTCTTGCTGCGCGGCATTTCCTGCTGTGTATCAAACAGCTAGGCTAATCTGAAGGCTGACCCTAAGCAGCCTTTCACTAATTCAAAGACTTCTAGTGACAACGTGTCTTACAATTAATCCACTTCTCTGCTCTCAAAAGTAACAATGTCTCGCATAGCTAAAGTATACACTATACAATCTCAATTGATCTTCAAGAAAAATAATCACCTGTTACTTTGTAGCCATATAGCTGTGTCCAGCTTTCATTTTCTGTTTACAATTCAAAAGGAAAATAGGTGGTCCTTTACTCCAATTTTGACCTGACCCTCTCCATGTATGAGCAACATTCTGACATTTCACTACCTCCACAAAACGAGGACCTGCCTGACCCTAGTCACTTTCTGTTATATCTATTGATATTGGAGCAGGTTGGAGATCCCCATAAGAAACAATAATACCATGCATGCCTATAGCCTATGTCATGCTGCTCGGTATAACAGCTGGCTCGATGGCACCAATGGGATCAGTTCATAGTTCTTCTTACATGATTCACAACTCAGTGAAGAAAAGGAAAGCATTTTTGGATTGGAGTCCAAGACCTTTATTACAACAGTGGGAGCATTCTCGAGAGTGCTGCAATAGATTTATAATTTGGGGTTGATGTCTTTGGAGTTGGCCCAAACTACCTGAAAGACTAGAGTGATGCAATGTCATCCCTGATTATGCACAGTTGTAGGTAAAAATTCCTTACATTAACTTTGATACAGGGTTCTTGTCATACAGTGGCAATGTCCCTAACGTTTGTAGTCATATCCCTGAACGGGTTGATTGATGTAAAAAAAAAGCACAATATGTTGCAGATAAGCTGGCATAATGATCAGAAAGTATCCTTTTATAACTAGAGACCCTTCTTTCTCTTTCAAAAATTACCACTGTGCACCCCCTCTTGTATATTGTAGCATAAAACTTTACTTCATCACCTTTTCTCTCCCTCCCCTCTGTGATTTAAATATTATACTCTTCAAAGGGTGCAGAATAATTCGGCAAACAGTTTGATCAATATAAGATGCATTTCCATCTTTGCCACTGTTTAATCTTGTCTGGGAGTTCATGATGGTTCGTTGGAACAGCTGAATCAGAGTGTGGAAGTGGGTAAGTTGACTTTTCAATATCTAGGAGCAAGGGCTTTTTGAAACAGAAATTCCTCAGTAATAAATTAGACACAATTCCCCATGGCTCAGTAATTAATACATTGAAAATCAGGAGATTCTCCTTCAAATATGTTTTCCCAGGAGTTCTCAGGTGTCTTACTTCATAAGAAATTTTAAAAAAGACTGTTGGAAGAATTCTAGCAATACTGCATCTACTGACATGGACCCATAAAATCCAGGGAAAGAATTCTGAGACTTCTGAGTATTCATGACATATCTGGTCCATACACATAAGCAGAATTTTGTCATACAGTAGATGGATTTCAGCATATGAATTTCAGTGCTGCAGTGATGTGATGACAGGCATGTAGGCTGTATGTACCAGTGAGAGATTGATGAATCCAATATTGCATTAATACAGTTACATCAAGTCATCTTGACTTTTTTTCAAGATAAGGTGTTACATTTACCTTTATTTCATTATTAGATATGAATTAAGCATTTATTCAAACCGTGCTATCCTTTGTGTTAGGCCTTTGAGTGATTTTTGAGCAATTTTCAGTGATATTTTTTGGTAGTCTGCCCAAACCCACCTTTCCCACAGGCACCGTTATTTCTATAGCGTGATTTTCTATAATGTAATGTTGCACAGGAATACAACTATCGCGTTATAGCAGAACCCCCTGTATCTGAATTATGTAGAGAATGGAATATACTTAACCAGTCTGCACTAACAGAACCCAATGTAAAATGTCAATAGTCGGATGAGATTCAGTGTTTGGACAGGGCATACTCAACAACCCCAAGAATGTTGATAGCTATATTAAGAACAAGCTTAAGGTAATTAATTGAACTCATAACATGATTGAATACACTTGTTAGAAACAACATGCACTCATACACAAGGATTCATTCACTGTAAACAAGATCAACATTCAAGCTTTGCCTATTATTTTCAATTCCCAGGAGTCTCAGGAACTTATATTCCCTATTGCTTTCTCTATAGCAACACCTTGACCAAATACAGTCAACTTGCCAAGCTGTCAGCCTTCTTTCCTCTGGGAGTATAAATTGTTGTGATGATTTGAAATTTGGCATTCTTGCATCTGCCTGATGAGTATATATGAGAAGACTCAACAATATGTAGTTTATAACTAGACCTTAAACTTAAAGATTTCCATTAGCTACACCTTATGGAGAGACAGACTGCTCAGTCCACAGCCTACTACCAAATGGCATGTTGACTAGAACTCTGGAGGAAACCCATCTCATTGGCCTAATATGCCAGTGATGGTCAAGAATGGAACTTTCATGCCTCACGGGATGAAAGACCCACCCTTGGAAGTGCCCAGTCAAACTCATTGGCTGGTAGCTTAAACAGCGGGTGCCAGGGAAGCCTGAAGAAGATCAATGACTCAAAGAGGTAAGTGTTAGGATTTTAGGGCACATAGACAGTCACATGTCGGGGCGGTTGTGGGGAGAGCTGAGCGAGATTAGGGACTTGGGTTTTAGAGGGCAAACAATGTGGAGAGAAGTTTGGTGACATCTTTGGAGGGGTTGCAGGGGCTGCCCCAGTCCATATAGGTCAATATGACCCTTCTTTCCCACCTTATCTCACCTAGGTCATTAAAGAAACAGCCTGGTCACTCCCACCTGCCTACGTACACATGGTGTATGGAGGATGCTATCCCAGTAAATGGTTTATTTTCACAGGAATTCTAATTGACCTCTATATATTTACATATGGCAAATTATGTGGGTCAGCTTCGGGATGGATGTAAGTTGGTGAGCTAATCACCCAGACAATTTTGGTGAGCCCCTGATGAAAATATATCCAATGGGGGAACAGATAAACCAGCCCCGTATTTGCAATGTACCCTTAATAAATGAGAAAACAGCAGTCATCCATGACAGCAATGAATTGAATGATGAAAACTGAGGTGAGAATCATTGTGACAACAATCCACCATTTTAAATGTTAATTAAGTAGAATTGCACACTGCAGATTCAATCGCCTTAGACAACACAATATACTGTAGTGATTGTGCCTCCATAGTGTTACCAGACCAGAGGGCTGCTCTCCCATTAGAGGGAGACCATTGGTGGTGCTGTAACCCAAGCACCACCATACCTCAGGCAAGAGGAAAAGTTAAGAAGGAGAGTACTTCATGGTAACCTCAGCTGGTATCTTTATTCTTTATTCATTCACGGGATGAGGACATCGCTGGCTAGGCAGCATTTATTGCCCATCCCTAATTGCCCAAAGAACAGTTCAGAGTCAACCACATTGCTGTGGCTTGGAGTCACCTGTAGGCCAGACCAGGTAAGGATGACAGTTTCCTTCTCTAAAGGACATTAGTGAACCAGATGGGTTTTTCCCCAACAATTGGCAATGGATTCAGAGTCATCATTAGGTTCTTAATTCCAGACATTTATTGAATTCAAATTCCACCATCTGCCATGGCAGGATACAAACCCAGGGCCCCAGAACATTACCTAGGTTTCTGGATTAACAGTCCAGCAATAATACCACTGGGCCATTGCTTCCCCCATGGGAATTGAACCCATGCCAATGTCATTACCTTGTTTTGCAAACCATACATCCAGCCAACTGAGCTAAAGCAAACCTCACACAATATGCTATTATGTCATCGAATTAGTAATTCGGAGGGTTATAAGAATGACTCACAGACAGGAGTTTAAATCTCATGGCAGCTGGTGAATTTAATTCAGTTAATTAAAGAAGTTTTGAATAAAAGTTAGTATCATCAATGTTGACTGTAAAACCACTGGATTGTGGTAAAAAGTCTGCTGTTTTCACTAAAATCGTTTAGAAAGGAAATCTGTTGTCCTTACTCTCTCAAGCTATATGTGACTCCAGATCTACAGCAACGTGGTTGACTTTTAGCTGTCCTTCACAATGGCCAAGCAAATGACTCTGTTGTATCAAACTTCTATGAAGAAGTGTAACAGCAGAATAAACATGTTGATTTAGGCACTCGTTCTGATTTGGCCCATTCAACTCTCAGGGTGGAATGCCATGGGCTATGGCAAGAAATCTGGGAAAAGTCCAGTGAGGTCTTTCTTGGCATTGAGTGCAATGAGCTGCATTTTCCATCAAAGTTTCTGGGAGCACTAAGAGGCCTATTAATGGGGAATATTTCTTTTATCATCTTCAATAACTGCAAATCTTGTCTAATCAATATGCAACTTCTTGTCGTATGATAGGACAGTTAGAAGCTGGAGGGCAAGGATTCCTGACATGAAAGTCAGCGTGGCTACTTGGAGACTTCAGTTCATCATGTGCTACTCTGGATTGCCATCTTTGACACTCTGCACTCCACATATCCATGGACAGCTTCTGCACGCACCCCATGTCCATAATTTAGCCTGCATTCTTAGGACTGCTAGTTTTCCTAGTGCTCACTCACCTAGTGCTTACCTGCATGCTTAGACAATTTGTGTCTTGCTGTATCGTGCTCTTGACTCTGGGTCGGGGACTTTGGTGACCATTATCAAAATTGGTCAGGAGCACAACTGTTGAGCCAGTTGGATGAGTCTTCAATGACTTTTTGGTCATTCTGGGTTTGCAGGACATGGTTAGGGAAACAGCATAAGTCAAAAAATCTTACAGTATCTTCTCCACAAAGCTACCTGTCACAGATGCAGCTGTTCAGCACAGTCTTGAAAGAAGACATCACTGCACAGTCTTTGTAGAGATGAACTCTGATCTTCAAACCAAGAGCCATGTTCATTGTATTCCAAGGGACTACCACTTTGCTAAATGGGATAGATCCAGAACAAACCTAGCAGCTCAAAAATGGACAACTGAGGTCAGCAGCAGAATTGCACTTGAATACAATCTATAACCTCATAATGCAGTGTAGGTTCTACTCTACATTAGAATCAAGTCAGGGGTTCGACTCTAATTTAATGATGATTAGAAAAGAGCAAGCTGAGAACAGCGCTAGGCTTACCTAAAAATGAGGTGCCACTCTGTTGAAGATATACCACAGGTCACACGCGTACCAAGCAGTAGAAGTGGCATGGACAGATCTAAATGATTCCACAACTATTGGATCATTTGTCTGAAATTTGATGGAAACCAGCACATGAATGTCAAAGACAATGCTGAAGCATTTTTAACTATATTTAGTTGGAACTGCCAAGCAGATAAACCATCTTGTCTCCTCCTGATGTCCCCAACGTCACAGGTGGAAGTCTTCAGACAATTAAACTCACCCCATAAAATTTAAAAGACAGTTACAGGCACTGAATGTAAGAAAAACTGTAGACCTTGACAAAATTCTGACTGCATTTTGTGCTCAAGAGTTACCTGTTTCCAGTCAAGCTGTTTCAGTGCAACTACAAAACTGACACCCACCTGACAACATGGACATTTTCCCAGGTACTTCCCATTCACAAAAGCCAGAGAAATCCAATCACGCCAATAACTGCCCTAACAGTCTGCTCTCAATCATCAGCAGAGTGATTGAAAAACTACCAAGAGGAACTTACTCACCAGTAACCTGTTCACCCAGCACAGTGAGAGGTTTTTTTCAAGGACATCTTGATTCTGGACATCAATGTTCCTTTATCCAAGCTTGGAGAAAAGAGCTGAATTCTAGAAGTTAGGTGACTATGACAGTATTGGACTGGGTATGGCGTCAATCAATCCTGGAAAAACTGAAATCAATGGGAATCAGGAGAAAAACTCTCCTCTGGTTAGAGCCATTTGCAGCGTGAAGGAAGATAGGCTCATTGGAAACCCATCAGCTCAATCGTGGGACATTGTTTCAGGGCAAGATCCTCAGAACAAACATTTTCAGCAGTTTTATTAATGACTTTCTCTCTGTCGTCGGATGTTTGTTCACAGTGTTCAGGTCTATCTGTAACTCCTCAAATATTGAAATACTTCATGCCCACATGTTTCAACATTTGGACAGATAAGTGGCATGCAACCACTCATCACCTCCTGACTCCCCAGTGTCTGTCTGCCATCTTCAAGGCACAAGTTCAGAGTGTCATGGAATACCCTTTAATTTCCCAGGTGAGTGCAGATCCAACAACACGATTGAAACATTCTAAAAGCAACACCCAGGACAAAGCAATCTGCTTGATTGGCACCTCATCCACAACATTACAAACATGTTCTTTCCACAATGTGTGAATATTGGCAACCATGTTTATCAAATGCAAGATGTACTGCAGGAAATCTCCTTAGACCTTCAAAAACTACAAGTTCTACTATCTAAAAGGACAACATCAGAACATTCAAATTTTCCTCCAAGCAGCTCATCAAGTTAACTTGGAACTATAGTTCTGTTCCTTCACTGGTGCTGGAGTCTGAATACTGAAATATCCTTCCAAAAAGCACTGTGGGTGTATCAGTACCAAAATGACTGCAATGGATCAAGAAGGTAATTCACTGTGTCATGGGCAAATCACCCTAGGGTGATTCGGCTACTAATTAAGAAATCTCACCCACAACTGATTACTGAAGCAATGATTTAAACATTATTGCACGTAGCAACCAAAATAAGACTCCTCAAGCAAGCAAGCAAGTTAAGCTTCACAACCCAACTTGGCTATTACTTGATTAATGGTGGAACCTGGCCATGATTCCACCAACAGTCTCTGTCTCTGGATGTACCCAGGGTTCAATCCTTGGATAGTGTTGTTCTTTATAGTTCTACGACAGAATCATTCTGGTTTTGAATTCTTATACAATATTTACTCTTTCAAGTTAGTGGTCTGACATTATTGATGATTCAATAGATTCTTTCATCTCCAACATTGATTACTCTTTTGGAGACCTCAAGTTTGTAGCTTGCCTTCTTATCAGAAGTAGCTCTCCTGTTTCTTGTTATATTTGGCGTTAGCTGTCCTTTTAAAACATAGGTTTTTTCTGCAACTAGCCCCGTTACTTCAAGACATTTATTCCTATTTGTCATGAGGCAGCAGGTTAATGAGCAGTATTATCTCCTTTCTCCCAGTAAACAACTTGTTTATGTTGTTTCAACTCCTTTTTCCCAGGGACGGTTAATTCACATGTTGCTTTTAGTTCCTTAATAACAGCTTCTCCTTGATCCTTCCATCTCAAAAAATGCTTCTTTCCAGAAAGAGTTATTGCTGCCAATTTCTGTGTGTAGCTGTTATTCTTTCTTCTTTCAATCTATGAACAGTTATTAAAGTTCTGACATCTATAATATCATAACTTCCACCTTTCCAAAAGCAATTATGGATAGACAATTAATGCCAGCCTTGCTAACAACGTAAATTTATTTTAAAAATCGTTCATACCAAACAAGCACATGTGAACACCAACTTCTCTGAGTCATATATTATTTTGACTTGACATTGCTGTTCTTTCATCATTATTGGGTCAAAATTGAGTCAAAATAACTTCCCAATAGTACTGTGTGAGTATCTATGCTACGTAATCTGCAACAGTTCAAGAAACGGTATCTCATGAGCGACATGGATGTGCAATAAATGTTGGCTTTGCTAGTCACATCCTCATGATTGAAGTTAATATTGTAAATGAACTGCAAACAGGCAAAAAACTGTATGATGGTTCTCTTCCCATTTCCCATGAGTTGCACTGAGGAACAAGGGTGTACGGGGTAGAATGGAAAGGAAAGTCAATCTCAAGAATTTTCAGGAACAAGAAACAATCGTTGGCTCAGTGGTTAGCACTGCTGCCTCACACCACCAGGAACCCAGGTTTGATTCCACCCTCGGGCGACTGTCTATGTGTGTGGAGTTTGCACATTCTCCCCATGTTTGTGTGGGGTGCTCCGGTTTCCTCCCACAGTCCAATGATGTACAGGCTAGGTGGATTGGCCATGCTAAATTGCCCATAGTGTTCAGGGATGTGTAGATTAGGTGGGTTATAGGGGAATGGGTCTGGGTGTGATGCTGTTAGGGTCAGTATGGAATTGTTGGGCCAAAGGGCCTGTTTCCACACTGAAGGGTTTCTATCTTGAGACTCAACATAGCCAAGTCTTGTTCTCTGTCCTGTTCTGCCTCCTGGATAGGATTCTATTCACACCTCAAAGTCACTGAATTTTTTTGGGCTGGTAAATGTTTGGAATCATCTATCAAGAAACAAAATAGAGACAAAATATTGGGCTATTTAAAATATAGTATGCTACAATGGAAGAGTCGGGCCACTTAAGCTGGATGGATTGACTAGCTTTTTCTTAATTCCAGGCTTATGTTAATCATTAGCTCTGTTCATGAAATAAACTTAAGTTAAACGTAAGTGAATCAAAGCACTTGGAAATCTCTGACTTTAAAGGACCTTTCCAGAGGGTTCAAGATGCAGAGGTATTTGCCAATTGAAAATTTCAATTCTCCAGGCAATTCCTTTGGTGTCAGTTGCATCAGGATTTTTGCGTTGTCCCAGTGATCTACTCCAGTCAATGCTGCAGAAATCACCATCTAGCCATTGGATATTGCAGTCCATTGTTAATAGCATCAATAATAGCATGAAATGAGCAAGTAGTACAGAATTTCAACACTCTGCTAAGAATTCCATGGTGGTAGATAAAAACAATGATGATGATAACAATAACAGTATTGGTAATGTTATTGATAAAGGTATCCTAATCAGTTGCCACACATAAACAGAGTTCACACACCTCTTTCAAAGCTATAGTGGTAGAGCCAAAATGGTTCTGAAGAAATTCCAAACTCGCAGTTCAGCAATAATTACTGGCAATATTAGGAAACATTTACACCATAATTCTGAATTACATTCCCCTGTCTGCAACTTTAGTTGAAGCTTATTTAAAATAAATAAGTTACCACTTTGATTCAAATAATACCACATCAGAAGAATGCCATGCAGATCCATTAAATGTTTGACCAGAAATTGCAGTGATAGATAAACGTAAATTATTGAAACAGTTACTTTAAAAATGATACAGCTTTGCTTTCCCATTAATTAAATAAATGGAAAACAGAATCTAGTGAATTATAGCTTACTGAAAGTTCTTGAACATCACTATAAGGACCCTTTTCACAGTAATTTTAGACAGAGAGAACAGTAATAATTGGATTACTTGGAAAAGAGATTTGCCTTCTGATCCCAGGTGACATATAGTCTATTAAGTCAGTCTCCTCAGTCAAGCTCTCCAGATAATTACCACTTTATCATTACATTGGACTACAGCTATTAGCGTGACATCAAAGTACAAAAACACATTATTACTGGCCCCATCCTTGCAAATGCATACTGAACCTGCGCTTCTAAAACAATAGAACTGCTGCTATCTCGATATACTAAACTAATTCTCCCCACGTTGAACCAAAATGAATCTTCTGGAATAATAATGAGTAATATAGTTTTGCCATTATGAAACAATTATACTTCTCATGTTACATTATTGCTTTCAAATTCATGAATTAGGTGAATTCCTCAGAACCTCCAGTCCCTCAAGCAGTAACACACACAAAATAATGTGATGGCGGGGAATTGCAATGGCAGAGTGTTACTGTGAGGCAGGGAGACCTTGCTTAAAAATTTGATTGAATATTTTGAGGGGGTGTTTAGGTGAGGGAAGTGCAGTTTATGCAATTTATATGGGTCAAAGCTTTAACAAGGTACCACATGGGAGACTAATAAAGAAGATAAAACTCAAGGGGTCCATGGGAACTTGGCAAGATAGATTAAAAATTGCTTTGTTGTACGAGACAGAGGGTGGTAGTGGCTATCTGTGTGACTAGAGGTGGGTGTCTAGTGACATACTGCAGGGATTAGTGCTGGGCCCTTATTGTTCATGGTACACGCAAATATATATTATATAAATGATATAGACAAGGGTGTGAGGAAGATGATAAACAAACTTGTGACTGACATGAAAAGTGTCTGGGTGATTAATAGTGAGGAAGAAGGTCTTAGGTTACAGGAAGACATAGATGGGCTGGTCAGACGGACAGATCATTGGCAGATGGAACTTAACCCTGAAAAGTGTGAAGTGATGCACCTAGGTAGAAGTAGCAAGACAATATACTTCTGACTGAATGGCAGGACACTAGGAAACTCAGAGGAAAAGAGGGATCTTGGGGTCCCTATCCACAGAACCCTGAAGGTGGCAGGAACAAATTAATAGAGTAGTTAAGAAGGCATATGGGACACATCTTTATCGGTCATTATATAAGTTGTAAGAGCAGGGAAGTTATATTAGGGCTGTACAAAATGTTGGTTAGGCCACAGTTGGAGTATAGTGTGCAGGTCCTGTTGCTACACTGTAGGAAGGATGTGATTGCATTAGAGGGGGTGTAGAGGAGATTCACCTGGATGTTGCCTGGGATGGAGTAGTTTATCTATGAATTGAGACTGGATTAGCTCAGGTTGTTTTCTTTGGAACAGAGAAGACTGACAGGGGACAAGTTTGAAGTGTGTACAACTAAGACAGGCTTGGACACGGTGGAAAGAAAGCTGCTGTTGCCCTTAGATGACAGGTCAATAATGAGACGGCATAACTTTAGGGTGAAGGGCAGGAGTTTAAGAGGGGATTTGAGAAAAAGAGTTTTCACCCATATGGTAATGGGAATCTGGAAGGAATTGCCTGCGAGGGTAATAGAGCTGGAAAACCTCACAACTTTTAAAAAGTATGTGGATTAGCACTTTACATGTCAGAACATTCAAGGTTATGGACCAAATGCTGGAAAGTGGAATTAGAAATAAATAGGTCAGTGCAGACTGAATGGCTAAGAGGCCTCTTCTATGCCAAATGACCCTATGGCAATGACAACTGCTGAACTAATAATTAAGAAAATCTTCTAGAGACATAGGTTTCAATTGATAGATGCAGTCCCAACATCTTCTCACATCCCACGGCACCTTCCCATGAAATCGCAGAAGATGTAACACCCACCCATTTACTTCCGTCCTCCTCACTATCCAAGGTCCCAGGTACACCTCCCAGGTGAAGAAGCACTTTACCTGCACTTCATTCAATCTAGTCTACTGTATTCACTCTCACAACGTGATCTCCTCTACAGTGGGGCAATGAAGCGCAGACTAGGTGACCGCTTCAGAGAACACCTATGTCCTGTCTACAAAAAAGAACATGAGCTTCTAGTTGCCTGCCACTTCAACATACAACCATGTTCTCTGGCCAACATCTCTGTTTCAAGATTGCTGCAGTGCTCCAATGAAGATCAGGGCAAGCTAGAGGAACAGCATCTCATTTTCTGCTTGGGAATGCTGCAGCCTTCTGGACTTAATATCGAGTCCAACTATTTTAGGCTTAAGTAACTTTCCCCATCCCCACACACCAGCCCTTGTCACTACATGGACTGCTATCACATACTACCCATTGTCAGCCATTAATTGTCTCCATTAGCAGCTATTTATTCCCCCGAACTGACCTTTAACCACTCCTTTGTCTGTCCAACTGTTTTCCTCACTCTTCGGGTTCTTTCGCCACCTATCATGTACTCCACCCCATCTCCACACCCCATTTTCTGTATAAAAGCTATTCTTTTCCTAGCTGTAATAGCTCTGAATTGGGGACATAATAAATTAAGAGAGGATCTGATCAAATTGGACTGTGAGCAGCTATGTCTGGAATATCCACGTCATAGCTATGGGAGACATTCAAAAGGATAATTGTGAGACCGCTGAGTAAACATGTTCCTGTAAAGGTGATGAGTGAGACCAACTAGTGCACAGAACCCTGGCTGTCAAATGATGTACATGACTGAATAAGAACTAAAGAGTAAGTTTATGGTGGATACCAAAGGCTCAAAATAATGGATAAACGAGACAATTATAGAAAGTTCTGAAGTTTGGTTAAAAATAAATTAGGAGAGTGAAGCAAATAGGAAGAAACTCTGGTACGTAATATTAAGGAAAGTCCATTAGCATTTTACAAGTGTATTAAGGCCAAGAGAATACCACAGAAAGTGCAGGGGCCAATCTGGACTAGAGTCGCAATTTGGGTACGGAGCTAGAAGATGCAGCTGAGGTTTAAGTGAGTATTTTGCAACGGTTTTAATAATAAAGAAGAACAAATGTAGGTGTAAAAATCAAGGATGAGGTCTGTGATACACTTGAATGAATTATCTTTGAGAAGGAGAAAGTATTCACAGTCTAATCAGTACCGCAAGTGGATAAATATCCAGGCCCAGATGAGGTGTATCAAAGGCTGCTGTGGGAAGCAAGCGAAGAGATTACAGGGGCTTTGACACTACTTTCCAAATGCTGTCTGGCCCCTGGAGTGGTGCCAGATCTCTGGAGGAAAGCTAAACTATTACCAGTATTTACAACTTGTGGCAGGGATAACTTCAAGGAAACTTCTAGCCAGTGAGTCAAACATGTGTGATAAGGAAATTATTGGAAAAAGTCCTGAAGGACAGAATTAATCCCCTTTTGGATAGTCAGCATGGTTTTCTAAGGGGAAGATCATCTCCAACAAATTTGATTGAATTTTTTGAGTAGGTGACTAGGTGTGTAGATGAAGGTCGACATGGGCTTCAAGAAGGCTTTTGACAAGGTCCCCCATGGAAAACTGGTTAAGAACCCAAGACCCCATTGCATCCAGGGCAACTTGACAAATTGGATCCAAAATTTGCTGAGTGGCAGAAAGTAGAGAGTGATAGTCAGAAGGTATTTCTGTATCTGGAAACCTCTATCCAGGGGCATACCACAGCATTTGTTGCTTGATCCCCTACTCTCTGTTGTGTACATTATTTAACATAACATGAAGAGATGAGAAGAGATCAGTAAATTTACAGATGAGATGAGAATTGATGACATGGTAAATAGTGAGGAGGAATGCCTTACACTATATGACAATATAGACAGGCTGTACAGATTGGCACAATAGTAGCAAATGGAAGTTACTGCTAAAACGTGTGAAGTGATATATTTTGGAAAGACTAAGAAGGGAAATGAGTATACATTGGATGGTAGGACCCCAGGAAGTACAGAGGACCAGAGAACCTTGATGTATATTTCCACAGATCCTCAAAGGCAGGAAAGATAGATAATGTGTTCAATAAAAGGAATACGGGAAACTTGCCTTTATTAGTCAAGACATTGAAAACAAGACCAAGGAGATTATGATGGAGCTGGGTCAGAAATTTAATTAGGTCACAGCTGGAGTACTTTGTGAAGTTCTGGTTGCCATCCTACAGGAAGATATGATTGCACTACAGAGATTCTTCAGGCTCCTGTCTGAACTGGAGCAATTCAGCTATGAAAAGAGGCTAGATTGGGCTTGTTTTCATGAGAGCAGAAAAGACTGAGGAGGAATCTGATTGAGATGTAGATGGTCTGAGGGCCATAGCCAGGGTAGTTAGAAAAAAAAATTTCCTCTCAGTAGAAGGGTCAACAACCTTGGGCGCAGTTTTAAGGGAAGAAGCAGGAGGTTTAGAGGGGATTTAAGGAAATTTTTTTCACCCAGGGGGTTTGGGTATTTGGAACTCACAACCTGAAAGGATGATCGAGGCTGGAATACTCAATACATTTAAGAACTGTTTAGATGAGCACTCGAAATACTATAGCATTCAAGGCAACAGGCCAAGTGCTGAAAAATGGGATTAGAGTGGATAGACTTCTGGTGCAATGCGGACATGATGGACCAAAGGGCCACTTTCTTTGCTGTGAAAGCTCTGTCAATCTTTGACAATATTAAGCACAGCTTAATAATACAGGAATCTACTTTAAGTAAGAAGCATTTGCCATTTGAGTGTCAAATCTCTGCTAAAGAGATACAATCATTCACAATGAGATCATGTGCTTTCTTCATGAGTATGTGGGTGTTATAGAGGGACTTAACAAAAAGGAAATAACTGGGAGATGGTTGAGCAATAAGTCATGTCTTGGGGTCAGGTAGTACACAAAAGAAACCATTATCAAAAGAAAGCATTCTCTCAAAAGGTGCTAAAATCAATGATGTGATTTGAAGTAGCATCATGAAGTAGCTGCACTGTTTGAACTCTGTTCAGGAATATAATGTCTGATTGTGTGGTATTATGTAGCATTTCAGCCAAGTTAAGTTTGTTAAGAGAATGCCTGGGACAATGCAGCAGAAGGTGCTTCAGTTACACTCAAACAAAAGCCAAATACTATGGATACTGGAAATCTAAAATAGGAACAGAAAGTGCTAGCACAGCTCAGCAGGTTATGGCAGAATCCTGGAGAGAGCAAAAAGAGTTACTATTTCAAGTTCAATATGACTTTTCTTCGGAACACTGAAGCACAGTCACACTGGACTCAAAACTTTTAGTTTCATTCTCCACAAATGCTGTCAGACTTGGTGTGTTTTGGTTACACATTGATTTATTAAAGAGACACTGATCTCACCACCTTTCTTGGTTGCACTGAAGTTTTGGAACTTACAACCTCAAGGTCAGTGCCTGCCTCCTGTTCTGATCTTGATTCTGGATTGTTCTCTTCTTCTATGGGTAGACTTTGTTTTATTGAAAGGTGAGAAAAGAAACAGCATCAGTTTTTATTCGGATGAGAAAGGCACAGTGAAAGCAAAATAGGTGATACTAGATAAATGAGCCCTGATGTGTATGATGTGATGCCACTGGTCTAAGGCCAAAGATCAAGGACTCTGGGAGAATTGCTGCACTTTTGAAAATGAGTTACTGGAACTCATTCTATATTGTATTTACACTGTTGTTTGACAAGCATTGGAGAAGGTGAGATAAGACAGCATGGCACCAGGAAATGTGTGCAGTGGAAGATTTGGGCAGCAACGGAGTGCTGATTGGTTTGTGCAATTGTGACTTGTTGTGGATGCCAGAGGTTGTCAGTCTGTCAACAGCTCTCTGATTAGGTCTGAGGCAACTAAGCAGCTCCTGTATATGAATGATACAAGCTATAGAAATCAACCTGTGTCTCTATATCTCTATGTTAAAAGTATCAGCAGCCTGAAGAAAGCCAATTATTTTCTATCACCAAATGCTGGTGTCTGTTGTTTTTAACTTGTAACTAAGTGATTTTATAAATAATGTCCCAATCACCTTGTGCCACCTGCAAGGACTCGAAAGAATTTGTAGATGAAGATTAGAGAACAGAACATCTTGAAAAGCAAACAGAACATCTCATTGAATCGCATGAATGAGGGCTAATGAACTGTATTTCCCAGCATGTTTTTTTCTCCATTCATAATACCAAAGTATTTCATCTCATTGGTGTCTATTTGTTCGATTGCTTAAGGCCTTAAAAAGAGGTTAGATTTGAGTTAGTAGAGTTACATGCTGAGCATTCATAGTCTTGTTTACCTGAGGCCAGAGCATTTTTTTTTTGTAATAACTATTTTTATTTGTAATAACTAGTAGTTTTGCTAAGTACAGAAATCTGGTTAGTGTTTCCTCTGGTAACCTGATTCTACCAGACAGGTAAATTGGGGACTTTGCAAACTTTGATTAAATCACTGACTCTTGTCTTGATCCCAAGAGTGGTGAGAATCAATGGACTTTCCTAAGTGGGTCATAACATTAATGGAGCTAGACCTTCTCTAGTTACTGTATTGCAGCAAGAAACTGACATGACCATCACTCTCTGCATTGCTCAATAATCTTGCAAAGTGTTTAATTTAAAGAACACCCTGAGATAGAAACTGGACAGCACCTATGCACATTGCAATTCTATACAGCAGGATTGGAAAGGCTTATCCTAATGACCATTCTGGTAAACCAGATTCAGAAGATGAGATTTTAAAAATTGGATTTCCAAGCCCATCATTATACTCCCTGGTGGACATATTGATTCAGTGCTCTGACGTACCAGGCCAAGCAGGGACTAACCAATTTTAGCTGAATTTAAGACATAGGTAGGCTTGGATGCCTGGGAGAGATGCTTATGAAGGAAATGTTTCAGCAGACACTCTTTGATTCTTCATGATACCAAGCAGAGTACAAACACACAAAACTTTTTAAAGTTGTTGAAGTTTTTTTTTGGTAAGCAACTCTGACAGGACTGTTCGTGTGGCCACTTAAGACCCAGAAATATGTATACAATCAATCATCACCTGATCGAACCAAATCCAGGACGAGAATTTTAAATGAGTTCTGAGTTCACTTTAGGCAGCCGCCAGAATCACTTAAGAGCCTGGCTACAGGCAGTCTGGCAGTGGCCCAAACACTTGCCAGGCCAGATAAGATTACCCACAAAACAGATGGAACAATGTTGAAACTTGATCGCAAACTAGATCTGTGACAATCTGTGAAATGCCTTCTCTAGTGAAAGGAGTCTGCTTATTTGAAATGTATGAATACAATCTTTGGGGACCACATCCAGAGTGACCTTTGTGGAGTTTTAAATCGTTACAGAGATATTACTGACACTGCTGCCTGCTCATCCTGCCACTCTTAGAATGGATGTCCTCATGGATGAGAAAGCTGGTGGGGCCAAGTCAGTGAATATAATTTTTGTCTCAATTGGCCTGGTCCCTAAGTCCTTTTGTGGTGAAACCATTTTGGGAAACATTTCAGCCATTTAGGTTGAATTTACTTTAAAATTCCTTGCATGCAATTTTTTTTTTGGGTTTTAGTATCATGATACTAGGTGTGACATCCTAGGTCACTCTACTTATACTGATGGTTCGTAATGTACGCCTGCCAATTGGATCCAAGTCCCCAAGAGCTGGAAATAAAAGAAATCTTGATGTAAAGAATCTCTGGCCCTAGCTTCACTTCCTCATGCCAATGGCTTTGTTTCAGGCATGCTCATTAATTAGGTTGAAGTTATTAATCCTTCCTTTCTCTTGAGTCAGTTTTTGGAGTGTCCTTGTATCCAATTTATATGAAAATACCCAAAAACATGAATAAGCACAGCTTCGAGATACACAGGAACAAATTCAAACTACATCAAAATAATCATCTCATCTCAAAATTCTGTTGATGCTATTGCATGTGCAAATGCTACCGTAACATCCAAAACAAAATGTGTAATTTTGCGTGAGAAATTCACTGCAAGGAAGACGCACATTTACTTTATCTCCTACAAAAATAAAATCATTTGCTTCATTAGTTACTATGTATTCTCTATGGCTTTTTGGTGTTGGTTATGAACACCAAATTGTAAAACAAAAATAAAGGAACTGATAAACCTCGGGACAGCAAATTGCTGAAAATGCAGTAGAGTTTATTTTTAGCTTCGTTAAGCCATCATTAAATTTTAACTGCTCTAAAGGATTTTGCATTGTGTGCAGTACACCAATAAATTTTTGTCCTACCATGTTCAGGACATCATCTATGAGAAATTTGGATGAGTGTTTGAGAAGAATTGCCAAAATGCTAATAGCAGGGAAATGAAATGATCCGGATTAATCATTCTGTATGGGTACTAAAGGAAACATTAGCCTTGTCACTATTATTAATGGGCAGGAAAAAGTTATCACAATTATGGATCTATATTTATATGCAAGGAGACATGGTGGTGAGAGATTACAGCCTGTTCTCTCCAATTTTTCAGTTACAATAAGAAATTCAGTTCTCAAAACAGCAACACATATTCTAGTTGAGAAACGCTTATTTGACTTGAAAATGGCCAAAGCCTAAGTATGTCGCTGTTTACAGTATACACCTGAATACAAAATGGAAAGGTTATACCACTTTGTTAGTTTACGTCAAAAATTGAATGTGAATCATTCTGCTAGATGTCATTCAGTGAGTTGGCATTGAAGTGTTCGATCAGTCATGATTGTCTTGAATGGCAGGGCCAGAAAGGCTACATGGCTGACTCCTGTTCCAATGTTTCTAAACAAAATCAAGTCTTCCATCCTATTTAGGGGCATTTTAAAGCACATTGCAAAGCTGACATTCTGCCAAGCAGAAATCTGCCCACGCTGAATCACTCACACGCAGAATTACATTTGGCTCACACGCAAAGGCATAACATAATGTCTTGGATGGATCACGTCTCAAATAATGCTTTTATGGAGGATGCAAAGTAACCTTGCAGTCATCCAGAAAGCTGGAAAGAGCTTCAAAATATACCAACACAACTATACAATATATACTGTGCCTGGCTGTTTATTAAACTTCATAAATTACAATTAACAGAAGCCCTAAAAAGATTCAGAGCATATGACTCGTCATGCAATAGCAAAGTTAGAGTTCTACCCATCGCCCGGGCTTTTCAAATAATTGTTTTCTTATCAACTAACAATTGGTCTAGAACTTATTAAATAGGTAGAATTGCAACATTTGAACATTACTAACTAAATCATAAGCAAAAGCATCACAGTGATCGCTGAATCAAATGGGTCGATTCAGATCAATTGTGGCAAGACTGCCATCTTTCCATAAATCAGAGTAGGATAGCAAACACATTGCAAGACATAAAATTTTCAGCAGAAGAACACACCTCAAACACACTTTGCAAAGGTGACCGCATTTCCAACTTGAGAATGCATGAATTTAATAGGATTTGAAGCCAGTTTGGCAAAGTAAATGCTCGTCCTTCCAGCATTGGGAATATGTTTCCATTGCCCCTGGAGTGCCCTGACCAGACTGACATGAAGATCAATGCGGGTGACAGGAGTTAATGGCTCAGATTTTGTGGTCTATAACACAACTTGTTGTTGACATTGAATAAACCTATACATTACCTACTGAGATCCCCATGTGAGTGTTTAAGGCCCAGGTATTCTAAGAAATGGCAATCACAGTCAGTTTGCCACTCCATTTTTTTTTAAAAGTTAGTATTGAGCTCCACAAGTCTAGCCCAGGTATTTTGACCTCAGCTCCATTAGAAATACAGAACATAGCAATCAGCCCCACTCCTGCAAAGGGCAGAGTAGTTGGAGCAACTCAAAACATGTTCTCTTTTACAGGTCTTAGGAAGGGGTCAATTGACCCAAAATGTTAACTCTGATTTCTCTCCATAGGTGCTGCCAGACCTGCTGAGTTTTTCCAGCAATTTCCATCTTTGTTTCTCTTTTATAGGAGTCAGTGTGCCGTGTTTACACTTTTAAATGTCTGACAGCATAGGCAGATACTTTGATAACTGCTGTGAAAAGTTAAGTATGTAAGAAAATTGTGGAGTTGGGTTTGTAGTTCGTTAAGAGGTCTGGGTGCCAGGTTAAAAAAAAGTGTGAACTCATTAGGATGCCTGGTAGGTAGGATGATAGATGTGCAAGGTGACAGGTTGATTGGGTACCAGGTAAGTAGGGTGCCCGGTGGGAAGGGTGCCAGGTAAGCAGGTGTCAGATAGGTAGGATACCAGGTAACTGATGAAGTGCTTAGGATAGTTGGGTAAGGAGGTAATTCAGGACTAGCAGCACCAAGGGGGTGAGACATTGAGGCCAGAGGGCAAGGGAAGTGTCAAACTGGCAGACAAGGTAATGAGATCAGTAGATCCCAGGGCTTGAGGCAACCTGTTTGGCTGTGGGGGCGGGGTGATTGTCAGTTATCAGGGTTTCAGGCTGGCAGGAGTGGGAGTCAGAACAGCAGGATCAGGCCATGGCTGAGAGGTTGGGTCATTGGGTCCTGGTAGGGAAGCACTAGGTGTTGACAATTGTGTTGGTTTGGGGGTTTCTAGTCAAGGGAATGTGAGGGGAAGGTGGTTATCAGGGATGCTGGGTGTGTAAGGGGTCAGGGGAGATTTGGTTCTGGAGGAGGGGCTGTGTGCACAGTAATTTGGCAGTCAGTTTAATAGTCACTCAAGAGTTAGACCAGGTTTTTAATCACTTAACTTTTCTGAGGGCACTATCACTTAATAGAACTGGAACCCTCTGGACTCTCTAATGTTATGGGTATTTTTTCGGAGGGTCCAAATGTAGGGAAATTGCCCATCAGAATCTTTAATTTCCAGGGTAATTCCCAAGACTTTGTCAGAATATCTGGGCCCCAGTTTCCAGAAGGGTGAATTCCATCATGCTGAACCAGTGTTGCAGTGTGAAGCAGGTGGGAATGGGAGGTTGATTTTGGCATGGCATACAATCACTGCAGCACAAGCACTGCTTAAAGTAGCTCACTGCGTGCTGCAATTTAATGGAATTGAAATACCTCATTTACTCGACGTTAGTTACGTTCACAAAGTTGCCATGTGAAGACCGCCTTCAATAAAAAGGAATACAATCTTCCCTTGGCATTCAAAAGCTTTACCATTGATGAATCTCCAACTAACATTGACTAGAAACTGAACCGGACTAGCCATATAAATACTGTGGCTGCAAAGGCAGGTCTGAGGGTAGGGATTCTGCAGCTAGTAACTTACCTCCTGACTTCCCAGTGCCTGTCCACTATCAATGAGACACAAGTCAGGAGAGTTGAACTTCCTTCAAAACAGCACTGTCGGTGTATCTGCACTACATGGACTGCAATGATTCATGAAGGCAGCTTACCACCACCTTCTCCAGTAAAGTAGGAATGGCAATTAATTGCTGGCTTAACAATCCATGAAATATTTAAAAAGGATTAATATTGCAAAATTAAAATTTTAACATAATTTTTAAAAATTAAAAATTTAAACTTTTTAAAATCGCAAATGTAATCATTTAAAAAAGTGCAATAAATTTGGTTAGGAAAAGTGTTTTAAAAAGTAATATTTTTACAAATCTAATAAATCACATTAAAAGACTCATTTTCTAATTTAACATAAGATCTTAACAGTCTGAAGTTTTTGAATGTTGTTATCCTCCTAGTTAAGTATTTGTGAATTGAAAGAAGATACAGTACAGATAGTTATACAGGTGTAAAGTCTGAAATGTAATCATTTTGAAATTTGTAATTAGTAGGTAATTAGCCCAAATTCGCGTGGGTTCCATACCTGCTATTTGAAGTAATTAATCTTCAGGAAAGCATTGTTTGGCTAAATCCAATTTGTGGATTTGCACACTACAGATACGGCTCTCCAGAAGTTGTGCGTCTCCTTGATAACCAGTGACAGTGAATGCTGAACACATTGCCATTACTAGTGTGTCAAAATCTGGCCCTGTATATCCATGAAGTGCGCTTTCAAAGGGTTTAATCTTGTTGTTTCCATCAGCTTCTGTTTAATCTTGTTACAGTGCAGCTATTTACAGAATACTGACTTCCAAACATCAGAAAATTATCACAATTTGAAAGTGCACTGTAAGAATCAATTGTATGCTTCGATTTCCATAATTTTTGCTCAGAACTGCCAACATGAACACACCCTGTGAAATGCAGCCATGGACTAAAGATTTTTGTAATTTTACTAATAAGCATTTACTATCCAATGGATGCATTTGATGACCAACCATAAGATATACATTTCCCAATAAGGCCGATAATGTGAGTGACAGACAGCCACAGACGCAATCCAAGTGAGATTCTGCAATAGCTATTTTTAGGAATTTACATTGTTTCCAGCTATCAAGTTACCATTTCATTAATTTTAACTTGAAAACAAATTAGTGAACACATATTTTGTAAATAAAAATTTTTCTTGGGAATTTTCCACATAATTAGATGTTAATCATGGAACTGCTTTACTATAACGAACATTATCTAATTGGTGGAAGATACTCTAAAGCCACAAAGATTAGTATTTTATGATAACTGCTGCTGAATAAAGGCTCTAGGATGCAGGAGAATGAAGACACTCGAAAACTCTTGGACCATTTTGGATCAACAATAAAAACACTTCTCAGAATAATGCTAAATGTTGCAGGATCATTATTGATAG
Source organism: Ginglymostoma cirratum (assembly GCA_024137785.1). NCBI lineage: Eukaryota > Metazoa > Chordata > Chondrichthyes > Orectolobiformes > Ginglymostomatidae > Ginglymostoma > Ginglymostoma cirratum. Next base: position 19,653,584 of record JAHRHZ010000073.1, read on the forward strand.
CTAAAATGAATAACTGTAAATGAATAATTCTCATATACTCTTAAACGTATTTGAAAAAGATGTCCATTCTGTCAAAAGAGATGAAGAATAGAGACATTTAGGTGGAGTGCCATGTCATGATGTCTATACCTCAAGTTGACCTAGCAATGCTTTTTCCAGCAATACTGCTGACTCCTATTCACTAGGCTAAACATATTCTACTTTTTGTTCCAAGGCACTGACTGTGAGAATGGATCAGGCACAGGGTCCTATTTTCCTGTAAAGTTTAAGTTGAGTGAAACTAGAAGACTTATCTTCCAACTACTCACAGCTAGTTTATTGTGATGTTTGTTTTTATTTACCAAATTAAGTTGCTTGTCTAAACTAGTAAATTGTAACAAATCCTACACAATGTTCACAAGAAAATGTGCTAAACCAGAGTTTGTATGCATGGCTTTATGAGCCTCCATGGGGAATTTGTGAATGTTCAAGTAGATGGCAAACAATATTTTAAATGATTTGAGTCTCCAATGTGTTTGTCAAATTGCTTCAGTGATGCAAAAGTCCTTGAAGTTGAGGATAACCTCCTGCCAATGAAACATACCGCAAAGCAGAGAGTTCCCTCCTGCAGATGCTTAATGAGTGAGAATCTTCCATAACTCAGAGATTGCAGAAGGAATTTTCACAGCGCTAAGTTAGTCCTGTGGCTGGGATGAAAAGTGACTCATGATCCTGCACAATTGGTTGGAAGGACTCTGGATAGTATTTTAATGGTGGCATCAACTTAAAGCTGTCACCAGGAGTGGTGTGCCATTGAGGGTGGCAGTTCAAGCTGGCAACTCAGCGGCCACTACTACACTATTGATAGAAGTGGTTGCTGTGCTACAGGGAGAAACAGAGGGCACCTCTGTGTTAGAATTTGTTTTTTAGCTTAATGTGCCAGGACCAGCCGACTAGTGATCAGCAGGATAAATCGTTCAGCTCAGAGTTAGAGCTAGAGGGGACAACCCCTCTTAACGGACTATGGATGGCGTATAAAAAGGAAGACCACCATAGGAATCTGCTGAGAGAGCACCATGGTTCATATGGCTCCCTTCCAATATGGCATGGCCCTGGTCAAATGACTTGAATTTACCATCAATCAGTGGGGAGTCATGCCTCATCTGTTTCCACTTTTTTGAATACTATATAGCAATGGGATAAAGACAGACTCTCCAAACGCTTTCTGCTGCCATTTTATGAGATCTCCCTCCTTTCAGCCTTCAGAGGATGGCTGTAATCTAGACTAACTGATCTTGGTAGGTGGATATGAATTTGGTAGTTATCCTTCCTCTACTAAAAGCAAATTACTGTTGGCAGCAAGCAGAGTGGAACATTGTTTTGTTTGGCTGTAGTAATAATTCATCTGCAGTGTTTTTTGATGCCAGAAGACAGAAAATCTGTTTCCATGAATTGTAATTCCCCATGGAACTCAGCTATAGATCACCAATGAAACTATTACAATGTGAGTGGAATTTCCTTTCATTGAGTATCCCATGCTTAATTTTTCTTCACTTTTCCCATTTGTCAGAGGGTTGAAGTGTGGCATGTGTAGTAATTCACAACAGGCAAGAATGGATTTGGCAGTTCATATAATACCATATGTGTGTACTATGGATTGTAGTTTCACTATTACCCAAGGCAAATTTCACCTGCAGGTTCTCTCTGATTCTTAAAGCAGAATCCTTTTCAACTGATATCCGCGTATGTTCAATGAGTCTCCTTAATCTGACATTGCAGAATGTAGAAGTCTACATAATCAGAAACATTTGTGACTTTTTTTCCAAACTTTAGACATTTTTCCAATGTACTTTTCTCTATCAGTGATTACATTTTATAATCACACTAGAAGGGCCCTCTTGTGATGCAGTGGTCGTGTCCATTCCCCTGGACCAAGAGGTCTAGGTTCAAGACCCACCTGCTTCAGAGGTGCGTAATAGCATCTCTGAGCAGGGTGATTAGGAAAAATTGGTACAATCACACATAGAAAAGAAAGCAATGAGACAATTGGTCTCGTTAGTTTAGTTGGTTTGATTAAACTACTACTTTGACTATTGTATGATGACCCTTTCAGGCAAGTTTCTTTTAATTGAGTTAGCTTTACATCATCATCAATTTTAGAATTAACCAAGCACAGGGAAAACAATCCACTTGTGATTCATACAGAACAATTATAGAACTTCTCCATTACCTAATCTTTCTTTGTCAGTGTGTTGTCAACATAAATGTCAATCTACATCTAGTCAAGTAACAGAAAAAATGTCCTTCTGTGACATGCACATAGGCAAACAATGGAAATAGCCAATTTTGTTTAGTGAAAAGCAGTACAATTAAATAAAACAAAGAACTACAGTTGCTGGAAATCTGAAATAATTAAAAACAAAACTTACTGAAGAAACTCAGCAGATCTAGAAGCATTTGTGAAGTGAAAACAGTGTTAATGTTTTGAGTCCAGTGGCCTTTTATGAGAACAGTTCTGGAGAAGGATCACTGGACTCAAAACTTTAATTCTGTTTTCTTTCCACAAGTGGTGCATGACCTCCTGAATTTTTTTCGGAAAATTCTGCTTTTGAGTGCTTCAGTACATTTAACGCAGCTTTGTAAAGTATGCATCTCATTACTTATAAAGTATGTATTAATGTCACAAAAGTATTCTTGAAAATGCACAGACTAAAACTATGGTTTATCAAAGAGAGAGGTTTTGGAGCAATAATTACCCATGGCAAAGAAAGGAATTCCCAGTAGAGTGGAGTTGTATTTGCCATCAGTGCTGATGAATATCCCTGCTGCAGTGACAGTGGAAAGGCAGATAGTGATAACTCCTAGCAGTCCTAGGAAAGGTTTGCTGCGGAGGCAGTCCCTCATTGCGCTGGTGAGAGTGGCAGCAATCAGAACCAACACTAGGCTCACCACCACTTCAGTTCTGGCCACAGTATTGGTCTTATAGAAGTCCTTCCATAGACCAGAAGATGTCAGGGGGTATAACTGCAGATCACTGTGCTCCTGTTGAAATTTAAGCATGAGCTGGCAGAATTCAGCTTCCCACTTCTCTGCAACATCTTGTAAGGCAGACCCGTAGCTTTGTAGGTAGTAGGTGATCTGTACTGCACTGGCTGATTTAACCTGGTGTTCTCTACTGTTGGGGATGAAGATCACTCCTCCAAGCTGATGTCCGATAAAAGTCACCCTACCGTCCTTTAATGATAAAACGATTGTGTTCATATTAACTCACAGTTCACAAAAAAGTTTGCACAATTTTTCATTAACTATATTAGAGCTAAACCATGCAGTCGTATATTACGAATAAAAACTGAAAACATTTAATGTTGTCATGCGGAAATAAAAATGATCATTCTTGTTGCTTAGAATGATGATCAATTCTGACTGAAGGTATGATAGCTGATCAGTGAAACTAAATTTCTGTGCTATTTTTGATATGATCAGAATAATCTTGGCGTGTGAGGAATTTGAAGAGCAGCCAACTACCTCTACATTTTTTGCCTTTCAGGTCCCATTGTTAATTTGGATCTGATGTGGAAGGAATGTATTAAACCAGAGTTGGTATTAAGTTGGGAGCGAGTATATGAGGATTGTACTGAGCTCTGCAAATATGTATCTGAATTTGAATATATTTTAGGCAGATGAAATATTATTGTAGAATTGATATATGGCCGAAGGGTCATTTGACAAGGGAGCACAGACTGTTTTCTCTCTTCCCCTGACACAGGAATTGAGTGATAAGCTTTCATGATGGGCTTTTTTTTCTGATCCCACAGGGTAGATTGGTAGTATACGAATGGTATTGGCACTTAATCCCATCATTCAAATACTTTTGTCCCGAAAGTTTGACTCATGAGAAAAGCAGATGGGCATATGGAATTCCTTTATTATCACACTATCAGTGGCCAAGCTGGAACTCGAGGACCTTTGTGTAGAGCATAGAACATAGAACACAAAAAGGTACAGCACAGGAACAGGGCCTTTGGCCCACAATCTTGTGCCGAACATGAAAGCCAAATTAAAGTAATCCCTTCTGCCTGCTCTAGGTCTATATCCCTCCACTCCTTGCATATTCATGTACTTATCTAAAATTTTCTTAAATGCCCCCATCGTATCTGTCTCCACCACCGCCCCTGGCAGCATGTTCCAGACTCCGACCTCACTCTGTGTAAAACACTTGCCCCCTCACATCTCCTTTGAACTTTCCCCCTCTCACCTTAAATGCATACCCCCTAGCTTTAGACATTTCAATTCTGGGAAAAAGGTTCTGATTGTCAACCCTATCTATGCATCTAATAGTTTTATAGACTTCTATCAACTCACCCCACAGCCTCTACCTCTGCACAGAAAGCAACCCAAGTTTTTCTAGCCTCTCCTTATAGCTCATACCCTCTAATCCAGCCAACATCCTGGTAAACCTCTTCTGCACCATCTCCAAAGCCTCCAAATCCTTCCTGTAATGTGGCAACCAGAATTGAATGCAATGCTCTAAGTGTGGCCTATCCAAAGTCTTATAAAGCTGCAACATAACAACCTGACTCTCCTACTCAATTCCCCTACCAATAAAGGCAAGTATGCCATATGCCTTCTTTACCATCCGATCTACTTCCGTGGACACTTTCAGATTCCTCTGTATGTTAATGCTGTTCAGGGTCCCGCCATTAACTGTATACTTTTCCTTAACATTTGATCTCCCAGAGTGCAGCACCTCGCACTTACCCTGATTAAACTCCATCTGCCATTTCTTTGCCCATATCTGCAATTGATCTATATCCCGCTGTATCCTTTGACAACCTTCTATACTATCCACAACTCCTCTGATCTTTGTAATGTTGCAAACGTACTAACGCACGCATCTACGTTTTCATCCAAGTCATTTATATATATTTCTAGTCATGGACTATTCATGGACCTCCAGCCTGAAAAACACCCTTCCACCACTACCCTCTGCTTTCTATAGGCAAGCCAGTTCTGAATCCAACTGGCCGAGTCACCCTGGATCGCATGCATCTTAATCTTCTGGATGAGCCTACCATGAGGGACCTTGTTGAAAGCCTTACTAAAATCCATGCAGACAACATCCACTGCTCTATTATCATCAATCACCTTTGTCACCATCTCAAAAAGTTGGGTCATGTCAGTAAGACATGATCTGCCCTTTGCAAAGCCATGCTGACTGTTCCTAATTAGGCCATGCTTTTGCAAATGCACGTAAATCCTACCCTTAAGAATTCTCTCCAATAGCTTCCTAACCACCGATGTGAGACTCATAGTTCTCTCGTTCTATAGACTCATAAGTCTATAGTTTCCTGGATTGTCCCTATTTGCCTTCTTGAACAGAGGAACAACATTGGCTATTCATCATTTCTCCGGGACCTCTCCAGTGGCTAATGAGGATACAAAGATTTTGGTAAGGCCCCTGCAATCTCCTCTCTTGCCTCTCTCTACAACCTGGGGTAGAAACCATTGGGCCCTAGGGACTTATACACCTTAATGCTCTTCAAGAGACCTAACACCACTTCTTTCTTGATCTCAAAATGCCTCAGCACATTAGCAAGGTCCACACAAATCTCACCATCCTCGATATCCTTTTCTCCAGGGTCAATGCTGATGCAAAGTACTCATTTCGGATCTCACCCATATCCTCTGCCCCCAAGCACAAGTTCCCTCCTTTATCCTTCAGTGGTCCTACCTTCTTCCTAGTTATCCTCTTGTTTTTAGTGTATGCATAGAATGCCTTGGGATTCTCTTTAGCCCTACTTGCCAAGGTCATTTCATGGCCCCTTCGTGCTCTCCTAATTCCCTGCTTGAGTTCTTTCCTGCTTTCTTGTATTCCTCACTGGCCCTGTCTGGTTTTAGCTTCCTAAACCTTACATGTGCAGAAACAAAGCTTTCCTCAGAGTGAGAGTTTGGGATCTGGAGTGTCATGCATGAGATTGTGCCAGAGGTGGCTTCATGAGTATAACAGGTGTGGACATGAAGAAGGGAGGTGGTGAAGTAGTGGCATCATAACCAGACTATGAATCCATGGACAGTTCAAAACCTATTGTGGCAGATAGGAGAATTTGACTTTAAGTTTTGAAAAAAATCTGGAATTAAGAGTCTAATGACAATTATGAAATCTTCGCTGATTGTGGGGGAGAACCCATCTGGTTCACTAATTCCCTTTAGGAAATGAAATCTGCTGCCCTCACCTGATCTGGTCTACATGTGACTCCAGACTAACAGCAGTGTAGTTGACTTTTAATTGCCCTCTAGGCCATTAGCGATTGGCAATGAATGCCAGCCTAGTCAATGATATCCATATTCCATGGATGAATAGCAAAATAAAATTGAAGGGTGAGTTAGCTAAATTGTTCTTTCTGAGTTCAGTTGGTAGTTTTGACAACTGAATGGTCTTCTTCCGTGTTGTAACTATTCTACATTAATACATAGCATCATACTTAACATTGATATAATCTTCCACTCACATACCGAGATCATCACTAAGACAGCTAATTTCCACCTCCCTAACATCACTTGACTCTACCTCAGCTTATCCATTACTGACACCTTACCATGCTGTTTTCTCTTCTGTATTTGGCTACTCCAACAAACTCATGGATGGCCTCCAATATTCTATCCTCTGTAAACTTGTGATGTTCCAACCCTCAGATGTCCGCGAACTTACACCAAGTTTGGTTCACCTAACACATCTGTGCTCACTGCTCAACATTGGCACCCAGCTAAGCTGCTCTTTGTTTTCAAGAGTTTCATCCTTGTTTTCAAATTCACCCTTTCCTATTTCTCCTCCAGCCCCAAAGCCCGCTATAACATCTGCCCTTGTCTAATTCTGATTACAGAAGGGCGGTACGACGGCTCAGTGGTTAGCACTGCAGCCTCACAGTGCCAAGGTCCCGGGTTTGATTCCAGCCCCAGGCGACTGTCTGTATGGAGTTTGCACGTTCTCCCCGTGTCTGCGTGGGTTTCCTCTGGGTGTTCTGGTTTCCTCCCACAGTCTAAAGATGTGCAGGTTAGGTAGATTGGCCATGCTAAATTGCCCATAGTGTTCAGGGGTGTGTGGGTTATACAGGGATGGGTCTGGGTGGGATGTTCCAAGGGTTAGTGTGGACTTGTTGGGCTGAAGGGCCTGTTTCCACACTGTAGGGATTCTAAATTTCTAAATAAACTTCACCATTGACGGCCATGCCTTCAATTGTATGGCCCCTAAATTCTGGAATTTCCTTCCTGCTCCTTTTGGCTTCTCTACCTCTGTAGGCTCCTTTAATAATTTCCTTAAAACCTATCCCATTGACAAAGCTTTTGGTCATCTGACTTAATGTCACCACGTGTCGCTCAGTGTCATATATAATTTTATATTTCTCCTTTACAATAACTTGAAGCACTTTATTACATTAAAGGCCTTACATAAATAGATTTTGCTGTTATGGGTATTTACACTTTTAACATTTCCATTTCTTTTCTGAGTTTCTTCCTAAAAGCATAGACAGTATTATTGAAATTAGAGGACATCAGTCTGTCCTTTACATCAATATTTACATTAAATAATTCAGTCCAGGTCTAGTAATGCTACCATTAAAGACCGATATTCACAGTGAGAACATTCTACACCATGCTGTGTGGCACTATCACCACGCTAAATGGGACAGACTTTGAACAGATCTAGCAATACAAGATTGGGTATCCATGAGGTGCCGTGGGTCATTGGCAGCAGCAGAATTATACTCTCCCACAATCAACAAAGATTTCATAGTTGTCATTAGACTCTTAATTCCAGATTTTTTTCAAGACTTAAAGTCAAATTCCCCTATCTGCCACAATAGCTTTTGAACTGTCCATGGATTCATAGTCTGGTTATGATGCCACTATTTCACCACCTCCCTTCTTCATGTCCATGCCTGTTATACTCATGAAGCCACCTCTGGCACAATCTCATGCATGACACTCCAGATCCCAAACTCTCACTCTGAGGAAAGCTTATCCAACATATTTTGCAACTGCAAGGAACAGAATATCCCCACTCTACCATTATTATCAAACCGCATGATCAATCCTCATTAAACAAAGAGTGCAGCAGGGTATGCCAGGAGCATCACCAGGCATATCTGATGAGCTACAAAGAAACAGGACAATTTATATTTCAAACAGCATAGATAGTAAGTGATAAGCTCAGCTATGCAATTCCACAGTCAACGGATCAGATGGAAGCACTGCAGTCCTGCTACATCCAGTTGTAAATGGTGGTGGACCATAAAACAACTCACTAGAGGAAAAGGCTCCAAAAATATCCCCATCATCAATGATGGGGGAGCCCAGCACATCAGTGCAAAATATAAAGCTGAAGCGTTTGTAACAATCCTCAGCCAGAAGTTCCAAGTTCTTGATCCATTTTAGTTTCCTTCAGCAGTCTCATGGATCCTAGTCTTCAGCCAATTCATTTCACCCCATGTAATATCAAGAAATAGCTGAAGACACTGGATACTGCAGAGTCCATGGGGCCTGACAACGTTCCAGCAATAGCACTGAAGACATGAGCTCCAGAACTTGCAGCACCCCTAGCCAAGCTGTTTTAGTTTAGGTACAACACTGGCATCTACCTGGAAATGTGGAAAACTTCCCAGGCTTTATCCTGCACACAAAAGCAAGACAAATCCAACCAATTCAATTACCAGCCAATCAATCTACTCTCAATCATCAGTAATGTGGTAGAAAGGGTCCTCAACAGTGCTCTCAAACAGCACTTCCTTCACAATAACTTACTCGCTGACATGCAGTTTGGGTTCTGCAAGGGCCACTCAGCTCCTGATCTCAACCTCAGGTCAAACATGGGCAGAAGAGCCAAATTCCAGAGGTAGGGTGTGAGTGACAGCCCTTTGCATCAAGGCTGCATTTGACCTGGCAGAACTGGAGTCAGTGGGGATCGTGAAAAATGTTCTCTACTGTTTAGAGTCAAATCTGGCACAAAGGAAGATGGTTGTGGTTGTCGTAAGTCAGTCACCTCAGCTCCAGGAAATCTCCACAGGAATACCTGAGCGTAGTGTCCTAGGCCCAACCATCTTCAGCTGCTTCATCAATGACCTTCCCTCCATCAGAAAGTCATAAATGAAGATATTCACCAATGATTCCACAAAGTTCAGGACTATTCATGATTACTGAGATATTGAAGCAGTCCATGTCCAAATGTAGAAAGATCTGGAAAATATCTAGATTTTGGCTGACAAATAGTAAGCAACACTCATGCCACACAAGTGCCAAACAATTACTGTTTCCAACAAGAGAGAATCTAACCATGACTCCTTGCCATTTTATCACAATAAAATCACTTAATCCCCCACTATCAACATCATGGGATTATTATTGTCCAGAAATTGAACTGGACTCACCAAATAAATATGAGTAGGTCAGATGGTCGGAATCCTACAGCTAATAATTTGCCTCCTGACTCACCAAAGCCTATTCACCATCTACAAGACACAAATCAGGAGTGTGATGGAAAATCCCCACTTGCCTGGACGAGTGCAGCTTAAACAACAAGAGGAGGTTGACGCTATTCTAAACAAAGCAGCCCACTTGATTGGCACCACATCCTCAAACATTCAGTCTCCACACCACTGACACTTGGTAGCAGCAGTGTGTACCAATTCAAGATGAACTGTAGATATTCACCAAAGCTCCTTTGACAACAGTAAAAGAGTGATAAATGGAATAGTATGGCCAATTAGGGAGCAAAGAAGGGATCTACACAAAACACAAGTGGCATGCTGAGATGCCAAATGAATACATTGCATCTCACTTTATCTATGAGGCAGATGCTGCCAAACTATGATAAAAGTGGAGTAAAATCAGTCATGGGAATAGCCATATATTTATAGAAAGGAGGTACTGAACAAAATGTCAGTACTTCAAGTGAGAGTGGACATTGCAGAGCCACTGGCCAGAATCTTTCTATCTTCTTTCAGTTCCAGGGATGGTGCTGGAGAACGGAAGATTGAAAACATTCCTCCTGTTCAAAAATGGTTTTAAAGAAAGGCTAGGCAATTACCACAGTGGTGAGGAGACTTATAGTAACAATTATTCAGAAAAGAATAAATAGTCACACAGAAAACAGTGAGTAGCTTCTGCAGAGTCAGCATGGATTTATTAAGGGAAAATTGTGTTTAACTGACTTGCGGGAGTTATTTGAAGAGGTAACAGAGTTGATCAGGGTGAGGCAGCTGAGGTGGTGCACATGGACTTCGATACAATGCCACACCACATACTTGTGAGAAAATATATCTGCTTTGGAGTAAAAAGGACAGTAGCAACATGGATAGAGACATAGAAATAGGAGCAGGAGTAGCCCATTCGGCTTTTTGAGCTTGCTTCACTTTCTTTACGATCATGACTGATCATCCAATTCCAGAGGCTATTCCTGCTTTTCCCAAATATCCTTTGATTCCTTTTGCCCTAAGTGATATGTCCAACATTTTCTTGAAATCAGACAACGTTTGGCTTGACCACTTTCTGTGGTAGCAAATTAAACAGGCTCACCAATTTCTGAGTGAAGAAATTTCTCCTCATCTCAGTCTTACGTGGTTTACCCCATATAATTAGACTGTGACCCTGGTTCTGGATTACTCCACCTTTGGAAATGTCCTTCCTGCATTTACCCTATCTAATTCTGTTAGAACTTTATGGCTTTCAAGGTGATAGCCCCTCATTCTTCTAAACTCCACTGAAGGTAATCCTAACCAACTCAATCTCTCCTCATACGTCAGTCCTGCCATTCCAGGAATCAATTTGGTAAACCTTTGCTGCACTCAATCTATAGCAAGAATATTCTTCCTCAGATAAGGAGACAAAAACTGCACACAGTTTTCTAGGTGTGGTCTCACCAAGGACTCATATAATTGCAGCAAGACATCCCTGTTCTTGTACTTAAATCCTCTCGCTATGAAGACCCACATACCATTTGCTCTCTTTACCACCTGCTGCACCTGCACACTTTGAATGACTGGTAATATGATTACACCCAAGCCTTGAAAGTTGGCTGAATGATAGGATAAAGAGGGTAAGGATCAATGGATATTTTTTGGGCTAGAAGGTTTGTAGTGGAATTTTCCAAGGACTGTTGCCTTTCCTGATGTATAAAATTGTTATGTAATGGTCAATTTCAAAGCTTGCAGATGACATAAAACCTGGGAGAATTCTGAAACATGAGAAAGCCAGTGTACAGCTTCAAATAGACATTGCCATAATGATGTCATGGGTAGATAAGTGGCAGATTGAAGTTCAATGCAGGTAAGTATGAAGTGAAACACTCTGGTATAATGAACATAGAGAGACATAGAGAGTAATGAATGGTAATATTCTCAAGGATGTGCAGGAGCACAGAGGCCTAGGTGTATATGTTCATAAGTCATGATAGGTAGCAGGACAGCTAGAGAGTACTTAATAAGGTATACAGTATTCTGTATTTTGTTAACTTGGGCATGTAATACAAGAGCAGGAAGGATATGTTGAACTAGTACAGGGCACTGGTTAGACCTCATCTGAGGTACTGTATGCAGCTCTGGGCAGTATACTTTAGTAAGGATGTGAATGCATTGGAGAGAGTACAGTTGAATTACAGGCATGAGACAATTCA
>JAHRHZ010000073.1:19665627-19691593 GCA_024137785.1 Ginglymostoma cirratum
TCCTCTGATGCTGTTTGGCCTGCTTTGTTCATCCAGCTCTACACCTTGTTATCTCTGATTCTTCAGCATCTGCGGTTCCTACTATCTCTAAGGGGAAATGTTGTGATTTTCAAAATCATGAGGGGACTGGGTAATAAGAGATATGGAAAATTTGTTGCTACTCATAAGAGCCAAGAACCAGAGGGCATAATTTTAAAGTCTGTTGCAAAAGAAACAAAAGTGAGGTGAGAATACCCTTTCTTGCACAACGAGTAATTAGATTATGGAGCGCACTGTGTGGAAGTGTGGTGGAGACAAGTTTAATTGAAGCATTCAAGATGGCATTACAATATTATTGAATTAGAAACAATGTGTAGGGTTGCAGGGAAAAAGCAGGAGCTTGGCAGCAGCTTATAATGTTCAGAGGGTTGATATAGACACTGGGCTGAATGGCCCTTCTTTACTATAACAATTCCGTGATTCTGCGATATTTCACATTCCGTGATTCCTGCAGCTTCTTAGCGAAGATGTGCTGGTTTTGTTGGAACTATATACAACATGAACTGAAATATGCTGCAATAATTTTGAATGTCATAAATACAAACCATTAATGTAACAAATTTTGCTGATAACATTGCAGATACCATAGAATTGCAGTTTACACTCAGTGGTAACACTGTTACCACTCAGCTCATTTAGAAGGGTAATAAAAGTGTCATTAATCATCTATTTTTAAATTAGTCTAACATACACACACCAAAGTAACATTGAATATCATGGTGATCTTCTCAATTAAACCTTTTCACAATTTCACCTCAAACTATTTTATGGGTGTTTGTTATCAGATTTACCAACCCGTAAGCTCAAAATTGTTAAACTCAAAATTGTCAGTCAATTATTATATCTCTTAGAAAAATGACTTTTTCCAGAGAAATAGTTGGAAATGAGTTTTCTGTCTGCTTACTCGTAAGAAATATGGGCTCACAGCTTAATGCTGACGTTAAAATAGTGATAAATTAGCAATCTCACTAAAATAGAGCAAAAAATTACTGGTGCGAGAAATGAAATAATGGGTTGAATTTTGATATTTTTAGGCAAAATGTTTTATCATTTCACTCAGTCTGCCATGGTCCATGGCAACTTTTCCCAAGTAACCTTCTACTGTTTATTTCACTATTATACAACTGACTGCCACAGTGCCTGTCTCGTAAAATTGCTTAGTAGGAGGCTGACTGGTTGTCACTGCTGGGACTTTGTAATGTTCATGCCATGGGCACCATATTTAAAGCCCAGCTCCACAGCACTTCAGATACTGCAGGTCAGGAACTGTCTTCACATTGTGGTCCTGCAGTGTCATGCCATAGGAAATGACTCAGGGAGGTAAGTTATCTCCTCAAATTAAACAACGAATTGCAGATGCTGGAATTCTGAAACGAAAACAGAAATTGTTGGAGAAACTCAGCAGGTCTGGCAGCATCCATGGAGAGAAAGCAGAATCGACATTTTGGATCCAGTGGCCCTAAATGAAAGGTCACTGGGCTTGAAATTTTGATTGATGCGGCCAGACCAATGGAATTTCCCCAGCAATTTCTGTCTTTGTTTCAGAGATGAAAGGATTGTGGAAAGGAGGGCAGTGTTGCATCCTGCTAACTAGCAAAGGAGGTAATGCCACCAGATCCAGCTAACCTGGACTAAGACAGTGTAGCCAGGCCTGGGCACTTTCTCTGGCAAAATATAATGCACAGCAGTGCAGGCTGAAGAGTAGCAACCTTCTGGACTTCCCGGCACAGTGGCTCAGTGGTTAGCATTGCTGCCTCACAATGCCAGGGAGCCGGGTTCAATTCCACCCTCAGATGAATGACTGTGTGGAGTTTGCACATTCTCCTGTGTCTGTGCGGGTTTCCTCTGAGTGCTCCAGTTTTCTCCCACAGTCCAAAAATGTGTAGGTTAGGTGGATAGCCCATGCTAAATTGCCCATAATGTCCAGGGATGTGTAGGTTAAGTGGATTAGCCATGGGAAATGCAAGGCTGCAGGGATAGGGTATGGGGTCAGTCTGGGTGGGATGCTCTTCAGGGAGTTGGTGAGGACTTGTGGGGCTGAATGGCCTGTTTCCACACTGTAGGGATTCTAAGTGTAAGTACCACCAACTTCCCTCTGCTACCTTGTACTCACAGAAATACAACCCACACTAAACCTCCCTCTCTCTAAGGCTCGTGGATTATAACTCCTGCTCTTGAATGCATCAAACCCTATTATGTGACTCTCAGCCACCTCATCCACCCAAACTAATGATACTTCTTTCTGTTCTATTCACTCACTGGGGACACATCTTCACATCACTTGTTCCTGCATCTCCATTAACTGATATTTCATCTACTTTAATTGTCCTTAATCCCTCCCTTTGTCTTATCGCAGAAAGAATTGGCCCACCCCACAAACTGATGCCTCCACAGCACCCAGACTGAACTGCATGTAACACCTGGAGTGATTCCATTTGATCTACAAGACTGACTGTGGCTCAGTCCCCAGATTGCATAGACATGGATCCCCAAGCACCTGACTGACCCTGTCCAACTATCTGAAATGGAATTGGATGATCCCATTTTCTGATTGTGGCAGGAACTCCTGAATGATCACAGTCCTCCTTGACCTCTGAAAGGACTATTTCACTTTGACTTTCAGACATGGCCATTTGCTTGAAGCACATGTGATATCTTTGCTGGCACATGTTGTAGGTTTGGCATTGATGCAGCATGGTGCCATAAAAAAAACATGCCCACTCCATTGACTGCTTGGTTCACCAAGCCACAAGTTGCCTGACTTTCCCTGTATGATAAAAAGCAATGTCGACCACAGAAGCAGGGAACTGCAAAGCAAATGAGCACTATGAAATGAAGCTGAAAGCCATAAGATACAGCCTGTATATCATAGGTCCAAGAGGAGGCAGGATGATGTGGTGACGGGGTGGCTTGCCAATACTAACTTGCTTGGATGAAAAGTGGAGGTGGATGATGTGCCTACAACATGCAGGGACGTTGTAATGAAAACAAAGCTCGGTGAAGGCCAGGAGAGGCAAGTGGTGAACTGCTGCTGCCAGGTATCTGCGTTGACATTCAGTTCAAAAATTGATGCCATCTAGTTTCACGGGCGCAATAAGAAAATTGGAAGCAGCAGAGAAATGAGTTCTGCTGGACTATTAGTCAGATGCAAATATAAAAAAAAAAGTAGTAACCACTCATTAGTGAGATTCAGAACTCATCATTTAAACCTTAAGGGTAAAATGGGAAATATTTTCCATTTTGCCATATTTTCCCACATTCCTTGTCATTGCTCACTGTTCAAGGGAATGGATAATTCTGCCCAATGTTCCTTTGGTGAATGATGGTAAATAATGTACTTTCTAAGGATGAATGCAAGGAACAATTATTTACGTTCATAAATATCATTTTGAGAGTAAATGTTTCAAATCATATATGAGTTATTTGTGTGACAGTAGAAAATGCAACTTCTGAATCACATCAGTTGTTATTATCAATTGTTCAGATTAGTTGAAAGACCGGACTCAAGGCTATTAGAATCCAATCTAGTGTATGTTTCAGTGATACAATATTTTTATCAAGGATAGCACATTTTGACAAGGTATATAAGGAGCTTACAAGCAGCTTTGCTCAAAGAAATAACAATCGAGTTTAAATTGATACAGATTTTAATCAACCTGGTTGTGATTAAAGTCTATGGGTGGCTTCAAGCCATTCAGTTAAAATAAAACCACACTGAAAGACTGTTCAAACTGTATGATAAATGTTTCATTGGCAGTGCACATAAGTGTAATAGAGTGGCAAAAACTACCAAAGCAACTTTGTCAACGTAGAAGATGAAAAACGAAAAAGAACAGCTACATTAGAATATAGTTTACGTTGTGATTTAACACAGCAGTTTTGAACAATTTATTACTTTTCTATGAATGAAGAAACCAAGGCTAAATTTTATGCTCCCATGAGATAGATTTGCACGTGGGTAGGGTTTATGAAATGCTATAGGCTCCTTTCCCAGCACTTCCGCACTGTCACAACTAAAATTATCCATTGATGTATAGTTGAGGCACTTAATTAGCCAATTAATGACCTAAGGAAGAAAGGAAAATTATGGGCAGTGACTCTGCAATTTCCATTTTCACTTCCCACAGTATCCTGAATGATCCCATTCTAGTCCTGATACACAAAATGCTAGCAGACACTTTCAGCAGATAATAGGGAAGGCAAATGGAATGTAGGTGTTTATTTCTTAGAGAATAGAATTTAAAAGTAGGGAGGTTTTGCTAAAACTATACAAGGCACTAGCTACACCACACCTAGAAGACTGTAAGCCCTGGTGGTCTCCTTACTAAGGAAAGATACACTGGCGTCGAAGGCAGTCTATGGATGGTTCACAGGGTTGATTCCAGGCATGGAGGGATTTTTTTAATGAAGAACGTATGAGTAGTTTGGGCTTGTACTTACAAGACTATTGAATATAATGACAGGCAATCGTAATGAAATGTTTAAGGAGTCTTGACAGGGTGGAAGCTGTATGGTTGTCCTCCTTGTGGTAGTGACTAAGCATAATTTCAGATAAAATGATCACCCACTTAACACAGAAAACAGGGGGAATTTTTCCCCACCCCCAGATGGCAGCGAATCCATGGAATCCTTTACCACAGAGGGCTGGAGAAGCTGGTTCGTTAAGTATGTTCAAGGCTCTGATAGACTGACTTTAGTCAGTAGTGAAATAAAGAATTATGGATTCTTAAGGAATTAATAAATAATTAATTCTTAATTATTAAGGAAAGTGGAGTTGGGATTAGAATTGATTGGCTATGACCTCATTGAATGGCAGAGCAGACCCAATGTGTTAAATGGCCTCCTTCAGCTCCTACGTTTTCTGGTCTTATGTCCAAAAACTTCTCCTTATCAATGCTAAAGCCTTCAAGTGTCTGATATAGCTTATATATTGTTATCTTTTTCCTTGGTAAAGACAAAGATGCAAAGTACTCATTTAATATCTCAGCTATGCTTTCTGACTGCATCAGTAAATCCCCTTTTTGGTCTCTCATCAGCCCTAGTCCTCTTTTTACCATCCTTTTACTATATAAATACCAAACAGGTATTTTTGGATTCCTTTCTATGTTAGCTTCTCATTTCTTTTTATATTCTCTTCCTGCTTTTCTTATTTGCTTTTCTACATTCCCTTTGAACATTCCATACTGTTCAGGCTGATTCTCAGTTGTATTATCCACATAACATTTCATAAGCACACATTTTCTCCTTTCTCTTAATATCTATCTCTCTCTTCATCCGGGGGCTCTGAATATGTTTGTCCTATCTTTCCTCTTTGTGGGGATACACCTCGAATGCACTGAAATGATGACTTCTTTCAAGACAGTCCATTGTTCATTACCATTTTGCCTGCCAACCTTTGGTTTCAATTTATCCACCCCCAACTTAACAGATTGCTGGATACCTTCCAGTTAATTTTTCTTACTCATTTGCTCCTTGCCTTCTTCCATTGCCAACCTAAACCTTATGATAAAATGATTGGTGTCTCTAAATGTTCTCCAAATGACAACTCAACCCACCAAGAGCCAGGTCCAGCAACACTTCATTTCCCATGGGAGTGGAACAATACTGTTGTACTTTTCCTAAGCACATTCTGTGAACTCTATGCACTCTATGCCCAAACTATCTCAGTCTATGTTCAAATAATTGAAGATACCCAACTGCTACAATTCTTGCAGCTCTCTCTGATTTCCTTGCAAATGTATTTTCCTTCATCCTTCCCATCAATTGGCAACTGACAGATAACATTGAACAATGCAACTGCAATGTTCAATAACTGTAGCCAAGGAGATTCTGTCCTTGACCCCTCTAGAACATGCTCTCTCTGAAAATGGTGCAATGTTATCCCTAATAAGCATCACCATTGCTCTCCTTTCCTTCCTATATTTCCTGAACACCCTTGTATCCAGAAATATTTAAGACCCAGTCCTGTCCTTCTTTGAGTTCAGTCTTTGTTTTTGTCATAGTATCATATTTCCATAATGCAATCTGTGCTTGTTGCTCACCAATTTTATTTACCACATTCCATGTATTCACATACATTACTTTCATCCCTCAATAATTAATTACCCAGATGACATTAATTCACTGTGGATGTTATGTCCACTTCCAGGTCTGCTAAAGTGCTCCGCAAGCTGGATGTAAAAGCCAGCCCTTAATAACTGCTATAAGCAATATAGGTAGTGCTGCTGCAGCATTTTTGTTTTACTCTTACTGTCATACTGCATTTTCTTTGGCAGTTAGCATGTAAAAAGTCCAAAACAGAATATTTTCCTGCTTCTCAATTCAAGGAGCACCATGTGATCAAATCAGTAGCTGAATTAAATGGATGCAGGTTCTCCATTTGATCCCAGGGCATGCCACAAAATTATTCTATACTCGCGCAATCGTGTAAGCATTTTATGAAATACAGAAAGATGGGGTTCAGCTGGTCAAGCAATCTGAGATACAGAAGCTAAAAACGAGGAAACTCTGCAATAAGGAATAAGGAAACCAAAAAAGTGAACAATTATTTTCAACTATTGTTGCTGTACAATTCAAGATTAAGCCTCAACAAGTAAATTTACAACAAATACACTAACAAAATTCTAGTTTAAAACTTTACATTTTCTGTCCTATTTCTTGTCTAAGGTGGAAATTGCAACTTATTTTAGACGGTACTGCACGGAGAGACTGCAATAGTTGGAATTCTAACCTGTCACAGCATCTCTGGAATTGCAGAGGTTGAAAACAGAATAGGGGAGTGGATTTGGGAACAGTGAAATATTTCCACATTTCAGACTTTGCTGCAACCTCTTTTTGCGGTAAGTGATCTCAAGATGAGTGAATTTTGGCAGCTGTCCGTATCTCTAACATTTAAAGGTGCTGTCACTGGGCTTACATGATTATGGTTGAGCTTAATTTGTTAGTGCATAATAATTAGGAGTCCATATTACAAGTGTCAACATTCACTGGAAAATATTAGTGCTTGATAACAGCACAGTAAGTTACAAACCTAAGGTTGAAGGCTGTCTGCCATATTTGCCTGAGCAAATTGAATTTAACTGTTTCCTAAACATTGCACCATGCAATCATGCAATTGTCAACTTTAGCTTGTTTTTAATGATTACAGTATATTTTATCTTAGTACAAAAATAACATATTTCTGACTGAAATGTGTAAGTATTATAGGTTAGAATTTATTATTAACAATTGGAATTGTTAGAAATTAGTAAAACGCCAAGTATATTTCTGTTTATCAGCTTGAAATAGGTAGAGGATTAAGTTAGTTGGAAGTTTTATCTCTCTAGAAATACTCTAGTGGATTTATTATCCTTAGGTTATGATAGTTGTACCTAGCTTGTACCTAGGAGCTAAGGTCAGATGAGACATTCACAATAATGTGAGAGCAACCAAATGTAAACTTAGAAAACAACTGTCCTCTGGGATGTGTCATTTTTTTTTGACCCTGACTAATTAAGATGCTGCTGAAGTGCAAGGGTTAACTAGCGTCTGAAGGAAGAAAAGAAGTTACTATGGTTCAACAGCCTGTTAAGAAATTAGAATGGTTTAATAGGAGAATCATTGTAAAATGTTTATCAATAGCCCCAATGAACCGCTCTGAACACATGTAACTGAGAACAAGCAAATTCAACCAACGAGGCCCTAAAAATAAGCTTGAAAGATAAGAATGTAATTCAAGAAATTATGAAATTGTGGGAAACAGCGTTGGAAAATATCACATCGTCCCAAAGATGAAATTCACATTATAGGAGGGATGTGATATGATGAGGAGGAAATTTACCAGAATGTTGTCTGGACTGGGGAGTTTTAATTATGAAGAGAGATTGGGGAGACTGAGTTGTTTTCCTTGGTACAGAGGAGACTGAGGTGGTACACGATTGAGATGTATAAAATTATAAGGTGTACAGATAGGGAAGAAACCTTTTCTCCTTGGTAGAGGGATGAATGACCAGAGGGTATAGATTTAAGATAAGGGAAAGGAACTTTCGAGACAATGTGAGGAAAAGGATTTTCATGCAGAGCGTGGTGGGAATCAGAAACTCACTGCCTGTAAGGCTGGTAGAGGCAGAAACCCGTTTAGATATGTAGCTGCGATGCCGTACAGTACTGTGGGTCAAGTGCTGGAAAATGGGGTTAAAATAATTAGGTGGTCGTTTTTGACTGGCACAAACTCAAAGGGCCTCGGGGTCTTTTTCTGTGCTGTAGGCTTCTATGACTCTATGATGTAAGTGCATGAGCTAAAGCAACCTGTGAAAGTTGGGAGATAATGTAAGTTTGGGCTCTTGTTTCATGGTACAAACTAAACGTACCATTAAGAAATTTGCACATTTTTTATACAGCAACTTGTTATTATCTGAAGTACAAATTCTGAAAGCATAGTAGGAACAGATTCAATAGTAACATTCAAAAGCGAACTTGACAAATAATTGCAAGGAAACAAATTACAGAGCTATCGGGAAAAAGTAGGGAGATGAGATTAATTGGATAATTCTGACAAAGGACTGGTACTGCCATGATGAGACAAATGGCCTGATTGTGTGCTGTATGACTCCCTGAATCAATGATGCCATGGATGTAGAAGACCAGAAGAGCTAAGTTCCTCTTTAAATACTGTCATAGGAACATTTATCTCTGTGCAGAAGGTATCAGATCATAACAATGTAATTGTACAAATAATATTTTATCATGCAGTCTAGGTGGATTAGGCATGTAAAATGCAGGGTTACAAGGATAACGTAGGGGTTGGGTCAGGGTGGGATGCTGTTCAGAGGGGTGGTGTGGACTCGATGGGCCAATTGGCCTGCTTCCATAATGTAGGGATTCTATGATTCTGTTCTATGATTTGATATCATCATTATTCTCTTTCATTATGCAAATCATTTAGAAGCTATCTTCTGTGATTATTGACCCCATTGCTACCTGCAAAACTTTCTCTTCGTTGACTATTGCCAGAAGCATTCATGATTTCAATATCACTGTCAGTTATCTCCTTATCCTTTTTCTGCTCTAAGGAGAAACCCACTTCTCCAACTACGTAACTGAAGAGTCACCTCCCAGCATTATACTGGTAAATCCCATCTGTACCCACTCTAAAGCCTAACATCCTGTCTGAAGTATGGTATCCAGAACTGAACAGAATATGCTAGCTGATGCCTAAGTAGTGTTTTATAAAGGTTGGAATATAACATTTTTCCTCTTGTAATAGATCCATCTATTGCTGAAGCCAGAGATCTCATATGCATTTGTGGCAACCATTTAAATTTGTTCCGTCATCTTCAAAATTTGTGTAGTGCACTTCAGGTTTCTCTGTTCTTGCCTTACGTGTATCCTCTCTGCATAAAATTGCAACTGCCAAGCGTCTGCTCAGTTTGCCAATCTATGTTATCCTGAAGTTTGTTAGTATCTGCCTCATTGTTTACTACATTTACAAGTGTAATTTCCTTTACAAAAAATTAAATAATATCCTATACTCAAACCCAAGTCATAAATATGTAAATAAATACGTGGTCCTAATATCAACATATCAAGAACATGATTGTATGCTTCCCTCACGTGTGAAAAACAATCATTTGCCGCAAAGTTTTGCTTTCTGTTACTCCTAACTCATGGGCTTTAACTTTGCTAAGACAATCTTTGGGTAGTTGGTCAAATGCCTTTTAAAAATCTGAATGTACATTAACTGTAATATTCCTACAAAACTTCACTAACAATTTATGAAAATTACTAAAAATAGGAGAACCAAATGATGAAGGCTTAAAGATAGAATGAAGTTGTTGTTCGGGCCCTATCCAAACAATTGAGCTGAGTTACTGGTGCCTGTTGTATTTTCACAAGGAATGCTCCAACACAAGCATACAATTCAGAGTTTGAGGTTGATGGCCCTTTGTTGGATCCAAGTGGCAAAGAGAACAAAAGCAGCTGGGTGAAGTACTCTGGAGCCAGAAAGAACATTCTTGCTTCTCCAGAAGCTGCAGTGATTCTAAAAGAAAATGTGATTTGCATATTTTTCAGTAGCAGCTGCTGGTCAGATATGTACATGTCCCGAAAAACCTGAATGAATCAGAACTTGGGTGAGTCCAATTTCTGGCATAAGTTCACCAGTGGTTCAGACTCTCACTGGCATAAGCAAGGAGCTTAGCAACTGCTTTAAATGGCTACCCAGATGCCCTAAAATTGATCTCACCTAATTTTTGATCGGATAGTTTCCATGTATGTTTCTGTTGCAAAATATTCGAGATAGGCATTCGTTCTATTTTATACTTGTTTTACTCTAGTTAGCAGATGGAGCAAGCATCAATTTCTCGCCATTATATGGATATCTATCTAACTGCTATTAAGAATTTTCTGTCTGAAAAATGACTGCATATTTCTTTATTCCAACAGCGACTACATTTCAGAAATAGCTGTGACATCCCTCAGGATGTTCTGAAGTTGTGAAAACACTATATCAATGTAATTCTATTATTAGACAACAACTGGCCATGCCTGAGAGAGATCTTCTAAGGAAAATTAAAAACTTTCTAAGACTGAAGTTCAGTAGCTTATTTAAATGATGGACCTGCTGGAACAAAACCGAACCAACTGACAGAATATCTTCCAAATTGCAATGAGGTTCCCATATAAATTATCACAACTATTATTTGGAAACAGTGGTGAAGCTATTCCACTTTTCAACAATAACAATCATAATTCATACATGAGTTTGTTTGAATAGTTGCAATCATATGAGTGCATCAAGTGCCGACTTGCAGACCTCATTCCTGGTAGCGTGGCTATTGATTTTATTGGCAATTTAACTAACCACTCCTTGGGGCGGGGTGGGATGTGTGGTCCAGTGGCACAGTGGTAATGTCACTAGAAGTGTAATCCTGTGTCCCAAGCTAACATTCTGAGTACATGGAATAAATCCTACCATGGCAGTTGGTGGAATTTACATGCAAGTAATAAAGTATTGAATTAAAACCTAGTTTCAGTAATAGTCACCGTGACACTATCAGTTATAAAAACCCATCTGGTTCACTTATGTCCTTTACAGAAGAAAATCTTATTTTGTCTGTGCTACATTTGGATCTAGACCCCCGGTAACATGGTTAACGTTCTGAAATGAAATGCCCAGCACACTGCTTGTTAAAAACCAATTAGGGATGGGCATAGAAATATGGAAAATATGAGCAGGAGTAGGCCGTTTGGCCCTTTGTGCCTGTTCCACCATTCATTATGTTCATGGCTGATCATCCAACTTAATAACCTGTTCCTGCTTTACCCCCACATCCACTGATGCCTTTAGCCCCAAGAGCTATATCCAACACCTTCTTGAAATCATACAATGATTTGGTCTTGACTGCTTTCTGTTGTAGTAGATTCCACACCTTACTACTTGCTGTGTGAAGAAATTTCTCATCTCAGTCCTAAATGATACACCTTATCCTTAGATTATAAACCCTGATTTCTGGACTCTCCTGCCATCAGAATCAATCTTCCTGCATCTACCCTGTTAGAATTTTATAGGTTTCTATGAGATCCACCCTCATTCTCCTTAACTCCAGCGAACATAATCCTAATCAATTCAACCTCTCCTCACTCGTTAGTCCTGCCCTCCCAGAAACCAATCTGGTAAACCTTTGCTGCACTTCCTCTCTAGCAAAAACACCCTTCCTCAGGCAAGAAGATCAAAAGTGCACACAATATTTCAGGTGAGATCTCACCAACATTCTATGTAACTGCAACAAGACATCCCTGCTCCTGTACTTGAATCCTCTCAGCATGTTTGCCAACATACCATTTGCCTTCTTCACCACCTGCTCCACCTGCATACTTCTTTTCAGCAACTGGCATATGAGGATATCCAGGTCTCATTGCACATTCTCCTCTCTTAATTTATAGCCATTCAGATAGTGATCTGTCTTCCTGTTTATGCTACCAAAGTGGGCCCCAGATGCTGGCCTTACCAAAGATGCCAATATTTCACAAAAGAATCAAAGTAAATACAGTAGGACGAGGGATGGTCAGTGAGATTAGAGTTCATTTGTCAGTCTATCTATTCGGCTCTGAGAAGATAGAGATGTGTTTTTCAATAACAATTTGTAAGAGTTGGTGAATAATTCAATTCAGTGAAAGAAAATTCTTGCACAGTGCTAAATGGGTTCAGGAAGAACATTAATCTGTAAATTTATTTAACTCACTGTTAGGGTTAACATGTCCAGATTCGTTATTTTCTGTGCAATAAACACTGTTACAAAACAGTTGAAATTTGTTGTATTTACTCCTCTGCTACATGAGGTGATATGAAAGGACAGTACTCTTTTCAGATAACAATTGGACAATAAATATTGGACAATGAAGGTAAACTACTGGCTACATGGTTCACTTATGGAAAAGACTTGGAACTGAATCGAAAGCAAATCTAGTCCAGACCGAAGTACTGTGAGCGAAACAATACTGTACACTGTGATAATCAAGAGTAACTTCTCTTCTTGTTTCAAAGTAGTTAAAATTAGAAAACATTGGAAATACACAATGTGTTGGTTTGCATTTGTATGGTAAAGATGTTTAAATGTTAATTTGAAGTGATTAAATAAACACATTCTCAATCCAGGTAATACTCCTTTCAACTTTGGGTTTGAGACAACGTCAGTTAGGATGCCTTTCAGGAAAAAAAAGTAGTTTCAGTTCACATTAATGGTCAGGAAATCACTATTATAAGAGTATATGGGGTGGAGGCAGTGGAAAAGTGGTAGAGTTACTAGATTAGTAAACCAGAACCCCAGGACAATGCTCTGAGGCCATGGGCTTGAATCTCACTACTGCTGATGGTGAAATTTGAATTCAATTAACTCTGGACTAAAAACCTGGTCTAATGCTGACCGTGTCAGTCCCCCACCTGGTTAACTAAGAAGGAGATTGGCCATCCTTTGGCCTACACTCTGGATAATTAAGGATGGACAATAAATAAATGTGGCTTAGGCAGTGACACCCACATCCCCCAAACAAATAAAGAAGTAGACCAAATAATGTAAAGGCCAAAAACAGAGATATGGGGATGTAAGTTAGTATTTAAAGTCTCAAAACAACTCTTCTGAAAATGGAGATGTGCGTGCTTGCCTTTTTGACATTTACACGTGGGCTGTTCTCTGTGTGTATGTCTGAACATCCCTTGCGTCTTCACAGCACAAGCAATATCGCTTCTATTATCCCTGCACCAAGTTATAACATGCCAGTAAGAAAAACACCCAGTTGTGGAGTGCAAAAGTGAGGCTGCCTCCAAATGCAGGGATAATATGTCATTCCTAAAATGAAGGGCAACTTGTAAGTCAAAAATATGAGAAGCAAAATTTTGAAGACAAAAAATTGGATTACCGTATGCATCAAATTCACTTCTTTATCATGATTTATGATATATAATGACGAAAGCAGCAAAACTGTTTGGGGATAAGGGGTTTCTGGCTTCTTGGAGGAAGCAACTGGATGCAAGAAAGTGACAATGGTGAATTGGTTGCACTGGAGTAAGGGACTGGATGTTTCAAAGCTTGGACAGACAAGTTGACCAGTGAAAGAGAAAGAGATGGGATTGTAATAAAAGTGGAGAAGGCATAGCAAAGTGGATTTGTATTGGGAAAATCAAGGGGCAATCAATGAATGGATCACATTAATTTGAGAGGTAATACAATATTCAAATCGCTATGTGTTTAAAACATTCCATAACATTCCTTAACTTGCCCCAGTCAACCCGAGTTAAAAGCCTTTGGTGTCTACGTTCCTTGCCACCCAACCATCATCTTTCAATGAAAGCAGAGTTAAAAAATAAGAAGTGGACAGAGAAACATAAGAAAAAGTTAAGAAAAAGCAACAAATAAATTTAAGAAAAAATGGAAACACCAAACGAGAGACAAACGACAACTTCAGATGGGTAAGGAAGTGACAATTACTCTCTGCCTTCCTGCACACAATGTTATGAGAGATTATCTGACTAGTGGTTGAATAATAACAGTGTACCTAGTGTTTACTTGCACGGGTGGCAGTTCTAAGTTACAAGCCTGTCACCAGTATGATTTATGTTGGTAATTGAGTTACAATTACAAAGAACTTGATTTTCGGGACCCAGACAATTGCTTTTGTCATCTGTAGGGGAAAATTATTGCAGATACTGGAACCTGTACTGAAAATAACAAATGCTGGAGATCACAGCTCTTACAAAGAGTCATCTAGACTCAAAATTTTAGCTTGCTTTCTATCCATGGATGCTGTCTGACCTGCTGTGATCTCCAGCATTGGCTGTTCTCAGTGCTTCTGTCTTCTGGTTGTTTGGCTGAAGGAAATTGCAGCTTATGCAAGACTGGGTGTGAGACAGGCTGTCTTACAGTGTAAAAGCAGTCCGTGAGTTTAGACAGGTGAAAGAGATGAGAATGTATGTAGAACTTGACTCCAGATCTACACACAGTTTTCCAATGGACAGAATTAGATGAAGAAGAGACAGCAGCTAAAGATGAAGCCTTCGGAGCTGACAGCATGGGGTTGAAATGAAAAGACCACAGCAAATGTTGCCTCAGGTTTGATTAGATAGAAAAGGGGCAGTCAGTGAAAAAATCAACAAGGTTGTTGAAGGAGGTTGGTGCAGTTGGCCATGATGAAACAGATTAAGGATGATGCAGTTGATTCCCTGATATCTTTTATTCCTATTCTCTTGTCCCTTTGGTTTAAACACTGAATGACATATGGGTCTAGGCCCGAAATGTCAGCTTTCCTGTTCCTCTGATGCTGCTTGGCCTGCTGTGTTCATCCAGCTCCACACCTTGTTATCTCAGATGCTCCAGCATCTGCAGTTCCTTCTATCAATGACGTATATAGTTGGGTTATCTGCCTTGGAGCACATATTGCTCCTGACACTGAGAAAAATGATTAAAGAAAAAGAAAATTCTTGACATATTTTTGTATCTCTTCCTTTCATATTAATTCATCTCCCTCACGCCAGTGAATTCAGTATCATCTATTAGCACCATATATCAGGGCTACCATCACAATCACTGTTTAATTGCAGTCTTCCAAGAAAATAAAATGTAATAAGTTAATTTTGGTCATACGTAGCTAATTTTCAAATGTATCTGCATTTCTATTCACTCATTAATACTGTTGTTGGTGAAAATGATCTGTGGACAGCTCATCTACTGTTTCTTGAATAAGACCACTGATTCTGGTAACAACCTATCCTGCTTTTTAACTTGGTGTAATTCCACACCTCCGCATCCTGCTCACAAAATTATTTAACACAGCTCAAGTAATGATATTCTTGTGTGCTACCACGCCTTTATTTTATTGATATTTTGATATGATATATATTATTTCTTTACTGCCTTTAATACATCTAGCTTGACAATTCCAATGCACCCTGACCAACTTGTCATGTCGACCCTCAGTAAACACGAAATCATCCAAAACTGCACTGTTATGGTTGAATTAAGTCTCATTTACTTATCATTTCTGTGCTCACTGGCCTGCCCTGACTCTTAGATTAACTATTTTAATATTCTTATCCTTGTTCTTCACATACCTCTATGGCCCTATTCTTTTTGATGACTTAATTTCCTTGCAATCCCTCAAGATATTTGTACCCTGTCAATTCCAACCTCTTGAGCATCCTGATTTTAAGCAGGCTACCATTGGTGGGTATATATTCAATTGCCAAGGCCCTAAACTCTGAAATTTCCTTCCAAACTTTCTCTACCCGTCTGTGTCTCTTTTCCTTTAAAATGGTCCTTTAAGCATACCTCTTTGACCAAACCATCCCTTATCTCTCTACATATAGCTCGGTGTCAACACTTGTTGTTTAAGACTCTTCGAAGCACTTTGCTATATAAATATAATTCATGTTGTCTTTATTATCATTGGAATTACATTAATTTAATTCACTCCAACATATGCATCTTTTCATAGATATGTGCATTCCCCCCATCTTCCCACTTTCAGTGGTAATGAAGCATTTCAAGTGAAGAAAGATAGCGTATTTTTAACCTATAACATTTCAGGTAACAGTGAATTAAATTTACAAACAATTCGGTATATGAGTATGTAAGCAAGACATACCTACTGATAATTCATGCACAGGAAAAGTGTTCCCGACAGCAGCTTCACATAACACAAAAGATCTGCTTAACGATACATTCACCCACCAGCAAGATGCGCAATAACAATTTCATGCACACAGCACAAAAAAGACTTTATTAGCTCTTTTAAGCAGTTCAGGATACCACCCAATAGTCCTTCAGTTTAATTTGTTTTGTTTTAACATGACTTCTGTTCATGCCACAACTGTTGAAACAAATGTATGTTATATAATAGCTGATCATGCTGTATAATAAGTTAGCTCCTGTATCATGTTGCTCAAGCCAATAATGGCAGGCACTCCTTATTTTCAATCATTGTAGGCTAATGTCCTGGGACTCTTTCAAATAGCATAAGGCCAGTTTTAACAGCCTAACTAGAAAAGTTCAAACTGAATAACTCTTACAAAAACATATGAGGTGCCATCTCAATGTGAGCAAAGTTATTGGTGTTAACCTGAAATGATTCCACTGTGTGTAGCATAAAATTAAACATAAAGGGGAAATGTCCAAACATAAATACTGTACCAACATCAATCTTGTCAAAGAATACAAAACCTACAATCTAATGTGATACTTTAGGAATTGTTTAATACACTCATGATCATTTTGAATGTGAACTCTTATTAAATAACTAACGACAAGTTAACAGTGCAACACGCAAAATGTAATTTTTCTCTTTCATTTAATCCTGTCAATAAACCGGTAAACTTTTCATACACTTTTCTAAATATCCAACTTCCATTCTTGCATCCTTCGCACAGGAATATGACAACAGTTGAAGAGGTGCCCATTTCAATTCGCTATCATCCTACAGTTTGACTTTCCAGCCTGAGTTTTGAGTGTAGGTACAGAGATTTTGATTAATTGGATCTTCTATGTTTTTCCTTACTTTGCAAATAAAATTCTGCAAAAGCATTGTTCAACTAATAATTATTTTTGATCATGTTCTGATCAACACAATATTAACAGGAAAGTGGACAGTTATCACAAGCCAATACTTTAAAAGGCCCTATAAAACTTCCTGCATTGCAGCTGCATAAGAACCTTGCAGCTATCCTGGGAATCCTTGCATATGCTAGTCCCCAACTGAGCTCTGGCAGTCTACAATGAACAGAGGGAGGGAGCATGGTTCTCCAAGTTCAGGACCATTGAGTTCTGGGGAGTGGGAGAAAATCATCAATTTGCATTCCACATAACGTAAACACACGCCTCTGAATCTTAGGGAAAGAACACAGATAGTTGAATAACAAACTGGAAATGAAACTCTGTATCAGTGGGAATGGACTTGAAGCCATTAAAACATCGATATTGTTATTCTTTTATTCTGACTGACAAGACAAATCCGTTTCTGCAACACATCATTCAGCTTCCTGAATGAAAAGGCAGCTCTGAGTGCGAGCACCTTCATTGGTCTCATATCTTTAAAGTGCCGTGGGTTAGCAGAATACCCACTATTGATCTTGAGACATATAATACTGAAAAGTATTACCAACTTCCCGAACAGTTTACAATGAGCACATTTTATGCTGGTCTGAATTACTTGAAGATTGTTTGGGAATCGGTAATGGAAGGTTTGTTTTTTTTTGCTTATTGAGGACAGAACTCAGTGGCTGAAAAGTAAACAAGGCATCCCCTGATTTTCCTGCTGTCTATAAATGAAAGAATGGAAAAGCCCCCGCCGGTGTGAGCAGGACTCGGCTCCAGCCAGCTCCAATATAAAGCAATAGCATCAAAATTGGGGGGGAGGAGGGGGGAAATGAAGCAATTAAAACAATAGCTTTTTGCAACGACAATCTCCACACACACACACATACACACTCAAGAGAATGAACGTTAGGGATCACCTTTAATTTAGTATTAGGATAGCGCAGTGACTTCCTCGGTGCGGTATTATTAGACAGTGCGGCTTGACTAAGATCCTCCAACACTTCGATGATATCGTCAAGCACGCACCTTTTGTCACTGTTCCGCAACATACAGATATGAGAGAAAGAATAACTGAAGCCCGAGCCGTTCACTCGCATCTCCAGCACGGCTTTGTGCATTTGCAAAATCTGATCGGCTCTCTCCAGGATGTCAGCCCCCGAAAGGGAGGTAAGTACCACCCTGCCGTATCTGCCCGGCGTATGCAGGTCCGAGTACAGGCTGTTTTTGGACTGGTTGATGGAGAACAGACTGTTCACCAGGGTCCTCTCGATCTTGGCCAGGCTGTGCTTGGGCGCCACCAGCAACTCCAGGTCAGTTTCCCGCTGAAATTTATTGAGGAAGGTCGCCCCGAACAGGATGGACAGGATGGAGGGGACTGTCAGGAAAAAGACGGGATGCCTGCTCACGAATAATCCCAACCAGTAGAAACATCCCTTCAGCCCTGAGTGCACGACTTGTCGCAGCATCCTCCTGCAGCTCTTGCAGATCCCCCAGCCCTGGCTCTTCCTGTAAAGCTCATCTGACATCTGGCTTTGCCCTTTTTACATGTTAATCCACACCAGTCCCTTTTGGGTATTACTCGGGAAAGCACTGCAGCAGTTTCGCAGCAGACGGCCAACTATTGATCACTCGGGGCTTTTTTTTCTTCCTTGTTAAAGGCCAGTCCTCGTTTCGCCATTGAGCGATAATAGTTGTATCGTTTTCACCGCATCGCCCTCCATACATGTGTGCATTAGGGAGCAGTATAGGACTGACTGTTGGAAGTGCTGTATAGGCGTACTCTAATTTATCGAGCTACTGGAACCAAGTGTGTGGTTCTGAATGGGGGAGGACGCCGAATGTCTATTTATAGAGCCTTTCCCACAACGCTGGATCCTGACTGAATGGAGTACAGGCGCTGAAGTCGAGTCCTTCAGTGGACGAGCAAGATTTTGCTGCAATTGATTAAACTTGGAACGATCGGTTGCTGCTTTAAAAATTGCAGAAGTTGCAGTTTGCGGTCCCCTATGCGAATTGACGGTCGCGGGTTCGGAAAAACAAATCTCATTCATTGTTTGGATTTGAATTTGTATTCACGAATGAATCTTCAAACCCGAAAGAATCTGAGACACCTTCTGATTGTCTTTCCCGGCATCACGGGGTCCCTGCAATTGTTAAATCAGGAATGAAAGGCTGGAGACATTGAGTTCGGTCTCCAGCACTCTCTGTTTGTACCAGTGGTTTAACCCAATATAGCGGCGTTTTTCTCTCTGTGTGTATGTATGAACGGTAGCTACAGTATTTCCTGTAGTGTGTTTGTTTATAACTAAATTCAGATTTAAGATGTGCATGATTCCACGATAAATTACCGAGCTTTATGTATTTCCCTCTGTTGCTGACTTTCCAATTGCTCTCATTTGAAATAGATTTTTATCAATAAAAGTAAATGTCTCAATTATCTAACGGATTGAAAATAATACATTCATTATCCAGGTTGTTTAAAACAATGAGGATTTTTTTTTTACAAAAGAAGTACGTTTTAAATCCATTTATTAACAGCTTTTCAGTCACCTCCACTGGAAAGGAGATGTTTAGGGGAATTGAGTGCGGTAAAATCAAGATCACTTCCAGTCTTTCCGTTGAGTAAATACCCACAACTCGTTGGCTCCAATTCTTTCGGATTCCGGAATTCATTTGCAATGTGAAATGACTGCAAGGGCAATGAGGGGCAGAATTCCTTGCAGGACATGGGGACTCCTAGTCTTTGCCCAGAGCAACTATTATGGGGATTTTCTGAGAGTGCCTGGTGTTGTCCACTTATTGCTGAACACCATTTGGGCTGGCAGGCTGGCTTTCTAACTTCTATACATCTCGTGTCCTCAGCCATTTGAATGCCAACAAGATCGTGGTATCTGCCCATTCAGGGAATGTTAAACTCAGGAGATGACTTGGAAAGCCCGAGCATTGTGTTCAGTTTTAATTTCCATTCACCTTTTATAAAAGGCACAAAATTGCAACAAATAATGACTTTGGAGGCTGTGCAGGAGCGCTCTGATATGGTCATCCAGCATCACATCTTCCTGTCACCCTTCCCCACTTACCACTTTCACTGACACTGAATTTCAACCCACTACTGCAGTGACTCCATTGGCATTATTCAATTATCTGACCTTACTTTGATTCTATGGCTGCACACGTGACAATGGAGTGAGGCGTGAGGTTTGCAGTCCCATTATGTAGGTTCTAAGGTGAAGCACAATATTTGTTTGAAGTTCTAGGGAGCTGCTGATGACTGTGGTGTCAAAACCATCGGCTGAT
This sequence comes from Ginglymostoma cirratum, assembly GCA_024137785.1. NCBI lineage: Eukaryota > Metazoa > Chordata > Chondrichthyes > Orectolobiformes > Ginglymostomatidae > Ginglymostoma > Ginglymostoma cirratum. The sequence goes on from JAHRHZ010000073.1 coordinate 19,686,027, forward strand.
AATGTCATCGACAGAGTCAAGGGCAAGGGAAAGAGAATTGACAAAATAAAAAGTGCAAAAGATTCATTTGTGAGAAAGAAAGCTGCATCTCCATTCACTAAAGGGGAGCATGTAGTAAGCATATGGAAATTGGCAAATTTAGAGTGAGGTAAGAATCAGAGTAAAAGAGACACTGGGATAAAGATGATCGATTTTGGTTCAGGAACTGTATCAAGGAGTGAATATAAAGATCTTAAAGTTACCAAAATGCAAAGAGCATTATTGTAATACAGAGTGGAGAATGAAAAGAGAAGTAGAACCATCTGTATAACATATTCAGTGAACAGGTAAGAGTAAAATGTGCAGAGTGTTCTTGTGCCGTAAAATTTTCTCTGAAAATATACTAAAATCAAGGCCATGAAACATACGCCTAAGTTGGGTTCATTGTCTGCCACCATTTGATTTGATTTATTGCAGTCACATGTACCTTAGTACAGCAAAAAGCTTTGTTTTGTGAGCAATACAGGCAGATCATAGCAAACAAGGACATACAGATCATAAGGTGCTTAGACAGAGCGGGGAATACAAGGTTACGACTGCTCCAGAGGTGCACAAGCCAAGATCCACATTAGCAAGATCAACATTATTGTAAGTTAGAGAGTCCATTCAGCAGCCTAATAACGGCAGAGAAGAAGCTGTTCTTGAACCTGTTGGCATAAGTGTTCAAGCTTCTGTATCTTCTGCCTAATGGAAGATGTAGGAAGGGAGCATTACTGGGGTGGGAAGGGTGATGTTGGCAGCTTTTCTGTGGCAACGCGAAGTGTAAATAGAGTCCATAGATGGGAGGTTGGCTTCTGTGATGGTCTGGGCTGTGCACACAACTTTCTGTAGTTTCTTACGGTCCTGGGCAGAGCAGTTGCATACCAGGCCATTATGCACCTGGATAGATTGCTTTCAATGATGCACTTGTAAAAGTTGGTGAGGGTCCTTATGGACATGCCAAATTTCCTAAGCCGGCTGAAGAAGAAGAGGCGTTGTTGTGCAAGTTATAGCACCACAGAACTGACGATTAAGAGTGAAGCCATTTGAGTGCAATAGATGAATGGATAGGCTATGAATTCAGCCCCTCCCAACTCCCATCTACTGGAGTTTTGTGAGAGGGCTAGCTGAAGCTAATACATTGAGTTTTCAATGTCTTACAAATCCTTTATGAATTTTAGCCTTGCTGATAGGAGGGCTACTTTAAGAAATATGTATTGCTATACTATAGCTTGTATGGGTCTATATTCAGCCATTCTGGGAGCAATTTGGCAAGGTACAGAGAACCCAAAGATGTATGTACTAGACCTAACCACTGGTAATGAGTCATAGGAAGTATTCAAACTTACATAACAGTCTTTGTTAGATTTAAGTTGCAACGAAATGTAGCCCTCCCCAAAAGAAAGGTATGATTGAAATACTTGGTGAAGCCCGATACATATTAGAATGGCTATATCTAGAAGATGCCAGATCTCTGGAAACACCCTGCCCTTGAAATGTAAACAATCCAAACATTCCTACCTACTTAACCCAGATATATGCTACCTGATCCTGGAAAAGCAAGAGTGAATAAATATTAAATATAGTCACAAGCCACCAAGGTTCTTTTTCGATTTGATTGGGTCATTAATAAACCCCAAAATTCACTGTAGTAATGACCCAATCTAGAGAGTCCTGTTCCAATGCCCCTTAGAAAAGTTGAACATGAAGGATACCACCAATTTTTAAAAAATGCAACAACAAAATTTGCATAGGTAGTGTTCCTAAAATCCATCTACCAAAAAACCGATGGTTTGAAAACTGGGTATTTTTATTAACTTTCATGCATCAAATTTAATTGAATAACATTTTAAAAAATGTACCTAGACATTTCAGTCTGGTCCTGGATTAGTGTAGCTTGGCTCCAGACGCAAGATCAGCTTTACTGTTAGGCACGCTACTATCCCCTACCACTCCATACTGTAGTCCAAGTGATTCTTGACCCTGCCTCAACTGGCTTGACTTCAATTACCTACCAACCTGACCCAAAACCTGGAAATATTTGAAATCTGACACTGCTTCAGTCCCGAAAGTGTTGGAGTTGAGGCATTGTATCCATTTATATCACACCTTTGACATAACAAAATGTCAAAAGGTCCTTCACACCAAAATTATCAAACAAAAGTTGACAGCGAGTCGTATATGAAGATATTACACAAAATGGCCAAATGTTTGACAAAAGAGATTGCGTGTAAGAAGCATCTTAAAAGAAGAAAGAGAAGTGGAGAGGAGGAGAGGTTTATGAACATAATAATAGGGGTAAACCATTAAACCCCTTGTACGTGTCCTGTCATTCAATGAGATTATAATTTATCTACAACCCAACTCCATGTGACCAATCTTGGGATAACAGAATTCTGTCAACCTCAGATTTAAAAATTACAATTGATACAGAATCAATTGGTGTCTGTGGAAGAGGGTTCCAAACTTTTGCCATACTGTTTCTTTCTAAAAAATTAAACAAGGTTATACTTTTCTAAAATAGAGTCACATTGGCTTTATCTGGCAAGTTTGGAGCTTGGGTTGGAACTTTTTTTGTGGGAGCAGAGTTGAGGAAACATTATTCTATACTTGTTCGGAAATTATGTCTGATATTGGTACCTGAAGTAAAAATTCCCATCTCTGACATTTTTCATAATAGTTCATGTAATCAAAGTTAAATAAGAAAAAAATTTGCATTTTTATTGAACTTTAATGACAATGAGACATCACAATGTGCTTTACAGCCAATGATGCGAATTTGAAATGTAGTTACTGTTCTATGGCCTGGTATGCAATTGCTCTGCCCAGGACTGTAAGAAACTACAGAAAGTTCTGTGCACAGCCCAGACCATCACAGAAGCCAACCTCCCATCCATGGACTCTATTTACACTTCGCGTTGCCACAGAAAAGCTGCCAACATCACCCTCCCCACCCCAGTACTGCTCCCTTCCTACATCTTCCATTAGGCAGAAGATACAGAAGCTTGAACACTTATGCCAACAGGTTCAAGAGCAGCTTCTTCCCTGCCGTTATCAGGCTGCTGAATGAACTCTCTAACTTACAATAATGTTGATCTTGCTAATGTGGATCTTGGCTTGTGCACCTCTGGAGCAGTTGTAACCTTGTATTCCCCGCTCTGTCTAAGCACCCTATGATCTGTATGTCCTTGTTTGCTATGATCTGCCTGTATTGCTCACAAAACAAAGCTTTTCACTGTACTAAGGTACATGTGACTGCAATAAATCTGAGATCTAATTTGTGCAGAACAAGATCCAGAAACATGAATAAAGTATTGACAAAATTACTTGTTTTCCCAATGTTATTTCAGCAATAAATATTGGCCGGGACAAAAGAGATAAATCTGCTGTTCAAAATAATGATTTTTTTACAAAAATACCCATCCAAGCAGGCAGTTGGAGACTTAGTTTAGTATCTCACCTGAAAGATGCCATCTCCTACAGTGCAGTGCACCCGTGTTACTGCACTGGATTTTCTGCACTTGAATTTCTGCTCAAACCTTTCAGTGGGACTTGAACTCTAGCCTTATGACTTAGAGGCCAAAATATTACTGAGTGAATATCAGCAGACACTTTATTTGATTAGTCATTCTATTATTAATTTGTGATATCTGAGGGTGTTGCAATGTTATCACAAAGATACAAAAATATTGATCATATGCCAGAAGATATCAAGCAAAATGTAATCATTCATTTATGATCTTCATGAACAAAAACAAGAAGTCCTTTGGGGAAATTGTGGTAGTTTATTCAAAATCAATTTGTAGATATTTTTGTTTTAATTCAAGAGAAGACATTCCATGGTAGGTTTGTTGAAAGTTGTCAGTTTGCTTTAATTGGAGGATAAAGCTTCCTTTTTGGGGAATTGTATTCAACTGCCCCAGATATCAGGTTGTTGCTAATATAGATCCTTGCTTTCATGCCAGCATTTAATCTCAAGAGAACTTCTATAATTACACTGAAACAAACATTCTAAAATAAAGCAACACAGTATAAAATGCATAAATTCAAATACAATATCAGTTCAGTTATGTGCCCTATTTCAATTTCTACTCAGCAGCAGCTTTATGAGCTATTTTGACTTTATTTCTATGTAAATGATATGTGTGCATAGTTTTTGTTTGTCCTTGGGAGTTACATCCTTTCCAGCCATTGGCTATCCGTTATGAAGAACAAACTGCTCTTTAAAATGAAAAGTTGCTTGTCCTGAAGCTCAGCTATTTCCGCGTAATGGTGAGGCTTATCTCATTTTTCTGTTTGTTATCTGCTTTCTTGGAAGTAGTGGGATTGACTATAGTGATCTCATTCTCCTGCTATAGCTATGAAAAATGAATCCCACTAGCCCACTGTCCAAGGTAACACAATTTAATGGGAACCTGTGTCAGTATCAGTGCATCTTACGTGGATACTTGTGAGGAACGGGTGAAGGCCAATCACTATTCAGGGGAATAAGGAGATCTAGATGGCCGTATCAACATTAATTCTAAGAGACACAATTTCACTAGGCCCTTCTTTCTGGCGAGTTAAAAGCCTGGAGAGTTTTTCCTATCACCATTCCTCTGAACTCAGTAGACTGAGTAGGCTCAGTATACTGCATGATTCCACTTTGCTGGGGAATTGTAGGCAGATCAGTGGGACTTTCAGCCAAAGCCATTCCTGCCTCCTTTACAAAAAAATCAGATCTCTCAGGGCAGTCATCTCCAGAGCAAATTCCTGTTTCTCGGGATGGAGAGTCAACGCCACTGGTCACAAACAATTGATTTCCTCTCACTACCATTAAAGTCAGGAATACCCAGCCCAGCAGCGGCTGGAATGGCTCAACACGAAGCTCTGCTACCCACTCCCAGGACTTGTTGGTAGCCAATGAGCCCAGCCAGTAGTGCAGGCAAGACAAGAATGTATCAGCACTGGTCCTCATAGCAGCAGGAAAGGCATCCAGTGTATCCTCCACTTCCAAGAAGGATGGTTGACGTGAAGCATCATCAACCAATAAAAAACAAAGGAAAACCTGAAGTCATTTTCCAAGTATATCGTGGACAAGAGGATAACTAGACAAAGTGTGCTTTCATTAAGGACCAAAGTGGCAAACTGTTGGTGGATCACTTTACATAGAGAAGAATAATATAAGTAATAGAAATCAGGGAAGTGAACTGTGATATGCTTGAACAAATTACAATTGACAGGAAGGAGGTATTAGTGATTTTAAAACAGTGAGTAGTGATTTAAGTAAGTGATAAATTAGTGAGTTTCGTGGATTTAAAATTGGCTAAGATCAAGGCCCATATGAGATGACTCCAATGCTGCTTTGGGAGGAAAGAGAGGGAGTTGCAGGGGCTCTGATATTAATGTTCATTCTTCTTTGGCCATAGAGGGGTGCTAGAAGATTGGATGACAACTAATACAGGACCATCGTTTAAGAAGGATAAACCAGGGAACTATAGGTCAGGTGTAGAGTTGGATGAACACAGCAGGCCAGGCAGCATCAGAGGAGCAGGAAAGCTGATGTTTTG
>JAHRHZ010000073.1:19691993-19725579 GCA_024137785.1 Ginglymostoma cirratum
TTTTCTGAAGAAGTGTCCAGACCCAAAACATCAGCTTTCCTGCTCCTCTGATGCTGCCTGGCCTGCTGTGTTCATCCAGCTCTACACCTTGTTATCACAAACTCCAGCATCAGCAGTTCCAACTGTCTCCAATTATAGGCCAGAGTGTTTAGCATCAGTGATAGAGAGCACGATTGGAAAAAATTCTGAGGGACAAAATGAATCTCCGTTTGGATAGATAAGGATTAATCAAGAATAGTCAGCGTGGTTTTCTAGGTGGAAAATCATATCTGACTGGTGTCATTGAGTTTTCAAGGAGGTGACTAGAGATGTGGATGACAGTAGTGCAGAAGATGTAGCTTACATGAACTTCACAAAGTCTCACATGAGATTTAGGGCCATTTTGATAAATTGGATCCAAAATTGGCTTAGTGGCGGGAGACAAATGGTGATGATCAAAGGTTGTTTCACGACGAGAAACCTGTGTCCAGCGGTGTACCACTGTGTTCGGTGATGGGTCCCTTGTGGTTTTGTTTAATGATCTAGACATAAATGACGGAGAAATGATCAATATGTTTATAGTTGACACCTAATTTGGTAACATGGTAAGTAGTGAGGAACAAAGCCTTAGAATACAGGACAATATAGACAGGTTGGTCAGATGGGCTGAACAGTGGAATTTAAACCTGAAAAAAAATGAGGTGTTGCATTTTGGTAAGACTAACAAATCAAGGGAGTACACGATGACTGGTCAGACCCTAGGAAGTACAGAAGATCAGAGGGGCCTTGGTGTGCATGTCCATAGATCCTCGAAGGCCAGGACAAGTAGATAAGATGGTTAAGAAAGTCTGTGGGACATTTACAATTATTGGTCAAATCATTAAATACAAGAGCATAGGGGTTACGATAGAGCTTTATATAATGTTAATTAGGCCACAGCCGTAATACTGTATGTAGATCTATTTGCCACATTATAAAAGTTAAATGATTGCTAAAGAGGCTGTGGAAGAGATTCACCAGGATGTTGCCTGGGCTGGAGCATTTCAGCTATAAAGAGAATAGTTAGGCTGAAATTGTTTTCCTTAGAGTAGAAAAAGCTGAGGAGGATCTGATGAGGTTTGCAAAATTATGAAGGCCGTAGCAAGGATTGATAAGAAGATGCATTTCCCCTAAGTAAATGTGCCATATAACCAGGGACATAGATTGAAGGTGATGGGCAGGAAGTTTAAACGGTAGTAGGTTTCTGGAAATCACTGATTGAAAGGTTGGTAGAGGCAGGAACCAATACAACATTTAAGAAGTATTTAGATGATCACTCAAAGTTCCATAGCATACAAGGTTTTAGGCCAAGTATTAGAAAATGGAACAAGAGCAGATGCGTAAAAACCAAAAGAACTGCGGATGCTATAAATCAGGAACAAAAACAAAGTTGCTGGAAAAGCTCAGCAGGTCTGGCAGCATCTGTGGAGGAGAAAACAGAATTAATGTTTCGGGTCTGGTGACCCTTCCTCAGAACAGATGGGTGAAGAGCAGATGGGTGCTTGATAGCCAGTGCAGTCTGTGCACTATTACCCTATGACTCTGTGTAAATGCAGAAGCCAAAATGAAAGCCAATTGGACAACATAGAGACAACATTAGAATCAAGCATGATGGCAAATGGAGAGTTCTGAGCTGGATCACAGAAATGGTAAATGAAGAAGCAGAATCCACCACAACTTTTTGGCACCATCATGACTCTGCGCTGCTGGGCCTACTTGAGCCCACACAACTGAGCTCACTTGCTGCAGGATGTGCATGGAATAACAGAAATCTAGTATGAATGTATAGCTGGTAATAAGGAAGGCAAATAGAATTTTGGCATCTATTGCTAAAGGAGTAGAGTATAAGAGTAGGGAAATGTTGGTTTAAATGTTCAAGGCATTAGTAAAACTGCACTTGGAGTATTGTGTACAGTTGGATGTTGTTGCATTGGACACAGTTCAGAGGAGGTTCACTAAATTGATTCCAAAGATGAGGGGTTGTCTTTAGAAGACAGATTGAGAAATTTGGGCCTGTACTTTCTGGAGTTTAGAAGAATGAGAGGTGATCCAATTGAGGTATATAAGATACTAAAGGAGATTCACAAAGGATGTTTCCTCATGTGGGGCAATCTAGAATAACAGGTTATATTTTTAGGATAAGGGGGAGCAGATTTAAAATAGAGCTGGGACATTAAGAAAATTTAAGGAGGCTATATACAGATTTGCAGTGAATAATTGGTATTGGGAACTGGGCAAGAATGTGAAATTGAGGCAAAGATGAACATATGAAATGGCAGAGAAAGCTCGACGATTTGAATTTCCTACTGTTGCAGGTAGCTCTTGTGTTCATAGGCTCTTGCGTTCTCAATGTTGATTTGGAGGAAATTCCTGTTCATCTTGCACTGGATGACAAATAAGTCTTGTGAAATTTTAATGACACCGGAAGAAGTTGAAAGTAGAGGCAGTGAAGTAGAGCAGGGTGTCATCATATTTGCGAAAGCTAACACTGTTAACACTATGCTTTCAAATGATGTTGCAGATGGTAAGTAAGTGATGGGGGAAAGGCAAGGTTAGATCCTGGCATGCACCCTAGGTAACACCGTGGGAGGAGTGGGAAGCCTGTTCTCTGCCTATGACTGAATAGACAAGAATGGATAAGTAAGTGCTGTTCCACCCAATGGCTGGTGATAAAGAAGCAACGGAGGAGGATGGTGTGATAAACATTGAGGCTATGTACAGATCAAGGACAAAGAGAAATTATTTACCTTTGTCAGGATTATAGAATGTTGCTTGTCACTTTGCTTCACACAAGTAATGTCAATATGCATGAGTGCTGGCAGATAAATAACGTTAATACCGAGTTTAATACATTAATCCTTCGCACAGAAATCATAAGAGGGGAACAGATTTTCACTAACGAGGTGCATAGCTCTTGTTGGAAAATTACCCAAATCATGCTGATCCACCCTGGTAAAAAGTGCCCTGTATTGTGTGACAGAGATAAAAGGTACTGCAGATGCTGGAGAATCCGAGATAATAAGCATGGGGCTGGATGAACACAGCAGGTTAAGCAGCATCATAGGAGCAGGAAAACTTGACGTTTCGGGCCTAAACCCTTCATCAGAAAATGTGTGACTTTTGGTTGTGACTTCCGGTGTGAGGTTTGGTGGTACGTGCCCAGGGACCCCAGATGCAGAGTTTAGGCGGATGAGTGCTAAGTGGGCTGGTTACAAAGCACATCTCAGGTCTCTGTGACATCATGCCAATTGTTTCAGAAGCTGTTAGGCCCTCTAGGCCTCAACCCTCACACCCCCTCAATCTTTCACCCAACCGTCATTGCTGTTCATGCACTCGATACCAACTTCAAACTATTCATTCAGTATCCACCAATGGAGAGACTGCTTCAGCCACATGAAAGTGAAAAAATAAAAAAAACAATAACAATTTCGCTCTTGCATTTACACTCTTGGGGAAAAAAACACTCCCATTCATAGAACACATTCAATGCTTTTAAGATTCTTCTGGTAGTTACTAATCTATTAAAACAAATCCCTCAAACTTTTATTTATACCCAAGTCAAAGACAGCTACTTCAATAGCTTCTTTATCGCATAAATGAAAACTCTTAACTCAGAACCTACTGCTTTTGAGATTCAACCAAGCATTCAGAATGACAATAATAACTTTTGGGGACATGGCAACCAAAAAAAACTATAGAAATTATATAACCATATGCGACTCTTTTTCTCTCATCTGAAACAAATAGCCTATCACTCAAACAATCCAGCATTGGTTTTATTTTGGAGACAAAAAAAATTGCAGATGCTGGAATCCAAGGTAGATAAACAGAAGGCTAGAAGAACACAGCAAGCCAGGCAGCATCTGGAGGAAAGGAGAAGTCAACATTGCATGTATTACCCTTCTTCAGGACTGGACGTCGGGGTAGAGGGAGCTGCAGATAAAGTGGGGAGGGGTGGAATCACAATGGTGGCAATAGGTGAACACTGATAGTAGTTACGACCTGGTTGGTTGATGGGAGGGATGAATCCAGTTGGTGGCTGGAAAGGAGGGTCAGAAGGTGGAATGGAAGGGAGGAGGTGGGGCTGGAAGGGGAGCCGGGGGATGGGTGGGAAGGTTATTTGAAATTGGAGAACTCAATGTTGAGTCCTCTGGGCTGTAGGGTGCCCAGGTGGAAGATAAGGTGTTGTACTTCAAATCTGCGTTCTGAGTCACTGTGACCCTGGAGGAGGCCAAGGATGGACATGTTGGAGGGGGCGTGAGGGGGGGAGTTGAAGTGGGCGGTGACCGGGAGGTTAGGCTGGCCATTACAGGTCGGGTGAAGATGTTCGGCGAAATGGTCACCTAGTCTATGTGTGGTCACACTGAAGTGGAGAAGACCATATCAGGAGCACCAGATGCAATGGACTGGGTTGGAGCAGATGCAGGTGAAGCTCTGTCTCACTTGGAAGGACAGTTTAGGGCCCTGAATGAAGGTGAGGGGGGTGGTGTGTTGGCAGGTGTTTCGCTTGGAAGGATTGTTTATTTTAACTCTCAATGACAGTTTCTTTCTTCTTTTTACCTTAAAATGATGAGGATTTGGAAAACTTCTGATCTTGACAGCTATACTGACTTTATCCGCCCTTCAAGAGTCTAGTACATCAATGTGCAATTCCAACACTACAGGTTCAGGGCCTTGCAACAGCCAAAATGAATCAATTTGAATTCAAATGGACCTGCTTTGTGTGGGTTTCTCTCCAATGGGTGAAACACCTCACTTTCTTTCCCCTATCAGTAAAAAATGGATCTGTCAGAAATGGGGGTAAGACACCTGAGTCTTGCCTGACATTTTTAAATGTCCATGGAATTTGACTCTTCAAAAATCCAGCCCAATGTATTCAATAATTGTAGTATTAGTATAATTTGGAACAAATGATCAATGTTAATAACAAACTTTAAAAATGCTGATCATTATTTATAATGTCCAATTTATTTTCCATTAATCAACTGCTGTTTCCTAAATGGGTATCGATTAATTTGCAATCAATCATTTCAGATTGCCAATGCTGAGTGCACTTGCTTCTGTGGTCTAATGCTGCAGCTACGCAATCCAAAATTAATGATAAAACATAAATTAATACCATCTCCATGTACTCCATGATGCATGGCTTAAAATATTGAAGAGGTGAGGTAAATCTCAAGGCTGCCTGTGCCAACGACTCTGTTTATACTCCAGCCGTGATTCCTTTAAAATTTAATACTGTGCACAGCCTGTTTTTTGTTTGTGGATAGTCACTTTAAGGTATTTCGCCAGGCTGTGAGAACATTATTTTTCCCAGAACAAGGCCTATATGGTACCCATCAGGCGATTTGCCAGCTTAGGAGGAACATTGTAGAAGAGAGCTGGTAACTCAGTGAGTGAATGTTCTGTCTGGTTTTCTATCCTGGCACAGGAACCTGGAATGTCCCAGGTTGATGCCTGGTCAGTTCAGAGTTATTTGATCTCAGTTGGAGCAATAGATTTGGAACTATTATCATTCTCAACGTATTAAAACGAAATACAGTGGATGCTGGAAAGAAGAGAAAATTCTGCAGTATTACAGAGGTGTGACCAGATATGTTGAATTTTTCCAGCACTTCTAGTTTTCTTTATTGCCCTCAACATTCCTGGCTCAGGGAAAGGACAAAGAATATGTAATTACTGTTCCTAATTATAATCTAGAGAGCACTGTTTCTAAAATCTTCAGGTGAAGATTCTACTGAAAGGTTGCAATGCATGACAGAAGAAAAATAGATATTTCTATTTAGTTTTGACTTGGTAGCAATCCTTTTATATTCAGTTGTAGTATTTTAAGACACATAATTCTGGACTCCCAGTTATGGAAGGACGCTATTAAACTTGAGAGGGTGCAGAAAAGATTTATAAGGAAATTGCCAGGAGTGGAGCATTTGAGCTGTAGGGAGCATTTGTAGCTGTATAGGTTGGGGCTTTTTTTCTCTGGAGCATTGGAGTCTGAGGGGTGATGTTATAGAGGTTTAAAAAATCATGAGGAGCACGGATAAAGTTAAAAGCCAAAGTGTTTTGCTTTTGATGGGAAGTCCAAAACTGGAGGGCACAAGTTTACAGTGAGAGGGGAAAGATTTAAAAAGAACTGGAGGGGCAACTTTTTCATGCAGAGAGTGGTACATGTATGGATCAAGCAGCCAGAGGAAGTGGTGGAGGCAAATACAATTACAACATTTGAAAGGCATCTGGATGGGTATATAAATAGGAAGGGTTTAGAGGGATATGGGCCAAATACTGGCAAATGGGACTAGATCAAATTAGGATATCTGAATGGCATGGATGAGTTGGACTGAAGAGTCTGTTTCTGTGCTGTATTACTCCAAGACTCTATAATGCATTTCTCACAGGAGTTCTTAGCCTCTAGTCATGGACTGGATTTAATGGGACACCAAGATCCCCAAACCCTCACATGAAATTTGGGGGTGATCCCATCCCCCACTTCAACATGTTTCCCTTCATCTGCTTTCCACCCACCTGTTCAGGATGTTCCACCTCAGAGAGCTGTCAGCCATTTAAATGGCCAGCCTCTGTCTGGTCCCAGCATCACCTCTGGAAACAATGTCCTTTGCATCCAGTCCCCAATAGTGAGGATTTTGAGCTTGACTCAAAAGTAATTTTGATGCACAGGCGGTGAAAACAGTCTGCCTATCCAGTATGTCCTGGCAAAGAAGGCAGTGTGTGGCCAGGGTCTGTAAGTCACTAGGAGGAAAGGTGCAATCAACATTGGTCATGGCTTGGAAGGTCTTCTAAAGTGCCCAAGAGGTCCACTTGAAGTCATAGCGTCATAGAGTCACAGAGGTATAGACCACGGAAATAGACACTTCGGTCCAACTCGTCCATGCCAACCGGATATCCTTTCTAAATCTAGCCCCATTTACCAGCATTTGGTCTACATCCCTCTAAACCATTTCTATTCATATACCCATCTAGGTGCCTTTTAAATGTTGTAATCATACCAGCCTCTACCACTTCCTGTGGCAGCTCATTCCATATATGCATCAGCCTCTGTGAGAAAAGTTTGTCCCGTAGGTCCCTTTTATACCTTTCCCCTCTGATCTTAAACAAATGCCCCCTAATTTTGGACTCCCCCATCCCAGGGAAATGACTTTGCTTATTTATCTTATTCATGCCCCCCACGATTTTATAGACATCTATAAAGTCATCCCTCAGCCTCCAATGCTCCAGGGAATCAAGAAACGATCTCAATAAAAACATTTCATCAAAAAGAACCCACTCTACTCAGTATTGTAGATTTACAAAAAAAAAACTAGCCAATTAGCTGCTCCCCTGCTGCGATCACCCCACACAAGTTTCTCCAAGGTCAGCTGTGAATTTTGCTGTTTGTTTACTTAGACAAACTCTGATGTCCAGAGATACTTGAAATCAATCAGCAGAGGCAGTAGTTGGCTCAGACAGCTAGGTTTCTTTCTCCATTGATTCTCTTCCCACCATGTGATCGCTACCTTCGTCTGCCTTCCATCTTTTTTAAAGTGCCAGCGGTTTGAGTTCCTTTTTCCAAAGTTCCAAAACAATGCATCAGCTTATAAAGCAGTAATTACTGCTCATTAAATTCGAGGAAATAGGCCCCAACACTCAAGTACCTCAAAAAAGGAGCTGTTACAGCCACAAATTTTTCCCGTCTTTCCGTCTTTCCATCATAAGGAAACACTTTACCCTAACTCACCACCAGCCTTTAAACAAAAACTTGGCTAGGCCTTTCTGACACCTGGCGACCTCATCTTTTTATGACACCCTTTGACAGCAGAGCTGGTTAACTGAAATCAGGCATTGTGATTGGTTCAATTTGCATAAGAGCAGCTTCTTGTGATAACTAAATGATAATTCATCATTTAGGAGGTTCTGGTAACTCTTTTCTGGGATATAAAAATGAGCTGTTCAGTTAAAATTAATGAGATTGTTTGAAAATCTCCAAGAAGAAACTACTTGGATGAAACAAAAACAGTCCTGAATTTGCAAACATTATTTTTTGTAAGTTGTTCACGGAGTGTTACTTAAATTATTTTTGCTATGACCTGAATGAAATTTATACCAGAGTTGAATCTTTAAATTGTTTTATAATTGTGGTTTGATCTATCCATAAACGTAGTACTTTGATTCTGTGTCGTATCATGTTTTTTTTCTCTGTCATCCTGAAAATAACTGATCGAGACATAAGAACCAAAAGCTTCCTTTTGGTTTTACATTCTGATAGTTTGTTTTCAATAGTCAAATGATTAAAATATTTGAGGTCTTAGTACATAAAATTTTTTAAAACTTGCATTTATATCATGCCCTATTTCATCTAAAGTGCTTAATGTAAAATTTATTGTTGTGAAGTACAGTGATTATAACAATGCTGACAGTAGTTCTGCACTCCACAAGATCACTCTGCAGTCATGATTTAAACATTCACTTTGAGATGTTTGACAGAGCATGTTAATTTCATCTTTTCTGTATTTACATTACGGCATCATTAATGGCCACATGTTAAAAATTGAGGAGGAAATCTGGTATATTTACTAGATCCAACAATTGATCAATTCAGAGCCTCACATTAATGGGACCTAAACTGTAATAAGAGCTGGATTAGATCATCTGGCCCTCATACCTCTTCCATGCTCAATTAGATCATGACGAAATTTTACATCAACTCTATTTTTCAGCCTTATACCCATTTCCTGGATTCCTTTAGTGATCCAAGACCAATCAATCTCAGTTTTGAGTACACTCAACAACTAACATCTACAGCACTCTGAGTTAGAGAATTTCAAACATTCATGACCCTTTGAGTGGGCGAATTTCTAATAGTGACCTTGAATGGCTAGTTCTTTACCCTAATATTCTTACCCCAAATTCTAGGCTTCTCACCATTTCCTCTAACAAGCCACTTAGAACTTTATATGTTTCAATGCAATCCCTTCTTAATCTTGGACGTCCAAGGAATATAGGTCCATTCTATTTAATGTCCCCTCATATACCAACTCTAGGAATCAATCTATGGAATCCTTATTCCTGCCCTCCTGCTAATTATCTCTTTCCTTAGTTACAGTTCATTTGGCTCATCAAGTCTGCACTGACCCTCCAAAGAGTATCACACTCAGATTCAGATCCCCCCGCTCAAGCCCTGTAATTCCACAATTCCCACGGCTAGTCTATCTAGCCTGCACACCCCTGGACACGACACTGTAATTTGGCATGGCGAAACCACCTAACCTGCACATCTTTAGACTATGGGAAGAAACCGGAGCACCCAGTAGAAACCCACGCAGACTAGGGGAGAATGTACAAATTCCACACAGACAGTCGGCCGAGGTTGGAATCAATCCTGGGTACCTGGCACTGTGAGACAGCAATGCTAACTATGGCTGCGAACCAAAAACCCTATATAATCGCAGCAAATGTGTTAGATCAGGTCTTCTGGCCAGTGGTGATGCTAAGAGCATCATCCCTGATTATGATGCTAATTGGAATCCTACCTTTTGCCCCCTTGCAGCTAGGATGTCCTAGTTCTATCAATGGTGCTTCAGCGCAGCCATCCACAGAGACCAATGGCAAAAAAACAGCAGTAAGGATGTCCATCCCCTTTTTATGACATCATCTGCTGTGATCAGGTATACAGTTTTGGGATCTCAAATATTTTATTGGAGTTGATGAATGATTGTTTAAGTGAGTAAGTAGGTGAATGGGTGTCTGGAGATGAATGTTTGGTTTGGGTGAATGTTGGGTAGTCAATTTGGGGATCAGGTCGTGTGGTTGAGGGGCGTGATTAGTAGGTTTGGAGTGGGCTGGGAAGTCAGTGTGTTGGGGTGGTTTCTGTGTTGGGGTGAGGGTGGGGATTATATGTGGGGGATGATGGTTCAATCACTGATTAATGCTTAGGTAGGGAGCTTTAAGTACAATCCTCAGTTTGATTTTAGTTGGATCTACAATTACATCAGCAATCTTACTCCACCTCCAGAGACTGGTGTAGAAAACACAATCAAGATCCATCCAAAGCCTTTGTAGCTGGAAAGCTTGGTGACCCTTATTACAAAGATACTCATATACATACCACCAACTTAGATGAAATACATAGTGTAATCAGCAGCACCATACTCTACTGGGAACCATGAGAGAAGTAGAAAGACTTATGTCAAATCAAATAGAGGGAAACATTAAATAAATAAATAACCACATCAGGTGAGATTTTCAGACAATCTTTCTTCCTGTTAGTATCTTTCAAGTACTTTGTTTAAAGGATAGTTTATTATCATAGAATCCCTACAGTGTGGAAGCAGGCCATTTGGCCCATCAAGTCCACACCAACCCTCTGAAGAACATCCTACCCAGGCCCTTCCCCCTTCCTTATCCATGTGATCGTGCATTTCCCATGGCTAATCCACCTAGCCTGCACATCCATGGATGCTATGGACAATTTAGCACGGCCAATTCATCTAAGATGCACATTTTTGGACTGTGAGAGGAAACCGGAGCACTCAGTGAAAACCCAAACAGACACAGGGAGAAAGTGCAAACAATGTGCAATTATATTTCATATTGCAAAATACCACCTGCAATTATTGATCCAAATTATTTTCAAATTGGCAATATTTTGTCTTTTTGGCACTTGACATCATTATCATCGTATTGCCAAATTGAGGCTTCCAACTACACTGGCCATCTGCTCCAAGTTTATTGGCTTCACATTGCGTTCAGTAATTAATTCAAATACATTTGGTACTTGAAAGAAGCTAGCAAAGATAAGTAGGAACAAAAGTGGAACAGCTCTGATGAAGAGTCATCTAGACTGGAAACATTAGCTTGCTCTCAGTCCATGGCTGCTGTCTGACCTGCTGTGATCTCCAGCATTTGTTGTTTTCTTGCAAAATAAGTAACATTTATATCTTTTTAATTTACTTTTGCGCGCGCACAAATTTTCCACACATCTTAAAGAATAAATATCACTTTGGCATTTCACAATTTTCAACCCAAATGAAAAAAATTACATTTACAGTTATAACAAGAGAATTGTTCCTATTTTCTCAGACCCTAGAAAGAAAGTAGGGGTGTAAAAATGTACTGTATTAAATGATTAAAGTATTGGAACATATTGGCTTGTATCGTTTGCAAAACAGTAATCACTGTCAGATTCTGGCTCCACTCCTACTTCTCCTAGCCCCAACACTGCTCCATGTTTCTGGCCAGGCCTTCCAAAGTTGGCTTCTTCAGAAATACAAATTGGATAGTCATTGTAGCACTGGAGCATTGGAAGGAAGACAAGATATACCATTTTTTTACAGCTACCATAAGATAAGTTTAAAGGTCCAGTGTGAATGTTAGTGAATGTATGAATGGATAAGTGAATGTCAGGGTGAATGTCAGGTAGAATAGGAGTGTATGGTAAGAGGGCGGAAGCCAGTAAGGTTGGTGAGGAAGGTGAGTAGGTAGGCACAATAATGAGGAGGTGTGTATGACAAGTAGAAGGAGGACACTTGGGTAGGTAGATCAGGGGCTAGTCAGGTTGGGAGAGCAGTTAGGTTAGTAAGGTCAGGTGAAGGTGGGTACTTAAGTAGTAGGAGTTAGTAAAAATGGATTGGGGTGCAGGTAGGTGATAGACGGTAGTCAGGTTGGGTAAGGTGATGAGGGATAACCGGTTTAGAGGGTTAATCAGGTGGGTGGATAGTCAGGTTGGGTGATGGATGGTGGCCAGGATGATGGAAGGTGGTCAGGACAATAGCAGTCAGGCCAGGGATGTAGTCAGTGATTCAGGGATGTCAGTGGAATAGTCAGGGAGTGGGTCAGTGTGTGTGACTGTTAGTTAGGGGCTGGCCAGTTGATCAGTTATCTAGGAATTAGAGTATGAATTTTCTACCTAACATTCCATGGTTAAGTATCCAGATAAGTAAATTGAAACGTCTGAAGTCTCGAACTCCAACATGAAGTCAGAGACATTTTTCAAGGGCCCCAAGGAGCAGGAAAATTTCCTGACAGAATTACAGACTTACTGAGCAATTCCCAACATACTCAATGCATCAAGACTTCCGTGGATCCCTGGTGGGCATCTTGGGACATAAATCCTGATGCTTGAAAACTGGAAGAATCAATTTAATTTCATTTTAAATGAACAATTTTGAAAGAAACTTTTGCAAGTAAGTTGGATTTATTACCTCAGTACTACTTAAAATAAGGTCTAAAGTTTAAAATTGAAATTATGTAATGTGACCATTAGAATATGAACTCCTAATTTGCTTTATGTAATTTATTTTTTTCTGTGATTTTAATAGCAGAATTCACCTTGAAAAGGAAGCATCTGAACCAGTTTATATGCTAATATTAACCTGTTAATGTTTTGGCTAAGCATTGATTCCAGAAGTCCTACTCTTGAACCCAGCAATCACCATTGTCACCAAGGTTAGCGGGGGAAGATATACTCTGCACATTCTTGGTTCTTGGGCCAACTGCACATTTCATAGTGTAACTGACAACAAAAAGATCCAAGATAACAAGGTGTAGAGCTGGATGAACACAGCAGGCCAAGCAGCATCAGAGGAGCAGGAAGGCCGACTTTTCGGGCCTTGAACCTTCATCATACTTGCGGGCTTAAAGATTTTCAAAAGACCCAGCCAAAAAGTCTCCTACACCATAACAATTCTATGATTCTGTGAAAAAGCTGAAAATGTTGGAAATTCATATCAAGCCAATCATTTATCTGAGAGAAGTTTTCACACAGACCCTAGCCATACTTTACTCAATGACATATTGGCTGATCTGCTGATCAGTTTTCCTTTTTTGTTGTATCATTTTAAATCTTTCAATTTTGGTTAGATGAAACATTCTTTTTATATTATTGAACCAAACTGGAAAGATTCAAGCCTAATAACTTATATTACTCCATTCACTTATATTCCTAATTTAACAGGAGAGCTGACTTACTGTTTAAAATAATGTACATTCTACATTACAACAGCAACAACACTTTAAAAAAGACTTAATTGGCCGTAAACACTTTTTGTCACCTTAAGATCATGAAAGGCAGTGTATAAATGCAAATCTTCCTTTCTTCATGAATTTCCAGGAAAATTAGAATCCAATTTTAGAATAGTAATAAAACTGATTTCATTATGGTTGTGATCCTAAGAGTAAATTAGATAAGTTAGAAAGAGACAGAGAGGGCACAGCAACTGAAAGTTGCCCTGGCAACTTGTGAACACCATCATATAATAATCAGCTGGTAGGAATGATTGCTAATGTTAACCATTTAACATAAAGAAACTATTCATGTGAATTTTTGTTTGTATTTTGTATTGCTCTCTCTGTAAAAGCCAGTTGCCTTATATAAGGTTTTATCAACATGGAAAGCAATCAAAAAGAGGGAGATGTATTCTGCTTTTGACATGAAAGCTCCTCTAAGTCAATGTTAAATTCAATTTCAATGTCACATATTCAATATTATATTTTGATTAAATATAATTAATAAAATACCTGCTGCTCAAAATTTAGGAAAAATTGAGGGTTCCCTTTATCTAGATTTATTTGAAAATTGTGAGCTTTTGAAGCATTTATGAGGCAAGCAATGTAACGGAAAGGGCAGCAAAATATGATCTTGGAACAGAACTTGTGCAAAAGAAAGACTGTAAACTCAGGTTATTAAGACCCATGTCTTTTATGGATTATACATCTTTCTACATCCATGTTTGATTAGTTTTGGAACTTTATTACATTGAGGTGAGAATTATACAGGGCTTACAGCACATAAATACCACAGCCTGTCCATGCTGATATACATGCTCCCGTCAAGCCTCCTCCTGTTATCTGTTGTATACTTTTATTAACTTTCTTTCTCGGAATGTGAGTCATTTGAAAGGTTAGTTTCCAATTGGCAAACAGTAGTGTCCTCAAAATGGTGCTGGTGTTCCATCTTCTTGAATCGTCAGAGACTATGTGATGTAGATTCATCTACTGTGCTTATTGAAAAAGAATTCTGGGATTTTGATCCAGAAGTAGTGAAGAAATGGCGATGACGTTCCAAGTCAGGCTGGTATGTGGCTTGGACGGTAACTTTCAGGTGGTGGCTTTCTCATGTAACTACTATCCTTGTACCTCGAGGTGATAGAATTTGCAAGTTTGGAAATGCTGTCAAAGAAGACTTTGCAAGTTGCATTGCACACTTACTGCCACTTTGCACAAGTATTGGAGGGAATCATTTAAGATGATAGATGGAGGGCTGAGCAACCATTGGTCCCCTTATTTTACTTATGCTTGTCAAAACTTCCCTTAAAGGCACTTCAATCAGTCTCTGTGGAAGCAATTTCTGTGTTCTCATTGCTGTCTGGGTCAAGTTTCTTCTGAATTCCTTGTTTGATTCCTTGGTGGCTATCTTACATTGATGGTCTATGTTGTGCTCTTCCCCACAAGCATAATCATTTTCTCTGAGCCTAGTCTATCAATACCTTTCATAGTCTTAGCTGCTTTATGTCACTCTTTTCTCTTCAATAGAAAAGAAGCCTAGTCTATATATTATTTCCTGATGGGTATGGCATTGTATTTCTAGTACCATCTTTGAAAATATTTTCTGCCCCTTTCCAGGTTACAATACCTTGTTAGTCCAGTGGCAACCAGAATTGTACATTGTGCTCCAATGTTTGATATTTTTTCAGCATAACCTTTCCATTTTATAATTCTATTCCTTTGGAAATAAACCTCAGTGCTAGGTTTGCATTTTTCATGACCAGATGAAACAGCCGCAACTTTAACAATTTGTATATTTGTACTTGATAATTCCTGTGTTCCTTTAATTGAGACTTAATTATGTGACGTTATTTTTCTTATCAATATTTAATACCTCACATTCACTTAGTTAAGACTGGATCTGTTAACCTATCTCTGTATCATCTTTGTTGTATTTTTCTCTATTTCTTTCTTAAAAACTGTCTTACAAATATAGCTGATAGTAGGATAAATTTTCTGATTCTGTCAGGTGAAATTTATTCTTTGACCTAAATCTTGTTCCTGGAGTAAAACATATTTTGCGCAAGATTTTCTAATGGAATGGCCTTGTTTTTCTTTCTGGAAAATTATCATATTTTGGTGTGGTAGGGGTGGGATGATATCCAAAGAAAGCTCTGATGCACAGATATGTGATTTCACACAGGATGCACTAGCCATTGCCTATGTTGATTCTCTTCCATGTACTTATCCACTGCATCACCGACTCCATCATCTTAGGAAGATCTACGCCCATAAAGTCTTAGATAGAAATGCAATCTGTATTCATATCACATCCATCTAGAGGTACTGATGGAGGTGCTGCTATCTTGAAGCCAGTTTTAATAAAGTCACAATATCACGTCAGACTGTTGACTTGAGAGCTCATAAAATAATACTGCAAGTAAAGCTCAGATTGAGTGATGAAGAGCTGAAAAATAGTACAATTAGTGACAGAGAAACATAAGAACATTCAGAATCACGAAAGCAGCTATTAGTTGCTGAAAGAAACTGAAGAAGGTAAAGGCTACGGTTAAAACATTAGATGCACCACAGTGACTGCAACATTTTGTCTTCTAGGTCCAGTTGGAATGAAAGGTGATATGAAGCAGAACTGGCAGTCTTTCCACACACAAGAGCAAAATTAGGAAATTATGACAGATCTGTTTAAAAAGCCAAACCAGCTACTCATAGATAAACTCTTATCACTCTTGGGAGAAGACAGTTTGAATGTGTAGTCCCCCCTAAATCTTTTTCGAGAAGAGAGAAATCAGACTGCAGAAATTTTGAAAGGCTTGAAGGCTTTGAATGCAAGTGGAAGTAACTTATAAAACAGTATGTGTTCAATATCAAGGCCCAAGGTAAAAGATGTCCATCGATAAACATGCAACTTCAATAGCTCAGCTCATAGAATCTTGTGAATTCATACAACTAAAAGATAATCTAATTAAACATGGGATTGCATTTGGCAAAAGGGATCCTGCAGTGACAGTACATCAACTGAAATTGGAGAAACTACCTCCTAAGAAAGTGATTGAAATATCCAAATGTACTGAAATTGTAAATCAGAAGTTGCAGCATATTTATGGTAGACGAAATCAGGCCTTGCATTGTGCTGATCAATACTTCAAGGTCAAAGAGTAGAACAGTTACAATTTATTTAGTGTCATTGGGTCAAAATCCTGGAACTCCCTCCCTAAATGTATTGTGAATGCACCTACACTGAATGGACTGCACCATTCAAGATCACAGCTCACCACCACATTCTCAAGGGCAACTATGGTTGGGCAGTAAATACTAGCCCAGCCAGTGACATCCACATCCCATAAATGAATATTTTAAAAAAGAAACACAAAGGACAGCATTTAAATACCATGGAAGACATTATTCAAAGGATAAAGAAACATGTACAATATGGAGAAAGCAATGCACTCAGTGCAAAAAGCTGAATCATTTTGCTAATAGATTTTTGGTCCAAAGAAAGCACAACAAACAGGTACAGATGACCAATGGAGAGATTTCGCTGAAGATTCTGACAAATCACTCCACACCATACAACAGATTGGCACAGTCAGGTCAATGGGTGAATAAGGTTTGTAACTGTTGAGTAATGACTGCAGAAAAAGAACATCAGATCAGCATTAGGTGTGAGGAGGACATTGGTGTATCATGCAAACATCAGGACATTCACAAACCTGTGTGACGTAGCCAAACATAGTGATCCAAAAATGAAGCCCTAAAAAGTAACATTGAGGCAATATTATGGCAACATACTTGTGCTGAGATATCAGATTATTCTGTAAGCCTGATGCAACAATAAAAATGAAGCCCTAGAGTTCCAAATCATAGGCAATTAGCAAAAGTCACTCATCTCAGCTACAGCAAGTCTAAAAGTTGAACTGGTAATCCTCAAATTATCAAACAAGGTCTGTAACTTTCCCCAGCATGCTAAACCATTGGCTACGGAACAGGTCCAAGAGGAGCGTAACAAGGCTCTTACAGTGTTAGATGTCTTCCTGGTGAATATCATCTCAAAGCAAACGAGAGTGTAAGACCAACCGGCACCTAGTGAGGAAGTTTTCAACTGCCCTCAGGGCCAACCTGCAAGACAAGATAGAAGAACAGAAAAAGAGGGAGTAATTCAAGAAAGTGCCGACCTTTACAGAATGAACTAGCAGTATGGTATCAGTGAAACAACCAAACTAGATGAGAGTGTTGTTGCCTGTGAAATATTCTACATAGACACTTTGACCAGTTTATTACCCAGCAGCTCTTACTGTATGAGACAAACAAAGGACTATGTTTCAAACTTACATTTATTAAAACACTAACAAGGTAAAGAAACAACACTTATATGACAAAGTAAGTTAATGTTTTCCCAAACTAGGCTGACTACCTGAAAACACACACATTACCCACTGCTGGATTCAATTCACTGAGATATGTTTGTGGGCGCATTCAGGGTCTTGGTGCAAAGATAGGTCTCACATGGAGTCTTTTCCAACTGAGTCTTCTTTAAGGGAATGGCCACCAGGTCACTTTTCCTATATGCCTTTCTGATCCCTCCTGGAATGTGCTCTGACTTCAGCCACTGGAGCCATCGAGCAAGGTTACAGCACCCAATGAGATTAGGCCAGGTCATCCTAGGTATATCCATCCCCTTTCCAAGATATGAATACTTCATGGAGCCAAAGGCTCTGATCAAAATTGAGGAATACACATAATGTCTCACCCCATTGTTCTGGCTGAGTCTGTTTGATGAGTTTCGAACATTTCTGTTCAATATGCAAGACAGATCTGGGCTGGTTCTTGTTTACTTTTGACCTGTGGTAACCTTGGCTTCCTTGCATTCATCAGGCGTTCCTTGTAGAAACTCTTTAGCCATTTTTATGTTGGGCCCAGTTGTGGCTTTTGGCCACTTGGTCACAGTATGGATTAAGCCACTACTATCTGCTCCAAAGCATCTTCAAAGAATGTTACTCTGACAGCTATCAAAGGACATTCTTTCTTTATTTTTTAAAGTTCATTCACAGGATGAGGGCATTGCTGGCTAGGCAGTATTTATTGCCCATCCATAATTGCTCAGAGGGCAGTTGTGATGTCAACCACATGGGTGTGGATCTGGAGTCACATGTAGGCCAGATCTGGTAGGGAAGGTACTAAAGGACTTTAGTGAACCAGATGGGTTTTTCCTGACAATCAGCAAAGTATTCATTGTGATTATTAGACTCTCAATTCCAGATATTTATTGAATTCAAATTTCACCAAATGCCATGGCAGGATTTGAACACAAGCACCCAGAACATTACCTGGGTTTCTGGATTAACAGTCCAGTGATAATACCGCTAGACCTTACCTCCCCTAATGACATATCATGACATTTCACCAAAGGAAGCAGATGGACTATTTACCTACAACTGTCGCATTGTAATTTGACAATCTTATCAGATTGCTGCAGCATGATCACTGACAGGAAGTTCTAATGACAGTGCAGCAGGTTTGTGTTGCCTCCATTGTAAACATTGCCATAGAAATTTGTAATGAGAAACACTAATGGGAAGTCTGCATTTACTTAAGAGCTCAGATTTTCATGTGACGGGGGCAGCGTTGATTTACACTGTACATTGAAACGACAAAAAAGAAGTTTAGAATGCATGGCTTTAAAACTAAGAATTGAATTAGAGCAAGAAACCTGGTGAAATTACTCTCCTTTCTCAAGCTGCATTTCACTGGAATGTTACACTTTGGCCTAGAGTTTTTCAGAATCTGGCCAACTTCAGAAATCTTTGAAAGCAGTGGGAAGGACCCAGTTTCAGAAGGCAGATCCCATTTCTCTGCTGGAGGAGGAATGGACTTGGGCATGAATCACACAGGCAAGAAACTCAAACTTAGCTTGGCCATTTGATATCAGTGTTGAGGTGGAACAATTCAGTTAGACTGTTATAATTGGCATAACCTGAAGTTTAGAAGCCACAAATTTATGGAGGAGGTGTAAATGCTCGTGCAGAGTAGATAAGGTCTGCTCAGTGTCGTGGAGCAGAATTTTAAAGTGAGGGATCAGACAACTGCTGGTCCCACCCCATAACGATAGTCAGTGACTACCTGACAGAGTTTAAGAAAGCTTGCCTCAATGTGTTGGGAACAGATAAATTAATGCATTGTAGGACACAAGTTCTCAGTGGGAAGAAGTCTTTCTTTAGGAAGTGCGGGCCAATTAGATTGGCCAGCAGCTCCAACAATCTGGCAGTGCCAGACCAGAGTAGCACATTACTGGGACTGCATCCTCTCTAATAATGATGGGCCCAATGGATCATAGACACAGATAATTCAGGAGTATTGGAGAGGGGGAATGGTTAAGCATTTTAGGAAGGGTACAACAGAGCAGGAGGAAGCATTGATTTTAAAATTGTAGTGATTGGAATCAGGTGGGCCCATTGGCTATGAGATCCTTGATTGGAGTCATTAACCTGGGCCAAACAGAAAGCCCTTGCTGACCAATTTAAACAGGGGATTCAGCATCTCCTCAATTCTGGGGACTGATTCTAAGCTACCTGGCTATAGCCAGTGTAGGGTGCATAAGTAAATAAAAGGTGATTTGGTGACAGGATACCAGCCTCTGTGCAGTCATTTCAAAACTCGAGGCAGGCAGGAAGAAGGAGGGGTTCTGTCTTCTATTGTGGTGATCTCATTGTACAAAGGCCACCACCTGTATACAGGAGCCTACTCCTTCCAACCATTTTAAACATTTACAAGAAAGAGCTGCTCACTCCTGTCTACCTCCCCATAGAATACCTATTATGATGTGGGCAGGGAAATATCAGGATCAATTGACCATTTAACAGATTCAGCTGACCCTTAATTATTTACATAAATATGTCAGGCACAATGTCATTTTGATGCTTGCCTATCTCGTTCTCCCTCTTGCATTCTGGGTATCAGCTATGGAATTCTGGACAAGGTGATGGCTTGGGAAGCCATCTGTCTTTATATATACCCCTAGGGAAAAAACACCTGCTGGAGCATGTTAAATCGGGCCAGTGACCTGAAGTTATTTAAATGCTGTTCATGAATTAAAAATAAACAAGCTGCAGCTTTCAAGTGACGTTAAATGGAAAGAAGACTAATTCTGCCAGTACGTAATAATTGAACTGAATTAGCTTTATTGTCACATGTACACAAATGAGTCCAGTGAAAAGCTTATAAGTTGCCACTTACTTTGCTAATCCAGGTAAAACGGTACCTAGTACAATCCTTAGTTACAGAATAGAGAAATGGAGAAAAGAAAAGTTACATTACAGCTATACACAGTATGACTGTAGGTCAGAACAAACAAGAAGTTAAAGAGACAAACATCACAGTCTCTCTCCAAAGGCTCACTGCAGCAGACCAGCGCAGGGGGTCTCCATGTGATCTGACCACTGACTCCCACCAAGCACCGTGCTGGACTGCTGCCACTACATTCCCAAACCAGGCTGCTACCCCAGGTCACACTGGGCTACTGCGCCATGAACCACACTGGGGCACTGGTTGCTGGCATTCCCACTTTGAGCCGCTGGTTGCTAGCATCACTGCTCCAGCCACTGGTCAATGGTGTCCCTGCTCTGGGCCACTGGTCACTGTTGTCCCCACTCTGGCCACTAGTCACTGGTGTCCCTTCTCTGGCTGCTGGTCACTGGTGTCCCTGCTCCAGCTGCTGGTCACTTGTGTCCCTTCTCCGGCCACTGGTGTACCTGCTCCATCTGCTGATCACTGGTGACCCTGCTCCAGCCACTGGTCACTGGTGTCCCTGCTCCGGCCGCTGGTCACTGGCATCTCTGCTCAGGCCACTGGTCACTGGTGTCCCTGCTCCAGCTGCTGGTCACTGGTGTTCCTGCTCCAGCCACTGGTTACTGGCATCTCTGCTCCGGCCACTGGTCACTGGTGTCTCTGCTCTGGCCACTGGTCACTGGTGTCCCTGCTCCGGCCACTGCTCATTGGCATCCCTGTTCCGGCCACTGGCTATTGGTGTACCTGCTCCGGCCACTGGTCACTGGTATCCCTGCCCTGGCCACTGGTC
Organism: Ginglymostoma cirratum; assembly: GCA_024137785.1. Lineage (NCBI taxonomy): Eukaryota > Metazoa > Chordata > Chondrichthyes > Orectolobiformes > Ginglymostomatidae > Ginglymostoma > Ginglymostoma cirratum. The sequence goes on from JAHRHZ010000073.1 coordinate 19,713,076, forward strand.
ACTGGTGTCCCTGCTTCAGCCGCTGGTCATTGGCAACCCTGCTTCGGAGGTCGGGAGTTGGAGGCTGGGGCCGGGTGTCTGAGGCCGAGAGGAAGGAGAGAAGTTAAAAACAGAAAAAGAAGAGAAAGAACGGGCGAAGTGGAGGATCTCCAGCTGACAGACCATCTATTCTAGAGAGAAAAAAAAATCATTGGCCACCTGTTCCATTTTGTTTCAATTAATTTACTTGTCGACAGCTCTCAAGTGCTGTTACAAGCGCAGCTGAATTCAATTTGAATGCTTAACTGAGCTTCAAGCACTCTAAAATCCATTCATATGAAATATACTTCCTGCTAACATGAAGTGCCTCAGATCATTTTAATTTATACATGGCATTATGTAATTGAAAATTATTTTTGAGTTGTTGCTTATAAGGTAATGGAACAATTAACAATACTGCTTTTCAAGTCTTTCTTGTGTACTTGTCAGGATGAGTGCAAGATGAAACCCTTTGAATCTTTGTCCCTTTTTAACAGTACAGTCCCACTCCTTAATTATTGGTCTAATTGGTATTTTGCTCATTAATTTTTCATGTTCCACTTTACAAAATATAGTATAAAAATATTACGAACATACAAACATATGAATTAAGAATAGGAGTAGGCCATCTAGCCCCATAAACATGCTCTGCTATTTGAAAAATCCATAATTGCTCCAATTATAGCTTCAGTGGCACATTTCTGTCTACCCTGAATAACCTTTGGCTCTGTGGTTAGTCAATAATCTGTCTAGCTCTGTCTTAAAAATATTCAATGATCATGCCTTCACCTCCCTCGGTTGAAGAAAGGTCTAAGGAACAGATCCTTCCTGATCTCTGTTTTAAAAGCGTTTGATTGAATCTTAAGTTTCTTTGGCTAAATACCAGTCACACTGAGGTTTCTGGAGGGATATTCGTTACAAGGCTCGATGAGATTTCTCATCATATTTTACTGAACGTGCTTTCATTAACTATGTTGGCCCTCACATCTAATTCTATCGCTATTTTACCATGCAGCATTTCCACAACCACCCACCACTGACTGGATATCTGCTGAAAGACCCCCACTCCTGGCTCCCATGCTGTATTTAAAAGGCTGTTGTGTACTAATGAACAGTGATATTTTGAACCTGCCTTGCCAAGACAACTTAAGAACATACGATATCGGAGCATGATTAGGCCATCTGGCCCATTGAGCCTGCTCCGCCATTCAATAAGATCATGGCTGACCTTTTCGTGGATTCATCCCTGCTTACCTGCCTACTGACCATAACCCTTAATTCCTTTACTGTTCAAAAAATCTATCTATCTTTGCCTTAAAAGCATTCAGCAAGGTAGCCTCAACTGCTTCACTGGGCAGTGAATTCCACAGATTCTCAACCCTTTGGACGAAGAAGTTCCTCTTCAACTCAGTCCTAAATCTGGTCCCCCTTATTTTGAGACTATGTCCCCTAGTTCAAGTTTCACCTGCCAGTAGAAACAACCTCCCTGTTTCTGTCCTACCTATTCTCCCCATAATTTTATATGTTTCTGTAAGATCCCCCCTCACTCCTCTAAATTCCAATGAGTACAGTCCTAGTCTACCTAATCTCTCCTCATAAGGCAACCCTCTCAATTCCAGAAACAACCTAGTAAACCTGTTCTGCACTCCCTCCAGTGCCAATACATCCTTTCTTAAGTAAAAGGATCAAAACTGTACGTACTCCTCCAAGTATGGCCTCACCAGCACCTTCTACAGCTGCAGCATAAGGAGGAGGTCAGAAGATCTTTGAAAAGGGGAAGATGCCGTCACAATTCTCTGACAGGGACCTGGAGGTCCAGGTCAAGAGGTGGTGTGAAAGGGAAGAGTTCTCTTCCCTGAAGATCAGTAGAGGAGGCCACCTGGGTGAGTATCGTTTTGACAGTGCAGCGCAATGGCCAGCAGTACCTTTAGAAGGTCAATGACTATCTACACTGCCCCCCATGAGGTGCCACACTCCTCTCTGTGCTATCTTACACTCACTGTATCTCTGCTGTCATTACACAAGAAAACAGTTTGCAATAGAGCACAAAGGGCCCTAAAGGGAGGGAGCAGTGCCTAACATTAGGGTCTTCTCTCCCAAGATTTCTGGCCCCTGGAGGAGATCAGGCTTGCTTTGCAGGAATCCAAAACATCAATGTCTAGCCAACTGATTAAGTACCACTCTTCATTCCACTGGAACTCTCGCATTAGCCCCACTATCAGTTTCATACACTGCACACCACTTCTGACCATTGGCCATGATGCCTTCTATCTCGTGTCTTTCAGGTGCCACCATTCCTTTCTCAGTGGAAAGTCCAGCTCTTCCAGAAGCCACCTCCTCATCCCCTGAGGGCAAGGGTTCTGAGGTATCAGAGCAAGGATCGGCAAGGCTGCCTCTTGCAACCCATACAACCTCAGATACTGTCACCTCAGTGAGAGCGTTAGACTTAACAAGTGTGGGAGCACAATCTGGTGAGCACCTCACTAAGACAACTCTATAGCTGGCCAAGAGAGCTATGTCACAGACTGCTGGCATTTGGAGGAATGCTGGGGACCAGGCACTTGTTCAGCCCCAGGTAGAAGAGAAACATGTAGTGTGGGCAGTCAGGGGCTTCATCCCAATGCACAGAGCTGCACACAGTAATGGTGAACACAATGGCCCTTATTGTCCAGAAACTGCAGCAGCGCAGCTAGTCCTGTAACTATCTGGCTGTCTCCATAGACAAATTGGTGGTTGCTATGGAGAGCCATGTCCAGACCTTTCAGGGTCTGCTGAAGACAGGCACATGCCTGCATTCCATTGACCCAGCCATTCAATCTTAGGACTAAAGGCATGGCAACAGGGGAGGTGGAGGTCTTGTGGCATTATCACTGGACATTTCAGAGACCCAGGGGATATTTGGAAGATACAGGTTCGAATCCTACCATGGCAGATTGTGGAATTTTAAGTCAATAAAAATCTAGAATGAAAGAATCTAGTGATGACCCTGAAACCATTGTCAATTGTCAGAAAAGCCTGTCTGGTTCACAGATGTCCTTTAAGGGAGAGAACTGCCATCCTTACCTGGTCATGGACTACATGTGACTTCAGACCCACAGCAATGTGGTTGACTCTTAAGTACCCTCTGGGTAACTAGGGATGGGCAATAACTCATCTCCTGATGGGATTTAATAAAAGGGGAGATAAGGAACCTGGTGATAACTACCCCCAGCCTCTGGCATAAGGGGTAACCATAGCAACTGTGGTCATATACCAACCCCCTCAAAGCCAAAGTTACTCTGACAGTGGATGAATATCTGTCAGGCATTACTCCCTTCCTGCCTATGATTTACCACATTTCCCCCTTGCATATATTGTTTTGCCTTTCAGAATTGTCATCTGCACCTTCCCTCCAGTCTGCAACCACCAATCACAACAAATAGCTTTGAGAGTCACCAAAACCCTTCTCCAAGACAGGGATCTTCCACCCCCTTTCACCTTAGTTTCTGTGGATGGCCCAATTGACTGTGGCTCTTCCCCTTGAGTAATGCAACCAGGCAGGCCTAGTCAAGAAGAGCTGAGGCCCTTGATGGCTGTGTATGACCAGGACTACATTAACCCTACCCATTCTCAGGACTTCAGAGGCATGTACCCCTAAACAAGAACACTCTAGTGGATGGCTGACCATGGCCAATCCCTGGGACCGATATGGGAAACTGCACTTGACTTATTTTGACAGGACCCCTGACAGATGGATGTCTCCATGGACTTTGGTGAGGAATACTCCCCAAAGACTTTGAGACGTGGCTGCCTGCTTCCTGCACATGCAGTGTATTTGCTGTCTAAGCTGCTGGCAAATGGTGCATGTTTGAGATTGATGTAGCACACTGCCACACAGCAAGATATGCAGCCCCTTTGACTGAGGACTGTTGTCCCATCAGGTAAGCAAGCGTGTGCTTCCTAAGCAATTTACAAGCAGATGGGAGAAGTGAGAGTTTGGAAAACATTGAATGCAAATGTCTGTGGACAAGGGATGTGCGTAGCCGGAACCCATAGATTGTGTCCTGCTGCTTGATGCTGATTCAACACGGAGGCTCTTTGCGGCCAATGATGAGCTGAAGTCATCAGATACTTGCCCTGACTTCCATGTTAAGATTTTTCAACATCTATGTTGTTTGACACATTGGTAAGATAGAAAGCTGAATATTAATCAGGCAAGTTGGACAGTTAACAAGGTGTTTATCAGGCTATCATGTTAATAGTATAACAACATTAATACGGTCTATCACTAATAATGCAGCTATTTTTGAGCCCCTAAGTTCTTCAACCTTGCCGTTTTGTTTAGCTTGTCAACCCTTGAATGACTCAAGATTACCTGTGAGAGGAGTTGTTGGATTCTCTGCTGACATGCAGCTTGATTGAAAGCAAGGGTACATTTCCATTCTTTTAACAAGCTGGTGATCTCATGTCTTATAAAAGCCGAAAGCAATTTTTGAGCACCTGACCCATATAAAGTACACTCTCCATCTACTTGGAAATGGTTGTGTAGTGGCAAATTTTACTAAATATTAATTCAGAAGCCTTGACTCATTATCCAGAGTTCAGGAGTTCAAACTCACATGGAAATTTGTGAACATTGAATTCAGTTTTTTTTAAAAGTTGGAAATAAAACAATAATGTAATGATTTTGTTTCTTATAGTTTCATTAATGTTATTCAGGGAAACAAGCCCACTGTTTTCACCTAGATAACAAGGTGTGGAGCTGGATGAACACAGCAGGCCAAGCAGCGTCATAGGAGCAGGAAAGCTTGACGCTTCTGATGAAGGGTCTAGGCCCGAAGCGTCAAGCTTTCCTGCTCCTATGATGGTGCTTGGCCTGCTGTGTTCATCCAGCTCAACACCTTGTTATCTCGGATTCTCCAGCATCTGCAGTATCTATTATCTCCATTACCACTGTTTTCACCTGATGTGAGTCAAGTTTCACACCGATGTGGTACATGAAAATTTTGCTTTGTGGTGAAAAATTGGTCATTTTAAATTGTGCATCCATTACGCATCTCTTCTGATATTGCTTCCTCAGGTTGAAATCAGGGAAAACTTATATTGAAAGAGATGGACTGCTGATCCTGTAATACTATTGCTCAAAGTCAAAATTAACAATTTTGATTTGACAGTTCTCTGAACTAGCTTAACAAATTAGGCCTGTCATAACTTTGCAAGGGCAGCTAGGTATAGACAACAAGTGCTGGCTCAGTAATACTCCATCCAACTCGCCATCTCAGTGGAGCAGACCTTGGTCCTGAAAAGTGCACAGTCTACTTCAGATAATCTGGAATGGGTAGGAATCTCAGAAATGTGAGCAACAGGTGAAATGAAGTGTTTCATGCTACTCCTATGCAGCTCCAGTGTACGTGGTATTTACCAGTAACAGGAAGCTGCTATCAAGCCAAAATGACATGCTGCTTATCACAAAAAATGATTAATGTTGTTCATGAATTTCAGTGCTGGTGTGTTCATTACTATGTCGACAGTAAGTCCCACTGATTGAGCATATCAAACAGCATGTCCATTCAACAGGCAAAGCACTGATATACCCAATTAGCCTGAGCTTGCAAAACTCTAAACATAAGTTCAACATTAGATGTGATTCTGCAATTGGACAATATTTGCTCAATAATCCCAAGTGCACATGAAGTATCATGTTGGCAACTAATTCATGATTGTCAGTCAGGCTCTTAGCATGATGCAATTACACATACCAGAAGGTCCATAAAATAATTCATAGCACCTTGTTTTTTGCAGACAGAGCGCATATATGCATACACTGAACAAAATGATCAATAACCATTGTCTGGTTCGTTCCTTAGAGCAATTAGAATCAACTTGCCTGGTTTAATTTTGAACAAAGATTGGCAGATAGCAGTCAGTCACTATCAAACTAGTTCATCCTTTATGGCAATGTTTTAACCAAACAGAGTACACTTGCCAAATAATCAGCATTTGCTTCTGTGTGTACATGTTATTCCACATTACATTGATACTCTTGAAAATTGTCCTGATTTATGCAATTAAAAATGTTCTGAGAAAGTACTTCTGCTTTCATAAATAGTAAAAGCTTTGAACATTCGATTGTAGCAACTCGTAGACTGGTTGATATGAATGTGGAGATGACCAATTGATATTAAATTTATTGTGAATGCATGACAACAATTATATTTTATAGGAAATAGTAGATCCTGATATCTGAATGGTCACATGCATTCACACGATTATCCCATAGTAAATTTAAAAACTCAAAGGTCTTGATGTCTAGTTGACTGCTGGTAAAGTATAAAGGATAATTTGAGTTTTGGTATTAATATTCAGTTAGAAAATATGTGAATTTTTTTCTTTCCAGTTGCCAAACGGCACAAAATGACTGCATGCCTTTGCGACATTTTAGCGATATTCTGAATGCTATGTTGGACGAAATACCACTCTTTCATGTCATCTGAAAATGTATATAAGTATAATCATTTAAGATTGTAGCATGTCTTACAGACACAGACAGGAGACTGACTCTCACTCTCAGGTCTCAAAAAGTGATACAGCTATATGCTGTTGGTATTAGATGGTTGGTAATGAAACAGGAGAAATGATTTCATAGGTCTGTTCTCCCTCTCAGCCTTCTGTCTCCCAGGCCTATATATTAGATGCAAACATCTGTCACACTGCTTATTCGGCAAGCTGTGCAGCATTTGCTGTACTACTGCAATTTCTGTTCCAATTTAAAATGAGGGCAAAAAATGAGCAAAGTCTTCAATACAGCTCAGCGAAGGACAACTCAACAACAATGCCGAAAACAGCAATTTGCATGTAATTAATAACTTTCAAGTTATAAAACATCCCAAGGAGTTTTACAAAAGAAATAATCGTTTGACACCGAGCCACATAGGACAATATTAAGGATAGGTGACTGCAAGTTTGATGAAAGAGATAACAAAGTGTAGAGCTGGATGAATACAGCAGGCCAAGCAACATCATAGGAGCAGGAAAGCTTGACATTTCAGGCTGAGACCCTTCATCAGAAATGGGGGAGGGGAAGAGGGTTCTGAAATAAATAGGGAGAGAGGGGGAGGCGGATGGAAGATGGATAGAGGAGAGGATAGGTGGAGAGGAGACAGACAAGTCAAAGAGGAGGGGATGGAGCTAGTAAAGGTGACTGTAGGTGGGGAGGTAGGGAGGAGATAGGTCACCTACCTCTCCCCTACAGTCACCTTTACTGGCTCCATCCCCGCCTCTTCGACTTGTCTGCCTCCTCTCCACCTATCCTCTCCTCTATCCATCTTCTATCCACCTCCCCCTCTCTCCCTATTTATTTCAGAACCCTTTTCCCCTCCCCCATTTCTGATGAAGGGTCTAGGCCCGAAATGTCAAGCTTTCCTTCTCCTATGATACTGCTTGGCCTGCTGTGTTCATCCAGCTCTACACCTTGTTATCTCGGATTCTCCAGCATCTGCAGTTCCTATTATCTTTGATGAAAGAGATAGGTTTCCAGGATAGCCTTAAAGGAAGGAATAAGGTAGACAAGTAAGTTTTAAAGTCTAGGCAGATAAATCCACAGCCATCAAGGATTCAGTAAGAGACCAGATTTTGAGGTGTAAAGAGATTGTGAAGGTTATATAATTTAAAATGATAACAGAGGGAGGTATGAGGCTATGGAGGAATTTGCAAACAAGTACAAGTATTTTAAAACTAAGGCATTGTTGAATCAGGAGCTAAACTAGGTCAATAAACATAAGGATGATAATATACAGGATAGAAATAGCAGTAGATCATAGGGTCCCTCAAGCTTGTTTGTTCAGCCATTCTGATATTAGACAATTGTCTGCCTTAACTTTTGCAGCAACTCCCAACAAATCTACTTGAAAACCTTAGAAACTCCCAATATCCTTTGATGTTCTGAGGGAGGGAAAATTCCTGTCTAATGATGTTCAACTGTTCATCTGGGGCATGGAATTCCAAAAATTCACAACCCTCTGAATGAAGAAATTTCTCCTCATCTCTTATCCAGAAATCTATATCTCTGTGTTCTTAATTCCCCAACCAGAGGATGACTCACATCATCCACCCTGCCAGGCCCCTTCAGAACCTTTCATATTTCATTGAGATTACATTTCATTCTTCTACTGATGAGTGAATAAGACTAAGGGTCTAGGCCCGAAACGTCAAGCTTTCCTGCTCCTATGATGCTGCTTGGCCTGCTGTGTTCATCCAGCTCCACACCTTGTTATCTCTAAGACTTAAGAATGAATTCAGTAAGTACAACCCAGAAAAAGAAATAAATTCATAGAATCCCTACAGTATGGAAACAGGCTATTTGGCCCGTCCACACTGACCCTTTAAAAGCATCCCACCGAGATTCACACTTCTCATGATTAACCGACATACTGTGGACAATTTAACATGGCCAATTCACTTAATGCGCATATCTTTAGACTGTGGGAGGGAACCAGAGCACTCAGAGGAATCTCACAGACAGAATGTGCAACCTCTACACAGGCAGTCACCTGAGGGTGGAATTTAACCCATGCTTTTGCACTGTGAGGCACCAGTGCTAACCACTAAGTTACCATGCCACCTGTCAATTAGACTTTGTCAGATGCCTTCTGAAAACCTAAATGCACTAACCCATAGATTTACCTTTTAACCATGCTGTTTGTTATTCCCTCAAAGAACACTAATGAATTAGTCAAGCCCAATTTCCCTTTGATATAACCTAGCTAATATTCAATCAGTAAACTAATTATACATTTTTCAACTCAGTAAGTCACGATGGTCTGAGATGCACAACCTGAGGGCATGATGGAAGCAGACTAAATAGCAACTTTGAAAAGGAAGTTGGGTAATTACTTGAAAAGGACAAATGGCTGAGGAGGACTGAATCTAATTGGATTGTTCTTTCAAAGAGCTGGCACAGGTATGCTGGGCTGAATGGACACTTTCTGCTATGAATTGAATTGAATTAGCTTTATTGTCGCATGTACTCACATGAAGACAGTGAAAAGTTTACAAGTTACCAGATATGGCGCCATCCTAGGTACAAAGGTACTGAGATACAGATTCTTAGGAAAAAAATTAGTAAAGTAAAAAAAAAGTCCAGCATTGCAGACCTTCAAAAGTACAAAATCATAGTAATAAATTAGAAAAATAAAGAAATAGAAATTCAGAGTAAGTCCTTCTGCGATAATATAATAAAGAAAAAAAAAAATTAAAAAAGAATTTAAGACAAAGTCCACTTAGTATATTTTACAGTTCTGGGTTCGAGGAGCCAACTCCGTTGTTGGAATCCCAGGCCGAGCCCACCATGATTCCGAAGAAAATACCACAAGGAGTCACAGACTGACTGAAGCCGCCATAAGTATCACACTCTGATTCTTTGATAATGTCATGTCCCTGATGTGTATGGGAAATCTCAAGGGACAATGTGCAGCAAGCTGTAATCTGGAAGCATGGGTTTCTTGGATGATCTGCTGAATGTAATAAAATGAGTGTATTTAAATATTGCAAAATATTATAGATCCTGCAAATCTGAAATAAAAACATAAAATGGTAGAAACATTCAGCAGTTCAGGCAGTGTCTGTGACGGGGCAAAGTGTTAATGTTTCATGTTTGTGATCTTTCATAAGAACTGAAAAAAGTTAGAAATGCAATAGGTTCTGAACACTTGAAAAGTGGGAGGATAAGAAGAAGAACAAAATGGAAATCTGTCGTAAGATGGAGGGGACATGGGAACTGACCACTGAAGGTGCCTTGGGGAAGTCTGAACGGCAGACATAAAGAAAAAAAACCAAACAAACAAAAATTGCAAAACAGTCTGGGCGCAGAGGTTAGGAACTAACTTGATTAAAATCAATGTTGAGTGCAGAAGATTGTAAAATGGCCAGTTGAAAGATGAGGTGTTGTTCCTTTGACTCCTGACTGGCAGTCAGTCAGAATAGGTGTCTGACTGGCAGAAAGGAAGCTCTGTGGTTTGGAAAGAGTTTGAGGGGGAGGTTATTGTGTATGAAAGGAGGCATGGGGTCACCACTTGGAAAGATGTGTGTGTGCCATGCACATTCAATTAATTGCAGGCCATGGGAAACGATTTAGCTAATGGGCTCAGGAGAGCAGCCTGTTCTTCCTCACTTGTAAAATTGCTCCTCACTGCTAGAAAGGCACTCAGCTGATACATCCTACCTTCCTCACTTCTCTTTAGCTCTTGAGTTTCCAAAACCCAAAGAAACCTGACCAGTAAGAGTCAAATGTCAAACACAGCTAAAATTTGAGGTGTACAGCCTCATTATCTTAATTTCAGTGTAGGATCTGTCTTAGTAGATCCAGCTGGTTAAGACCCATTCTCCAACTTACCACCATTCTGCTTCTACCTGTCCTGTGGTATTAAAATTCCTCTTTCCTCTCCCTTCATCCACCCTCTTATCCCCCAACATGGTTAGAAAAGGCTGGAATATTCACTAGATTGTGTCTTATGAAGAGAGATCGAGCAGTTTAAGCCTATACTCTCTGGAGTTTAGAAGAATGAAAGCAGATCAGATTCAGGTATATAGATGCTAAAGGGGCTTGACAAAGTTGGCCGAGAAAGGACGTTTCCTCATGTGGGCAACGTGGAATGAGAGGTCATAGGTTCAGGATAAAGGATAGTAGGTTTAAAACTGAAATGAGGAGAAATTGCTTCTCTCAAAGTATCATGAACGCGTGGAATTCATTGCCACATGACATGATTGATGCTGGGACATTGAGTCAATTTAAGTAGGAAATAGGCAAATGTTTAATTAGTAATGGGTTGAAGGGTTATGGAGAGCAGGCAGGAAAGTAAAATTGAGATTAAGATGAGATCAGCTATGATCATATCAGATAGTAGCACAGGCTTCAGGGCTGAATTGGCTATTCCTTTTCTTAGTTCTTAGGTTCTTATGTCAGAATCTTACTGGGCTCAGAACGTTAACTCTGGTTCCTGCTCCACGGATGCTGCCAGATCTGTTTAGTTTATTCAGCATTTTCTGTGCTTGCTTCAGAGTTCCAGTATCTGCAGTAACTCACTTTTATTCTGATAAATTCATGGTAGATATTTAGAAAACTAATTGAAGACCAACCAGGCAACAGTTTTGGACATTAAAGAAATGAGGCTGTCAGCAAAATTAGCTTCTGACCGTACAAACCAGCTGTAAGGTGGGGCAAGAATCCCAATCAGTTGTTGGACATACTCTGGACTTAAAAACCCTCTGAAGGCAGAAGCTGTGGAAATTATATTATGTCGTATTAATGTCACTGGGATTCCAGAATCCATGCAACTGAGACAGGAAGAGGCTGGCTGGGCAGACTGAGGAATATACAAGCCCAGGGGCAGATGTCCGAGATGGGGGTTAGCTAACTGAAATCAAAGGAAAGCCTCCATTCATGTCTCAGCTAAAACAATGCAAGTCAGTCTACAGGAAATAAACAATTTCAACAATTTCAGACCCTTTGGAGCCTACATAGGTATAAACCCATTCAATTCCAATCAGTGCTCAGACACATAGTTACTGAACATTCCACGCCATTGTGCTATGTGTGAACCAGTTTCACCTTGGATGTTAAAACAAAAACCTTCATACCACTATACAAACTAAACAGACACCCATCCAAGGAAAATGCTGGACATTCCAAACCCATCAAAACCATTCACCTCAATCAAAAAACCATTCACACCTACTCCAGTGCTCAGGAAGCCCATTCATTCCCAAGAGGAAGAACAATAGCTCAACAGATTTGCGATCTGATAACAGAGCACACAGTCTGTGTAACTGCTGGCCCTGATCTGGGAGAGAGAGACAGCCATCCCCACAGCAACCATCAGAAGAGGGATTCCAGACAGCTACTCTCACTGAGAACTATCTGCACAGCTATCTCCCTGAAACCTACCAACACAGGGCTGTTCTGTACCAGGGGAACCAATGGCAACTGACCACGACCAGCAGATCTGACAACCGACGACCTCCAAAAACCACTGACATGACTGACAAGGCCTCAGACACATCCTGAGATGAAAACTGGCTCACAAAATCACCACAAAGTAAGAAAACCCAAGTTCTCAAACCAGACTGAACAGACTGAACACCAGTTCTGAGGAAGGGTCACCGGACTTGAAACGTGAACTCTGTTTTCTCCTTCACAGATGCTGCCAGACCTGTTGAGAGTTTCCAGTAACTTTGTTTTTGTTCCTGAACATTATCTGAGGACTTCAGTGAATAACTGGCTATGACAAGTGGGAACAGCCAGCTGTATTTCAAATGGTGGTTATCTCCAGTGGTGAGCCTATTTCCTTGGGACCTAAAGTATCCAACCTAGCTAGCAGGGAGGGGAATTGTATCAGAGATAATAGGAACTGCAGATGCTGGAGAATCCGAGATAACAAGGTATAGAGTTGGATGAACACAGCAGGCCAAGGAGCATCATAGGAGCAGGAAAGCTTGACGTTTCGGGCCTAG
>JAHRHZ010000073.1:19725979-19753862 GCA_024137785.1 Ginglymostoma cirratum
ATCAGAAAATTTTCTGATGAAGGGCCTAGGCCCGAAACGTCAAGCTTTCCTGCTCCTATGATGTTGCTCGGCCTGCTGTGTTCATCCAGCTCTACACCTTATTATCTCTATTATAGCAGGGAGGGGAAGTTGGGTTGGTGACAGTGCAGGGCACCCCAAGGTCACGAAGTCTGATTAAAATGTATGTTTTTGAAACTAATGTTTAGTAGTTTCTAATAGTAATTAGCCTGTGTTAAGTTAATAATCGATAGTGTCAGTTTCCCTGTTTTGAATTTGCCTTTTTAACTCTTGTAGTTTTATTCACCTTTATGTTATTTCCGTGTTTATTACTTTTGCCTGTTTATTTCTTGTGATATACTCGCCTTGGCATTTAATAAATGCAGAGATTCTTTGCCCTGAAACACCTGTCTACAGCCTTCTTCACTTCACATTCCTAAATCAAGGATCTGTTCTGGATCCTCTTCTATTTGTGATTTTTGTAAATGATTTGGATGAAGGAGTGGAAGGCTGGATAAGTAAGTTTGCGGATGATACGATGGTGTGCCGCATTGTGGACAGTGCGGAGGGCTGTTCTAGGTTACAAACGGACATTGATAGGATGCAGAGCTGGGCTGAGAAGTGGCAGGTGGAGTTTAACCCTGAAAAGTGTGAGGTGATTCATTTTGGAAGGAAAAATTTGAAAGCAGAATATAGGGTTAACGGAAAGATTCTTGGCAGTGTGGAGAAGCAAAGGGGTCTTGGGGTTCATGTCCACAGTTTCCTGAGAGCTGCCAACCAGGTGGATAGAGTTGTTAAGAAGGCGTATGGTGTGTTAGCTTTCATTAATAGAGGGATCGAGTTCAAGAGCCGTGAAGTTATGCTCCAGCTATACAAAAGCCTGTTTCAGCCACATCTGGAGTATTGTGTCCAGTTCTGGTCATCTCATTACAGGAAAGATGTGGAGGCATTGGAAAAGGTGCGGAGGAGATTTACCAGGATGTTCCCTGGAATGGAGGGAAGGTCTTACGAGGAAAGGTTGAGAGCGCTAGGGCCTTTCTCTTTAGAACAACAAAGGATGAGAGGTGACTTGATAGAGGTGTACAAAATGATCAGAGGTATAGATAGAGTGGACAGCCAGAAACTTTTTTTCCTATGGTGGTGGTAGCTATTACTAGGGGGCATAGAATTAAAGTGAGTGGAGGTAGATATAGGCGAGACATCAGAGGTAGGTTCTTTAGTCAGAGAGTGGTCAGGCTTGGAATGCATTGCCGGAGAGGGTAGTGGAGTTGGCCTCATTAGGGGCATTTAAGCGGCTATTAGATAGGCATATAGATGATAGTATAAAGTAGGGGTGGAGGTTAGATAGACCTTGGGTTTAGGGTAAAAGTTCAGCATAACATCGTGGGATGAAGGGCCTGTACTGTGCTGTACTGTTCTATGTTCTATGTTCTAAGTCCAGTGTCAGAACCAGGGAACTGGGGGTGATTCGAACCACCGAAAGATCACCATGCTGATATGTAGATAGAGCATTGACCACCAAGAAGACAGAGCCAATTAGAATGTAAGTTCTTTCAAGATACAATAAATTTCTAAGACTGTCCTAATTAATAATAAAAAGGCTTTAAATACAACTAAAAATAAAGGCTAATGGACCCGTACTGAAGCACCATGAGCATTCTACACCTCCCTTTCTTTAAAAAGAAATGACTGACAGCTGATCCAATTTAAACAACAACTTAAATAGTCCTGAAAGCAAAATGCTTTCATTTTGTTAATTAAGAAGGCTTACATGTGTCCAGACCTCAGTTACTCCCATTATTTTCTTCTTCTAAATAGCTTCTTTGGCATGATTACCACCTATTGTCAGAAACCTGCTACTACAAACTTGAAATTCTGAAAGGAACAGCAGTTTTAAAGGGACCAAGGCTAGTGAGAGAAGAGTTTTAATGTACACTTGGCTTAAGGTGGTATAGTGCAAAGTGTTTTTAATGTGGAATCTTGGATTACAGATACATCATTATGAACTGGAAGTCTATTGTTACTGATTTAGAATGATTAAACATCATATGGAGTTTATTTTAAAGATCGAGCAATTGTTGATCCTGAGAAAGGAGAGCTATAAATCTCATTTGTATTCTGCATGGATGGCTTTACTAATTTAATACATCTGGCCTTTCTGTCAATGATGAGGAAGATCCAGGAAAGATCTGAAAAGTTCTTGAGGACAGCTCAAGGTAAGAATTGACTTCAGGATGAACAGACTCCAATTCATGTCACATAACACAAGCCCAAGTGTCTGTTGGCTAGTTTGTTGCCCGTCTCTGAGAGCAACACTTAAAGCATAGGCAAAGATACAGCGGAGACACTTGGAGTTCTGTAAAACCATAATTCATTTCTTAAGTACTTAAACAAGTAACACACTTTTAATTACTAGAGATATCTCAATCACTGTCTTTCACTACCCTGATTTCTATAACTAAACCCAAGTGTTATTACCCAGGAAAGTTTGCAGCTGGCCAGGCTGAGACTGCTCTACGACTTCACCATGATTCCTGACATAGGTCCCTTCTTACAATGTGATTCTTTGAAGTATTGTTGAACAAAGGGATTTCTTCAGGCTTTTTGTACATAAGTCTCTGTGCCAAGTATGTTTCTTACTTGGAATTACGCGTGCACATGACCAATCCTAAATGTTTTGTCCAAATGTATGCCTTCTTTGGACTTATCTGTGCACGTGAGCAGTCCCAAATATTTTGTCCAGATGTGTGCCTAATCTGACAGAGCCAGCAGTTCCTGGTTTCCTGCAGTTTTAGCTCTTAGCAGATCTGACTGACTCAACGTACTTCGATTCACAAAGCAGCCCATTGTTAGGTCTCTTATCAGTTCCTGTTATCTTCAGCCTTATCCAACAAGTTTGTTTGTAAATGCTGCAACAAAGGGCATGAGAGTGTGACATTTCCAAGGAGAAACTGTCAGAGAAGTTCAATTAGCTCATAGAATCCCTCCAGTGTGGAAAGAGGCCATTCAACCCCCAGACAGCATCCTACCCTGACCCCTACCGTATCCCTATAACCCCATATTTTGCTATGACTAATCCATATTGCCTGCACATTCCTGAACTCTACAGACAATTTAGCATTGCCAATCCACCTAAACTGTGCATCTTTGGACTGTGGGAGGAAACTAGAACACCCAGAGGGGACCCACACAGACACAGGGAGAATGTGCAAACTCCACACAGACAGTCGCCGAAGGCTTGAATTGAACCAGGGTCCCTGGCGCTGTGAAGCAGCAGTGCTAACAACTGAGCCTTCGTGCTGCTCATTCCTGTGTTCAGGAAGGATCTTTAGGCAAGAGATAAAGGCCATATCAAGCCTTACGTGAAGATGGATGCAGGTATGAAGACACAGTGACAGGCCAACAACAATTACCCACTTTAGGTACAGACAATACTGTTGCTATAGTCAGCAAAGTTCACCAAGTCAACAGAATCTGTAACAGTTCATCAAGCAGTTGAATGCTTTCCAGCTTTTCCTGATATCTGCAAAGCATCTGGCCTCAAGGGCCATAGGGCATGCATTCACAGGAAACCTAATTTGAAATGTCAGTTCAGACGCCAGAACAAAATACAGGAGACCAACAATGCTGGCAGCAATAAAAGTGTTCTGAAAGTGCACAAATGCAAAAACGTCAGTGAAGTTCAACCAAGTGAAAAACAAATTTTAGAAGATGGCCAATCTTTTTCATATTGTTAACTGCATACACCATGTCAATGGTATAAGGTGATCAGAAACTTTTATAAGCATTAAAATTATATATCAAGAAAAGGTAGGATGACAATAGCTAAAATCAACATGGGCACTAGTGTCAATGTATTTCCATTATGTATCCTGAAAAGCATATACCTGTAACAACCCTCTGGGGTAGCACACTGGAAATCAAGTGTTGATATTCCCAGAGTCATCACAAGAATTAATGTTTTTAAAAGAGATATACAAAATCCCCGAGTTTGCTGATTGTTAGACTCAGGCGGATAGAAAGCATAGAGCAAGTTGCTGGGCTTAACAAGAAATCACTACTTATTAAAGTCATTAGCTTCTAGCTACAGGTAAATAATTCAACCAAGTAGTACTGTACAAATTAAAACTCCAAATCCTTTATAAGTTCCCCATTAACCCACACAGAAAAACAACCACAAACAGGGGAAAAGAATGAAACACATGAACAAAGGGAAAATGGTTCCATAGATTTAGTTGACCATATCTATAGAGTTGGTTCTTGCTTATCTGGAGTTTTCTCCTTAACTTTTTTATGAACAATTCCCCCCTAGTTTGCAAAAGGCACAAGGTGGCTGTTTCATTTGTGAAAGTCTATCAGTTAGCCAATTCAAAGTTAGAATTTGCAGCATATGCTGAAAGAAAGTTAAATTGATTTTCTTCAGTTTTAAAATGGCTTACTACAGAAAACAGAGAAAGAGATTTTTTGGCTGCTGCTGAACTATTGGTTTCTCTTCTGGTCTGACTAGCTTCTCTTTGTCTTGCTCACAGCCCAATCTGTACAGTGAGCTGGCAAGCAATCATCTAGTTGTCAGCAGGCAGAAGACCTTTGTCATTGATAATTGGTTCATAGCCCACAAGTCGATCAGCTTCACTCGTAAATGATCCCTTGTCTGCAGTTTATCCGCACATTGTTGGAATCCATAGCTACACAAACAAGGTTCACAAAAGGTGTCAACTTCCATGCTTTCAAAGCATGCAACCATCCATGTGAATCTCTAGCTTTTAAAACAGTCCTTTCTCATTTCAGTCCACAGTTTTAAAAACACATAAATAAATTCAAAAATTTTTACAACCTCAGCAAGAGGTGCTCATTTTTACAGCCTACAAGAGACTGTCTCACAGCATATACAATACCTTGACTTGGAAATGTGTTGCTGTTCCTTCATTGTTGGTAGGTCAAAATCCTGGAAGTCCCTTCCCAGCAACATTGTGGACCTACCTATATCAAATACCTGTAGCAGTTCAAGAAGTCTGCTTGTCACCACCCTCTTAAGGCAACTAGTGATGGACAATAAATGCTGGACCAGCCAATGATGCCCACTTCTCATGAATGAATACAAAAAGGGTCATTGATGTACGCACTAGCAGAATCACACAGCAACACCAATATTCAAGCTTGTCTTTTCATTCATGAGATGAGGGTGTCACTGGCTAGGCCAGCATTTATTGCCCACCTCTAATTGCCCAGAGGATAGTTAAATGTCAACCACACTGCAGTGTGGTCTGGAGTAACGTGTAGGCAAGATGAGGTAAAGATGGCCATTTTCTTCCATAAAAGACATTGGTGAACTAAATGAGCTTTTCCAACAATCAACAATGAATTAATGGTCATTATTAAACTCCTAACTCCAGATTTTTATTGAATACACATTCTTCCAGGATTTGAACCTGGATCCCTAGACCATTACCTGAGTCTCTGGATTAATAGTACCACTAGGCCATTGTTATCCCTTGACTGCCCAAAATCTTTGAATAGTTGAATACCAATGATCCATTGGTGGCAGGACTACTAGCATGTGCATATCTCTGAATAGCCACGATTCTAAAAATGAAATTTAACAGAACCACTGTGACCAACAGGCCAAACGTGACACAAGCAAATCAGTCAACAATTGGCAAGGGTATGACTTTTAAAAGGAGGTGGTAGTGGAGTGATGTTGTCACAGGTCTACTGACCCTAGACTAATGTTCTAGGGGCATAGGTTCAAATCGCACCATGGCAGATGGTGAAATTTGACTTTAACTGGAATAAAAATCTAGCCAACAGTGATTGTTATTTCAAAACCCTATCTGGTTCACCAATATCCTTTAGGGAAGGCAATCTGGCATCCTTACCTGGTCTGACCTAAATGCAACTCCGGACCCACAGCAAAGTGGTTTACTCTTAACTACCCTCTGGGCAATTAGAGACGAGAAATAAATGCTGGTCTAGCCAGCAACACCCACATCCCATGAACAAATTAAAAAAAGAGAAATAAGCCAGGCCTCACAATAATTACATCTGAGCAGATTGTCCAACCCAGACAGGGACCAAGATTTTGATCTACACAATCAAATTGAGGTTATTCTCAAGACTGATTTGTTATTCTTTGGCCAGAGTCACTGTGAACACTGCGATCAGCAACTGCTGAAAATGAACAACTATTAATAATTTATAAGGATTTATCAGTTTTCTGTACCTTTTATTTCTCCAGAACTTTTTTGAAAAATACTAATACTAATCTCCTTCAATTCCCCCTTTCCAATAGATCCCTCCTTCCCTAGCATTTTTGTCAAGTTATTTTTGTCTTATTTTGTGAACTAAAGTATTGTTTACTTTCCCTGCCATTTCCTTGTCTGCAGTATTCTTTTCCTTTTTACACAATTATTGAAGTTTTTACAATCCACTTTATGTTACGAACAAATTTACTCATCGCTATTTTTTCCCTTTTAATTGGCTTCATGTTTCTCTTTTCCTGAATTCTAAATTGCTCCCATTCTTCAGGCTTCTTACTTTTTCTAGCAAATTCATATGATGCCAGGTTAGATCTAATATGATTCTTAATTTCTTTTTTTAACCCTGGCTAGGCTACTTTACCGGTTGTGTCCTTTCTTCGAAAAGGTATGTATAATTGTTACAATTCATTACATGTATAATTGTTACAATATTTGTTCCTCAAATATTAACCAATGCCTATCTACTATCATGCTTTTCTATCTGGGGGATAGCTTAGACGGTGACCATTGTTGCTATGGATTCACTGTTGAGGGCTTATTGGAAGTGTCCTTTCTAGCCGGGATGAATGGCATGGTCATTCTTGAGATGAAAGGCACCATCCTATGAAAGAGAAAAGCTTTGTTCATTTGATCTTGATTTGTGGATGGATCTGGTGGCTTATAAAAATGCTTCCACATGTCATGTCAGTCAGCATACTGTTGGATTTCTCAAGTCTTTCCTTCACACGCCAGTTGTCAATTATGTTCTGAATTTTTCTTTGGACATCAGCCTTGAGCTGATGAATTGCTGCCATCTTGTCTTACGCTGTTGGGTTGTTCTGCAGGGCAATGAAGGCTGCTCATTATTGTTCCAGGAGGTTGTATATTTCTGAATGTTATGTTAAACCAGTCCTGGTG
Source organism: Ginglymostoma cirratum (assembly GCA_024137785.1). NCBI lineage: Eukaryota > Metazoa > Chordata > Chondrichthyes > Orectolobiformes > Ginglymostomatidae > Ginglymostoma > Ginglymostoma cirratum. Next base: position 19,733,131 of record JAHRHZ010000073.1, read on the forward strand.
ATGATGAAGCTCAAACCTAATGGTTTGGATGCAGGTATGTAGTACAGTTGACTTTTTTTGATCTCACTGTTCTGAAATTGAGTTGGCTGTGAGAAAGTTTTCCAAATTGGTTATGAACAGCTTTTGGAATTGTTCTCTTCAATTTGACTGTGTTAGTGCTGAGACCCTGATCTTATTCCTCTTGGGCTTTTGTTCTTCTGATATCTTTGTGCTGGATGGATGGTCATTAGCTATTGAACAAGTCAGGCATCATGCATCGATCAAGTGATATATGCATCACAACGATGTTTGTTAGTTTATGGTGCAAGGACTAGGAGACCCAGATGTGAAGCTTTCAGCAAAAGAAGCAGGTGAAACGTGTGGAAGATGTATTTACGTAGAGAGTGCTGATGATTGGAATATATTGTCTGTGAATGCAATGGAAGCAGAAATTGAATGGGCGTGCAAATCAAATAATCAGGGCTATGGAAATAGAGTGAGGGAAAACAACTGATTGTGTTGCTCTATACAGAACTAGCATAGATGAAATGAGCTGAATGGCCACCCGAGTACAGTAAATGGCTCCGGGGCTCTATATCTCCTAGATTCATAAATATGCAAACATTCAGCTCATTGATCATTGACAACTCTTTGCTGAACAGTAAAAAAAGGTAGGATACAGAAAAGATTTACAAGGGTGTTGCCAGGACTGGAGGGTTTGAGTTATAGGAGAAGCTGAATAGGCTGGGGCTTTTTCCTCTGGAGTTTTGGAGGCTGAGGCATGACCTTAGAGAGATTTACAAAATCATGAGGGGCATGGATACGGTGAATAGCCAAGGCTTTTTTCCTGGGGTGGGGGAATCCAAAACTAGGGGGGCATAGGTTTAAGGTGAGAGGGGAAAGAATTACAAGGGACCTGAGGGGTAACATTTTCATGCAGAGGGTGGTGCCTGTATGGAACGAGTTACCAGAGGAAGTAGTGGAGGTGGGTATAATTACAACATTTTAAAAGCCGTCTGGATGGGAATACGAATAGGAAGAGATCAGAGGGATATCGTCCAAATGCTAGCAAATGGGACTAGGATGTCTGGTTGGTGTGGATGAGTTGGACCGAAGGGTCTGTTGCTGTGCTGTAGGACTCTATGACTCTATAATTAATTGCAATGCCCAGCATTCTCTCTCCATATGTTTATGAGCTCTAATATTTAATGGTTTTAATTTCTCAGACATTTCTTTCAAACTTGACTGTTTACATGACTGATCTGATAAAACTCACCTTATTCCATACATTATGATATGATAAAAGAATGTGTTTCTGTAGATGAAAACATTTTGACACTACAATAGATTTGACCTCAGCCATGTTGTGGCACGAGTCTAAGAGGGATACTGCCACATGTAATTGTGCAAATTTTGTAATAAAACCCTTTAGATGGCTGGTAATTCCTAACTATTTAATTCATTGGTAGGTTAACATTTGTCCTTACAATATTGACATATGGCGTTTGAAAAAGAAGTGGAAAATATTGCAATTGCTTGGAAATAATGAAACTAAGTTGTCTCCAGTTGAATGAATCTACGGCGACAACTGGTAAAATTGTTGCTATACAGATTTGATCAGTAGAGGGCAAAAACATTAAACTTTCAGATATTGGTGAAAACATCAATACAATTCCAAGCTTGAAAACTTTTAAGGTGATAGATGCAGCTCCAGCAAAGAAAACTTATTAAACATTGGATAAAAAATCCTATGGGTCCGACTGAACACCATGCTTAGAATCCTGATTTGCATTCCCCCAGTGCAAAACTCCAGGCTGGAACTGTTATTCTTAAACACCACTATTAAACTTTTCCAACTTATGAATGCATCAAGAATTACTGCATTGCACAAAACAGTGAATAGAAAAGTTTGGGTGCAAATCCTTCACAATTTGAGTTATTTGTTTGAATCGTACTGAGATGAGGTGGGCCTAGACTGTATTTTTCTGGCTCTCCAAAGAAAAGCTAATGATGCAAGAGTCTGCATTGTCTATGTTTTTCCAGAGAAATCAAAACAGTTGTTTCAGGTTATAATGCAAATGAGCAGCTGGAACAGCTAGCTGGATGTCACAATGAGCTCAGTAACACAGGTATGTATGAGTTCTCAGAGACAGTAAGAACTGCTGATGCTGGAGCCAGAAATAACACAGTGGGAGCTAGAGGAACACAGCAGGCCAGGCAGCATCAGAGGAGTAGGAAAGTTGAAGCTTTGGGTCGGGAGATTTCTGAAGAAGGGTCCCAACGCGAAACGTCAACTTTCCTACTGCTTTGATGCTGCCAGACCTGCTGAGTTCCTCCAGCTCCACACTGAGTTATCTATGTATGAGTCCTCTCGTGGATCAGTGGTAGTGCCCCTTCCTTGGCCCGGGAGGCTTGGGTTCAAGTCTGATCTTCTCCAGAGGTGTGAAATAACATCTCTGAAGAGGTTGATTAGGAAAAATACTTATTTTTAAAAAACACAAATGCACATAGACTTGAGGATTTGCGGAGCTTTGTTTTATTAGGCACAGAGGTGTGAATGCTGTCAGACTGTGCACTTCAATATTGATTGCCCTGACTATATAAAAACTTTAACATTATATTTAAAAATATGCCCAGTCTGTTGACTTGTTTTGGCTGAACTATCGTTATATTACTTCACAGTGAGTTCAAGCTCTGTAGGTGCTTCAATTTAAGCAATTTTGTTTTAAAGTTGTACAGTTTTTAGGCTGATTTACATCTTGGTTCCAATTTTATGCGTCTGCATCATCACTATGTGTCATTGTTTTGTGTTACTCTGTGTTGTTTTACAATGCTGTGTTATACCAGTTTAACGTGAGGTGTCATGATCTGATTTACACTATTCTGAATAGATTGCAATTGAATTGAAAAGATTTACAATTTTTTCAAATCACTGAAACAAACTTGTCCAACAAGAATATCCAAATGAACAGCCATTTTTAGTTGAGCGAAAAGATTAAAGCCTGGATTACTTATTTCTGGGCAGTAAAGGCTAATTTCTTGACTCTGCAAGCTGTTTTTAATTTTAGATTTTTACTCATCCCACAACTGATGGTGGCTACATGTATGTTCTGCCTACTTACAAGCCTTACTTTCACATTCCAATGTCCGCTGGATCCTGTGATTTGTGTTATACACCTAAACAAACATCATCATAATATTCATGACTAGCCTTTTAGGTGGGTAGTAGTCAGAGGCCTCACTTATCTGTTTAAGTGGACATAAACAATCCCAGGATATCTGAAGAATTGCAGGAACCTCTTTGGGTGTCTGGGGTGACATTTTTCATAAATTGTTATAATCAAATGAAACTAGTCACCTATGTCACCACTGTTTTTGGGACTTTACCTGTGAAAAAGAACTGCTTATTTGAAAAAAAAAGGACTGCAATTCAAAGCTACTAAGCTGTATTAAGAAATACTTTGGATGTCCTGAGGGTATTGACATTTTTTTGTTTCTTACTGATTTATGAATTCCACATAAAGAACAGTTCAATGGGGCACTAAGTTGGTTGTCCAAGACTCTTTTCTTTCCATAGACTGCCATCCACAGGGACCCTGCTGGAGATACAGTAATGAGATAGACATGGAATGTCAATTCTCTCATTCCTAAATCACCTGACCAGTGCTGTAAAATCACACTCAATGATCTGACAAGAGCAAACAAGGTAAAAGAGCTGTCATTGTTCCCTTTACAACATGGAAGTTTTTTTACACTGTCAAAAGGAATAACAAGTCACCATATAAATATGGCTTGAGCTCTCGACAATTTAAACTTTTGTTTGGAACAACAGTCGCAAGAATTTCATGGATTAAGCAACGCCTTATGAATCTAATTTCTCCTGGAACGGTTTTTGTTTCAAAATTTCTTCCTACTATATCAGCTGTTTGTTGCTATGTAGGAGATACCTGCTGGATGCTTGACTTCATCTAATGTTGTGAACTGTGTTCCAAGGTAAACAAGTTGCTAATACATAGGATTGGCAGCTAGCTAGTGGTGGCAACCTAGATAGACAGAAGCAACCACAAATAAAGACCTCCTAGGGAACCATGCTGTCCTGTCTATGGGAGGTGGCGATGTTGTTGGGCTGGTGGTGCTAGTTAGGTGCAGAGGAGCTACTGCAAGATTTTAATGAATCAGGCAGGCAAACAGCTATTACAATATATCAATGATTTGGAAGTGCTGGTGTTCTAAACAAGGCCTCACTAACACCTGAAAAAGGAGCGAGGCTCTGAAAGCTTGTGTTTTCAAATAAATCAGTTGGACTATAACCTGGTGTCATATGATTTCTGACAATATATCAAGATCAAGCCAATTTCACCAGAGATCAATGGTAATGGTATTTCTTTCTTTCCCACCCTGTACAGGAGAAAGTAAACATTATAATAACTACCATCAAAACACAAATTTTACAAAATTAGAACTTGCAAAATTCAACAATTTAATTTTGATCAGCCTTATTAAGAATGAACTGAGAAAAAGCTTCAGCCCTCACTTTATCTATTTCCTATTCTCTGCGACAACTATTAGTAATCTCAATATTTGCATTTTCTAACTGGCAGCATAAAAGATGTTAGTCAAGTGTAATAATCAAGAAGTGTTTACTTCAAACTTCTGCTTTTTAAAACAAGCTAAATACAGCAGCAGAGACAGTTTCCTTCAGTTTGATCGAAACTTTAAAATTCGCAGAATACAAACAAAAGCAGTAACATGCACACAATTAGTCATCCGTATTTTTTACTCAAATATTCATTGATATGCATTCACAAACACTCTTTCAAATCTTTTGTAAAAATATCAATATAGGCCTTACATGAATAAAGATTTTAAAAACTATGTTCTAACATTTCTTTACATAACTTTAACAAATATTTGTTGGAGACTTCTAATATATTCCATCATCATGGCTGGCCCAATATTATCCTGAAAAATGTGGGACATTGCACATCCTCATATTATATATTCCAAATGTTTCACTAGCTCTCAGATCACGGCAAAATTATTAGGTCTATTTAGAAGATGTTTTGGTAAAGACATTAAAGGACAATGCAATTGTTAAATGTAATCACATTACTGTGAAATATTCAGGGTCTTCATTTTTTAGTTAATATCTGGTTTAGATTTTTTTTAAAATCTGCGACTACCAGCAAATTGCAATAAAATATTCAGAAGCATTTTTGGAAATCTTGTGATCAAATTGTTCAATCACCAGTTGATGTAATCATATAGATTCATGGATGAAATGAGAAAAGACAGAAAATCTTGCATCCATGCCTTGTATGACCTCTGGACGTCTCAAAAAACTTTACAATCAAATGAAGAACTTTTGAAGTTGAAGTGATGCTGTCGAAATTTGTGAACAGCAAATTCTCATAAACAGCAATGTAATAAAGACGAGATAATTTTTAATTGAATTTTAAAAATTGACAGTACTGGGGACTGTTCTGCTTTTTTAAAAAATTGTGCTATAGGACCCCTTACATTCATCTGAAAGGGCAAATAGTGTTCTGTTTAACGTCGTATCTGAAAGACTAAATTTAACATTTCACAGTACAGGGGGTTTGGCCTTTGTGTATATTGTACTTGAGTGGCAGTTGCGGGGTACGGGAGTTCTGAAGGGGACATTATATTGGATGTGGGAGTGCTGGGAGGGATTGCTTAGAGATTGGTCAGTGAAAGATTGTGTGGTGGTGCCGCTACATAAAACACAGAATGAGAAGTTTTGTCAGCATTGGGTTGGTGCCAGGAGAAAAGGCAAGAGTTCTTGGCAGGACAAGGTGGGTTGATATTAGAAAGAAACCATAGTACGGGTAGAGTTGACGTAAGGCATGTATACAGACTAAGAGACAAAATCCAATCTTGTTGGGGTCACATTTTGTGGTAAAACTATATTATTGTAAAAAGATATGATTGTTTTCAGTTTTATATTATAAGTTTCTCTGAACACTTATAGGTGAAAATCTTTTGAGCAACGTCCTCCACCAATACTGACCTACAGCTGCAATGAACTGTACTCTGAGTTGACAACTGACCTTGAAATTCGAGCCCCAGCACTTCCCTGCCATGTGCTATTGTCAGGAACCAACTTTCATCTTCTTTTGAGTTGAAAAGTAAAAAGTTTCAAAAGCTTTAATCCGGAAGCATAAAGTGCTGAAATACCTAGCAGGGTGGTTAATTTTCACTCCTTATAAAACATCCATTTATATTTCCCCTCAGCAGATGCTAATTTTCTTTATGTATTAAAATTATTTAAATCTGCTCTATTCTTTCAAAAAGTAATCATTTGAACAGTTACTTTGGGTGTGTTACATTAATAGAGTTGCTGTTACTTAAATGAGATGTTAAATTCTAAGAGCCTGACTGCCTTTCAAGTACATCAAACCAATACCTACGGTACCATTTGATTAAAAGAAATGGAATTTGCTCAGTACTTTGGCCAAAGTCAAATGACACATGAAAACAAATGAAACGATTATTCATCAGACTGCTATGTTTAAACTGTTACTCTCTTCATATTGTGTCCAACTAGATAACCACAGTTCTTATATCACAGATATTGCATGTGAGGCAATTTGGAATGTTTCCTAGAGACACATTCGAGTGTTGGATAAATGCAAAACTATCCTTCAATGAAAGTCTGGTGTACGTCCTTTTGTGGCACATGAATTTCTTTAACTTTCTTTAGTCTATTTCTTCCATGTGTTCTATATCATTATGGCATTTTGCAACCAATTATTTTGCATGTGACATAGCCTTGGGAATTTGATGAATTTGGAAATAGGTTTGAAGGAAATTGATTTTTTTTACAGGAATGTGGTCCCTGTGTACATATGTTCATACCTATTGATTCTCTCTATCTTAGATGGAGTTTAATGATTAAATGAGATTGTTACCTACTTGAGGTGTACCCTGTCAATATGCAACTTTCAGATGATATCACCACTTTTGTTTAATTTATGCTAGGTTAGGCTGCACCATAGCCCAGAGTGCAGTTGAAAATCAATCACATCACCATGGTTTTGGAGTCGTGTGCAGGCTGGATAAGATAAGGATGACAGTTTCCTTCCCTAAAGGATATCGGTGAATGAGATAGGTTGCCCTCCAACAGTTGACAACAGTTTATCGGTTACCAATAGACTTTTAATTCCAGATTTTCATTGAATTCAATTTCCACAGTCTACTAATTCAGGATTTGACCTCAAGTACCAGAATACTATTGGAGTCTCTGGATTAACAGTCTAGTGATAACACCACTCGGCCATCACCTGCCCATGGTAAACGTTAGGAGGATTATGGCCACCATTTAAATCTTGGAGTTAAAATAAAATCCTTAATTCACCAGTGATCTATATAAGTTGAAAATTAGTTAGACATACAGAAAGAGGAAAAGTAGAAATAGAAACAGATAAAGTAAAGGCCATGAAAACCAGCAAGGTAAAGAAGAAATCAAAGCAGATAGATCTCGAGGGGATTTTCCATGTTAGTACTCTCAGCTCATAGCTCACTCCCAACCCACAGAAAAAGTAACCTTATAATTTTTCAATAGAAAATACTTTTATTGTATATTTGAAGAAAGTTGTGTAAAAGTAGTATGAATGTGGTAATGTTAGTTGTAACATTTGCTCCTTATTCTTTCACACACAGGTTTTAACATCTTACAATAATCCTCAAGTCTATCAGCATCAGTATTCTATGGCTAAGTCTTTTATCATGTTCTGTGATGATTCTTGCCAACAGTGTAGAGTTGTCACTGCCTTTTTCAATCACTGAGGATCTGCTCTCAAGGCCCACAGTTTGTAGGATTAGTCACACACCATTGAAGGATTCCCTTAGAAGCATCTTGGGAATTCAAAATGTATCACAATATTTTTAATTTGTTAAACTTTGTTACTGTAGGTGTTTTGCTATGGGACTTCAGAGACAAACATATACAAATAAAATGATCAAGAGTGGAAAAACTAAGGGAAGAATTCTACAAGAGCTGAAATTCTATAACGGAGAAACAGGAGCTAGAGCTGTTTTCTGTGGTTAGAAAACTACCTCCAGCAGGAAACTGGTTAAAGGTCAGATTTTTCACGGAAGTGACCCCTTAGTTGGTCTGAAGAAGGCTTTCCTGTCCAGTTAAAGCAGTGGGAATGGACATGGATTAAATGGCATGTACATCTTATTTGAATTTTACATGGTGGCTTACATTGAGGCTACTGATTATCCTAAAGAGATGTTACAGGTAACCCAGAGGTCAGACACTTGTAGGTACTTTCAATTTCTCAATGCCAACCAGGATCTAATACTGCAAGAGAGAGAGGAAGGACATTCTTTTTCCCAGAGGCTGGAAAAATAAGCAAACTCACCATGCCATAGGGAATCCTCCCGGTTCCACCTGAATCTCTTTTCATATCTGATTCCTCCTCTCTTAGTTGCTTCTCCTCTTCAGGTGAACCTGTCTCCAGCCAGGGTTTCATTGTCCTCAAGATCCACAACATTCTGGAGAGCATGTTATGGGAAGCACAGCAGTACAACTGGGACCCTTACAGACAGCTATTGGAGGGCATTACTGGACAATTTGGGCTCTGAAAGCACATCACCTGAAGCCTGATGGCCTGCTCAATGACTATTCATATCGGTTATTCCTTGTATTTTACGGTGCTGATCGGCCTTACTGGGTTGAAAGAATGACCCTTTCTTGCATTCTCCTACACTGCTCATTGTAGCTCGTGTGGGAAATTGGTCCCTTGAAATTGACACACTGTCTCATACAGTGATGGAACCATAGAGAACTACAGCACGGGCAGCACGGTGCGTCTGTGGTTAGCACTGCTACTGCTCAGAGCCCGAGATCTGGATTCGATTCCAGCCTTGGGTGACCATCTGTGTGAAGTTTGTATGGCCTCCCTGTGTCTGCGTGGGTTTCTGCTAGGTGCCCTGGTTTCCTCCCACAGTCCAAAGATGCGCAGGTTAGGTTGATTGGCCATGCTAAATTGCCCTGTAGTGTCTAGGGATGGGCAGGATGGGTGGATTGGGCGTGGGAAATTGGAGGAAGGATTGGGTCTGGGTGGGATGCTCTTTGGAGGGTCAGTGTGGACTTGATGTGTTGAAAGCCTTCCTCTGCACTGTAAGGATTCTATAACCCATCATGTTGGCACCAGTCAAAAATAACCACCTAACTATTCTAATCCCATTTTCCAGCACTTGTCTCATAGCCTTGTATGTCTTGGCATTGCAACTGTATATCTAAATACTTCTTAAATGTTATGAGGGTTTATGCCACTACCGCCCTTACAGGCAGTGAGTTCCAGATTCCCACCATCCTCTAGGAGAAAACATTTTTCCTCACATCTCCTTGAAATCTTCTGTCCCTTACCTTAAATCTATGCCTCCTGATCCATCCAGGGGAAAAGTATCTTCCGGTCTACTCTATCTGTGTTGTTGACACTGCCAATAATAAAGAACTTATTTATATTGAACAGTACAGTCAGAAAAATAAAGTTTGCTAACTTTTTCCATTTTGAAATTTTTGTAGGGAAAGAAGTATCGTTTATTCATCTTTTTCTTGGATTTTGCATAACTCTATCTGTATTTCTGGGCATTAATTTCTTATAGGTTTAAGATAGGCTTAAGAATTCACTATAAAGGCCAGGTAACAGGGGTGATATCTTCTTTTCTGAGAAGGGCATTGGTAAGATAGTTTACATTTTATTAATATCCATCAACTCTTTTAAATGAAAGGATTTATTGAGTTTGGTTTAACAACCTGCCGTTAACATTGCAAGTTCTGAATTCCACATACCCATGTGGGACTGCAGACATGTTGGGCTTTTTTTTATGGTGTCCCACATCCAGCCCTCAAGTCCTCAGCTAAAAAGTTAGTGGTGAGCCTGCTCATGACCTGACAGCAGCCCTGCAGCAATTTAATGTGAAGAGGATTGCTTTAAAGCAACATCATTCTTTTCCCTTACTCAGGGGGAAGTCTCACCTTAGGGAGCTGTTGGTTAATCAGAAAGCCAGCAGCCTATGGCCCAGTAGTGCCAGCAGGCACCAATAGCCATTTTCTGAAGAAGGGTCTAGGCCCGAAACGTCAGCCTTCCTGCTCCTCTGATGCTGCTTGGCCTGCTGTGTTCATCCAGCTCTGCACCTTGTTATCTCACCAATAGCCATTGCTGGGACTATGGACAGTCGCACCTACAGAAGAATCCTGGTACATCTGGATTTAGGGGTCACAGCGAGGTGCAGAGTTCAGGCCACAGAACAGGGTTAAAAGGGGGCATGAGCTGAGAGGTATAGTGCATCTGATAGGTACAGACAGCCGGAAAGGAAGACCCCTTTTCCAAATAGCTGCACATTCTACACAGCATGAAGCTTTCCCCTCTGCAGATAACACACTGGAACTGGTGGATTATATCCATAAGTGACCATTAGTTGGCCACTTAAGGGGCTCCATCGCAATACTACCTTTTTTTGGCATGCAGACTTATGAGGTCCATGTGCAGGATTGAGTTCTGAAACCAGAAGTCAGTACGTCAGCACACAGATTGGCATAATCAGTGTGTCAGAAGAACCTCGCAGCAGCTGCACAGCTATGAAGCTTGGAGGGAATGTTGCTCCATATGCCAAGGATGGGTGGGCTTGCTGACACCTCCTTACCCACATCAAGCAGGTCAGGGTGAGTGGGTAAACAGCAGAAAAGCCTTACTGGAATTCACCTGACAACCTCCCCGCCCATCCCTGCTGCCTTCAAACTAGCAAGTGGGACCTCAAGCCTGCTGGTTGATTATTATTATCAGTGATTATTATTAAATAATGTGCTTTTTAAAAAAATTCTCTCCTGAGATGAGGAAATTGCTTTTTCTGCTTATCTCTCTATGATAGTTGTGCTGCCTTCTTGAACTAATACACGCACTGCACCAGGAGGACTGTATCAAGTGGATTTGGAGAGTTTCCCATTCAGCCAAGTTAGTTAAAGGGGCGACTACAATGTTGCAGCTTAAGATGGAAGCATATTGTCCTTGTGATTTTGTTAATTTCAAGATATTCTTCGGTTTTATTACACCCTGCCCTGGCTCATTTGCTTGCTTTATGTTTCTGAATTGATTCAATCCCCTTCCAGAAAATGAGGACGAAAATCAAGGTTGACACTCCTGTGCAGTATTGAGGCCTGGTACGCTTTCTAAAATACCACTGAATGGTTTTGAATAGGAATAATTCAGTTATCTCCAGTGTCCTGCCAAAAAAAACATAAACAATATTTTAAAAACAGATTGTCTGGTCATTATTATAATGTTGTCTGTGGGAGCTTTCTATATGTAAGTTGCTGCTGCCTGCATTATAACAGTGACTACATTTTAAAAGAATTCTGTTGATTGCGTAAAGTTATGACCCACTTGTAGAAGTGCACTGATACTTGAGCCTCACTACTCCCAGGCTATTCAAAACATTTTAAATTTTAAATCAAACTATGCAAAGTGTGCAGTTTTCCTGTCTGATTGTCTGAATTTAATGGTAAACACTGACCAGATTTCTGCCCTTAACATGTACTACTATTTACAAATAAATTAAGTCTAACCACAGGTGAACAAAACTATGAAATGTCAACAGAGAACTCCACTAGCTGAACCCACTCTTAACCTCCTACACATTCAGACAAGCACAGGCAAATAAACAGTTAGGAATGTTATGGGTGGAGGAAACACAGGTCAATAACAACACAGCCCAGGATTCAATGTGGTGTCAATTTTACTTCTTCAAAGCCCTTTTGATCTCTGAGCTTTGTTTCAAAGTGCTTTCAGTTCTTTGCTGATGACCAAGTGGTGGTAGGGGGGGCATGTTGACACATTAATTTTAAGGCCTTCCAGTCACTGGTCAGAGGCAACAGCTCAAAGCAAATGTTGGGAGAAAATATTCAGCTACCTTTCAGGTTTTGGTTATTTCACTGCCGAGAGAGGAATATAGGGATGATGTCCTTTGCAATTTGGAGAGCTTCTGCCAATATATTGTTCTACACAATCTGCCAAAATACAAGGAGCCAATCAGAGAGCAGTTCTCATGCTGATGACTCCTGGCCCAAACAAGTGGTCCCTTCGACAGTCTGTCTCCGGGTGTAACTTTCTTTGAACACACATGTGCTCTCACACACACACACACGTGCATGCGCACAAACATACACACACACACACACACACACACAGTGCAATTGGTTTCATATGTCCTCCCCCACCACTTGAGCAAAGCAATAATGTAAACATAACTCACGATGGGCTGGACCAGTGTCATTCAGAGGTGCATATGAGGATCCTCAGTGTAATCCAAAAGAATTTCCTGGGAAATTGAATTTTCCACAGGGCATTTCCCCCACGCCAGGAACCCTCCAAAGTTCACCATTTAAATTGGAGTCCTTGGAGGATTTCAATGAAATTAAGTAAAGTAGTTACTCAGGAAAAGTTAAACTGTAAAACATATAGTAACCATTCAACAAGCCCTATACTTACCTCATACTTCCTTGCCTTCCTCAAAAGCCTCACATCCCTTCCAGACTGGATGCAGCCCCAGGACTCAACATGCCTATTCCGAGGATCTGCCTCACCTGAACCCTCCTCTGCTGGATGTGATTCCTGATCCTGCCCCACCGACAGACCTGGCCCCTGTGAGATGCCCACTGGACTCCACCCAACCCCAAATCCCTGCCACTAGACCTGACCAGACTTCCCCCTCCCTATGCTGGAAGCCCTGCTGGACTCAACTGCTGTAACACCCTGCCCCCAGCCTGAATCACCCGTTCCCCTCATGTACTCCATTTCCAAAGCCTTCTTCCCACCCCATGCATTGCAGCAACATCTTTTTCTTCTCACCCGTTTCAGCCACTCTCACCCTACACTTTGCAATCTGCTCCTTTCCCCTCAACCCACTTGGTGCAACTTTCTTCTTAACTCCATTCCTTGCAACCTTCTCCATCCACCCCACAGAGACAGTAGATCCCAGACTCAGCCAACAGTGGTCCCCGATTGGCCAAGTTACATGTTATCATCCCTGAGGCCTGATGCCATGTTTAGCAATGCCTGACACCACTTGTGGCAGTATTCAAGGGCCAGAGCCTTGCTAAGCAGTCTCTGAGGCCCAGTATGTGCTGGGCAATTCTAGTAGATTTGTCAAGCATAATTTCCCTTTTGTAAATCCATGCTGGGTCTGATTCTCTTACTATTTTCTAAATGCTCTACTATGAAATTCTTGATAATGGACCCTAGCATCTTTCCCACTGCCTACGCCAGACTCACGAAGTCTATATTTCTTCTGTTTTCTATCTATCTCCCTTTTTAAATAGTGGGTTTACATTAGCTACCCTCCAATCTGTAGGAATTATTCCAGAACACAAATAATCTTAGAAGATGACCACCAAAGCATCCATTACTTCTAGGGCCATTTCCTCAAGTATTGTGGGATACAGATTTTCAGGCCCTGAGCACCTATCAACCTTCAATCCCATCAATTTCTCTACTAATAAAGATTGATTCCAGTTCCTCACTCTCACTAAACTCTGTTTTCACCATCTTTTACAGTATGTTATGCATGTCTTCCTCTGTGAAGATGGAAGCGAAGTATGAATTTAATTTGTCAGTCATTTCTTTGTTCTCTATTATAAATTCCTCGTTTCTAACTGTAAGGAACCTATATTAGTTTTCAACAATGCTTTTCCCTTCACATACTTACAGAAACTTTTACAGTCAGTTCTCATGTTCCCCACAAGTTTACTCTCATACGCTACTTTCCCCTTCTTAATCAATCCCTTGGTCCTCCTTTGGTTATTTCAAAACTCTTCCCAATTCTTAGGTCTATTATTTTTTACTGCCACTTAGTATTAGATGCAAAATATTGCATACAATCTCTAATTTCCCTTGTACACGATGGTTTGGTCACTGTTCTCTTGCACCAGAAAGGAATAAACAATTTCTATAGTTCACCCTTCTGCTCTTTGAATGTTTGCCATTGCCAATCCATTGTCATTCCTTTCCGTAACATTGCCTAATCCATCAGAGGCAACTCATGGCTCATATTATTGTATTTCCCTTGTTAAGATTCAGGGCCCTAAGTCTCCACCTTGTTGAAGAATTCTATCATACTATGGTCGCTCATTCCCAAGGGGCCTCTCACAACTACATTACCCACTACAACTACAATCAGGCACAAAGCCTTTAGGTTTGTCTTCTTCATGTTCCTTGTCCCATTCCCACTAGTTTTTTTTTGTGGTCTTGTTTGATTCTGGCCTTTGATTCCTCTGCCTATCACTTTCATTATTCCCCTTTCTGACTTTCATTTTTATCCTTTTTCCTTTTCCTTTGACTCCTTGCATAGTTCCCATTGTCCTACCAATTTAATTTAAACCTCCCAAACACTCCAGCAAATACTCCCCTGGGGCGTCAGTCCTAGTCCTACCCAGGTGTAACCCATCCAGTTTGTACAGGTCTCACATCCCCCTGAACCAGTCCCAATGCTCTAGGAATCTGAAACCTTCCCATCACACCATCTCTTTAGCCATTTGTTCATCTGATATATCCTGTTATTTCTACATTGACTAGCATGTAGCACACATAGTAATCCTGAGATCACTATCTTTGACGTCCTACTTTTCAGTTGCTTTCTAAATCCCTATATGCTAGTTTAAGGACCTCATCCCTCCTCCTTAACCTACAAAATTGGTACCAGTGTGTTTCATGAAATCTGGCTGTTCATCCTTCCCCTTCAAACTGCCCTGTAGCCAAGACCCCAAACACCAGGGAGACAACATACCATCCTGGAATCTCATTTGTGGCCACAGAAAAGTTACGGATTCCCTTTACAATTGAATTCCCTATGGCTATTGCATTTCCACACTCGGTGCTCCTCATTTATACGACAGAGTGCCACAAGTTTGGCTGTTGCTGTTTGTCAGGACTCTGCCATCTCTTAGAACTAGTCCTCCGGCCTTAGAGTAGGGTGAGGCCATTACTGTTAATGTCCATGAAAGTGTTTGTGGCTCTGAATATTTTTGCCAATCAAGCTTTTTAGACTCGTACTGCCAACAGTTCACAGTTTATTGCTCATACAACAGAATCCATACTCTAACAAAGAATGTAAACAAGCCCATCACTGATGCGCTGAAGCAGCACTACCAATGCCTGAACCACTTGGAAAGAGCTGTCCTACAGTCTCTGGAGTGAGTAGGCCAGCTGTATTGTTCACAATTTGGCCATATTGAGCGAATAGCCCACCTGAGCTTTGGAATCATAGATCAGAGAATCCCCACAGCGTGGCACCTGGCCATTCAGCCCATCGATTCCACACTGAACCTCCAAAGAGCATCCCATCCATCTACCCTACCCCTGTAACCTAGCATTTCCCATGACAAATCCACCTAACCTGCACATCTTTGGACTGTAAAACTGGGGCATCCAGAGGAAACCCACACAGACACAGAGAGAATGTGCATACTCCAAAATTACAGACAGTTGCCCGAAGGTGGAATTGAACCTGGGCACCTGGCACTGTGACGGAGAAGTGCTAACCACCCAGCCATCGTGCTGCCCATAAAGGGGGTAAATGCCTTTGTAAATGCCTCTGAGGTAGGGGTAAGGAAGAGGGCAGTTGCTTGGTGTTAATGAAAGTATTAGTCTGAGTGACCACACAGTCTTATGGCGATGAAGATGGTCCCATATTCATACTGAACAAGCCCTCCATTGTGTTGTGCACCACTTTCACTGTACTAGGTAGGATAGATTCAGAACTGACCTAGCACTGGGCATCCATGAGTTGCTGTGGGCCAGCAGCATCAGCAGAATGGTTTCAACTACAGTGTGTAACGTTATGGCCTGGTATATCCCACACTTTATCATTACCAGCAAGACAAAGGATCAATCCTGGTTCAATAAAGACTACAAACTATGATCAGAGAAGTGAGCAGGTACTATGTAGTTTAAACACTGAGTGTCATTTCAGTCAGGCATGGATATCATGTCTTTTCAACCTTGGTCCTCTCCCTGACTTAATCCTTAACTAAAACTTTCAGACACTATTGAAACTATGGGTGAGAAATGTGTTCAGTGCCAGAAATCAGTATGAAGTTGACTTCATGCTCGGCCCATACCCAGGCTCCTTGGAAATGGAGCCTGCCGGTCAGGAGCATTTACTATCCATTCTACACTAATAACCAGTACTTCTATTAGGACTAACATGTCTTTTAATGTAATTAACAGCTTCATATTTGCATCAGTAAATCCAGTATCTTCAGGAATTATGCTATGAATAAAACATCAATTACAGGGTGAGGTGAGGTAAAATAAACTAAGCTGCCAATTCACAAACACTTCACGGGATCTAACAGCTTCAAAATTGACACTCAGCATAACGTATTGTGTTAATTTCCAAGCTTTGCACTGCATGTGACTTCTATTATTTAAATCAAAGGTTGGAATCTCAAACATAGCATCCATCTGGATTACTGATGCATGCTCCAGGTAGGCAGGGCTCCATTCCAGGGTACAACAATTACACCAATAAAATCATTCCTATTTGTTGCACTACGTAGCAATAATCTGATATATATCCTCAATTAAAGATAAATCCATTCTAATTACTTTAGTATTTAGAAAGAAAGCAGCCAGAATGTTTTGGAGTTTCCCATCGACTAACAGTTTTAACAATCTAAGAATAAAAGGGAAACCCTTGATTTCAATGGTTAATGCTCCATTTTTGATCCCAGGGCAGGATTTTGAATTATTGGGGTTGGGAGCAAGCACAAATGTGGATGTGTATTGAAAATTATTTTCCTGGACAGTGACACTGGATTCCGGTGCTTCTGGAATGAAAGTGTGGCTGTCAGGCTTACCACAAGACCCCATGCTTCCAATTAAGTGGCTGCTGAGTTGCTTGATGAACACATTCACAGGCTTCAGAGGGGCAGTTTGACAGTTACATCAGAAGGCATGGGAGAAATGCAATGTTTGGGGCATATTGGACTGCAGCTGGGGTGAGTGCTAATGGATACGCGGGACAGCACATGAAAGAAGCCACAAACAATACTCAACCGTTCAATTAGTCGCATGGAGTTCCTGGCGCCAGAGCCGAGAGGTACTGGTTGCCACATCCTCCCAGTAGCTGTTATAGGCACCTTGACCTTGAATGACTTTCCTTCTACCTCCTTCCAAGGTTCAGCTGGGAACCTTACTGGCATGTCAAAAATGGCTGTACATCATTGCACTTCACCTGTCACTGAAGCAGTAATCTTCAGACAGAAGTACCAAGTAGATGATGTATCTCGGCCTCCTCCAGTGGTCCCCAGTATCATAGATACCAGTGTTCAGGCAATTTGATTCAGTCCGTGTGACATCAAGATATGTTTGGAGGCACTGGATACTGCAACAGTTATGGGCCTTGACAACATTTGGCAATAGTACTGAAGACTTGTACTCTAGAACGTGCCACTCCCCTGGCCAAGCTGTTCTAATACAATTACAAAAGTGGTATCTATCCAAAAAAGTGAAAAATCACCCAGGTATGTCCTGTACACAAAAAGCAGGACAAATCCAACCTAGCCAATTACTGCCCCATCAGTCTACTCCTGATCATCAGTAATGTGATGAAAGTGTCATAAATAGTGTTATCAAGCAGCACCTGCTCAGCAATAACCTGCTGAGTGATGCCCAGTTTGGGTTCTGCCAGGACTACTCAGCTCCTGACCTCATTGCAGCTTTTGTTCAAACATGGAAGAACGAGCTGAATTCCAGAGGTGAGATGAGAGCGACAGCCCTTAACATTAAGTCTGCATTCGACTGAATGTGACATCAAGGAGCCCTAGCAAAACTGGAATCAATGGGCATTGGGGGAAAACTCTCCGCTGGTTGGAGTTGTACCTGGCACATAGGAAGATGATCGTGGTCGTTGGAGGTCATCCATCTCAGCTCTGGGACATATCTGCAGGAGTTCCTCAGGGTAGTGTCCTTGGCCCAACCATCTTCAACTGCTTCATCAATGACCTTGCCTCCGTCATAAAGTCAGAAGTGGGGATGGTCGCTGATGATTTCACAACGTTCAACACCATTCGCGATTCCTCAGATACTGAAGCAGTCCACATTCAATGCAACAAGATCTGGACAATGTCCAGGCTTGGGCTGACAAGTGGCAAGTAACATTTGTGCCAGACAAATGCCAAGCAACGAACATCTCCAATAAGAGGCAATCTAACCAACATCTCTTGACATTTAATGGCATTACTGCCACAGAATTCCTCACTATCAACATCCTGGGGTTTCTATTGACCAGAAACACAACTTACCAAATAAACACAGTGACTACAAGACTAGGCCAGAAACTGGGAATACTGCAGCGAGTAACTGACCTCCTGACTCCCAAAGCCTGTCCACCATCTACAAGGCAAAAGTCAGGAGTATGATGGAATACTACCCACTTGCCTGGATGGGCGCAGCTCCAAAACACTCAAGAAGTTTGACACCATCCAGGACAAAGCAACCCACTTGATTGGCATTACATTCACAAAGATCCACTCCCTCCACCACTAGCACTCAGTACCAGCAGTGTGTACTGTCTACAAATTACACTACAGAAATTCACCAAAGATCCTTAAACTGTACCTTCCAAACCCATGACCATTGCCACCTAGGAGGACAAGGGCAGCAGATATGTGGGAAGACCACCACCTGCAAGATTCCCTCCAAGCAACTTACAAGTGACCTGGAAACATATCCTTCACTGACTCTGTGTCACAATCCTGAAATTCCCTCCCTAAGGGCATTGTGGGTCAACCTACTCCACATGGACTGCCTAGTTCAAGAAAGCAACTCACCACCACCTTCTCAAAGGCAACTAAGAACAGGTGGTACATGCTGGCCAGCCAGTGATGCCCATGTCCCACAAGGGAATAAATAGAAAAAAGGATGTGAAACACAAATGCCTCTGCTGCTTGATGAAGTGGCTTCCTTTGCCACCTTCCAGGAAGAGAACCTTCCATTACCCCTCACAGTCTCCTCCATTAGATACAGTCAGCATTGAAGAATTGAGGGTTATCCTTGCCGTGGGTGCCAGCCTTCTGGGATATCTTGTTACCCGCTGTTGCAGTAACAGGCTTTGGCACAATCTGCAGATCTTTCCCTCAGTGCAATCAGTGGCTTCAGTGATGGCTGTGTGAGAGAGTCTTGAAGAGCGCCATATTCCATCTGACCCAGCTCCACTCAGTTTGGGAGGACAGGAAAAACATCCCTTTATCAATTAAGGTCTTTCCCAGTTGAAAATATGATCTTTCATCACTTTCGCACCAGAAGCAGATTTTTAATGTGAATGCAAACATGACTCCTGCTTCACACATCATGATGAAAATTCAGGGTTGGTTTACTTAATTTTGAGGATGAGCTCTGTTTATTGAAATGCGACCATTCATACACCATTTTCTATGTTGTAACCTGACCATACAGCTCTTTTACGTTGCTTGGCATGAAAGTTTGACCTTGAATACTTTTTGCTAGCCATTTACCTAATTTCCAGTCATTACTATCTGTATAAAACTCCGGAACTCATTGTCATGACTTAAAAAAAACAAGCTATTTTCGCTGAAAATAATTTTAAGATGTATTGATTGTAATGCACATGTCAATATATGCACAACTGCTACAGTGAATAGATAGCAAAGCAATGTGCAATCAGGAACAATCCAAGTTCAGTAATTGCATCTTTAACTCAATCCTAAATGAATATGCCAAAATAAAAGACGTTCTGAATCTCTCGGTAAAGGATGCAAAAAGGGAACAAGTCCACATTGTAAAATAGCTGATATAATGGAGTTCAATAATTTAAACCTGTAACTCTTCATCAATTTTACATAAGAGACAAACAACTTCATTATTTAAGAGCACTGCTGTAAGCAGGGTTGTGAGCTGGTGATATGCCTATTTATAGATTTCAAAGATAAATGCTAAAGCAGCATTTCTTCTCATTTTCCTAATGCACACAATCACTCCTTAATGGGGAAAAGGGAAAAAGAAGGAATTGACAACTCCAGGGCTGCTGCACAAAGCTTATGTATCAGGAACACATCGTGAAAAAAGAAACAGGCGAATATTGTCTGTGAATTTTCTGCCCCATTTGATTCAATGAGTGGTAAATCAAAGTCAGCAGTATCTGGTATTTCAGCTTTTGGCCCCATGATGTGAAGTTCTAACCGGGGTGTTGAAGGTGAGTGCTACCCTAGTACTTTGATAGCAATCCAACATGAAAAGAGTATAATGTAACCTGTGACTTTGAGAGAGCTCAGGAACTCTCGTCAGGTATCCTTTCTTTTGCGGCTTCCATATTTTAAAAATGATTAATTTCAGAACAATAAATATCGGTCCAACAGTTTTGAAGAACTGGCTCTGAATGCAAATAGCACTTCAGCTCCAAAACCACAAAGAACTTATGTTTGAGATCTGGTATAATAACAAGAAATGTTGTAAGTACAGAGCTGGTATAGAACCTGCTCCCAACAAACTCTTAAAAGGATAATCGTTCTTGCACAAGGTCAAGTACATGCTTATTGTCTGCATATGCATTTATGAACATGAGATAAAAGGTACTGCAGATGCTGGAGAATCCGAGATAACAAGCGTGGCGCTGGATGAGCACAGCAGGTCAAGCAGCATCATAGGAGCAGGAAAACTTGACGTTTCAGGCCTAGACCCTTCATCAGAAATGGGGGAGGGGAA
>JAHRHZ010000073.1:19754262-19834186 GCA_024137785.1 Ginglymostoma cirratum
GGGCCTAGACCCTTCATCAGAAGGGTCTAGGCCTGAAACGTCAAGTTTTCCTGCTCCTATGATGCTGCTTGACCTGCTGTGTTCATTTATGAACATGGTTGCTTTTGGAGCCAGAATGCATCAATTTGTTGTGAAGAGGAATCTAGCAACAATGTTTCAGTCATTATTATCTACAGTCTCAGATACAATATTTATTCTTTTATGGGTTGTGGGCATCATAAACTGAGAGTATTGTTAGGCTATTTCAGAAGACAATTAAGAGTCAATCAAATTGCTGTTAGTCTGGAGACAGACTAGTTAAGAATGGCTGATTTTTTTCCCCTGAGGGGCGTTAGTGAACCAGACTTAGTTTAATGACTATTGACAATGGTTTCATGGTCACTGTAGGACTAGCCATGCCACATGTAAAGAAAGAAAAGCTGAATAGCTGTATAAACTGAATAGCTTATTCATCTGACTGTCAGATGACTTCACTGCATAGCAGCCTCAGAAAGACTAATTCATTGCCACAAGCTTGTTCTAGATAGTGAAAAGTCAACAATGTCTCACTATCCAGGTTCTCAGTCTACACTTGATAACCAATGAGAATAAGACATGTATGGACATAGAGAGCTCAGTTTTAAAGATTTGCTTGTTTCTGAAAAGCTGGGAATTTCCTGGAATAAAATAAAATGTGTAGAAAATTGAGCTATTTTATTATTAGAAATCAGAGTCATACTGGACTGCACTTACGTGGTGCTAAGGGGGTAATTATTGAAATACTCATACAGGTACATGGAGTTCAGGTATGTTGTCATGACATATGTTAGATCTAAGCTTTGAGGAATATTTTTATTCATTCTTGGGCGGGGGGGGGGTGGCTGTCATGTTGCCATTTATTACCATTAGTTGCCCTGTGAAGGTGGCTATAGGCCACAAAGAGTAAGTCCAGATGCCCTTAGGCAGAGTGGGAAAAATATCTTACCGAATGACCGTAGCAATCTGCATTACAAATCTGCAGCGCCTTCAATATCAGAAACTCCTCATGTCCTTGTTGAGTTAATCTAATCTCCGCAGCACCTCATAAATTTCTGTCAATGCTTCTCTAAATGCAGAAAGATTGGAAAACCAGGAAACTCAGATCTTCAACCATTGTACATGACCGCACCACCTCTCTCCCAACACCCACTGTGGCTTTTTGTACATCGAGACCGGGTGGACAAATTGTGGAAAGGTTTTAAAAAAAATGATTGAAATAATTTCATGGAGGAAAGGGAGAAGAAATAACTTTTCTCGAACATTAAATTATTCACTTTTATTTGGAATCCCTAAACGAATGAACATCATTGTTCTGATATGGTCAGTGGACAGGGACAGGATGGTGTGACTGTAAAGTACGGAGACCCAGAGTCCAGGAGTGCAGAAGTGTCAGCATTTGCAACTGTTCAATAAGTCTGAGGTACTCTTAGCATATTTGGATGGATGAGCTAAATCACTATGGTAGCTTAACAGAGGAAGGCATCCTAGTGGGAAGAAGGGGGTGCAAAAGGAACATGGTGGTAGTAGGGGACAGTATAATCAGGGGAATTGACACTGTTCACCACAGTAAAGATTGTAAGTCCAGATGTTTATGTTGTTTGCTGATGACAGGGTATAGGATATCTGCTGTGGGCTGGATGAGAATCTGCAATCAGAGAGGGAGGATCCCTGTTATCCTGGCCCATGTAGGCACCAATGACATTATAGAACTGGAAAAGAGGTCCTGTATAGCTTGAATGAGGAACTAGGCATCAAATTAAAAAGAAGACCACAAAGATATTATTACTACACCACATGCAAATTTTCATAGCGTAAATAAGGTTAGAGAAATGAATGCATGGCTGAAAAACTGGTTTGGGAGAAGTTGGTTCCAGCTCATGATGAACAATACTTGGAGGAAGCACTGAAGACGGCAAGGGTGCAAAATGTACTCTGGGGGGTGATTTCAATATCCACCACAAAGAGTGGCTCAGCAATGCTACTGATCAAGTTGGTCGGCTCCTAAAGGATATATTTGCCATTCTGGGTTTGCAGCAGGTGGTGCGGAAACCAACAAGGCGGAGAAACATACTTGACCTCATCCTACAAATCTGCCATGCATTGGTAAGAGTGACCACAGCACAGTCCTTGTGGGGACAAAGTCCCGCCTTCAATAAACTCCATTGTGTTGTGTGGCACTAACACTGTGCTAAATGGGACAGACTTCAAACAGATCTAGTCACCCAAGACCAGGCATCCATGACACGCTGAGGGCCATCAACTGGAGCAGAACTGTACTCCAACACGACCTGCAACCTCATCGCTCAGCAAATCCCCCACTAAATCATTGCCATTGACCCTGGTTCAACTATCAACATCCTGGGATTCACCATTGACCAGAAATTCAACTGGACATACCACATAAGCAAGTAGCCACAAGTGTGGTACAGAGGATATGAATATTGTGGTGAGTAACTTATCTCCGGACTTCACTGCCCAACATCAAAAGGCACAAGTGTGATGGAGTATTCCCCAATTGCCTGGATGGGTGCAGCTCCAACAACACTCAAGGGCCTTGATGTGATCCAGGACAAAGCAGCCCACTTGATTGGCATTGCGTCCACAAGCATTCACCACCGATGCTCAGTAACAGCAGTGTGTACCAACTACAACATACACTGCAGAAGTTAATCAAAGATCCTCAGACAACACCTTTCAAACCCACAACCATTTCTGACTAGAAGGACAAGTGCAGCAGATACATGGGAAAACCACCGCCTTCAAGTTCCCCTGTAAGCCACTCACTATCCTGATGTAGCAATACATCGCTGCTCCTTCAGTGTTACCAGATCAAAATCCCGGAATTTCCTTCCTAATAGCATTGTGGGTCAACTCACCGCAGATGGATTGCAGTGGTTCAAGAAGGCAGCTCACCACCACCTTCTTAAGGGCAATTAGGGATGGGCAATAAATGCTGGCCAGCTAGCGACGCCCACATTTCACAAATGAATTTTAAAAAATGGTACTGGCACTAATACTGGGAAAGTGGAATCTGTACCACTGGGACGTTCTACAGCCAGATTATACTGGGACTGGTGTTCTGGTGAGCTGCATAATTAGGGAAGTAGAGTGGATTTTAAATTAAATAGTTGGGACAAGGGCCCAATTTTTGGAAGTTATGGTTAATCAAAGAGTGGGGAAAAGACAACAGAGGAAGAATTTAAGGTGGAAAAGATAAACAGATAATGGCAGGAAAAGACAGAGAGCGAGATCTAAGAGTAAATCAACAGTTAAGGCTAGAGGTAACAAAGTAATAAAAGGACAAAATTTAAGGCACTGTGTTTGATTGTAGCATTCAAAGCAAAATGGATGAATTAATAATACAAATTACTGAGATCTGTCTGCAGGATGACGCAGAGTGGGTTCTGAATATTGAAAGGGTATGTGACATATAGGAAAGACAGGCGGCTAGGATAGGGTGGAGGAGTGGCTGTGTTAATTAAAGATAATACTAGCACAATTCAGAGGGCTGACATGAATTTAGGAAATTTTGTAAAAGCTGTCAAGGTGGCGATGAGGAATCGGAAAGGCAAGAGTTCATTTATGGAACAGACCTCCAAACAGTAACTGGATGGGTAGATGGGGTATCAGGGAAGAAATAATGGAATATTTTCGAAGGGTACTGTGATTATCACGTAGAATTTTAACCTTCACATCGACTGGAAAATCAAATGGGAAAAAAGCAGTATACAGGAGGGATTCACTGAATGCTTTCAGGACAATTTCTTTGCCCATTATGCTTTGGCACCAACCAGATAACAGGCTATGCTAGACCTGGTTTTGACCAATGAGGTAGGATTAATTATTGACCTCAGAGTGAAAGTGCCCCTGGGCAGTAGCAACCAAAATAGGATTGAATTTTACATTTGGTTTAAGGGACAGAAGTGTGGATTCAAATCTATTATTTTGAATTTAAACAATGGCAATTTTGCTGGTATGAAAGCAGAGCTGATAAAAGCGAACTGGCAATTTAGGTTAAAGGACAAGTCAACAGAGACACCATGGTAAACATTAAAAGGGATATTCCAGAAAGTGCAGAATAGGTACATTCCAAAAAATAAAAAAAGTTCAAAGGGAAAGACCTGCCATTCATCGTTAAGTGAAAGGCAAAGATAGTTTAAAACTCAAGGAAAATACATACAATTATATTAAGGTAGTTGGCAAGTCAGAAGATTGGACATAATATAAAAAGAAGCAAAGAACTACTAAAAGATTAATACGAAGGGAAAAATTCGAATATGAGAGAAAATTAGTCAAAAATGTAAAAATGGATTTTTGAAAATATTTAGAAGAGAAAAGAGTTAACAATGTACCTGTTAGTTCTATGCAAAATGAGTAAAAAAGATTAGTAATGGAAAATAAAGAGATTGCAGACGAATTGAACAAATGTTTTGCTTTGGTCTTCACTTGAGAGGATACGAGCAGCATTCCAAAAATTGTACTAAAACAAGGGATTGAAAGAGAGAGAAGAACTCAGGAAAATCACAATTACCAGGGAAATAATACTGTGTAAATTATTGGAACTGCAATTTGACAAGCCTTCAGGTCCTGATGGATTTCATCCTCAGGTTTGAAAATAATTAGCAAGATGGTTGATGCATTGCTTTTAATTTTCCAACACTCATTTGATTTGGACAAAGTTCATTTGGATTGCAGAATACCTAATATAATTCCTTTATCCAAAAAAGGAGGGAGGTGGTAGACAGCAAACTAGAGTGGGGTTAGCTTAGCAATTGAATTAGGGAAAATACTAGAAGTTTTATTAAAGGAGTTATAATAGAGCACTTAGATAGGTTTGAGACAATCATAAAGAGCCAACACGGTTTTTTTCAAGGTACAATCACGTTTAACTAATTTACTGGAATTCTTTAAAGAAATAACTTGTACAATGGATACAGAGGAACTAGTGGATGTATTGTGCTTAGATTTCCAGAGGGCATTTGATAAAATGGTACATTAAAGGTTATTGCGGAAAATAAAAGCTCATGAGTACCAGGGACCCGGGTTCGAGTCCACCATCGGGTGATTGTCTGTATGGAGTTCGCACATTCTCCCTGTGTCTGCGTGGGTTTCCTCCGGGTGCTCCGGTTTCCTCCCTCAGTCCAAAGATGTGCAGGCCAGGTGGACTGGCCGTGCTAAATTGCCCACAGTGTTCAGGGATGAGTGGTATAGGGAGATGGGTTCTGGGTGGGATGCTCTGATGGTTGGTGTGGACTTGTTGGGTCGAGGGCCTGTTTCTACACTATGGGGATTCTATGATTCTATGATATAGGGAGTAACATATCAGCATAGATAGAAGATTAACTTACAGAGAGTAGGAATAAGTGGTCCTTTTCCATGCTGGTAGGTATCGCAAGTGGTGTGCCATGGGTATCAGTGCTGTTGTTTCAATTCTTTACAATTAATATAAATGATTTGATTGAAAGGACCAAATGTCAGGGAGCTACATTTGTTGATGATGAAGATAGGTAGAAAAGTGAGTTGTGAAGAGGACATAATGTGCCTACAAAGTGCTATAAATAGGTTAAATGAGTGGGCAAAAATCTGGAAAATGGAGTACAATGTGAGAAAGTCCGACATTATCCATTTTTGGCAGGAAGAATGTAAAAGGAATATATTATCTAAACGATAAAATGTTTCAGAGCTCTGAGATGCAGAGATATCTGTGTGTTCTAGTGCATGGATTACAGAAGATTAGTACGCAGGTACTGCAAGTAATCAGGAAAGCTAACTGAATGTTATGATTTATTGCGAAGGGAATTAAATACAAGGCTAGGGAGGTTATGCTTCAATTATATCAGGGCATTGGTGAGACTATATCGAAGTGTTGTGTACCTTACTGGTCACTGCACTTATAGAATGATGTTAATAAGTTGGAAACGGTTCAGAGAAGGTTTACTGGACCAATACGTTGGACAGGTAGATTGCCTTACGAGGAGAAGCTGGACAGGTGAGGCCTGTATCCTCTAGAGTTTATAAGAGTCAAGAGGTTACTCAATTGAAACAAAACTGATCCCATGGGGACTTGACTCTGCGGATATGGAAAGCATGTTTCTTCTTGTGGCTGAATCTAGATCTAGGGATCAATGTTGAAAAAAAAAGTGTTCCCATTTAAAATGAAATAAGAGGTTTGAGAGTCTTTGGAATTTCCTTCCTCAAAAGGTGATGGATGCAGAAACTTTAAATATTTTTAAGGCAGAGGGCGATAGATTCTTGATTACCAACGTAATGAAAGATAATCGGGGGTATGCAGTGACATAGAGTTGAGGTTAAAATCAGATCACTATTGAATGGTGGAGCAGGCATGAAGGGCCAGGTGGCTTACTCCTGTTCCCTGTTCATATGTTCTTTCTTTGCAAAGTCTGCATAATTCAAATGTAATGAAGTAAAATATTAATAGGTAAAACACTCTCAAATTTCAATCATAACTGTAGAATAATGGAGCATAAAATATTATGCTAAATGTAACTGATAATGTCATTCTGAAATCAGCAGAGCAGTTTGGAAGAAGAGAAGCTGACATCGGATTTAAAAGAATCACAAAAAGGGAAAGGTACTAAGCGAGTGTTAAAACATTTACTTACAGAGCCCAGCAGACTCTAAGATTTTAAATGTAAATATCCATAGCCGAGAGATACTAAGTAGAAATATCTAACTATGTCAGTAACAGTATTAGCCAAAGTATAGAATGAAACAACAGCTAAATTTCCAGTCTATTCATTTTATATATCAAGTGACTCAGCGATTTCCCAGGCTGTGCAAAATTGCTGCTAATGCATTTTGATAAGGATTTCATGAAATTATTCAAAGCCCACTGCTGATATGAGCTTCATTAAAGCCCTCGTAAAGATTTCAGGAATTTCCTAGATTAAGATAATCAATCCAGGATTAAGGTAATTAGGTTGCTTAGTAACTGAAGATTTAAAATTTGAAATCTTCAGCCCCTGAATTGTCCTCTTTTGGACTGCTTGTGACCTGCTTTGACAAATGCTGGCAGATCAATCCCATTTGCTGGGTTATCCTATTGGGTTCCAAGTGCTATTTGGCAATATGTAGCACAAAGCATTGAGCTAAATAGTTTTAACTAGCCAGAAAGTGAAACATCATTGAAAAAGGCCAGCAGTACCTGTATGCAGGTGTATGGTAAATTACAGCTGGGAGCAAAGTCATGAGGGAGGGGGCGTTTGTCCATAGTCAGGAACACTCTGGCTTCAAGACATGTGAGTGGGTGTCTGACAGTGAATGACCTACCTGGGATGGTCACCTCATATGCCAGGGGCTGTGGGGTGGGGGTTGGGGGTGGAGAAGGTAGGCTCTTGCAAACACATATAGACAGCATCAGTGTGGACCCAGAGAGGAATGAAGCCAATGGGCTTATGGGAAGGGCTACTAGGAAGGGATTTGGATGTTTCAAGTGGAGGCTACAAGCCATTGGCCAAGGAGCACTCATTTTAACCTTCTTTCATCTGGAAATCAGAAGGGTGCAATGGTGAAGAAAGTGGCTGCAATAGAGTGGATGAGCTAAGTGATTCACTTTGTTGGGGAGAGGCCTGCGTGACCCACTGATGATAGGCCTTTTAAAGGAAAAGAACATTGAACACAGGCCAATGTACTGTACATGACACAGACCTGTGGGATCCCTATTCCCTGACTATCCTAATGCATCTCACTACTCTGTGTGTTGCACCTCACTCCACAGTCATTACCGAACAATTCATTAACAATTACACTTCTGGACACAGAGGCCGCAAAAGAATAAGCATGTTGTATGAGGAGGGCCAAATGTCCGTGACCCAATGCCATTGTTCCTCTACTTCAAGATAAGGCATCAGGCTGTCAGCATAGACCTCCATCCATGGAACTTCCTCTATCCATTGAGTGATGTCTGAAGCTTTGACCAAACCATTCAGACCTTTACAGAGAGACCAACAACCAAATGGAAGGTTAACTCTGTGACATTTATACAGAAGTGCAAAATCAATTATAATCCATTCTGCATTTTTGTGTTTGTTTCAGATTTCCAGCATACATATACTTTGTTTTTATTTTCATCCTTTTACTTACTGATTTCAGAAAATTTGTGATTCTTTTAACTTGTTGTGTTCATTCACAGGCATGCATGGCATAATACTCATATCAGTAGGAATTCCTCTATTTTGTAGGAACCTTTGGGCAAAATTGAATAAATGAAAGATAGCACCCTGTCGATCTTATGATAAAATAAAACTCAAAAGTTGAATTTCCATTCTATTTAGAAATTAGCATGATATTTCCATAAATACTGTAGTGTCATTACTCGGCAAAGACAGGAAACATTGAATAGGAAATTAGAACAGAATTTCTAAGCAAGTAGGAGAAACATAGAGGGAAACATATCTTAAACAGGAACATAAAAATAGAAGTAAAATGGATCAAGGGGCATTTGGTTTATCAAGTGTGGTTCCTTCCTGAATCATATTTTGTGAGCCTTGTATTTGGCAGTTTGAAGATAGAGATAACCATTTCCAGTTGCATGTATAATATACGTCCACACAGATCTCAAAATAGTCTGAACAGATGTTGACTCTGTTGCTGTAAGTGAGGTGTTGATGGTGAATGCTGCTACAGCAGTTTCTGTTCTGCAGAACGGAACAAATGCATTCCTTACATTTTCTGCAGTAGTCTTCAACAGCTACAGCAATTTCCAATTGCTAAAGTTGTAATTAATTACTGCCATTGCATTGTGATAATTCAAAGTTGTTCATTGCTGTCTCTAACCTTTCTCATTTTACAATTTTGATTAATGTGCAGGGTTGCTTATTTGAGTGCTGATTTTGCCTTGGCCATACAACAATCAGAATAATTGATATTTTTCCATTATTTAGCATTTGTGAAAATTGGTTTTTGTTAATGTGTGACAAGTATTCTAGAGCAAATTTATACTAGTCTCAAAAACATTTCTGTGGGAAGCTGCAGTTCTGGGTTTGCAGAGGCAGGCACACCAAAGCCAATTGGTCACGGGAAATATGTTAAGATGATTTTGCAGGATGTCTTCAGATTAGCTTCATTAATGACTCATAGCATTTGTTGGCAAAATTGGAAAATATAAAAAAGAGATTGAGACTTTTCTTTTAATTGTGCATTTCTTTTTAACTTGTTGGTCACTGCTTATTAGTTTTCTTCTTACATCTTATACAAAGGGTGAAAGTCCCTGCCTACAGCATCTTGGAAGATACAGCAATATCTTACCGAGAGGGAAGTTGGTAAATGGCCAGTTCAAGTAATTCACATGACAGCTCCGTGCCAGTTGAAGAAATCAAGTCCAAATAAACACAAACATTTCATTAGGGCAGGTTAATATGATGGGCAAAGAACATCCAACCACGTTCTGAATGGAGAACAGGACTGGATGCAGCTTGTCTCAAGGCTAAGAATGTGAACGACTGCTGGTTCCAGCAGTGGTGAAGTGTTGTTGCAAATGAGCTGGAGCCAAAAGTTTGTGTTCGGATGGAGCTTCTGTTGGTATCACAAGGCCACAAAATGTAGGATTGGAAGCAGGCCATTTATCCCATCAAGTCTTCTCCATCATTCAATGAGACCATGGCTGATCTGATAATCCTCAGCTCCACTTTCCTTCCTTTTTTGGTTCGTAGGTCACTTATGGACCAGTTATTAATAACAAAAACCATCTGCCTGCTAATAATTGTGTGATTGTTTCTCCGGTAGCTGAACAGATTTGGGATGTGAACAAGGTACAGAAAAGCTTTCAGATATCCTCCATCTATGTTCTATGTTCTCTACAGTAAAAGCCCCTTTAAGAATCCAGAAAGCCATTTGCATTTTCCTCCAACAGTTGCTGTAAGCTATGACATTTAATTAATAAATCAGAGACATTATATAAGTGTGAACCAGCCTTCCATGCCCCGCAGTTCTTTCAGTTTTTATTTACCAAAAAGCAGTGTTTTGATCAGCACAAAAGCCATCTCAACAGAAACTGCAAACAGAGATTGCGGAACTGTTTTCCCAGTTCTCCCTCTGTCCATAACTCTCGTGTTTTTTTACCCACCAATTAAGGCAAAATACAGCAGTCTGGCAGCACCTGTAGAGAGAGAAGCAGAGTTAAAACTTTTGGTCCAGTGACCCTTTAACAGAAATGAAAATAGCTGGGGAAGGGTGGTATTTATGTTGATGATGAGAGTTGGATTGGGTGGTGTGGGAGTACTGGATGGGTTAAGGGAATGTGGAATTGAGCTCTGAAGGCTGTAAGGCACCTAGGTGGAAAGATGAGGTGTTGTTCCTCCTGTTTGTTTTGAGTCTCCCTGGAATGTTGCAGTAGGCCTAAGAAAGGAATTCCTCAACATCGAGTTTAACAACTTCAGAACACGAACATCCTCCTCTATGATTGTTACCATCTCCCAAAACCCCTAGGTTCTGTTGTGTATAGGCTGCTCCCGGCACAGCCAACCCATCTTCAACCATTTAGACTTCTTGTTTGCACCTCATAGCATCCCTTACTTTATCATTCACAATCTCCTTGTTTGACAATGACTTTTTTTCTCTCTGTCATCGTGTACCGTGTACTCTATTCTCTCCACCACTACTCCACCCAACCTTACCTGTTCATCAACATAAATACCACACTTTCCCAACTATTTTCAGTTCAGACGAAGGGTTGCTGATCTCAAAATATTAACTCTGCTTCCGCCTCCACAAATGTTGTCAGATCAAATAAAGGAATTCTGTATATATGTTCTATATAAAATAAAAATAATTAGTACATTCATCTGTAATTCATAGAATTGAGGAGGTGGCAGCATACTGGTATTGATATTGGACTGGTTAATTCAGAACCACAGGCCAATGTCCAGGGAACTGAGGTTCCATTATTGTAAAAACTCATACAATCCCTAACTCCTTTAGGGAAGGAAATCTGCCATCATTACCTGGTTTGCCCTTCATGTCACTGCAGACTCACTGCAGCATGATTGACTTTTAACTGAATACGAATGGGCAATAAATGCTAGCCTAGCCAGTGACACCTACATCTGGTCAAAAAATACAAAAAAAGTTAAAAATGCACACTCAGGTTTAGAATCAGCATTCAAATGCAAAGCTGATGTTATCATTCTGATAAAATACTATGTAGTAAACAAAACAGCCAGCTCAATTTCCTAATGCTCCATATAAAGTGAATTAATGTATCATTTCTATTGGCTGCAGCGCGTAATATTATTATCTTTTCTGGCAGGATAACAGCCCAGAAAGTTTGCATTTTAATACCACTTTTCTTTTTAACTGAATTTTGTTCTAAAAGAGTTCCAAATAGAAATTTTATAAATGCTCATTCTGCAAAAAGATTTCTGACACCAAAGTTCTTCTTTGCTGCTGATTCAAATGTGCTGCAAAGACTGTTATTGAGCTTAGTTCAAATGACCTGTAAAAAAGTCAACACTAAAACAAAATAAAATCCTGAAGATCTGGAGTTCTGAGACAAAAAAAGAACAGGAAGTTCTGCAGAAACTCGACAGAGATGGCAGCATCTGGGGAGGGACAAATAGGGTAATTGTTCTTAATCTAACTGGGATCAAAACATTAATTATTGTCCTCTCTATATAAGTGATGCCAGATCTGCTGAGTTTTTCCAGCATTACTTGATTTTATTTTTATAAAATTAAGAGTTCTGTAACATTTTTGAAATAATCTGGTGACCTTTTTGCAGAAGTGATTTATGTTCACCGAATAAATATAAATGCGCTGATAATTTTCATACTGTTCCTCTACATCACTTCCACTCCAGGATATTTTGGATTTACGCTGCCCTTTTGATGATCTGAAATCTCCAGTTGTTCACTTCATTTTCTCTGTGAGATCAAATGAAGAATAAGTCAGGAAAAACAGAATTAAAAATGTGGCCAGTAACAGTGAATAAAGCCATAATGAGAAGATTGGATAGAGGAACCTTTTTCTAGGATGAGTAACACTCATTTTATCAGCCCAATTTGTAATCTGATTTTGGCTGTAGCAGGGTTTTGTTTTGCCAAAAGCAGCAATGCTTATGTTAAGCCTCATAACACAAAATACTGATTGTGTATGTTGTGATAATGACAAACCTAACAGATTTTTTTAATAAATAGCTTTATGTGCAAATATATTCAGTACTTGGGTTATCATTGAGCTGTTAGATTACAATGGAAAGCATGCTCCCAGTAGCACATCATGCTTCAAATGATCCTGTGGTCAGACAGAGTGTGAGACTGTTATACCCTCAGGCCACATGCTATGACACAGTGATGACACCATGAATAAGAGATAACAAGCATGGGGCTGGATGAACACAGCAGGTCAAGCAGCATCATAGGAGCAGGAAAACTTGACGTCGCGGGCCTAAACCTCTGTGACACCATGAACATGTCTTTTCAAGATGCGCTGACATTCTGACCATGAAACATAATACATCACCCTCTTTCTTTTTCCAGAGACACAAACCTATCCCAAACAGTTATACATGTTGTACAAAGACATGTGTTGCCAATTTACTAGTAATACAAAGATGAAAACAGTTTACAAGAACATTTCAAAGTTCAACATAATGCTTTGGAGGTTTGATAACTCATCCTGATCTGTCAATTGTATCTACACTTGGAGAGGCACTTAATGTTCTCTGTTGTATGTTTTTGACAATTTGGTTGTTTGCTGCTATTTTCTATCACTCAACATCAGCACACAATCACCCTCATTAGACTGTTCTTCCTCACTCTCTTTGTACATGTTTGGTATGCTGCATATTGGTTTGAGCTAGCTTCTATTCCCTCATTATGTAGCACCACAATGAAGAATGGTTTGTGAGCTGGGCTTATTACATAATCTAGAAACCTTTGCTAGTTTCCAAATAGTGGATTTGGATGTCTGACTTGTACTTTCTGCCCAGTACTCAGTTTTGGTAGTTCTATTTCTGCCAATTAATTGTGTATCTCTTTCATGCTCCTCTGTCTTTGAATAAGGATGTCCTGTGTCTTGAATTGGTTAGACAATCAGTTGCCAGGCCAAATTGTTTACATTTGCATTCTGCACGTAAGTTGTGTTGGGTGGTAACGGCTTCTCACTGATGTTGCACAAAAAAATGCAGTGAGGCAAAGCAAATTTCTTTCTTTGTTGCTCAACACAAAATGATCATTGATTTGATTGAATGCACCATACATCCTGTTAGGCTGTTTGAGCATGGATATTGGGTGACGATGTGAAATGGGTCACTCCCCACATAGTACACATGTTGTGAACTCATCTGCTAGTGTAATGCAATCCTTCATCAGATGCTACCTGTTCCAGGATATGGAGTAGGGTGAAACAGAGATCATGTGTCAGAGGTGGTCACACTTGTTTTATTGTTAAGTTGTTGAACCATGGGAAATATAGAGTATCCCATCAAAACAATTTAATCCTCCGCATGCGTTATGAATAGATCTGTTGCTACATTCATCTCAGGAGTAGAAGGAATATTTTGTGGATGTAGAGGCTCCTTTTGCTGCTGTGGTTTAAACATTTACTACACCTCACATGTATTCAGGAGTTGTTAAATATCCTGCTTCATCCCTGTCAAGTACATAGATTCATGTGCTATCCATCTTGTGTGTTCAATGCCCAGGTGTCCCAGCTGTAACATGGACATGATAAGTTTACATAATTCTTTTAATATTAGGATATGTTTGACCTTGAAAATGGTCAGTGATATACTAAGTTCCTTTCTGTATTGCCCAAAAGAATACATCTTTACTTCTTTAGTACTGTCAGGCCCTGGATATTGATATCCTCCAACACTTGCATTTTGTCAGCTTTGGCAGTTACTAGTTGCTACTGTTATTCCACAAGACAATAAGATGTAGGAGCAGAAATAGGCCATTCAGCCCATTGAGTCTGATCCACTCTTTCGTGAGATCATGACTGATCTGATAATCATGAACTCCATCTTGTTGCCTTTTCCCATAATCATTACTGATTAGAAGTTTGTCTATCTCAGCCTCGAATACTCTCAATGACACAACCTCTACAGCCCTCCGTGGTAAAGATTCCACAGATTCATTGTGGAAGAAAGAAAGAAAGAAATTCTCCTCAGCCCTGTCATAAATAGGGGATCATTTACTCCGAGATTATGCCCTCTGGTTCTAAACCTTCCCACAAGGGAAAACAACTACTCCACATCTACCCAGTCAAAGCCTTTCATAATTTTATATGTATCTCTAAGGTCTCCTCTCATTCTTCTAAACTCCAATGAATACAGGCCCATAACACTAAACGTCTCCTTGTAAGACAGTCTTTCCCTACCCAGGATCAGTCTACTGAACTTTCTCTGGGCTGCCTACAATGCCAATGTATCTTCCCTTAGGTAAGGAGACCAAACTGTTCATGGTATTCCATCTGTAATCTGATTACTCCGTTACATAATTTTAACCCAACTTTCCTAGTTTTAAACTCCAATCCATTTGAAATAAAGGCTAACATTCCATTTGCCTTCCATATTGCTCACTGAAATTGGCTGATAGCTTTTTGTGATTTGTGCATGAAAACTCTCAAATTCCTCTGTGCAGTAGCTTTTTGCAGTTTTTCTCCATTTAAATTACAGTCAGATTCTCTATTCTTCCAGCTGAATAACCTTACATTTTCCCACATTATATTCCATCTGCCACATTTTCACCTACTCACTTAAAGCGTCTATATCCCTATGTAGGGTCTTAGCTACCCTCACCATTTGCCTTCCCATCTGTTTTTGCATCATCTGTGAATATAGTGACAGTACATTTACTTCTGTCATCCAAGCCGTTAATATATATTGTAAATAATTGATCCTTGTGCCAATCCACGAGTTACAGA
This sequence comes from Ginglymostoma cirratum, assembly GCA_024137785.1. Classification (NCBI taxonomy): domain Eukaryota; kingdom Metazoa; phylum Chordata; class Chondrichthyes; order Orectolobiformes; family Ginglymostomatidae; genus Ginglymostoma; species Ginglymostoma cirratum. The sequence goes on from JAHRHZ010000073.1 coordinate 19,769,164, forward strand.
TTGCAATCCAGAAAATGCCCCCTTTATCCCAACTGTCTGTCTTCTGTTAGTTAGCCAGTCCTCTGTTCATGCTAAAATACTCCCTCAACATCATGAGCTCCTGTCTTATTAAGTAGCCTTATATGCAGTAGCTTACAAAATGCCTTTTGGAAATCTAAATATATTGCATCCAATGGCTGCTTTTATCTATTCTACTTGTTACCTCCTCACAGTATTCTAATACGCTTACCAGGTATGTTTCCCCTAATGAAGCCATGTTGACTCTGCTTGTAGATAGTATGCATTTTTAAATGATCTGTTATTCCATGCTTTATATTAGACTCTAATATTTTCAGAACGGCAGAAGATAACTGGACTATAGATATTTCTTTACCTTCCTTCCTGTTCTGAGAATGGATATTACTCTGGCAGTTTTCCAAAACTCTGAGGCTTTTTCAGAATCTAAGGATTCTCAGAAGGTTACTACCTGTGGATTCGTTATCTCTATACCTACTTCCTTTGATAGCCTAGGCTACTGGGATAACCTAACTTGAGGATGTTGAAGATGCGTACAGACATTTAACAAGCTGTGATCACTCTCATTAGTCATGATCGCTTCCACAAATTTAAGCTTTTGACTGCTTGACTGCTTCAGCATGATCATCTGTGATCAGGACTCATTCTAAATAGCCTTACTTGCTGTCCATTGATGCCTGATGCAGTTTAGAAGTTTTAAAGCAAGATCAAATGCTCTTTTTTTTTCTGGTAGATAAGAGCACCTAACCAACAAAATCTGGAACAAATGTGGTTTTGTCACTCTTACCCCAAAGCTGCTCAGCTTTATTTGACATCTAGAAATCATTGGTACCAAGGGACATTACACAGGACTTGTGGTTCAAAAGGTCAAACCAGACCCTGAAACAGGACATAGGCGACTAGCATGACAGTACAACACCAAAATACTGGCAGCAAGGGAAGTTTTAGAGTAGATTTGTAGCTTGGGGTGTGGATGTTGTGGTTGGTTGCCTTGCCGAGCTGATTTGTTGTTGTTCTGCAGATGTTTCATTACCCTGCTGTGTAATATCATCAGTGCAGCCTCCAATGAAGCGTCGTTGTGTTTTCCCGCCTGGTTTTTAAACTCTGGAATCCGTTGAGCTGGATTACTTCACTTCCGGTTTTCCTTTGCAATGGAGTGTATATGGGGTTGAGTTCTATGTGTTTGTTGATGGCTTTCTTCGTGGAGTACCAGGCTTCTAGGAACTCCCATGCCTGTCTCTGCTTTGCTTGTCCCAGAATCTGTTTGTTGTCCCAATCGAATTGGTGGTTCTCCTTATCCATGCGGATAGAAGTGAGTGAGTATTGACCACGTCTTTTTGTAGCCAATTGGTAGTCGTGTACCCTTGTTGTTAATTTCCTTCCTGTTTGTCTGATGTAGAGTTTGTCACAGTCTCTGCAGGGAATCATGTATATGACATTGGTCTTGTCCGTAGTGGGTAGTGGGTCTTTGGTTCAAGTGAGCAGTTGTCGTAGGATTGATGTGGGTTTGTGTGCCACGCTGATGCTCGATGGTTGTAGGAGTCTTGTGGTTAGTTCCAATGTGTTCCTGATGTAAGGTAGTATGATGAGTGTGTCGGGATGTGTTGTATCTTCCTGGTGTTGTTTGTGTAATAGGCATCTTCTGACCCAGTTTTTTGGATATCCATTGTCCTTGAATACCTGGAAGAGGTACTCTTCTTCTTCTCGGCGTCGTCATTTATTGTTTATTGTTTATAAGTTTATTCAACAAAAGGAAGGAAGATAAAACAGAACAAACAAGTCTATTTACTTACAGCACAAATCAAAGTTTTAAACAAGTGGTAAATATCACTATCACTAACTCCTTACTCTAAGGTATATAAGTCAGTGTAGTCATCATAAAATGTGAAATTTTTCTCTCAAAATTTCAGTGCTTTATTTTATTTTGGAATCTGCTGTTATGTCACTGGAAAACAATTAGTTCTACTCTTTTTAGCAGACGATGCATTATGAATATGGATTAGATTTGTCTTTGATGTGGCATTAATACGAAATTAGTCCAGGATGTTTCAGTTGTAATTCATGCACCTCCAAGTCAGAGATGGATAAAACAGCAAAGCTCTGAGTATGTTCCATCAAAACCATTCACTGTCCAATGTCTGAGTAATATTACAATAAAGGAATCAAATATAAAATGAATAGTAAACACCTCGAGACAAAACGAACACATGGGCATCAAGGTAAAAATATTAGAAATTAAACAAAACTTGAGTGAAGTTCCAAACATTAGGCTCCATGAAGATCTTTCTAAATTCAAAATCACGGTAAACTATGAATATTCAATGAACCACTCTTATGTTTGTTATCCATGATTACATGTCATCTATCAATTTACAATTCAATGGGAGGTCTAACACAACAATAAGATAAGTAGACACTTAGCTGGACAGGGTCAGTCTTCTCACTTGATTAATTTCACAGTGGAGCAGAAGTTCCAGCCCAATCAGAAATCAACAGCATCCAGCACTGGCACTGCAACCAGAAGTGATGGGTTCTGCTAACACATGTAAGTCTTCATTAGGGATCATGCTAGATCCCAGGGTACAGATAAGTGGGAGCAGGAAGGAAATTGTAGGAAGCCGGTCATTGGGGAGAGGGTTTGGGGTTTAGATGCAAAGGCAGGTTTTGTGGGGGGGAGTTTCAGTGCACCGACCTGATGGTAGGTCCCTAAGCCACATCATGCTTGTGAATGAGGATTATTGCCCTAACCTTGCTAAGATACTAAGACACGACTAAATCTGGTAAGCTCAGTGACAGTTGGGATTTAAATGGCTCCTTAATAAGCCAAGTTGACACCCTATGGCTAGGGAGCAGGTCTGTCAGCCCATTATTGCTGTTCACATAATACAGGACTGTTTACTTATCACCAGGAGATGGATGTGTAGTGGGCCCAAGAGCTTAGCCACTCCAGTGGACTTCCCACAAAATCTTACACATTTCCTACTGTGCACTAGGTACTTTTTAACAAAAGACATTTTCAGTTATTAAAAATCAACCTACTGAACAAGTGGCATACTCAAGTTGTGACTACAATATTTGGCTACATAGCATTTGTATTTTCTTCACTATGGGTGCTATTTTGGTTGCAAAATGAAACTTAAGGAAATAACCGTATCTCCTGCCAATGCACAAGAACAGGAAGTCAGTACCACTGGTGTCATTTTTGTGTATCTATTTTGCTTCCTTTTCCTTGCTGCCCCATTCTTCGCTTCACTCTCTGCATCTAGTTGCCATTCTCTTTGCCATCCTGCTCTTCTCTATCCTCTCTACACCATTTGCTGCTCCCCTCACTGCCCCACTCTACTCCGCTTACCTCTTCCCCCCACAACAGTTTTCCTTGCTGCACCACACTTGGCTGCCCTGCCTGTCCTGACCTCTGCTTTCATCACCACTCCCACCACAACCTCCCTTGTGCTTCGTTCTGTAAGCATTTATGAATTAGAAGAATGTGTCTTCTTAAAACTAGTTTTCCTCAGCAGACTTTGGGTACAGTTCAATGCCAAAGCAGGATCAGACATGTTGCTGATCACATCGATTTTCAAAAAACTTGGCTAAATTTCAGAGAGGTTCAAGCAGGATTTCTCATGTAATTTAGTGTTGCTCATCTCCTAAGTCTGCATCCTGCCTCTAGCACCCAGCAGTGGTGGAAGAGATCACTGATGCTGGGACCTTCCGGTGTTCACATCTTGTTTAAACCCCAGCTGTGTACCATTTCAAATGCTGCAAGCTTGGAATTACCCTTCACAGTTCATGTCGGGCAACAGTTCCAAAGGAGATCCCTGAGAGAGACAAACAGCAGAGATAAAAGGTACTGCAGATGCTAGAGAATCCGAGATAACAAGCATGGGGCTGGATGAACACAGCAGGTCAAGCAGCATCATAGGAGCAGGAGCAGCCCACTTTACAGCCAGAAACTTGGAAGTCCTATTAGCTTGGGTGGTCAAAGAGGAGAAATGTCCTGTTTCCCCTGGACTGCCTAAAAAGACCCTGCCAGCCAGGTCTGAATTGCCACCCAGGTCAGTGCCATGTCTACGGTCCAATGGATCACACAGCAATACTGCAAGAAGGTCATTGAGCAAAGGTATGTGCTACCATCTTCTCTCTGCTATCTCACATCCACTCTAACACCACTACTGCACCCACCTTCCACCAAGGTTTATGGTCAACAACTCTCACTATCACATGCAACATCTTTGCTCAATGGTTCTCACCTATCCTATTTCCCCAAACTATTAGGCCATGCCGTGTCTCTGTGTTTCCTTCTCACTCACTCAGGATACCTCACCACCTCTCCTGCTCCGACACCACCACTAACCGATGTGACAACTACTTCCAATCCTACTCAATCCCTCCCTATGTTTCATTCTGGGAGAACACGGCTGACAATAGGGAGGACCGAATTGTGTCAGCTATTGATAACATGTAAATGTACAGAGGCAGGTTTGTCAGAGAAGCTCGGTGAATTGGATCAAAGGTTGGAGAAGCCCACAGACATTGGTTGTACCATGGTGTGACTACAACTGACTGTCTTCATGGACAGGTTGGCAGACATCGTGGTCTGGCAGCATGCTCAGTCACTGCCGGAAATGCACTGAGACCTGCACTCCTTCCCCATGGTTGTTGCTGGCCAGCACCAATGGCAGGGTAACTGGTGTACAAAGGACATTGGCCTCACTCAAGGTGACTGAATGATGCCTGCAGGCACACAGGTGGATGTGGAACCATACACGTAGGCACCCCCCGCTCCAGAAATCTCCTCATACAGCACTGCAAAGGTGTTTGGTTCCTTCATCTGCACTCTGCCTGACGTCCACAAACCTGTGGAAATTCAAGCTGAGGAGGGAGACCCTGCATCCAGCCAGGAAAGTCTCAGGCTGAAAGTATTCTCCAGCCACAAACATCCCCAGGTTGGTCTGCCCAAACCCTCAAGGCCAGCAGGTTCACCTTTTGGGCAGGCTTCCTCCACCTCACCAAGATATAGTCAGGAGGCAAAGAAAACGGAAACCTTCTGAGAGCACATTGAAAAAAGAATACCACTTTTTAAAATATATTGGCACTTGCAATCATTACCTTTCTGCCATTATAGCTGTATGTGCAAGAACGAAGCTTCAGAGGCCAGTCTTCCTTAGTGCAACTAGATGTTAGTATCCTATTTGAAAGAATGCTACCCTTCCTTTAACACCCATTGTAGTATAACAGCTTGTCATTATTGAATATGGCAGCATCAGATGTTGTAAAGGCGACAAACAGCTGTTCGTGTTAACATATTAAACAACAGGGAAATCAAATAAAAAAACAGACTAAAAAGCTGCCATTGCTTTTTAGAACAGAAAAGTGTCACTTGGTTTTTAACAGCAACAGATTTTCAGGCAATAAATGAAGAATTCAACCAACTGAGTTCTATTGGAACAGGCTCTCACCTGATTCCTGTCTGGCTTGTTTTGCCCCATACTGCGTCACACTGTCATGCTGAAGGTAATGTTCCTCCTACTCAATGTCCTCACCTTCTTGCCAGCAGACTACTGCAGTTCTCCCATATTTTCAGCATCCATCACATCCTCTCTTTTCCAGTTGCGCAGTGCACAGTGTGTGTGAATTATGTGGTGCACTCTGTCTGAGTGCATTACGAGGTTTCCTGGACTGATATAGGCATCAGAATTTCATCTTCTAGAAGCGTATTGTTTTCTCCACAAAAGCCATGGAGGAAGCATGGGCTGTATTGTATCTATGCTGGGCCTCTGTCAGGGATTGTGTAACAGAGTCATCTGGCTTGATTGGACAGGGTAGCCCTTACTTTCCAGTAGTCATCCTTATAACGCGTCCCGTCCTTGAAATGAAACAGGAATCTGAACGTTCTCAGATATGGACATCATTGTAACTTCCAGGGTACCTAATACAGACTTCTAACATGTTGTACTGATGAGTCATTGACCTGGGCACTGACTGAATGGAACACTTTCCAATTAACCAAGTCAGCTACTTTAGGAAATGCTCTCAATGTAATGTGGGTATATGTGCACACTGCACTTGGGGGAAGCCAGCCTTGTTGGCAAAGCCTACTACCCAGGCTGCAGCACTGACCTGATCATGGGGAAACAAGATGAAGCGATGTGATCTATCATAAATTACATTGGGAACAGACTTGACACATCACTGGGTTGAGGATTGAGCAATCCCATACAGGGTCCCCATTGGAACCTTGGAAGCAGGCAATGCATAAAAATAAAGTGCAGTTGAGAGCTTGATGGCACTGAGACAGGATAGCCAACTACCCGAACAGTTCTGAAGTCCTGTTTCAGCAGATGACACTGTTCTGATATAGTGTTCCCAGACATCCTCATTCAGAGATGGCACTGTGCCCCTCTCAGCTGGAGGATATGGCGTTGAGGACAATGGACCCTGATCCCTCCTTAGCATCCTGAAGGGAATGTCAGCTGACACCTCTTCATATACAGTCTGTTGGGCAGCTGCTAGAGTTTGCTGCAGGCAAATTGTTCCTCCTCAATATCTCTGCACCTTCCTTGTGGAGCAGACATTTGTGTGGTTGGACCCATTGGTGATGGTTTCAGTGATCCTTTGTGGGGAATACCAGAAATATAACAGCTCCTTATTTTTGTGTGCAGTCAGCAATCTAAACACACATAGTTAAGAGATTACAATAATCCTTATTTACACAAGGCTTAGAAGCCAGTTATTGTACATGTTCATGTTCCTTTCTCTATTGCAATTCCTGTCAATCCTGTCAAGTTTGATCCTCCCCACTTTCTTACTGACTCTTATCTGTTTATCCCCCGACTTTACCTCCGTGAGTCACAGGCCTACATCTTAGTATTGCTCAACATAGTCATGCACTGTCCCCACATCAAAGCCACAGTGGTGCTGAAGGTCAATGAACTCTCCCCTACCAAAGTATCGCATGCCCTCTTATGCTTCGTTGTTTCTCACACTTCTATGTGGAGTCACCACCACCATCCCCATAGTGATTACATTGTCAGCATCTTCCAACATGCTGCCTGCCATCCTCATACTTGACTTCTCCAACCTCCACACTGATGCCCGTCATAACCCACCCTGACTTTCAGTGGAGAACATAGCTCCTCCCCAACCCATGGTCTGACTGACAGATGTGAAACAACAGCCCTGACTGATGACAGACTAGACCTTCGACTGATCTTTGCATAGCTCTCAGCCTGATTTACTGCTAAGGCCTGGTTTGTTTGGACTTGACCTGCAGGACTGACTGTAGACAACTCCCTGGAATGGAAGGACATGAATCCCTAGATCCTAATCACAACAAGTGACCAACTGACCATGATAACTGCCTGGTTTGAGATCAGACACTGAAGAAGGGTCACTGGACTCAAAACATTAACTCTGATTTCTCTCTTCAGATGCCATCAGACCCACTAAGTTTCTCCTGCAATTTCTGTTTTTGCTTCAGATGCTGTCCTTGACTGACTAGGATGGTATAGTCTAACAGATCAATTCCCCGTTGACTGGACTAAGGACTTAGATTTTCAGACATAGTGATGTGGGGTTGGAGCATAAACAGGATGTTTGTTGCACACAACATAGTGTTATACGCCAACATGTCCTCCCTTTGACTGTTCAATGCTAGCAAGCACAACAAGCTGCCTGGGTTTGTGTCTGCTCAAAAAGGAAAAGTAAAACAGGGTTTTGTGGGTTTGTAAATTCTGAACGAAACTGCAACACTCAAAAAGGTAAGGTGAGGTATGGCGGAGATACTGTCAGCATCTAAGGTGATGCAAAATGAGTGAGAACTAACAATGCAGGTACAGGGCCCTGAGATGCATCCTCTGCTACCTGAGGTGGCATAGTGGTTAGCACTGCTGCCTCACAGCACCAGGGACATGGGTTCGATAGCAGCCTTGGGTGACTGTGTGGAGTTTCCACATTTTCCCCATGTCTGCGTGAGTTTCTTCCAGGTCCTCTGGTTTTCTCCCATAATCCAAAGATGTGCAAGTTAAGTGGATTGGCCATGCTAAATTGCCCTGTAGTCTCCAGGGGGATGTGGAGGCTAAGTGGGTTAGCCATGGGAAATGGAGGGATGGGGTGGGTCTGGGCAGGATGGTCTTGGAGGGTCATTGCAGACTCGATGGGCCAAATAGCCTCTATCTGCACTTTGGGGATTCTATGAGATGGGTTCCTGTCACTGTCAACAAAGTGGCCTGGAAGCAGTGTAAGGTGTTGATGATCTCTAAAGTGCTGTATTGAAATGGTGAACTGCATTATAAGTTAGTCAAGAATATGCCATAATGATGTGATATTGCTGGTACTTTGCCAGTGTCTACCTCCATGGACAGAGTGTCCAGGCAGTTACTGCCATGGATTTTGCATTGAGATGCTGGGGAATGGTGACCAAGATAGAGACTGGAGAAGGTAACAATGTACTACAGCCATGAAGTAACCACACTGACGTTCAAGTCAGGAATTAGCTCTATCTATTTTGTCTCTAATGTACATAACAATAATGTGTTTATGCATGCAAATAGGGCTCTTATCGCTCACTGGCAAGATTTGCATTTGGTTGTTAAAACCTTGAGTGGAAAGTTAAACTATTTTTCTCAATTTTAAGAATCTCATTTCTTCACTCTCTCCATATTTTCCTGATTTTCTTATCATTGCCAATGTCTTTCAGAGGCTTGGAAATTTCCAACCATGGTCTAAGAAAACTGCAATATACTTCTGAGTGACATTTGTGTTTTGGTTTTATTCACCTCATTGGAGATGGGCGTCACTGGCAAGGCCAGCATTTATTGCCTGTCCTTTGTTGCCCTTGAGAAGGGTATGGTGAGCTGCCTTCTTGAACCACTTGCAGTCCACCTGCTGTAGGTGAACCCACAATGCTGATAAGGAAGGAATTCCAGGAAGGATTTTGACCCAGCAATGTGTGAGCTGTACATCAATGGAAGATTATATAAACTGCACTTATCGATTTTCCTACCGACAAACACTATCAGGTCTAATTACTATATATGGCTATAATTGTTTTCTATCATGATTTTTAAAGTACCAATTACTTTTTGACATTTCTGAGTGCCAGCTTTAATTTTTCTTAATGAAAATTTATGTTTCACACACACATGCACACGTGCATTTTCACTTCATGAAGCAAATTGAGTGATTGTAGCTGGAATGGTGCTACTAACAGAGAAGAATGCTACTATTTCCAATGCCAGCACTGCTGCAGTTTACTGCTGCAATATACAGAGGGATTCTAATTCTTCCTGCTCACTAATGCTCTATAAAAGAATAAAAGTTCTTGTTAAAGGCATTCTGATCTTGCTTTCTGGTAAGTGCCCTGGATTGCTCCAGTGCATAATGTCTGCAATACCATTATTGGTAAGTCTGAACTTATTTTAACATCTGTAAATGAAGAGCCATGCTGTAGGACATCTGACCTAAGGCATTTAAAATCAATGAAGTCATTCACTGTTCCTTGGTGATATTTCTGCCCCCTGTCCACCCGGAGAGTAATAAACAGCAAAGAAAAACAGTAATATTCGGAAAAGAGCATCCTGATGCAACTTTTTGAAGTATGTGAGAAGAGTCGTACCAATATGTCTTATTAGACAGTTTTACTGCTTCTTTTCCTTTTGGGTGATAAGAAAGACCAACATCAGAGGGCTGCCAGTCAATCAGATGGGAGTGGAGTCTCTTGGGACTGCAGCTCATCACCCATGAGGATCATTGGCACAGCCAAAGGAAATGTGGAGCACATGGCTGGGACTGGATTGTTAGGCTGGGATGTATTAGACAGGGAAGAGGATGAGGGAGGACACAGAGATATAACAAGTACTTTACTCACAGTGACAGAGATAGCAGTCTCAGTTAAATAATTGAGACCCTTAAGTTCTCAATTGGTGGCCGATTGAGGACCTCGTCCATTCAGATTTAATGTGCAGGGGCCAATAATGACATTGTGACTGAGTTCCCAAGGTTGCTTTCTGCTTGACCATCTTGTGCCATTGGAAGCTGTTCCCCTCCCACAAAGTTCTCCTCCCACCATCCTCTCCCCTGGCAATTCTGACCTACTATCCCTTCTCACCAACATTTTCCAGCTTAGCTGCAGGATGTCCAGACTTTTATCATAATCTCCCGCTATGACATTTTGTCCGCTTCAGCAGATTTACTCTAGCCCCAGCATTGGTGACCTCTCCTTGGTCACCCTGGGACCAGACAGCTAGTAGCTATTTGATTGGCTACTCTCATGAGGAGCTTCCTCGTCCATGAGGAGGAAAAGCCTACTTCAAAGCATTAACAGCCAGGAACTTGTGGAATGGCTGTGGGGTGAGCCGGTCAAATGTGGACAGGCTGACCACCAGCTTTAATGCCAGATCCAGAAATCCTGTGCTCCACTCCCCAACCTGCATAAAATTCCGACGCTGAAAAGGGAAAAATGCAGGACTCTGAGAAGGCGGCAAAGGGATACAACTCAATAGTTAGCTGTACAAGAGTGATGACACAGGCACAAATAACAGGATAGAATCTTCTCTGTGATATGATTGTATGATTTCCTATTACAGGAGAAATGTTTTTTCATGTTACACAATAAAGAATTCAATAACAAGGGCATTCAGGCAACACTAAGAACTTTCTTAGCCATTATTCTGCACCTCTGGTTTATTCTGTTGCAAAATTATTTCTATAGCAAGTGCTTCATCATAACAAGATCAGAAGCCATCAGAGATAAAATATAACCATGTTAACATAAGACTGAAATTGCCCCTGCTTTTGGTCTCCATGGTAGTTTGGTAACAAATCTATTTTCAACTGATACAAGGCAATGCATGTTGCTGTGAGGCTGACTGAACAACATCGTAATTCTCAAACATCAGCATTTTCTCCTGTGACATCAGGGGATAATCTCCTGAACTAGGCACATCTGTCAACACAGAGAACAAGGGATTCCCAACTGAGTGGCAATAAGCACAAAAGTTCTGAAGAGAAATAAAGGAAATGCCAATGTTGGAGATCTGAAGTTAAGCAGAAAATGCTGGAAGTACAAAGTAATTCAAACAACATCTGTACACAGAAAACATGGATTAATTTTCTATGTGTATATCATTAGGGCTGAAAATAAGACCTATTGTCGGGTGGACATGGAAAAATACGAAAATGACAGACAAGATGTCCCACACACTTTTGATGCCTTATCAATTACGTTTCCCTCACATTTCTGCACTATCAGTTGGCCTGGCCAAACCCCTAGCTGGAAGAGGAGAGTGGGGGAGGTGACGGGATGGTGCCCAATGTTGAAGAGGCAAGGAGCCAGAGCAACAAAGGTTCTGGTTGGTTTTGCAGAGTCTAGAGACACAATCTTTCTCCCTGTGACGAGGTCAGTGTCGCAGCCTAGGCAGCAGGCTTTCCTGACGGGGCTCGCTTCCCCCAAGTGCAGGGTGCTATAAAGATGCTTCCAAAAGAGCTGATTTGCAGAGTGTGTATACTCACTCCAACAATGGCATCACAGAATCTTAATTCAAATATCTAAGTTGGCTCTTCTTTCTCTTCAGGCACCTAGATCTAGGACCTCAGCAAAACAGAAACAATGGCATCAGCAATTCAAAATTTTGGAAATCTACCTCCATGCTCCCATTGGGAAATTGTACTGAAAGCTCATCCCAAAAGATACAACTTGAGAAGTTAATGAGTTGAATGACCTGCAGACTAATGAATGGCAAAGACAGAAACTATTAAATAGTATAAAATGTCTTGCCAATTAGGCATCCTGGCTATTAATTAACAAAACAGCTACGATGGTATCAGAGATAAAAGGTACTGCAGATGCTGGAGAATCCGAGATAACAAGGTGTGGAGCTGGATGAACACAGCAGGCCAAGCAGCATCATAGGAGCAGGAAAGCTTGACGTTTCGGGCCTAGACCCTTCATCAGAAATGGAGGAGGGGAAGAGGGTTCTGAAATAAATAGGGAGAGGGGGAAGGCGGATAGAAGATGGATAGAGGAGAGGATAGGTGGAGAGGAGGCAGACAAGTCGAAAAGGCGGGGATGGAGCCAGTAAAGGTGAGTGTAGGTAGGGGGGTAGGGAGGAGATAGGTCAGTCCAGGGAGGACGGACAGGTCAAGGGGGCGGGATGAGGTTAGTAGATAGGAGATGGGGGTGGGGCTTGAGGTGGGAGGAATGGAAAGATCATAAGGGATGCAGCAAATGCTGGAAAGTAAAAGAGAGCTCTGAAGCCTTTGAGAAGAAAAAGAAACAGAAAACATTGCAGTCACAGCAGCAAATCACCTTAAGGCTGTGTACTGAAGCCTGTTTTTATCTTTCCCTCTCATCTAGCTCATAACAACTGTGCTGAAGCTTGGTTGCTTCCTGATTTTAATGCTTGCAGTAGTTTATAGCTTCTTTCCTGCAACTAAGTTTTACTTCCTAAGTAAATTCCATTCCTTTTGAAATTTTATATGAATGATTTTGAGGAAGGAAGTGAAATATTGTAGCCATATTTAGAGATGACATAAAGTAGGTGGAAAGGCAGGCAGCAAAAGGATACCATTTACAGAGACATATTGATAGATGAAATAAGTGGGTAAAAAGTTAGCAAATGGAGTGTAATGTGGGGAAATAAGAAATTGTTCATTTTGGAAGGGAGAACAAAAGAACAGACTGCAATTTAAATGGACAAAAACTGCAGAAACCTGCAACACAAAGAGACTTGGGGTAATTGTGCATGAAACACAGAAAGCTAACACACACAAGGTACAGCAGGTAATCAGGAAGGCAAATAGAATGTTGGCCTTTATTTCAAGGATGTTGGAGTGTAAGAGTAGGGAAGTCTTACTGCAACTGTACAAGGTGCTGGTGAGACCATATCTGGAGTTCTATGAGCAACTTAGGTCTCCTTATTTAAGAAAAGATATTATTTCATTGGAGGCAGTTCAGAGAATGTTCACTTAGATGATCCCTGGTATGCAAGGATTGTCTTATGAGCAAATATCAAACAGATTGGGAGTCTGATCGCTGGACTTTAGAAGAATAAGGTGATCATATTGAAATGCATAGGATTCTTAACGGGCTTGACAGGGTAAATGCTTAGAGGATGTTTCCCTTCAGGGAAGAGTCTAGGGCCAGAGGGCATACTCTCAGAGGAAAGGGGTGCCATCTTAATGAGGAGGAATTTCTTTTCCCAGAAGGATATGAATCTTTGGAACTTCTTACCACAGAGGGCTATGGGGACAGAGTTTGTGTGTATATTTGAAGCTGAGATATATAGATTCTCGATCTGTAGGGGAATCAAGGGTTATGGGTACAGGACAATGTGAGGAATGCCTCATTAACCATGATCCCCCTGAATGGTGGAGCAGACTCGGGGGACCAAACGGCCTATTCCTGTTCCTATTTCTCATGGTCTTATGGCTAAAGGAACCATAATTGACCAGTCAGAACCTTAAGAGAAAATAAATTTTCCAGGTTTTGTCTTTGTCAGAGGTGAAAGAAATTAGAGCTGGACAGTGACAGAAAATGGATGGATGGCTGAATCGTGTTTGTTAAAGGTAGAGATTGATAGGTTTCTGATTACCAGTGGTGTATGAGGTTTTGGAGATGGGATGGGTAAAAGGCATTGAAATGTTCAATCAGCCATGATTGTATAGACTAACGAGGCAGGCTGAATAATCTACTCCTCTGCCCATGTTTCTAAGTGATAGTTTCTCCACTTCAGCTTTTTGGTGAGTGTGAGTGGGGGAATGTATTCATCAGCAAAAAGACCTTCAGTTTTACGAAAGCAAAGAGGATGCTTTGCTTACACAAAGGAGGCCATGGAGAATCGTCTTCTGGAGAGTGAGAGAGGAAACTCCACCAGAGAGTAGTTTCAGTATAATGGACAGAGGTGGCTGAGGCAGTTATTACCGTCTCAAGACTTTACAATGCCAAATGGTACCATAATGACTTTGCAAGGTTAGCTCAGCTGAGTGAAGACAAAAAACTCACAGCTACATCCTGTTATCCCGAGAGATGCAATTCATCGCCGGGCCTATCATTCCCTCAAAGGTCAAGGATTCACTGTATCAAATATATACTTTAATAATCACATCTGCAATAATATTACACCACTGCTCCTCTCTTCCCATTTCTTAACCCACTCGCAGGTGTTGTCTTCTATACAAGGGCTACCCAACTTTTGTATCTTCTGATACGACATCTTCAGAAATATGGGTGCCCGCATACCTGAAAGGCTGCAGATTTTTTTCACCATACACTCAAAGTCTAAATTTCTTTGAAAATCTCCATCCAACATTTCTAATTTCTATAGAATCACGGAATAACACAGCACTGGGGAGAGCCATTCAGCTCATCATGATTGTCCTAGCTCTCGGAAAGAGCTATCTAATTATTCCTATACACCAAAACTTTGCACGTTATTTTCCATAGGTATGTCCAACACCCTTTTGAAAATTGCGATTGAATCAACTTTCTCCATCCTTACAAACAGTGAATTCTACATCATTATAAATCCTCACCTGTGCACTGACTTTTGGGATCAATTGTTTTATGTCTGTGTTCTCTGATTACTGACACTCTTTCAGATGCAAACAGATTCTCCCTACCAAGCCTGTCAAACTATATCAACATTTCAAGATCAGTTTTTGTTTATGGCGTATAAAGTGGAAAAGTAACGTTTTGAGTTTCATTACATATTTTCTGTTCTGTTTCTGTTAATCTCTATAATAAAGAATTCAAATCTTCGCTTATCATTTCCCTTATTTATCACAAATTTCTTAAAAGATTTTATTTTTTAAAATGTAACTCTCCAGTCCAACAGCAGCACACAGGTTGTTAGTTTTCCTAGACTGCAATGACTGAATTAAATACTCTGAGGTTAGCAATGTTAGCAGTCACAATAAATTATCTGCTAGAATGAGCTCATGGACATTTGGATAAAGCTGTAAAATGGCTGAAGGAATACTCTTATATTGTTACTGCCTCCTAGCAATGGTAGCATTCCAGCACCTATTCAGTAATGAAAGATCCCACTTTATTTGGGCATTTCTAGATAAAAGCTTCAATTTTCAGCATCTGACAGTGTCTGCTTGATGGTTCATTAAATAAATGTACTGCTTGAGTGGCACACAAAATCCAAAGGCCCAAGATAAAACCCTTATTCTGTGCTGACTCAGTTGATTTAAATCAGGCTAATGTCAAGGACACTGGAATTATTCTCACTGTTTCTGTACAGAGAAAGGTTATACAGACTTCCATTCTTGCTTACTATTGTGCGAAACTTGTATGTACTCTTTTGATTCTTTTAAGTTAGGCCCAATTATAACAGTCCTACATCCTGGAATAGAGATCACTTAAGAAACTTTCCTGAATTTCTGGATCTTATTCTTGTGATTGTCAAAGAGACTGTAGATATTGAGACATTGTAGAAAGAAAGAAATGAGTGATGCACAGATAACAGAGAGAAACAGAATCATAGACAGTCTCGTGCCCAAAGGGTAGAACAACAGACAAGCCAATAGGGTTGCAGGGTAGTTGGGAAGGGGAGATATAGGGTGGAGTAACACTGCAAAAAGTAAACATTTTTTGTCTGAAATGGTATTGTTAAAACATGGAAATAGACAGCAGAATTATTTCCATGTGGAGACTCCTTGACAGTGATTCAGCTCCCTCAGAACTAGGATCTCTGATATTCCTGTTCTTATCTGTCAACCAGGGCTCCCTAATTGGACCAGATTAACAGCCCCAAACTGGAAACTCATATTCTATGAGGTCCACCTGGCTGACCTCCTTACAATCACTACAACTAAACTATTAATTCACTTGAAGAAAGAGCTGTCTCCATCTGGGAGAAAATTCCACCTTGGAGAGCTGCTGACCAATCAAGTGGTGAGCAGCTCTCCAGTCCCAGCAGCACCATTTGGGATGGTGTCCACTACTGGAACCACAAGCAGTCCCTGAAGAAGATGCACACTTTAATGGGGTTCCACCAGGGACAGGCTGGTAGACAACAGCAAGAGGCTTGGGGGTGGGTCAGCCTGTCAGTGTGGAGGGTAAGGTCTCAACTGGACATAGGTGCGTGCGCAAATGTGAACAGGCCCCCTTCCCTTTCATCCCAATCTACATCACCTCAGCTAGCCTGCAACAAGTCTGCCAGGTTAAACCTTACTGACCTGGACACTAGGAATTGGCACCCGCTGTATCTCAAAATCCAGTGGAGGTGGGGATACCACACTGTCTTCATGGAGCCCTTTCTGCTTAGTAGCCTCAGGTGTAAACATTTAGACATTATTTAAACATTTAAAATCCTTAACAACAGAGATTAAATGAAGAACAATGACTTATTCAAGATTTCCATAAAGCAAGGCAAAATGATTCAAGCTTAGAAAAGAGGAAGGTGATACATGAATGCCGAGTTTGTGAATTAGTTTGACATTTGAACAAATGGATGGCATTGTTTTTGAGATCAGTCAGTTGGCTTGCAATCTACTGCAAATCTATACTTTCCTCCACAAGTTTTGTTACAATGCTACAAAGTTGAAACTTGTTCAGGCAAAAGCATTTTAAATAATGTGTTCAACATCCCTATGGTGCTCACATATTGCAAACTGAGGCAGGTCTCAATAAAACAATGTAATTTATGCACAGATCAAATGGCTTTGTACTCACAAATACACAGCACAATAACGTGTGTAACAGTGCTGAAAGCGCTCTGTAAGTCAATGCCTGACTAAAGTTAAAGGAATTTAACAACTTCACAGTTTGAATTTATTCATCACAAATTTATACACTGGAATATTCATATGCTGAGAACTGTGTGGTCTGGCAACAAACTGATACAGCAAATCCATTGAAGAGGGATAGAAATAATCAAACAGATAAACCAAGCAGCAAAATAAGGTTGCATGAGCACCTGTTATATAGCTAGTCAAGATTAAGTACATTTTAATTAACACAAGGATTTCATGAACAAAATTAAAAGGTATTATAAACAATCTATGATTTGAGACATCTGAAGGAAAAGTATCTAGTCGTGACTGATTTCAAAGCATGCTTTCCTCACAGGCAACATTTAAAGTCAAGGAGGAATACTGAAAATTAATTCTGTATCATTTCAAATTGGATTTGCAACCTAATCTGAAGGACAGAATATCCCCGCTTGAACAGCATAATAATGTAGAATATATTAAATATAATTTTCATCTTCTGACAAAACAGTTTATTGCTTTCCTCCTGTGAGCAGAGGATCAACGAAGAACACGTCTCACTCATTCTTCTTTAACAGCATTTTTGTGTTCTTTTTGAAGATAATAAAGAGATAAAGAAAAGCTATGGTTGAGAAGGAGTTATTTTAATTAACACACTTTCTTATAAGCTTAATGGGCAGGGTTTGATAGAACAGCAAAGAAAGAAACATTGAAAAATATGAGGAGGAATAAGCCTCTCTGCACCTGCTCCATGACGCAGTAAGATCATGGTAAATCTTTTTCTCCAAATTCATTTGCTCATCTGATCGCCGTGTTCCTCCCTCGGTGCTCAGAACTTGGTTTCTCCAACTTTTCGTCATATTGGGGGAATGGGGATGTTTCATGGTCACATAACAATTTTTATCTTACTTGGGGATCAGCAATAATGTGTCACAAAGATTTATCACAACAGTAAACATAAATTTCAGAATACAAGACAATTCCAAAGCAACATGTTGATTATTTAAATGAGTAATTAGTAAAAACTAATTAATCCATTAACAACTGACAAGCAGCAGATCTAAATAATAAAGCCTTTTTCAGCCTTTTTAAGAGAAAACAGACTGTGCCCAAGTCCTGATCACCAGAAGAAGTGGGTGGTGAGGGGTTTGGCCAGGGAGTTGTGTTTAACTAACACAGACTTTCATTGTCCCCGAGTGCGGAACACAATGAGCTGGCTATGGCAAAACTTATATGATAGTGAAGATTGGTGAAGAGGTGGCCTTTAATCTCACATTTTTCTCCTTTCACAGCCTACTTCATGGACAGGTTTTTTGGAGCGAGGATGATACAAAAAATGGGTGTGTGAACCACAAACACACTACCACAAACAGAGATCGTATTCTCTTTGTCCTTACCCACTATCCCACCAGCATCCACATCCAGAAGATCATCAGCTGCCATTTCCACCACCTCCAGTGAGATCCCACCACCAAACACATATTCCCCTCCCCTCCCTTGTCCACCTTCCTCGGGCCCATTCCCTCCAGGGGACCCTGGAAGTGGTGAAGACACAACACTTGCCCACTTACCTCCTCCCTTCCCAGTATCGAAGGGCCCAAAGATACCTTCTAGGTGAAGCAACACTTCCCAGAATTTAGTCTACTGCATCCGCTGCTCCCAATGTAGGTTCCTGTACATTTAGGAAACGAAGCGTAGACTGGGTGACCGCTTCGCAGAATAAATACATTCTGCTTGCAAAAAAGACTCTGAGCTACCTGTTGCCTGCCACTTTAATGCACCACCCTGTTCCCTGGCCAACATCTCTCTCTGGCTTGCTGCAGTGCTCCAGCGAAGCTCAAGGCAAGCTGGAAGCACAACACTTCATTTTCCACTTGGGGACCCTGCAGCCCTCCTGACTCAATATCAAGTTTAATAATTTTAGTTCCTAAACTCTCCCATGTCCTAGCCCCATATCCCACACGCCAGGCCTTGTTATCACATAGCCTGCCATTACACACTACCTATTGTTAGCCACTAACAATCTCATTAACAGCTATTCACTCTCCTAGCCAGATTATTATCAACTCCTTTGTCAATCCAACTGCTCTTCTCTCTCTTCAGGCTCTAAACTATTGTTTACTCCTTACCCAACTCACATCCCTATTTTCTGCATATAAACCGATGTTTTCCCTGCTACCATCAGTTCTGAGGAAGGGTCACCGACCCAAAATGTTAACTCTGATTTTTTTCTTCACAGATGCTGCCAGACCTGCTGAACTTTTCCAGCAACTTCTGTTTTTGTTCCTGATTTACAGCATCCGCAGTTCTTTTGGTTTTTATTTAGAATATAAACAACTGTTAGGCTGAATGGCCGACATCGTTTCTGTAAATATTTTGCAATATGTATGGAGAACCAATGTAGTGTTGTGCAGAAGGCAGAGGCATTGTGATGATGTCACTACACAAGTAATCTAGAGCCACAAGCTAATATTCTGGGATGCGAGTTCAAATCTAACTGTGGTTAATGATGAAATTTTAATTCAATTAGAATCGGGCCTAATGGTAACTATGCAACTACTATTGATAGTTGTAAAAACCCATCCAGTCTTCTGCCGTTCTTTAGGGAAGCAAATCTGCCATCCTTACCAGGTCTGAACTACTTGTGACTCCATACTCATTATGATGTGGTTGACTGTTCATGCCCCCTCTGGGCAAATTATGAATGGTCAATAAATGCTGGCCTAGCCAATGATGCTCACATCTCACGAATGATTTTTAAAAACCTATTCTAGAAAAGGGCAAAGTTAAAACATTGCAAATAATCTACTTAAATCTTTCTAAGAATTCAAAGCAGAATCCAATCTTTCACTTAGAATCTACTTATTATGTTACTTAGGTTCACACAGACCATTGCTCTTCCTATTGTCAAAGTGGCATTGGAAATTCTGGAACAAAGATATTCTGAAAAAATCTCCACTGACCTGGAACAGTATGCTTTTAAAAAACTTCTAATCCTTTATGGCTACATCTTTCATACGATTGGACAGTCTTAAATTTCAGTGCATTTTAAACTTGGCACAGATTGCAAAGTCTGATCTGACAATATAGGCAAGTACAGATTCATCAAATTTTGGTATAAACTTCCAATAATCCAGTCTGTACAAATGACAATGTGTTAATATGTCAAATCTTTCTAATCAGGAATTTGAGGCAATTTAAAAATTGTCAGGATAATGAATTTCTTGGTTACTGGCAAATTTACAACTTTTATTCATCCCATCATGCTGCACAATGCAGATGTGAGTCACGGACTTGTCCAGTGACAAAGTAAAATGTTCAAGCTCCTTGCCACAATCTGCCCACAGAAGCAATGGAACAGTGTAGGTCATAGTGTTCTTTCAAACAGTACAATGGAGCCCTTTGAATTCTACCTGCACTTGTTCTTCATTTCTATTCTGTGTTACAGCTTCTTACAAACAACTAGTTCCCATCTGACAGCTCGATTATGGTGTAGAAGATATTGAAGCTACTTCAAAATGTTCTAATAAAACAAGGCATCCCCATCCCCCACTCCCATTAAACACATGAGTTTAAATCTGGTCTAGGAGTTCACTGCTTTTAGCTCCACAGTCCTTGGTCCCACACTGAACTACAACAGGGCAAAGCAGCGAGGAGGCATTCCTAAAATAAACCAAACATATCCATCCTTCAGAGCTGTCACTGCTCACTTTGTGAGTGCAAACAACAACTTGCCAACTGTGAAGACAAAACTGGAATCGTTCTTTATATATTAAAACTGCAATACCCTATTGGTTCCTGAATTCATTGCAATGAGTTTCCATCATTAAACTAATGGAGCTTGCTGAATTTAGCAAGGAACATAAAACATTGTAACCTTACCTGCAATTCTGTCCTTGATAAATACAAACCCCTGGTGGAAATACATCTCAAACTCAGCTCTAAAGAAACACAGGTTAGTTTTCCAGCATATGTTTACACAAAGTTTTTAATAAACTTATTTCTTTATTAAAAAGTATGCTGTATTGAATAACCTTTTCTAAAGCTTATATTTAAAGTATTTTTGATTTTTATGCTTTAAAATATTAATTAATGCTGTGTGATCTAACTGTGGTCTAATACTACGGACTGCCAGTTACAGTAACCTTGCTTCTACAAACTCAAGATTTAAGTGGAGTGTGAAGCACTGTTCAATAATACACATAGCATGCATTAATTTAGAATCTTTACCATGCAGATTATAAACTGATTTTGCTTAGGTAGGTGGACTTTAAGGTTCTATCTTAATGCATATTTGATCACAATCTCATACGTAGATTTTATGTACATCTCCTGAATTATAAAGAAGTATTTGGTGTAAACAAACAGCAATTTAACATTGAGGAAAGAGAGCCTTCCCACAAAATAGTAAAGTGCACATGTTCAGTTGAAGATGTGGTGCCACTGGTGCGTGGACCAAAAGTCCATCTTGACCGTACTGTGCATTTTTATCTCAGATCTGGGACAGAAGATATTGGTCTTTGTTTCTGCAGAAACTTTATTTATAGTTTTTCATACAATTTTAAAATGTTGTATACGTGCTTTATGTTTTCCTTTCAGCTCTGTTTACAACTTATAATTTTCTCAGAGTTCACACCTAAGTTTAATTCATCAAACACAGTGAACATAAATCAATTGGCAAATAATCATAATTAAACAGAGCAATTGAACATTGCAGATAAGTGTAATAATAATAATAATAATAATGCCATGATAATGGTCTTGCAAAGTTGGGCATGGTATCTGTGAATTGGAAGGCAGGATGTTAGAGTTTGCTTGTAAAATGGTACAGGGGAAGAGGGTGTTGTCCCTTTAAAAGATGATACGTTTTTTAAGCTTGGAGATTAAAAGAAGTCTGCAGATAGTAGCAGGTGCACGTAGAGTTCTTGAAATTGAAACATTGTATCAAAAGGCTACACTGTTAGCAGGCAAAGCAGCATTTTTTTAACCAAGACAACAGGCTTTTGAATTTGAGATAAAAGGTACTGCAGATGCTGGAGAATCCGAGATAACAAGCATGGGGCTGGATGAACACAGCAGGCCAAGCAGCATCATAGGAGCAGGAAAGCTTGATGTTTCGGGCCCAGACCCTTCATCAGAAATGGGGGAGGGGAAAAGGGTTCTGAAATAAATAGGGAGAGAGGGGGAGGCGGATAGAGGATGGATAGAGGAGAGGATAGGTGGAGAGGAGGCAGACAAGTCGAAGAGGCGGGGATGGAGCCAGTAAAGGTGAGTGTAGGTGGGGTGTAGGGATGAGATATGTCAGTCCAGGGAGGATTGACAGGTCAAGGGGGCGGGATGATGTTAGTAGATAGGAGATGGGGGTGGGGCTTGAGGTGGGAGGAGGGGATAGGTGAGAGGAAAAACAGGTTAGGGAGGTGGAGATGAGCTGGGCTGGTGTTGGGATGCAGTTGGGGGAGGGGAGATTTTGAAGCTTGTGAAATCCACATTGATACCATTGGGCTTCAGGGTTTCCAGGCTGAATATGATTTGCTGTTCAGAACCCTCTTCCCCTCCCCCATTTCGGATGAAGGGTCTAGACCTGAAACGTCAAGTTTTCCTGCTCCTATGATGCTACTTGGCCTGCTGTGTTCATCCAGCCCCGCGCCTTGTTATCTAGGCTTTTGAATTTAACAATTAATTTACACCGGGCCCTAGATACCAAAATCCAATTAAATTTAAACTTGATGGTTTTGACAACCTAGGACAAATCCTATTGTGAGAAATTGAAAGGACATCAAGGGTTTAAAAGAAGAGGTTGCTTGAAAATTGGGTTGTGAGAGAACTGTCATCTAAAGAGAATCTCACTGGTTCTCACAGAAATCTCTAAACTCTCAGAGTAAGCACCACCTAAATGAAGGTACTATAGCACACTTAGTTAATATTCCTGACACAAGAATTCAACAGAGAAAGGCGTTCCTGAATGGAAAACAGTGGACAAGGCAAAGAACATTCTGGATGATTTATCGTGGCTGTAATTTCGAGAGATTAAGTTTTTTTTATTAATCTGTTTTGTATAAGTGGGAGCTGTATCTATTGGAACAGCATACCATTTGGATTTTGATTTTTTTTGGGAATAGTAGTTAAGGGGGAATTGTTTTGTTTGTTAGTAGTTCTGTTAATTTGTTAACTGTTAGAGTTAGATAAATAAATTGCTATTTGTTGCTCATAAAGTGAGTATCAGGGATTTCTTTCATTTAACCACTCCTTTATAAAAGATTGGGGATGAGAGGCAGATTATATCATTTTTCACACTTCCTTTAATAGATTACGAGCTGAGGTGAGCTTCTCTGGGTGTTTCAGTTTTAATTATTAGAGACGTGTCAACCAACTCCTCTGTAACCTGGGAAGGAAAACTCATATCATCCATTATTTTTGATCACCTAGATTTTTAGATTTGATTGGGAGAGGAAAACTATTCTGACGGAAACGATTTTCTCTGATGGGGAAGTCATAGAGAAAAGCATGTAGTTTTAAAATGAGAGTTAGGCCATCCAAGATTGAAATCAGAAGACAGTTTTCAAACAAAGGATAGCAGAAATTTGAAATTACCCAAAAAATCCTGTGGTTACTAGGGCAAGTGGAGCTTATGAGACGGAGATAAATAGAGACCTGATGTAACTTGATTTGTTATTGTCATATGTACCGAGATACGGTGAGAAGTATTCTATAGTGTGCTATCCAGACAAATCATATCTTACAGAAGTACATCAGGTTAATAGAACAGAACGCTGGATATAATATTCCGGCTACAGAGAAGGTGCAGAGAAAAATCAACTCTAATATTTGGAAGGTCCATTCATAAATCTGATAACAGAGGAGAATAATCTGCTTTTGAATCAGCTGATACATGTTTTCAAACTTCTGTGTTTTCTCCATGATGGAAGAGGGTGGAAGAAAGTATAAGTGGGATGGAGGGGATCTTTGATTATTTGGTTGCCTTCCCGAGGCAGCAGGATGTTTAGACAAAGTCAATGGAAGGAAGGCTGGTTTTCGTGATGGACTGGTCAGCTCACAACTTTCTGTAATTTCTTGTTTTGTTAAATAAGGATATGAAGCGATATGAATAAATACAATTGATAACATAATTGCGGTTCAGATTAGCCAATGATCTAAGTGAGTGCAGAGCAGAAACAGTGAGCTGGCTGGGAAGAGGGGAAGGGATCACAATGGTCAATTCCTCGTTCATCTGCATTATCCTTCCTCCTGCTCTGGTTATGTTCCTCTTATACCTGGATTCTCACCATATACAGATGGTGTAAGCTACCATTTATAGTAGGTGCTATGTCACAAGGATGCAAGCAATTACAGTAGAAGCAGACCACACAGTCTGGTGATATTGTCCGTTTCTAAACTGCTAACTGGCAACTGTGAGCATGACAGTGTTCTTTATCAACACTGTCTTCCTGTTGTTTCATAATTGCTTGGTTAGGCGTCTCTGAAAGGAATCTGTGTTTAGGGTGTTTGAGATATAAAGCCTTTACAGTACAACTAAACCGATACCATTTTCTGAGCTTTTAACAGTAGGGTCCTCCGTTTTCCTTGTCCTAACAAGGTACGAATGACAGGCATTTATGGATCGAGTAGGATTTATGAAACAAGATATTAGACGTGCAATGAGCAGTTAAAGAAAGCATGGATCTTACTTATCCCTCAAGGACCTAGATTTCTTGAATGTTGCCAGAGCAGGTGATGCCTTTTATCTCTTGATCCTGAAGTGACATTGTGTCTCTTGAATTCTGTCTCAGGATATTTAAACCACATAAGTGCTCCAATGAAAACTGTAAATTTTCAATTTGTATCCCTAATTCTGACTGTCTCATTCATTATGAAGCTATGCACTGAACTAAATCCTTTCATTGACTGTTGTTGGGGTATCATTTGGTATCACCCCAATTCTGTAACTACGATTATGTTAGCTGAGATAAATGTCCATCTCTTATTTCCTTAAGGACCCAAGTTTTATACTACAGTTGAACAAATGACGCAGCCTTTCAGGTACAGAGTAGTTGTACAAACAATATTACATCATCTTCTCAATAATTCAAGCTATTCTAAATAGTACACTTAAAACATATTGGTGTTGACAGTGCCATAGTGGTAACATGATTAGGCTCTGGAAACACTGATTTCATTTTCATCACTGTTGTTGGTAGAATTCAAACTTAAATAATGATTTAAGAACAAAAGAGAGATACACAGCACTGGAACAGGCCCTTCGGTCCTAGAAGCATGTGCCAATCGTCATGCCCTAACCAAAACTAAAAAGCAAACCTTCTGCCCTTATTTGTTCCATATCCCTCTATTCCCTCCCTATTCATGTAACCATCCAGATGCCTCTTAAATGTCGCCAACGTGCCTGCTTCTACCTGCTCTTCTGGCAGTGCGTTCCAGGCTCCTACCACTCTCTGTGTGAAAAACTTCCCTTGCACATCTCCCTTAAACTTTCCCCTCTCACCTTGAACATGTGCCCTCTCGTAATTGAAACTTCAACCATCGGAAAAAGCCTATGACTATCCATCCTATTGAAACCACTCATAATTTTGTAGATAACAAGCATGGGGCTGGATGAACACAGCAGGTCAAGCAGCATCATAGGAGCAGGAAAACTTGACGTTTCGGGCCTAAACCCTTCATCAGAAAATGGGCCTCTTAAGTTGTCCCCTCTTAGCTGCTATCTTTCCAGTGAAAACAATCCTAGTCTTTTTAACCTTTCTTCATTGCCAATGCCCATGAGACAGGGCAACATCCTCGTGAACCTTCTCTGCATTCTCTCCAAAGCTTCCATGTCCTTCTGGTCGTGTAGTGACCAAAACTTCACACACTACTCCCAACAAGGGTTTTCTGTAGCTGCAACATAGTTGCCAACTCCATGCCCCAGCCAATGAAGGCAAGCATGCCATATGCCTTCTTAATCACCTTGGTCACCTGTGTTGTCACTTTAAGAGAACTGTGGACCTGAACCAGGTTTGTATGCTAATGTTCTTAAAGCTTCTGCCATTTACAGAATAATTCACACCTAAATTTAATCCTCCAAAATGAATCACCTCACATTCATCTGGTCTAAACCCCATCTGCCATTTCAGTGCCTAAGTCACCAATCTATCTATATCCTGTTTTATCCTTTCACACTCGTTGGCACTGTCAGTAACTCCACCAACCTTCGTGTCTATGCAAACTTACTAATCAAATCATTCACATTTTCATCTAGATCATTTGTATATACAACAACTAACAGAGGACCAAAGACTTATCCCAGTGGAACACCACTAGTTACCGGCCTCCTTTATGAAAAACATCCTTCTTCCATTACTCTCTGCCATCTATGACTAAGCCAATTTTGTATTCATCTAGCCAGCACACCACAAATGCCATATGATTTTAGTTTTTGTACCAAAATGCCATGTGGGACTTTATCAAATGCCTCACTAAAATCCATATAAACTACATCCACAGCCCTTCCCTCATCAATTGCCTTTGTTACCTCTTCAAAAAAATTCAATCAGATTGGTGAGACATGACCTTCCTTGTACAAAACCATACTGCCTGTCACTAACTAGTCCATTTTCTTCCAAATGTGTGTATACCTTGTCCCTCAGTATCTTCTCCAAGAGCTTTTTTACCACAGACATCAGGCTCATCAGCCTATAATCTCCTGATTATCCCTGCTTCCTTTCTTAAACAAGGGAACATCATTGGCTCATCTCCAGTCCTCTGGAACCTCACTTCTGGTCAAAGAGGATGTAAACTTATCTGCTAATGCCCCAACTATTTCTTCCCTTGCCTCTTGCAATAACCTGGGAGAGATCACATCTGGCCCTGGGGATTTGTCTGCTTTAATGCAATTTAGGATGCCCAAACCTTCCTCCTTCAATATATTAACATTCTATAGAGTATTCACACTCTCATCCCTGACCTCAATGTTAGTCATGTACTTTTCCTTGGTGAATACTGATACAAAGTTCTCATTAAGGATCTCCCCCACTTCCTGTGGCTCCATGGATAACTTCCCTCCTTTGTCCTTGAGTGTACCTACTCTTTCCCTTGCTACCCCTTTTATTCTAATATATGCATAAAATGCCTTGGGATTCTCCTTGACCCTGTTTACTAAAGGCATTTTATGCCCCCCTTTAGCCTTCTTAATTCCACATTTAAGTTCCTTCCTAATTTCTTTATACTCCCTAAGGGCTTCATCAGTTTGTAGCTGCCTACGTCAATTGTATGATTCCTCTTTCCTTTTGACTAAGCTTACGATTTCCCTTGTCATTCATGGTGCCCCAATCTGTCATTCCTATCCTTCAGTTTTGCAGGAACATGCATGTCCTGCACTTCAATCAACTAGTCTTTAAAAGCCTCCCACATGTCAGACGTAGGTTAGCCCTCAAATAACTGCTTTCAATCCACTTTCCCCAGTTCCTGTTTAGTTTGGATATAATTGGCCCTTGCTCAATTAAGCACCCTCACACAAGGGCCATTCTTGTCCTTGTCCATGACTACTCGAAACCTTATGGAGTTAGGATCACTAAGCCCAAAATGCTCTCCTACTGAAACATTGATCACCTGTCCTGGTTCATTCCCTAGTGCCAAGCCTAGTATGGCCTTCTCAATAATGGATTGTCAACATACTGTCTTGAAAAGCGCTCCTGGACACATCTAACAAATTGCTCACCACCTGGGCCCGAGCTCTCAGGGAATGCCAGTCAATAAGAGGAAAGTTGAAGTCACCCACCACAACTACCTTGCTTTTTTCATATCTTTCCAGTATCTGACTACATATCTATTCCTCTGTCTCCCGTGAGCTGTTGGGAGGTCTATAGAAAACAAGGGAACAACATTGGCTCATCTCCAGTCCTCTGGAACCTCACTTCTGGTCAACTAGTGATTTCGCCCTTCCCATTCCTGAGCACCACCCATCATGCCTCAATGCAAGATCTCCCTGCTGTAGACTCCCTCAATACAGCTGTATTGTGATCCATAATCAGCAATGCAACTCTCCCACCGTTTTTGTTTCCCTTTCTGTCCCATCTAAAACAGCAATATCCAGGAATCCTAAGCTGCCAGTCCTGTCCCTCTTTTAAACATGTCTCCATAACGGCAGTAATATCAAAATTTCATGCAGTAATCCATTCTCTTAGTTCATCTGTCTTACCTGTTATAATTCTTGCATTGTAGTAAACGCACTCCAGTCATCCAGTCCCTCTGAGACCCGTGGCTTCCCACTGCCTGCTCTTACTCTGCGCAGTGCATGTTTCAGTCTCTCTTTTGTCCCCAGTCCCTGCACTTACTGGCCAGTTGTTCCGGTTCCCAATCCCCTGGCACAACAGTTTAAACCATCCCGAAGTGCTCTAGCGAAACTCCAGCCCAGGATATTGGTGCCCCTCCAGTTCAAGTACAACCTGTCTTTCTTGTACAGGTCCCACCTTCCCCAGAAGGTATCCCAATGATCCATATATCTAACTCAGTCAGCTCTATCCACATGGATGAGGAGAAACACCAATTCAATTGGGACAACACCGAGATCCTGGGACAAGCAAAGCAGAGACAGGCACGGGAATTCCTAGAAGCCTGGTACTCCACGAAGAAAGGCATCAACAAACACATAGAACTCGATCCCATATACACTCCATTGCGAAGGAAAACCGGAAGTGAAGTAATCCAGCTCAACGGACTCCAGAGTTTAAAATCCAGGCAGGAAAACACAACAGTGCTTCATCGGAGGCTGCACTGATGGTGTTACCCAGCATGGTAATGAGACATCTGCAGAACAACAATGAATCAGCTCGGTGAGCCAACCAACCACAATAAGAATGTTACCTTGCCTGTCCTCCTCATGGTGCTCTTTTTTGATTAGAGGAGGTGAGAGGTAGGGAAACACTTGAATAACATAGTGCTTCAGGTTTAACCACTGCTTGACACCAGTTCCTCTGCGAAATTCAAGTCAGCCGTGGTGACTGCAGGTGCCATCTCCCAGAATTCCCCTCAGTGACATCCCTGCTGCCCTCTGATTTGATGGCCTGAATCTGTGGAAGTAAAAAGCTAGCCTCAGTAATGGTGAGCATGTAATGGTCATCATCAGCTGTAATAAAGTGAAAAACTGTCTCACTGATGTCTTTTTGAAAAGAAAATCCACCATTCTTATCTGGTTTGAGCCGCATATGACTCCAGAATCATGACACTATGATTGACGCTTAGCTGCTGTGTGAAATAGTTTGGCATATCACTTAGTCCGAGGGAAATTAGGGATGGGAAACAAATACTGGCCTTACTATCAGCATCCACATCCCATGAAAGAATAAAAACGTTGTTAAACTATTTCCAGGGAGATGAAGGCAATTTACAATAAATGTCAGCAGTGATGAAATGTAGGTGTTCTGTTCTACAGATACAATTAATAGATCAAGGCTTTAGAACACTAAAGTCTAATTCAAAGACACGACAAGATAAACTTCTACTAAGTCCAAACTGTTGAATTCAAACGTTTTGCTTCGTCTTTTAAAGCTGACAGAGGCTTTGAATTTTACCAAGTGTAATTAAAACAAATGTGGTGGCTGTTTTGAAACCATCTCACACCTAGAGGAGGCTGTGACTGATACCAGTCGGCCTTCAACTAATTATCACACTCAGCAAACAGAAATTCAAACTCAACTGTTCAAAAAGATATCTAAGACGTATTCCTAAACTGTTACTTCAAACTGATAGAAAACCCCTAAAAGTTAAAAGATTCAAGTCTTGCAAAAGGCACAGTGATAAGGCCATGGTGAAAGGATATGGAGTTAGAAGACATGATCTAACCACTACTCCTTGACATTTACTGCTGTTACCACCACCGAATCCCACACTATCAATATCCCTGGGGTAACTATTGACCAGAGACTCAACTGGACTCACCACATTAAGTGGCTGCAAGAGTAGGTCAGAGGTTATATTTAAATTAAAGTTAGATCACATGGGATTTAAGGTGATCTTGCCAATTATGTTGATTTAATGGCAGGAGACAGAGAGTGATGGTGGGGTATTGTTCTTCAGACTGGAGCCTGTGATGAGAGGTGCTCCATAAAGATCAATACTGGCCCCACTTTTGTTTGTCACTTAAATAAATGATTTGGATGAGAATGTAGAAGGCATGGTTAGTAAATTTGCAGATGACACCAAAATTGGTGGTACAGTGGACAATGAAGAAGTTTATCTAAGATTACAAGGAGATCTTGATCAATTGGATCATTGGGCTGAAGAGTGGCAGATGGAGTTTAATTTGGATAAATGTGAGGTGTTGCATTTTGGTAAAACAAACAAGGTCAGGACTTATACAATTAAAAATAGGGCCTTGAGTAGTGTCATATAACAGAGGGACTTAGGGGTTCAGGTACATAATTCTTTGAAATTTGCATCACATATAGATAGGGTGATTAAGAAGGCATTTAGCACACCTGCTTTCATTGTTCGGACCTTTGAGTAGAGGAGTTGGGACATTATGTTGAGGTTGTACAGGACATTAGTGATGTGTCTTCTGGAATACTGGGTCCAGTTCTGGTTACCCTGTTATAGGAAAGGTACTATTTAACTGGAGAGGGTTCAGAAGAGATTTACCAGGATGTTGCCAGGGATGGAGAGTTGAGTAAGAATAAGGAGAGACTGGATAGGCTAGGACTTATTTTCACTGGAGCATAGGTGGTTGAGGTTTATAAAATCATGAGGGGTATATATAAGGTGAATGATGGATGCCTTTTCAATAACGTGGGAATTTCACGACCAGGGGTATATTCTTAAGGTGAGAGGAGAAAGATTTAAGAAAGACATGAGGAGTAATTTTTTTATACTGAGAGTGGTTCATGTGTGGAATGAGCTTCCTGAGGAAGTGGTGGATGTTTCTTAAAGAACATTTAACAGACATTTAGATAAGTAGAAGAATAAGAAATGTCTGGAGGAATATGGGCCAGACACAGGCAGGTGGGACCAGTTTAGTTTGGGATTATTATCGGCATCGAGAGGTTTATTTCTTTGCTGTATGACTCTGTCTCCTTTCCTGCACATTGGTCTGCAGTGCTTCACCTGAGGAACTCAAAGCATGATTTCTCTTTTATTGTAGCATTCGTCAGTGTTCTTACTTCCAGATTGTCGAGTATAGAGCAGCTTTAAATGTTTGCAATGTTGCGCAAATTTGGGAGAAGTGTTTTGAGGTGTGCAGCCACTGAATAGCACAATCTGTTTTTCTGATATCATCAATTAAATTAAAAAGCAGTACAAAATGTGCAGCCGGTCTACAGGCCCCATGCCTGAGCCCTTGACTCTCAGGTTTGCCTTGCTTATATTTTTATACGAGTCATTAAATTGTCCATGAGGTTATGGATTTGAAAATGCTGTAGCTATTTTAGCTTAAATTCTTAGCTTATGTTCACATTTGATTATGTATGTTTTTCTGTACAAAATATCTCTCCACACTAAATTGTGAATTGCATATAAACCGAAGTTTTCCCAGCTACCACTAGTGCTGAGGAAGGGTCGCCAGACCTGAAACATTAACTTTGATTTTCTTTCTTCACAGATGCTGCCAGTCCTACTAAGCTTTTCCAGCAACTTCTGTTTTTGTGTGGGTTGCTTTTGTTATTTTGAAGTCTTAGACTGTCTTCCCTGTCATGAGGATGAATAGTTTAGCAGAGACAATTCTCAAAGATCAACGATTGAAATTTTTATTTGTCCGTCTGGTCATTCTATAAATACTTTTTTCATGTGTTGGAGGGAAGAGGGAGAAGGACCTGCATAAAGGGCCTACTTGCATGCGTTTCAGGAAACACTCCTTGCCTCTGTATCACACAGGAGTAATGCCAGAATGTCTCAGATTTAACAAGAAGGTGGCCACAGAACTAGGACTTCTCTTTCAACAGAGCTTGCAGCCTTACAGCTGTGCAGGAATGTCAAGGTTACTGTGACCTTCAATTTCTACATCCTGTAAGTGTGGTAGTTTAAACAGGCAATGTAACAAACATTGACCATTGCTACACCTGAGATCTGGAGAGAAGGAGAGATTGCAACATTTTTTCTTTGAGCAGACTGCAGCAGAATGAGCAAATGCACATGTTTTCTCAGGTAGTGGGATTTCCAATGTGTAGTCAGTTATCAACTGTATACATACACATGGTTCTGTAGGACTCCTCTGCCAACACCAGGTATGGCAGGAACTGCATAAAAGGTGATTTATTTGCTGCAAAGCTGTGGCCTGCTGTTTAGCCACAGTATACGCCTGATAATCCAGTTAAGCTTCTGATCAATGGTAGTCCCTAGGATGCTGATAGCGGGAGATTCGTGCCATTGAATGTCAAGGGGACATAATTAGATACATTCTTGTTGGAAACATTCATTGCCTGACATCTAAATGGTGTGAAGATCATTAGCCAATTATCAGTACAAGACTAAATATTGTCCAGGTCTTGTTTCACATTAATGCGGTCTGTTTCAGGATCTGAGGAATTACAGATGTTACTGAGCATTGTGCAAACATCAGCGAACTTCCCTACTTCTGAACTGATGTTGAAGAAGGGGATAAAGAAATGAGCTTGTCTGCTTATCTCACTGTACTCACTAACGGCAGACAAGAGCCATAAGATCACAAGCAACAACCACAACCAGTAATAGAAATTCCTTCCTGTGATGAAGGTGGGTACTGTACAGAGATAGTGAAAGAGATTGACATTCTGAAGACTCAAATGCCATCAGCAGCAACTGAACAGTCTCTAGAGATTGTCAAGACATCAGAAAATCTACATGAAACCAATCTAACTGTAAAGGAACTGCCAGTGCTGCAAGGTAAGTGCAATAAACACGAATTGTAATAATACTAACATGCAAGATGACATCAGCTGAAGAGGAGGCTATAGTGTGGAATCACATACCTAGCATGAGTACACCTTCAGTATCCGCAGGCAACAAGATAGACACACGTAAGTAGGATGGCTCAGATTATGATGTTACTGGGGACCTCCCATCACATATGAAGGAGGTCTCTGAGTTTTGACACAGGCTCGTGATCATTGAAGCCTCAGGCCATACAGTCATAGAGTCACAGAGTCATACAGCATGTAAACAGACCCTTTGATCCAACTCATCCATGCTGACCAGATATCCTAACTGTTTTAATACCATTTTCCAGCATTTTGCCCATATCCCTCTAAACCTTTCCTATTCATGTACACAATCAGATGCCTTTTAAATGTTGTAATATTCTCAGCTCCTCTGGCAGCTCGGTCCATATATACATCACCCTCTGTGTGAAAATGTTGTCCCTCAGGTTGGTTGTAAATCTTTCCCCTCTCAATTAAACGTATGCCCTCTAATTTTGGACTCCCCTACCCTGGGAAAAAGACCTCAGCTATTCATTCTACACATGCCCCTCATGATTTTACAAACCCCTATATGGTCACCCTGCAGCCTCTGATGCTCCAGGGAAAAAAAACCCCCAGCCTTTTCAGCCTCTTCCTATAGCTCAAACCCTCTAATCCCAGTATAGAGTCATGGAGTCATAGAAATACACAGCACAGAAACAGACCTTTTGGTCCAACTCATCCATGCCAACCAGATATCCTAGATAAATCTAGTCCCATTTGCCAGCATTTGGCCCATATCCCTCTAAACCCTTCTTATTCATTTGCCCATCCAGATGCCTTTTAAATGTTATAATTGTACCAGCCTCCATAACCTCCTCTGGCAGATCCTTGAAGATCTTTTCTGAACCCTTTCAAGTTTAACAACATCTTTCCTATAGCAGGGAGCCCAGAACTGAATGCAGTATTCTGAAAGTAGCCTAACCAATGTCCTGTACAGCTGCAACATGATGTCCCAATCCCTATACCTAATGCACTGATCATTGAAGGCAAGCGTCCCAAACATCTTCTTCACCATCCTGTCTAGCTGCAACTCCACTTTCAAGGAACTACTCACTTGCATCCTTAGGTCATTTTGTTTGGCAGCACTCCCCAGGGCCCAACCATTAACTGTACAAGTCCTGCCCTGATTTGCCTTATCAAAATGTGACACTTCACATTTATCTAAATTAAATTCCGTCTACCACTCCTTAGCCCACTGGCTCATCAGGTCAAGGTCCCATTGTACTCTGAGATAGTCTTCTTCGCTGTCCAGTACACCACCTATTTTGGTGTCATCTGCAAACCCACTAACCATACCTCCCATACCCACATCCAAATCATGTTGTTCACCTCCATTGGCAGAAATTAACTGTATGCGAGATAAACTTACAACAATGAACAAAGAGCATCCAGATGATCTTGATGTATACAAAGAAAGCCTCCAAACATTGAAAACAGCCCTCCAAGATATATTCAACAAGTATCCAGTAGAAAACTATCCAGAGGAAATGTGATGTTTAATTCCAAACGGTATCAAGCCAAATTGAAACTTAATAGTTTGTTAATCTGTGCAAATATATACTGGGGTTTGCAAGTGAATCTCATCAGTGAACTGCAAAACATTCAAGATTTCCTTCAGTAAAGAAGCAATGGTCCATACAACACATCTTCTTCAGCTGAACAGTCCCGTAGAAAATCTCAATGCTGAGATCAAATGTAACTTGAGAATTTTAAAACTGAGCAAGAGTTTGAGAGATCTAGCTGCCTAAAAAAGACTGCTAAAAGAAAATCCTATCTATGGGCAATTCACAACAGAATCAAGCTAGAGACGGGGATTCACATCATTGGGAAATTGTATCTCACTAACTTGATTGAGTTTTTTGAAGTGGTGACAAAAAGGATTGATGAAAGCTGAGCGGTAGACATTGTCTATATGGACTTCAGCAAAGCTTGCAACAGGGTTCCACATGGTAGACTGGTTAGTAAGGTTTAATCTCATGGGATGTGGGGGTGCTAGCCAATCAGACACAAAATTGGCCTGAGGGCAGGAGACAGAGGGTGATGATAAAGGGTTGCTTTTTGGACTGTAGGCCTGTCAATGTCAGTGTGCCATAAGTTTCGGTGCTGGGTACATTGATTTTCATCATTTATATAAGTGCTTGGATGCGAATATAGAGGTATAGTTAGGAAGTTTGCAGATGACATCAAAATAGGTGGTGTATTCGACAGTGAAGAAGATTATCTCAGAATATAACAGGACTTTGATCAGATGGGCCAATGGGCCAAGGAGTGGCAGATGGAGTTTAATTTAGATAAATATGAGGTGATAATTTTGGTAAGACAAACCAGTGCTGTTAATGGTAGGGCTCTGGGAGAGTTGCTGAACAAAGAGACTTAGGGGTGCAGATGTATATTTTCTTGAAATTGGAGATGTAGGTAGACACAGTGGTGAAGAATGCATTTGGAATGCTTGCCTTTGTTGGTCAGAAAATTGATTGTAGGAGCTGGGATGTTGTGTTGCGGCTGTGCAGGACATAAGTGAAGCCACTTTTAGAATATTGCGTTCAATTCTGATCTCCCTTCTATAGGAATAATGTTGTTAAACTTGAGAGGGTGCAGAAAAGATTTACAAGGATGTTGCCAGGACAGAAGGCCTTGAATTATTGGGAGAGGCTTAATAGGCTAGGGCCATTTTTTCCTGGAACGCAAAGGCTGAGGGGGTGGGGAGGGTGACCTTATAGAGGTTTATAAAATCATGAGGGGCGTGGATAGGATGAATAACCAAAGTCGTTTTCCCAGGGTAGGGAGTCCAAAACTAGAGGACGTAGGTTGAAGGTGAAAGGAGAAAGATTTAAAAGGATCTGAGGGGTAAATATTTCACACAGAGAGTGGTGCATGTATGGAATGAGCTGCCAGAGAATGTGGTGGAGGTGTGTACAATTATAAAAAGCCATTTGGATGTGTTTATGAACAGGAAGCATTTAGAGGGATAGGGGCCAAAGGCTGGTAAATGGGACTAGGTCAGATTGTGTGGTCGGCGCAAACGCGTTGGTCTGAAGATCCATGCAGTATGACTCTATGCCTCTATAAAATCTTATATCTCAAGTTGATTACTTCTCATTTTTCTACATTCCAATGCATATAGGTCCAACCTGCTTAGTCTCTTGTTAAATGACAATCCCTCTATCCCAGGGTAGCATGGTGGCTCAGTGGTTAGCACTGATGCCTCACAGCACCAGGGATCCAGGTTCAATTTCAGCCCTGGGTGACTGTGTGGAGTTTGCAATTTCTCCCCATGCCTGTGTGGGTTTCTGGTTTCCTTCCACAGTCTAAAGATGTGCATATTAGGTGAGTTTGCCATACTAAATTGCCCCATAGTGTCCAGGGATGTGCAGGTTAGCTGGATTAGCCATGGGGAATGCAAGGTTGGGGGATAAGATGAATCTGGATGGGACACTCCTTGGAGGGCTGGTGTAAACCCAATGGGCTAAATGGCCTCCATCTGCACTATAGGGATTCTATGATTCAGAAGTCAGCCTAGTGAACCTTCTCTGAATTCCAATGTATATAAATCCCTCCTTAAGTAACGAGAATTAAAACGCACATGGTAATCCAGATGGGATCTTGCCAATGCCTTCTATATTTGTCATGAATCATTCAGCACAGAAGATGCCCTTTGAACTATTGAGTTTGCACCAACCTATCTACAGTAATCACCCTTTCCAGCACTTGGTCCCTAGTTTTGAACATTATGACACTTCAAGTGCTCATCCATGTATTTTTCAAAGGTTTTGAACTTTCCTGTCTCTATACTCTCCCAGGCAATGCATGCCAGATTCCCATCAGCCTCTGGGTAAAAAGGATTTTCCTTAAATCCCTTATAAATTTTCTTAAAATGATGCTTCTTCACTCCTGATGCTTCAAGTAAGGGGAATAGTTGCATCCTACCTGCCCTGTCCATGTCCCTCATTATCTTACACATCTCAATCAGGTCTCCTCTCAGCCTTCTCTGCTCCCAAAAAACAATCTGAACCTATCCAGCCTCGCTTCATAGATAAAATGGGGACCAGGCAAAATGGCAACAAACTGGTAAATTTCCTCTGTACTCCCTCCAGTGCAATCACACCTTTCCTTTATTGTGGTGACCAGAACTGCACATGGAACTCCAGTTGTGGGTTAACCAAAGACTGGTACTGCTTCAGCACAACCTCCCTGCTCCTATTATCTACACCACGACTGATAAAGTCAAGTGTCCCATATGCCTTCTTAACTACACTATTAACCTGCCTTGGCATGTTCAGGTATCTGTGGATAAACATCCCAACTTACTCTGTTTTTTTAAGCTTCTTAGTGTCCTGTCATTAATGGAGAACTTCCTTGTCTTGTTACTTTCTCCAGCGTGCATCAAGTCACACTAATTCAAACCTTCACTTTCGCTATTAAACATCCAGCCAACCTTTGTGTCAAACTTACTTATTATCCCCTGCACATGCTTGTCTATAATGTTTATGTAGATATCATGAACAATAAAGGAGCCAGCGCTGATCCTTCTGTTAAACCACTGGGTACCAGTCCCCAGTCACACAAACAGTTTTCTACCACCACCCTCTCTTTCCTGTTGATCAGCCAATTTGGAGCTAATTTGCCAAGTTACCCTGGATATCATTTGCTTCTATTATCTTTATCAACGTCCCATGTGGGAGTTTATCAAAGCCTTTCCTGAAATCCATAAACTACATCAACTTCATTACTCCCATCTATACATCTGGTCGGCTCCTCAAAAAATTCAATCAATTTTGTTAGGCGTGACCTCCCTTTGACAAAGCCATGCTGACAATCTCTGATCAAACCTTGTAGCAAGGTTTTCTTACTTTTATACATCAATGCCTGCGGAATAAATTGTGATTCATGTAGTTGGACATCCAGATCCTTGTGTACTGCAATCTCTCTCAATTTAAATAACATTTTGATTTTTATTCAATATATATAATCTGCCTGACACTTTCTCTGCCCACCGTAATGTGGGAAATAATTGGGGCTGGGCTTTACTTTAAGAGCTGTCCCTCCTTCAAATATACTGCAAGTGGCAGTAAAATCTAGTCCCTTGTAATTCCTGGTACTGGACTTCATTGATGGTTGGAGAACAAGAACACTTTTCACAGTCTTTTCTCCATTCATTTTTACTTTGGCAGTCACTATACTATTTTACAGATTTAATAATAGCTCACGGCTCTTATTTCTCCCAAACTTTGCACTGCTATAACAAGTTGTGGGGCTGGATGAACACAGCAGGCCCAGCAGCATCATAAGAGCAGGAAAGCTTGACATTTCGGGCCTGGACCCTTCATCAGAAATGCTACACTGCCCTCGCTTGGCTTATGTAAGATCTTAATAACTGCATTAAACTCCTATGCCTGTAGTCTACTGCATGATTATGATTTCTCAACATGAAAACATTTCCAGCTTCCCAAATTGGCCAATATTCAGAACACAGTCTGATGAAGGAAATGTGTCAAGACTATAACCTTCACAATGTAGCAACAAAGTCGAAAACAGCTGTCACAACAGAATTATGACTGAACAACAGATGGAAATTTATAAAATATTTATTTATGTTTCACTTATGCTAATATTTCACTATAATTACTTGATATTGTCAAGATGTTCTGTAAGTACAAGAGGAGATCCATGTGGTTAATGTTGAGCAACACAACTAGATTAATGGCATCTTTCCAGTTCACCAAGGTCTCACTGGTATTACTATATACAACAAGTTATTTTCTGTTTTATAATTTTGGGTCATATGTTCTGTTTAATGTCATTCAGAATTAAAAGCAACTTATCACTATGGAAACAATTGTTTTGAATTGATTTTGATTCAGGCGGACAATGCCTGCGCATCACATACTGCACTTGGACTGCTTATCCAATATTGGAGACAGGGTCAAACAGATTTAGTGGCAGATTTCATTCAATGATGTGGGCCAAACATGCACTCAGGGGCTGCTTACTGAGGGGGAGCTCCGATAGTGTCTCTGCACAGTAATCTGTAACTTCCATTTTGATGAGGCTGAGTGCAGTAAAGAAGAAGCAATTATGGGTGGGGACTTGGACAGACAGATGTAGAACAGGAGATTTTTGGAGAACCAATGAAGTATGGAAGATGATATTGGTTGAATGATAACAATTAGCCAAACCCAATCATGGGAGAGGGGAGATTCTTTGTTCTTCTTTGAATCAATGGGATCTTTTACATCAAGTTAGCGGGCAGAAGGCAACTTAATTTACTACGTCATCCAAAAAAACAGTACATCTGACAGTGTAGCAGTCCAGTAGTACTTCACTAGAGCGTGAACCTAAATTGTGGACTCAAGTTTCTACATTGTGATTTGATCCCATTACGTTTTAACGTGTAGATTGTTTAAATGACATTAGCTTGTGTACTTCAAATCATCAATACTTCACAATTTAATTACTCTCAGCTATTAATAACTTAAACCAAATTGCTGTTTATATTGATGTAATTAAAAGGTCAGTAATAGTCAGTAATATTAACCTACTGAGAGTTCAAATATATTCAATCTTTCAACTGCTTAGCCTTGTCCTTGTGACACACAATATGGCAAAACTTTTGCATACCTTGCATTTGCTATGCATATTTCATTAACACCGTTGTACAGATAATTACAAAACTTACTAGAGCGGAACATCATTATCAACACTTGGAAGATTAATTATGCCTTTCAGCCATCAGAGACCCAAGGTTTCACTGCCTTCCGTCTACCAGGAAACACACGTTTTTCTAGCCTGACAGAGAGAAAGGAAACCAAAGGAACAGAATTTTTTTTTCACGAAATTCAGCAGCTGAGGAATTCTGCAATGAAACATCAGATTGTCTTGCAGAGTCCCTGCGTTTCAATTGATTTTCACATGGCAACCTTCTATGGCTGAATAGAATTGTTAAACAGAGTATGTCAAGATGATAGAATGTTCCATTTTGAGGGGAGAAGAATCTGGACAAGCTTGTTCCCAATAGTCCACTAGGAATGGCCATCAAGTACCTGCAGATCTTGAATGACATTCTCAAGAGATTAAATAGTTCAAAAATAGGAAAGGTTAAACCAAGGAAGGAGAACTTATGCAACATGTTACGCCAGTCTCATTTCTAAATACTGCATGAATTAAGAAACTACCTGGTGAATTGATCGCCATCTCCAAATGGCCTGTTTCCACACTGTAGGGATTCTATAAACATTGAGAAATTAACATGTACATAACAACTATCTGTTACTTAGTTAGTTGCCATTCTTGTAATTTATTTAAATAATGTGAAGTTTACTGTAATTAGAATTTCTGAATTTATTTGAAAATCACCATCTCAAATTAATACTTAAATATTAAGAGTTGTTAATGTTGGGAAAATCATGGGTATAATATTTCCAGACAACAGTATCTTCTTGAGTCAAAAGTGCTAGGGGCGTTTAACTCTCGTTAATTGGCAAGAATGAAATGAGCGAAGCAGCTAAATAAATTGGTTCCATTTCTAACTATTGTTCTGAGTAATAATGTTAGTGGTGTTTTGCCTCAATGTGGTAGCACACTGGAAATCAAACCCTGTTACTCTTAAAGTCACAAAGTTTAAAGGTTTTAAAAAGTACGGCAAATTACCCAATTTTTT
This sequence comes from Ginglymostoma cirratum, assembly GCA_024137785.1. Taxonomy (NCBI): domain Eukaryota; kingdom Metazoa; phylum Chordata; class Chondrichthyes; order Orectolobiformes; family Ginglymostomatidae; genus Ginglymostoma; species Ginglymostoma cirratum. The sequence continues at coordinate 19,809,472 of JAHRHZ010000073.1, forward strand.
CAAACCCAGGTTGACAGCAAGCATGGAGCAAACTTCTGCATTTAATAAGGATTACTATTTATTAAAAATAAATGGAGTCCAGCTACAGTTAAACAGATACGAACTGTCAACACATAACTCTACTAGTTAATACTCTAACTCCCTTATAAATGCCCCTTACACGCAGGTACAAACAGACACAGGCAGGAAGAAAAACATCGATAATATGGGTAAAGGCAAAGACCGGGAAAGCATTCAGTGATCCTTGTTGATAGGGTTTACTGAGATGATTCTTGTGATGATCAGAATAGTGCTCCTATTTCTTCCTTTCCCAGATACTTTCACTTGTTTAGAGGAGGCATAGAGTGATTAGTTCACACTCATAAAGGCTTCTAACTTATTGTTTAGAAAAATCACAGCTTCCGGCAACTGCTAAAGGAAAAGTAAACTGTTTCCTTTAACTTAAAAGAGAACAGATCCTCCTGAGTCTGTGAATATTTGATGGCTTTTCACTATCTTGTACCTAGCCCAAAGCTGTTTAGCTACCTGGAAGCTGATCACTTATTTGATGACAGGTAGAGGCCTTTGTCATTGATGAGTGGTCAGTAGTTTACAGACCAATCAGTGACCTGTTGCCAACCGAATCTCTATTTGTACTTGTCTCCAGTTCACAAGCAAACATTCTACTCCTGTTTCATCTAGCAGCTTGGTAAACAGCACTTACAATCAGTGTTAGTTTACTTGCTTTCAAAACTGCAGCAAACCTTCAGTAATCCTTAGTTAACAAAACAGTTATTTTCCCATTTCTTATCAGAATTGTAAATACAGAAAAATAAAATGACACAGTCTTTACAGAGGTCAACAATTATTATGCTGATAGCTAGAGTGCATCATTAGAGATGTCAAATGATGTCACATCACATGAGACTAGGTTTTCAGGGAAGGAAGTGCTGATGGAGTCCTGCTCATATATGGGTCTCTGTAAGTAGTGTAATTAATTAACAAGTCTTCATTAGTTAGGATTAGCATGGCTTCCAGATCTCACCTGTCAACAGTATCCAAAACCCAGTTATGATATTTATATATTTACCTGGAATTTTAATACTACTTGTTTTAGTAATGGATGAGTCACCTGTTAAAGCCTAGCAGGAACCTCATTCATTAATGTAAAACAGGCTACCTTGAAAAGACCCAGATTGTTCTTGTTTATTGAGTCTTGAGAGGAACATTCTCGGAAATGGGAAGTTATCAATGGTGTGTGAGAGATGCATCTCAGGTGCTGAAGAATGGTATGGCAGCAGCATTCTAATTGCAGATGTAGGGATATCTACAAAGGATCAACCCTGTCAGGTCTTCCATTGTGCAATTTGTGAAGCAGCCAGAAAAGGCTGAGGTATGCTATGAATAGACATTCAAACATACAAATGTACAAATTAGGAGCAGCAGGCACCATTCGGCTCCTTCCTTGAGCATGTTCCACCATTGAATAAGATCATTGCTGCTCTTTATTACTTCACATTCCCTCCTATCTCCAATACCTCTCCCCTCCTACTTATCAAAAATCCATCTACCTTTGATTTTGAAAAAAAATCAAAGTTGAGGACACGCATTCCAAAGTTTTAAAACATGTTACTCTTATGTGGAATTCTTAAAGTCTAGTGGGTGGAGTCCTCATTGGCCCTGCATTTCTTGTCTTTTATTCCAACTGATCTCATAAACATACTCCCCAGCAGTATTCTTACGCTAAGAATGACTTGCAGCCAACAACAATGATGCTCACTCCTGTTGGTTTGAGGTAGAGTCAATGCTAAAATATTGAAATGAAGTTAAAGAATTAAAATAACCTGGCCACTCTGTGGGCTTCCTCTCTGGCCTTGTTCCTTGCTTGACCCAAACACTGCTTGAGTAATCCCTCTGTGATTGTGACTGTCATGATGCATTATATCTTCTTGTCTCTTCAATCTTTCTATTGCCTTTAGCACAGTGAACCACATTATTTGTTACCAATGTTATTCCACCAATGTCCAGCTCAGTTGTACCGGTCTGTCATGGTTCCGCTCTTGTCAATCTACTCCTAGTGAGAAGCATCACAACACATAACTTCTCCTACTTTTGCATTGGCACCTCCCCAAAATGCAATCCTAATCCTCTTTTCCTTTCACATTTGCTTGTTTTTCCATGATGATCTTATTTACAGACCTAAGGTGGAATTTTGCCCAATCATGGACCCATAGGCGATGAGTGGAGGGAGTTGTGAAACTGAAGAAGACTGTAATGACCAGAAGGCCAACAGTGTTCCATTATTTTAGAATTTTACCAGTAACAGGAACCATTGTGGGTGAATTTATACATAAAGGCAGTGGGACACATTTGGACATGTTTCAAACACCAAGTATACTGAAAAGGTACTGCCAGTTTGGATTTGGATTGATCAAGGAAGCCACGGATCTTTGGAACCTTTCTTGGCGTAAATAGGCGGCAGCTAGATGGAAACAGGGAAAACTGCTGGCTCTGTAGTGACGTCAATGGAAGAGCCAACGAATAGTGGAGGAAGGATTGTTTGCAAACAATAAAGTCAGGCATCAGCAGAAGAGCGAGAAGGTATTGGAATGTGTAGGCCGTCAGCCAATGTCACATAAGGACAATAGTACTTGTACTGATGTGAGATCTCAGTAGCACGCTTGAGGTATTGGAGGGTAATTTGATCATGATTCAGAGTGAGGCCAGCTACAACCGGTTTAATTTATCCAGGCCTTGCGGCCCAGTTGGCAGTAAGAGGCAGATCAGAGAGTGGCAGGTCCAGATGCTGCAGAGAGAGACAGACATCAGCAGCCTCAGGGAAGCAAGAGGGCCAGCTGTGCAAGGGTTGGCTTAGAAAGACTTATGCCCAGTATGTGCTACTTCAATTGGGCAACACAGTCAGTGAAGAGAATGGGAATGATGAAGAATATAAGGGTGTCACTCATCAAGCTGTCTCCTCTGACGATAAGGACGTAGATGAACCATCTGACTAAGCAACGCAATGTGAGGAACCTTTTGGAGCCCCATGCAAAGTGTAGTTAGTTGTGAACAAGAACTGCTTGTGACCCTTTTAATTCACAGCCATTCCCAGCTTCTTTTATCATTTCAGAAACATTACAATAAAACCTCAACTTTCACTGTTGCTTCCAACATTTTACACTCAATTACCCAATGCCCAAGGTATACAGGGCACACAGACTTCAGTCCATTAAGGGAATAAGCCTGCAGATGACATTTTAAAGAACAGAAAGGATTGAAAGGGAAAGCAACAGAACAAAGAAACTTTTTATTGAATGACAGAATGGAAATAAGGCTTTCGACTCCAATAATCTAATGATCTGCAGACCCCAGAGGACATTAAGATGTAAAGTGACAAACGGGAAAAGTGAATGAAAGATTTATAAGATGCATAATTTTCCAGTAAGGAAACTTAACATTGCAACATTGTAATGACCCAGGAATCCCAAGAGCGACACAATACTTTTCTTAATTGTCTATTGTATGCTTCTTTGAGGGCCTGGGCTTGTCCTAGCTGCTAACATGGAGGTTGGTTGATAATGGACCTTCCCCCATGGCTCAAATGAGCTTTGTAACGATTGCAGCTGCTCTACAAATGCTAGGCTCCTCTTTGTTGTTGACATTTGTTAATGTATTGCATGTATTAGTAGAGGGCTTAAAAACTCATTGTCCATAGCAGAAACACTCTGAGAATTAAAGACTAGTTGTTTCTCATCTCATACACTATATATAAATATTCATCCTTACTGACCAGAGAAAGACAAGGACCTGACGACTTCAGCATGTCACGTAGCGCCCCTGACTTTCACCCCAAGCCCCGTTCTTTGAGGTCATGAACAAGCTGATGGCTTCAGGTCTGTGAACATACATTGAATGGTCTGCTAGATTGGGTTCCTCATGATGGTCTCAAATTCATATTAGAGCCATGTACACAATCTGAGTCAGGGCAGCCCATTGTCTGTACTCCAACATCTGTGCATAAGCTGCACAGACTCTGGCAGGTTCACCAGAGAGTTCATTACCTCCTGCTGCAGCTTCAGTAGGTGGTCTAACCTCAGAGGCCTATCTCCCCCCAGGACATAGAATGGTTCTTACCACCCACAGACTTCAGTGGATACTATGTGTCCTGGGCTGTCACAGATTCCATCAGCTACTTGGGTGCATCTGTGATGTACTCATTAGCTGTGACACTAAAGCGAATAATAAGGCCACTCTCTCACTTGTGAAACGATGTAACTGATAAATTTAGAGCAGAATACATTACCTACCTTAAATTCTATCAGTTTCATCTGTTCTAAAATAAATAATTTAGCCAGAACCTGCTCACAAAGTTGGCAGTTACATCCTAAAAGGAAACCGTATAAGTTAACGTCGTTGAGAAAACTTTGTTCTCCATACTAGTTATTTGGATTTCTGTTGTTGCTAAACTTGTAAAGCTTGTAGCTTTTTATTGAAGTCTTCCTGGGGAATTGTTTTATCTGAAAAATCTAACTGAGAGCTTATTAAAAAATGCAATATGAGATTTCCAGTAGTGACATCTTTGTCTAACGTGTACATAGAGGTGTAAGCAGCAAATGAAGAGTCAACATCTGCGTGAGAGATAAAAGGTACTGCAGATGCTGGAGAATTCGAGATAACAAGCATGGGGCTGGATGAACACAGCAGGTCAAGCAGCATCATAGGAGCAGGAAAACTTGACGTTTTTAGCCTAAACCCTTCATCAGAAATCTTCTGATGCAGCCCCATGCTTGTTATCTGAGTGAGAACTTTGTTTTTTCCCTAAAGCATACTTCATTCATAAAATTTGTAACAGCACATTACAAAACATTTCCACTTGGAAATTCCTGAAAGTGCAACGAAGTTCTCACCATAAATCATGTTCCACTCTAAGGTGCCTTCATGTGATTATAATAGTCTTAATGCACATTCCATTTCAGGTATATGCCTGAGGGCAAATCAGTTCAAATTGAAATCTAATATAAGTTATTAGAAATAAACTTTTCTCCATGCATCATGTTACATCCTAAGGTACCTCAATAAATTTCAATACTCTTAATATTTAAAAATTGCATTCCATGTCAGACACACTGACTGAGGGGGTTCTGCGGTTTGCAGCCCCTTGATATACTGCGGCTGATGTCATTAGGCAGCACTGAAAATAACCAACCCTTCCTGTAGAAGCCCAGCCATTAGACTTCATTGATCACAGTGATCCTTATTAGAATGATAAGGTTACAGGAATTACGGCAATTGGAGTTGTATTTCAGATTGAGAGCTGTGGAAAAAGTTTTGCAGTCTGCCAGGGGACTAACTTCAAGTAATCTCAAGAATAAGGACTGCTGTCATAGTATGTCACAGCCTAATACAAGGATCTGCTGGCAATCAGCCAGATCAGTCGATTTGTAGCCAATTCCTGCACAAGGGCAGTTCAATTCGTTTTGTTTGACATGGGCATCAAGCAGTAAGTAGCCAGGTGATTAATTTTTATTGAACAACTGGTCTTCCAAAAGTGGCTGCAATATAGATTTATTCAGTGAAACGTACCCTGACAAACAATCCACACCAGTTCATCAACCGAAAAGAATTTCTCCCCATGAATCACAGAGTTGTTACAGAGCAGAAGTGATCAATTGGCTGGCTTGGCTGGCATTTATTGCTGATGCCTAATTGCTCTGTAGAAGGTGGTGATAAGCTGCCTTCTTGAACTGTTGGGATTTTGACCCAGCAGTATTAGAAAAGCAGAAATATAGTTCCAATTCAGGGCAATTTATGTCCTGGAGGGGAAATTTTGGGAGTTTCCATGATTCTGCTGCCCTTGCCCTTCTAGAGGGTAGCAGCTGTTTGTTTGGAAGGTGCTGTCTAAGCTGCCTTGATGAATTTCTGCAGTGCATCTGTGTTTCCATTTCTGGGGATAGACTGTCCAATAATAATCACTATGGGCCCACCAACTCCCACAGCTACCTGGACAATACATCCTCACACCCTGATTCCTGTAAAGACTCCACTCCACTCTCCCAGTTCCTCCGTCTCCATCGCATATGCTCCAATGAGGCCAACTTTCGACAAGGCAGCCTCCGAAATGTCCACCTTCTTCCTTAACCAAGAAATCCTCAGCACTGTTGTTGACAGGGCCCTCAATCGGGTCTGACCCATCTCCTGCACTTCCGCCCTCACCTCATATCTTCCCTCCCGCAACAACGATTGGGTTCCCTTTGTCCTTACCTACCATCCCATCAGCATCCACATCCTGAAGATCATCAGCCACCATTTCTGCCACCTCCAGCGAGATGCCACCACCAGACACATATCCCTCTCCCCTCCCTTGTCTGCCTTCCACTGGGACCGTTGCCTCCGGGACAACCTGATCCACACTTCCTCCGCCCCCAACACCCCCCCAACAGCCCCATGGCACCTTCCTCTGCAACCGCCGAAGGTATAACACCTGCCCAATCACCTCCTCCCTCCCCATATCCAAGGGCCCAAACATACCTTCCAGATGAAGCAACATTTTATCTACACTTCCCACAATCTAGTCTACTGCATTCGCTGCTCATAATATGGTCTCCTTTACATCAGAGAAATGAAGCATAGACTGCGTGACCGCGTCACAGAATGTCTACGTTCCACATGCAAAAGGACCCTGAGTTTCCAGTTGCCTGCCACTTTAACACACTACCCTGTTCCCTGGCCCACGTCTCTGTCTCTGGTTTGCCACTGTGTTGCCACGAAGCTCAGCGCAAATTGGAGGAACAACACCTCATTTTCTGCTTGGGGACCCTGCAGCCCTCCGGACTCAATATTGAGTTCAATAATTTTAGAGCCTAAAGTCTCCCATGTCCTAGCCCCCTACTCCACACACCAGGCCCTGTTGTCACACAGTTTGCCAGTACACACTACCTGTTGTTAGCCACCAATAGTCTCCATTTTAACAGTATTTCACCCTCCTAGCCAGGTCATTATCAACTCCTTTATTGGTCCAACTGCTCTTCTCTCTCTTTGGGCTCTATCCCCAAATATCATTTACTCATTACACTTTTCCCACGTCTCTATTCTGCATAAAACCAATGCTTCCTTAGCTACTATCAGTTCTGGGGAAGGGTCAGCAGACCCAAAATGTTAACTCTGATTTCTCTTCACAGATGCTGCCAGACCTGCTGAGCTTTTCTAGCAACTTTGTTTTTGTTTCTGATTTACAGCATCCGCAGTTCTTTCGGCTCTCATTTCATTTTGCCTCTTTGCTTCTCTGAATAGCTTTTTCACCTTTCCTCTGAACTTTGTATGGTTGGCCTCATTCTCAATTGTATAATCCATGTAACATCTTGCATAATCATACTTTTCTTCTTTGTCTTAACTGATATCTTTATTCAATAAATTTTACATAAATGTGAAACTACAGGCACAGATCCCATCATATCAATGTGAAGGGTTCGGACAGCTGCCATGATCCTTTTTCCAGCTTAGTCTTGGCACATGACTTACAAAGCAATTACTTCTGCCTTTGTCAGATTATTGAATTTCATCCAACTTTTCCCCATGGACAGGGAGTTAGAGAGATGCCATTCATTTTCAGTGCTACTTTTGTCCATCTGGCAATTTAATACTGAATTTGTTCATTAGCAGGAATCCCAAAAATTGCAGCCCTCCTCGTTCTTCCTTTAATTTGAAGACTAACCAATTCACTTTTACTGAAATTTACTGTGCATCTTTTTCTTCCCTTGACGATACCACCTTTCACTCCCTGTTACCTTTATTTGCTGCTGTAAGTAGCCACCTACTCAATGGAGGAGGTTGTACCTGAGAGAAAACAGAACACATCTCATGAATTAAATTTCCTGCCTTCATTTTCTGTCCAGGTCTCTGCACTGCCTCAGGAAATTTTGACATTTAACACAGAACTACTGTTGCTGTCCAGTAAATAAAGTACTTTGTATGTGAGTCCTAGAACTGTGTATCTCCACCCACCTGATCAAAGCAAAATCTGTCCAGTATCTTCTAAGGAGGAATTCACTTAGCTTTCACTGCCACCTCCATTTGCTCTAATGAGAAGTGCTGGTTAGTGTGTACCTTAGGTACTAAACTTGGGTAGGGCCTGACTGAGGTGAATGCTTATGCAGTACTTAAGGGTTGGACTGTTGTGACAGTGCCATCTCAGGTACAGTTTCCTCCTCAGAAGTTGAAAGTGTACTGGTGTGAAACAACAAGGCGTGGGGCTGGATGAACACAGCAGGCCAAGCAGCATCATAGGAGCAGGAAAACTTGACGTTTCGGGCCTAGACCCTCCATCAGAAATGGGGGAGGGGAAGAGGGTTCTGAAATAAATAGGGAGAGAGGGGGAGGCGGATAGAGGATGGATAGAGGAGAGGATAGGTGGAGAGGAGGCAGACAAGTCGAAGAGGCGGGGATGGAGCCAGTAAAGGTGAGTGTAGGTGGGGGGGCGGTTAAGGAGGAGATAGGTCAGTCCAGGGAGGACGGACAGGTCAAGGGGGCGGGATGATGTTAGTAGATAGGAGATGGGGGTGGGGCTTGAGGTGGGAGGAGGGGACAGGTGAGAGGCAAAACAGGTTAGGGAGGTGGAGATGAGCTGGGCTGGTTTTGGGATGCGGTTGGGGGAGGGGAGATTTTGAAGCTTGTGAAATCCAAGTTATTGTGAAATAACTATTAGAGAGGAGTGGTTGCAGGGTGAACAAGACTGTGAACATCAATATTCAAGTGTATTCAAAGTTCTGAAAATGAATGTGAGAAGAAAGAGGAGAGTGGTGTAGCTTTGTTAATATAGAAAGGTGTCTGAACAGATGTGAATAGTGATATCCATGCAATGGATTGGGATATGGGATCAGATTGGGTAGAAATAAGGACTAAACAAGGAAAAAATGGCACAGATGGGAGTCATGTCTTGGCCCCTGAAGAGTGCCTCGCTGTGAGACAACATATAAATTGGGGAATAATGGAGGCATTTAAGAAGGATGATATTAATCTGCATAATGACTGGACATATCAAGAATAACATTGAAGACAAATTTTTATAGTGCATCAGAGATTGTTTCTAGGAGCAATACATTGCTGAACATGCTAATTAAGATCTAATAACCCAGAATGAAATTGATTTAAAAGGACATCTTGGCATTAAGGATCCTCCAGTGTAGTGATTTCCCCTGTTTAAGAGATGGAGACAGAAAGCTGGAAACTAGGCCTTTTAACCCAATATCCCAATACCCATTGGGAACATGCTAGACCCCAAGGTAAGGAAGAGATGGCAGAATATTTAGAAATGGTTAATATAATCAAGTGGAGTGAACATAGTTTTGTAAAAAGGATATCATGTTTGAAAAATTTGCTAGAGTTCTTTGAGGGTTAATGTATTAGCATTAACTGAGGACTGGGGAGCCAACAGAAAACAGTCAGGATTAATGGCTCGTTTTCAGGATGGAACCTCCTATTTAGTGGTGTCCCACAAGGATTAGTGGAAGGGCCTCAACTATTTACTAGCATTTTAATGACTGGAAAAGAGGGCAGATTGTGATGTATCCAATTTTGCTGACAATACAAAAATAGGTGGAAGGACATGTTGCAATGTGGGTAAAGGAATCTGCGAAGTAATATAATAGGCAAAAATGGGGACATGAAGTTTAATTTAAGAAAATGTAAGGTCACTAAATTTAGTAAGAAGAATCAAATAGCAGACTGTTATATAAATAGAGAGAAACTCCAAAAGAGTGCAGTATGGAGGGATTTGAGCATTCTTTCAAACACAAAATTAGCATGCAGTGCAGCAGTTAATTAAGAAGGCAAATAGAAGTTTGGCCTTTATTGCTAAGATTAAAAGCTGGGAAGTCTTGTGACAACTGTATGAGCTATGGTAAAACTGCACCTGGAGTATTGTGGACAGTTTTTAAAAATGGACATGGTGTCAGTGGTCACAGTTCAAAAGAGATTCACAAGGTCAATTCCTGTGATGAAAGGGTTGACCTATTAAGAATGGATAATCAGGTTAGGCTTTATTCATTAAAGTTTAGAAGAATGAGGAGAAATCTTATCAAAACATATAAGATACTGAAGGGGCTTGACAGGAAATGTAACAAGAAGTAATTTCCACTACAGGGGGAATCTTCAGCTAGCGCTCGCATGGTTACAGAATAAGGGAACATTCATTTAAAACTGGGATGTGAAGGAATTTCTTCTCCCAGAGGGTGGTGAACCTTTGTAACCTTTGGGGAGGTTAGATATTATGATATTAAAGATAAGGTAGGTCGGTTTTTGAAATAACAAAGATTTGATGGCTTTGAGGAGCTTGCATGAAGAGTAGTTGAAGCTTAGGGCAGATCAACCATGATTATATGGAATGGTAGGGTAGATTTGAGGGAATGAATGGCCTTATTCTTATTGCTTTATTCTATGTGTTCTTATGTTCATACAACAACTTATGAATTTGCATTGAGTAAACAGATAAGGATGGGGCTCCATCCCCTTCACATGAAAACTCTAACATACTTTCACCCTTGCATGGATGGACATCTATCTTGCCCTTGCTGACTTTCTGCTGATCTGTCACCACCTCGCCCTTTACATATAGAAATCCACAATGTAGCAATCTACCAATGCACAGACTATGTGTTGTGTCATCTGTTATCCTACAAAGTCAAGACTGACAGCATTACATCTATGGAATTCACCGTCAATCTTTACAAAAGTACACTCACGTGTGATGTCCACGGCTATAGATTCACCTCATTCAGAGCAGTTTGTATTGGAAGGACTGACCATGGCTCAGGATAGGACCTGATAAACCTCTCTTCACTGTTCGTAAGCACCATATGGCCTCAGGCCATTCTGCTCATAAGGTTGATTGAAATCTGTCCTTGAAAGTAGCATTGTAAGTACCTTGTCAAACCTTAGAAGATCAATGAAATGTTCCCTGAACTGCATCCATATCATGCTGACCACACCAAGGCTGCTTCTGAGCTACGTTCCTTAATGTTTTCAATGTCTGACTAGCTACAGTCATTTGTACTCTCAGGAAATGGGATGCTGCTTTGATCTGCATCAGCATGTCTACTTTGGAAAATCATGAGGCTGCCCTTCCATGGGTGAATGCCAATGTGGTGTTCTACTGCATTCTCACCTTTCTTTATGTGAAGGATATCACCATGATCATGGCTGCCAGATGTCCTTTATATTGCACTCACCTCTTCTACATCCCAAAATAGACACAGGCAATGATATAGATTCTGATGAAGGGTCTAGGCCCGAAACGTCAAGTTTTCCTGCTCCTATGATGCTGCTTGGCCTGCTGTGTTCATCCAGCCCCAAGCCTTGTTATCTCGGATTCTCCAGCATCTGCAGTACCTTTTATCTCTCACAGGCAATGATATGCCTATCAGTCCTATAGCCAGCAGAACCACAGTCTATAAGGAATGAAATGTCATCTCCTAATCTTTGTTTTGGAACAGTTACTAACTCGTTACTAAACGTAGCTAAATCTAGCTTTTAGTCATAGAGTCATAGAGATGAACAGTATGGAAACAGACCCTTCAGTCCAACTCGTTCATGCTGACCAGATATCCTAAAGTAATCTAGTCCAACTTGCCAGCATTTGCCCATATACCTATAAACCTTTCAGATTCATATACATGTCTAGATGCCTTTTAAATGTTGTAAACTGCACCATTTCCTCTGGCAGCTCATTCCATACATGCTCCACCTGCTGTGTGAAAAAGTTGCCCCTTGAGTCCCTTTTAAATCTTGACCCTCTCATCTTAAACCCATGGACTCACCTACCCTGGTGAAAAGACCTTGGCTATTTATCCTATCCATGCCCTTCTTGATTTTGTAAAATTCTATAAGGTCATCCTTCAACCTCCGATGCTGCAGGGAAAATAGCCCCAGCCTATTCAGCATCTTCCTATAGCTCAAATTCTCCAAACCCGGCAACATTCTTGTATATCTTTTCTGAACCCTTTTAAGTTTCACAGCATCTTTCCTGTAGCAGGGAGAAGAGAATTGAATGCAGTATTCTAAAAGTGGCCTAACCAATGTCCTGTACAGCTGAAACATGACCTGCCAATTCCTATACTCAATGCACTGAACAATAAAGGCAAGCATTCCAAATGCCTTCTTCACTAACCTGTCTACCTGCGACTCCAATTTCAAGGAACTATGAACCTGCAATCCAATTTCTCAATGTTCAGCAACACTTCCCAAGATCTTACCATTAAGTGTATAAGTTCTGCCCTGATTTTCCCTACCAAAATGCAGCACTCCACATTTATCTAAATTAAATTAAACTCCATCTGCTACTCCTCAGTCCATCCGGTCAAGGTACCATTGTACTCTAAAGTAACCTTCTTCGCTGTCCACTACACCTCCAATTTTGGTGTCTTCTGGAAATTTACTAACCATATCTCCGCTATCATAAACAAAGATGCTTGTCGGCCTTAGCATTATCACTGATGTTAGCGGACTGGGAAGTCAAATCTATATGCCCTAGAAGTATGAAAATTCCAGAGACAAACTATGTGCTGCATGGGAGAAGAGAAATTTATTTTGCAAAAATTGCAGAAGAGACAAGGGAGGAATTTTATAAAGCAGGAAGATAGATTACAGAAACGACATAGAAATGTGAAGCTGAGCAGGAATTCTGGTGATTTTCATGTTCATAAAATGGAAAAAAAATGATGAGAATAGGGAATGCATTTTTTATTACATTCCAGACAATTGTCTTGATCAGTACTTCTCATTCAACAAGAAAATAACATCTTAAAAGTCAGTGATAGTAGGAACTGCAGATACTGGAGAATCTGAGATAACAAGGTGTAGAGCTGGATGAACACAGCAGGCCAAACAGCATCAGAGGAGCAGGAAAGCTGATGTTTCGGGTCTAGGCCCTTTTTCAGAAATCATTTCTGATCCTTCATTTCTGAAGAAGGGTCTAGACCCGAAATGTCAGCTTTCCTGCTCCTCTGATGCTGCTTGGCCTGCTGTGTTCACCTAGCTCTACACCTTGTTATCTTAAAAGTCAAATGCTATTGGTGTTGGAGACCTGAAAAAACACCAGAAAACACGAGAAATACTCAGCAGATCAGCTGGCTACCGTGAATAGGGGGACAGGATTATTGTTTCAGCTCAGTGACCTTTCAATAGAAGTGGAAATGATTTAAATGCGCCCATTTTTAAGCTAAAGCAGAGGCAGGAACAGGGAATAGGGAAGAAAGAACAAAAAAAATGTATGATAAGGCAGCAGTCATTAAATGGCGAAAGAGACGATGGTGCAAGACAAAAGGAAATGGCAATGAGACAAATAAATAAACAAAAGATCAGTCTTGAGGAGTGGTAAATGACAAGAACAAAATAATTACCAGCCGCTGACATATGAAAAGCTGAGGACAGCAATTATTATCAGAAATTGTTAAAGTTGACAGGTTTTCATTATTGGAGTAAAATATGGCGAAAGATTGGAGATGCATAACAAGGCTAAAATAGTCAATAAGTGATTTGTATTGGTGTTCCCTAAAGAAGAGAAACAGTGATAGAAATAGAGGTGGGTGAGGCACTGGATGAGATGAAAATAGATTGATATCTGGGATGTATTAGAAAAGATGATGATGCTTAGACTGGGATTAGTCACCTGATTGGCATATTAGGAGGTGAGGGTGGAGATAAGTAGGAGGGTACACCATAATCTTCCAATTGTCCATAGACATGGGGGAGATGCCAATACTTTGGAAACTGGCAAACTTGACTTCATTGTTCAAGAAAGTGGGTGATTCTTCGTAATTACAGGTCAGTTTGTTTAATATAAGACCATAAGACCATAAGACATAGGAGTGGAAGTAAGGCCATTCGGCCCATCGAGTCCACTCTGCCATTTAATCATGGCTGATGGGCATTTCAACTCCACTTACCCGCACTCTCCCCGTAGCCCTTGATTCCTTGCAAGATCAAGAATTTATCAATCTCTGCCTTGAAGACATTCAACGTCCCGGCCTCCACTGCACTCCGTGGCAATGAATTCCACAGGCCCACCACTCTCTGGCTGAAGAAATATCTCCTCATTTCCATTCTAAATTGACCCCCTCTAATTCTAAGGCTGTGCCCACGGGTCCTAGTATCCCCACCTAACGGAAACAACTTCCCAGCATCCATCCTTTCTAAGCCATGCATTATCTTGTAAGTTTCTATTAGATCTCCCCTCAACCTTCTAAACTGTAATGAATACAATCCCAGGATCCTCAGCCGTTCATCATATGTTAGGCCTACCATTCCAGGGATCATCCGTGTGAATCTCCGCTGGACACGCTCCAGTGCCAGTATGTCCTTCCTGAGGTGTGGGGCCCAAAATTGGTCACTGTATTCTAAATGGGGCCTAACTAGAGCTTTATAAAGTCTCAGAAGCACATCGCTGCTTTTATATTCCAACCTTCCTGAGATAAATGACAACATTACATTCGCTTTCTTAATCACAGACTCAACCTGCAAGTTAACCTTTAGAGAATCCTGGACTAGCACTCCCAGATCCCTTTGTACTTCAGCTTTATGAATTTTCTCACTGTTCAGAAAATAGTCCATGCCTGTATTCTTTTTTCCCAAGTGCAAGACCTTGCATTTGCACATGTTGAATTTCATCAGCCATTTCCTGGACCACTCTCCTAAACTGTCTAAATCATTCTGCAGCCTCCCCACCTCCTCCGTACTACGTGCCTGTCCACCCAACTTCGTATCATCGGCAAACTTCGCCAGAATGCCCCCAGTCCCTTCATCCAGATCATAAATATCTGCAACAGGAAGCTTCAAGGAGCAGTAATGAGCTTCTAAAAAAAGAGGTACTTAGAGAGTGAGGTAAGGAAAACCAACACAAATTTGTAAAAAAGCCAAATAGCGCTTGACAAATCAAGTTTAAACATATAAGAGAAGGTTGATAAGCGGAATTCCATATCTGTCATTAATATGCTTTCTTTAAAAAAGCGTTTGACAATATACCACTTAAAAGGCTTGTTAACAAAATTGAAGCTTATGGGATAGAAGGGTCATTTTCACCTTGGACAAAATATGGATTTATGTGTGGAAAACAGGATTTTTTTTTAAACTGGAGGGTAGAAGAGAATGGTGTTCCCCAGGGCTCAAGACTAAGACCACTAAGGACTTGAATATTGGAACATTAACATGCAGAGAACCAAAATATGTCTTTCATATGACCTTCATGCAAAAACAGCGCCATACACTGAACACAGCCCATTGCATACTCACAAAAGTCTTTGATTCTGTTTACCATGATAGCATAGAATATTTATTCTCAAATTTGATTGCTCTCCGAAATTTATTGCCTACTGTACAATGACATGCAAGCTGCAATTGTTATCAATGGAGCCACCATTGACCCTATCTCAGTGACGGCTGTGGTCAAACAAAAGTTGTATTATTGTGTACCTCTTTGTTCATCTTCCTAACAAAGTATTGCACCTCAACCTCAACAAATTACCCATGAGTGTGAAACTGATGTACAGAATAGATGGTTGTTGTATAAGGCATTGGTTCTGAAGGGGTCAATATTCATGTTGTATTGGTTCCACCCATTCTACTCATGTCACACAAAGCCCATAGATGGAGACAAAGAGTTCTACTGCAGCTTTTGGAGGAAGCAGATGTATCTGTACTGTCTCTACAAATCCCTGGTTATTATGCCTGACCAAATGCAATTGTAAATACCATGCAATTAAACTTCATGTATTCAAAGTTCCGTTCCTTTTGTGTACTTCTTTTTATTTGTGTTTGGGATGATGGTGTCTTTGGCAAGACCAGCATTTGTTGCCCATCCCTAGCTGCTCTTGAAAACTGATTGTCTTGTGAGAAAATTTCAGAGGGCACTAAAGAAACAGCCACATTCTGCAGAGAGATATAGATAGGTTAAGCAAACAGGCAAAATTTGGGAGTGGGGATATAATGTTGGAAAATGTAAGGTTATGCAATATTTCAGGTGGAATAAAGGAGCTGAATATTATTTAATGGAAAAAGACCCAAAAAAGGGGTGGCACAGTACCTCAGTGGTGATCACTGTTGCCTCACAGTGCCAGGGACCCGAGTTTGATTCCACCCTAGGGCGACTATCTGTGTGGAGTTTGTTTGTTCTCCCTGTGTCTGTGTGGCTTCCTGATGGGTGCTCTGGTTTTCTCCCACAGTCCAAAGTTGTGCAGGTTAGGTGGATTAGCCATGGGAAACGTGGAATAGAGTGGGGGGGTGGTGGGATAGAGTTGGGGGGCGTGGGGGGCTTGGTCTGGGTAGGGTGCTCATCAGAAGGTTGGTGTGGACTTGATGGGCCAAATGGCCTGCTTCCACATTGTAGGGAATCTATGATTCTATGAAAGCTACAGAACAGTTGAGTTTGGGAGTCAGAGGAACACAGCAGGCCAGGCAACATCAGAGGAGCAGGAAAGTTGATGTTTTGGGTTAGGACCCTTCTTCAGAAATGGGGAAGGGGTAGGGAGCTGGGAAATAAATAGAGAGAGGAGAGGTGGGGCTGGGGAAGATATATGGGATGGTGATAGGCGAATGCAGGTAGGGAGTGGTGGGGATTGGTCAGTGGTAGAGACGATGGGCAGGCTGTGTCAGATCAAGGAGGCGGGGATGAGAGGGAGGGTTAGTCATGGGATGAGGCTGGGGATGGGCAGAGGAGGTCACATCGGGAGCAACGGATACAGTAGACCAAGTTGGAGGATGTACAAGTGAACCCCTGTCTAATGTGGAAGGTTTGTTTTGGGCCTTGAATGGAGGTGAGGGATGAGGTGTAGGGGCAGGTGTAGCACTTCCTGTGGTTGCAGGGAAAAGTGCTGGGTGTGGTAGGGTTAGTTGAGTGTGTGGAGCGGACGAGGGAGTCCCTACGAAAGGCAGGTAGGGTATGGAGGGAAATATTTCTTTGGTTCTGGGGTCAGATTACAGGTAGCGGAAGCGGCGGAGAATGATCTGCTGGATGCGGAGGTTGGATGGGTTGTATGTGAGGACCAGGGACACTCTGTCTTTATTTTTGTTGGGGGAGGGATTTTGAGGGCAGAAGTGCGGGAAACGCAAGAGATGTGGTTGAGGGCATTTTTGATCACCGGAGGGGGAACGTTGCGGTCCTTGAAATAGGAGGACATCTGGGATGTCCGGGAGTGGAATGCTCCAGCTTGGGAGCAGATGCAGTGGAAGTGGAGGAATTGGGAGTAAGGGATTGCATTCTTGCAGGAGGGTGAGTGAGAGGAGGTGAGGTCCATGTAGCTGTGAGAGTCAGTGGGCTTGAAATAGATACCAGTGTTGAGACAGTTCCCAGAGATGGATAACAGAGAGGGCCAGGAAGGGGTCGGAGATATTGGAGACGGTCCAGGTGAATTTGAGGTTGGGGTGAAAGGTGTTAGTAAAGTTGATGAACTGTTCAAGCTCCTTGTGGGAGCCTGAGGCAGTGCCAATACAGTCATCGATGTAGCAGAAGAAGAGGTGGGGTATAGTGCCAGTGTAACAGCAGAAAAGGGGCTGTTCCACATATCCTATGAAGAGGCAGGCTTAGCTTGGACCCATGCGGGTGCCCATGACCACCCCCTTAGCCTGTAGGAAGTGGGAGGAGTTAAAGGAGAAGTTGTCCAGGGTAAGGACGAATTCGGTTAAGCGGATAAGGGAGTCAGTGGAGGGGGACAGCTTGAGCCTGTGGGAGAGTAAGAAGCGGAGGGCTTTTAGGCCATCTGCATGGGGATACAAGTGTGCAGGGACTGGATATCCATAGTGAAGATGAGGTGTTGGAGGCCAGGGAATTCGAAGTCATGGAAGAGGTGGAGGGCATGGGTGCTGTTCCAGATGAAGGTGGGGAGTTCCTAGACCATTGGGGAAGAAAGTGGACCAGTGGAGCAGGAGCAGGCAGAGACAATGGGGTGGCCATTGGGTTGGGTTTATGGATTTTGGAAAGTAGATAGAAATGGGTGGTGTAGTGTGGGGAATGAGCGGAGGGAGCAGGGACTGCATGTTCTGTGGGGGAGAGTTTGGTGTGAGTGAGGAGGGTGGAGAGGTTGAGGTGATCGGTGTCGTGACAGCATTTGGAAATGAAGAGGTTGAGGGAGGGTAGGAGGCCTTGGGGTGGTGCCCAGCAGGATGAGGTTTGTTAGAGATGGAAGAAGGGGTCTTTAGAGGGTGGATTAGACTCACAGTTAAAGAAATAGGCATGGAGGCAGAGGCAGCAGAAGAAGAGTCCAACATCCAGATGCAAACGGAATTCATTGATGTGTGGGCGGAGGGGAATGAAGCTGAGTCCTTTGCTGAGGACTGACCCTTCGTCCTTAGTGAGGTGGAGGTCCGGGGCGGATGGTGAATACACAGCAGGGTTTGGGGCTGGGGCTAGGTATGGAGCTGGGAGTGGAGACTGTCTCAGGAGTGGAAGTGATGTCATCCGTGGGAATGTCATCAGTGGCGGTGTGGTCAGCAGCAGCGGAAGTGATGGTAACAGTGTTGGCAGAAGTGACGAGGTTGGTGGCATCAGTGTGAGAAACTGAGGTAACCGCATGGTCAATGGTGTCGGCACATTGAGAGGGATTGGGGTTTGCGGTTTTGGGTAGTGGAAGAGGCCTGTGTTTGGTGGTAAGCACAAGCAAGTTTAGCACACCTAAGGTTTTTAATGTCAGATAGGGTGGAGAAAAAGCATTGGTTGAGGGAGTGGAACCTGCGCAGAATGAAAAACAGAAGAGGTCCTTTGCAGGTCTGGGAGAGGGAGGTTCTGAGCTGGGGTAAGGTTGATTGTAGTGCCAGAAGATGCTGGCACATTGCTGAGCATCTGTACTTGAGGATCCAAAGAGAAAACCATTTTTGGAGGCTCTGGATGCTGTGTAGGTAGAGGTTGTCACATTTGGGGTCAAATTGGGATGGTCTGAATATAGTTTGGAGTCCAGTGAGGATGATCCGGCTGCGTAGGCAGGTACTGAGAAAGGAGATGTGGCTGTATTATGTGGTCGAAGAGTTTCAGGGCTGTGGGGATTACCCATGAGTTGCAATGGGAGAGAGGTCCATTGAGGTCTTTGCACCAACTTGGTCCATTGTATCCGTTGCTCCCGATGTGGCCTCTTCCACATCGGTGAGACCAAGTGTAGACTCAGAGACCACTTTGTAGAGCATCGACACTCTGTACATGACAAATCTCCCACCCCACCCCCTGGCCTCATCCCATGTTCAACCCTCCCTCTCATTCCTGCCTCTGTGACCTGACACAACGTGTCGGTATTCTCTCCCACCTATCCGCCCCATCCACTTCACTGACCAATCCTCATCACTCCCCACCTGCACTCACCAATCACCATCCCATTTACCTTCCCCAGCCCCACCTCTTCTCTCTCTATTTATTTCAGAGCTCCCTACACCCTCCCCCATAACTGAAGAAAGGTCCCAATCCCAAACCTCAACGTTCCTGCTCCTCTGATGCTGCCTGGCCTGCTATATTCCTCCAGCTCCACACTGCGTTATCTCTGACTCCAGCATCTGCAGTTCTTGCTATCTCCAGGGTTTGGGAGTCCTTGTCCATGAATCGCAAAAAGAGCTTGCACCCGTTTTCATGGGGATATAGGGAGCACAAATGGGATGTTGAACTTTATTTCAAAAGGAATGGAGTCTAAAAGTATGGAGGTTTTGCAAAAATTATAAAAGGTATCAGTCAGATCAAAGTTGGAATACTGTAAACAGTGCTCCTCATCTGAGGAAAGATACACTGGCACTGGAGACTGTCTGAAGTAGGTTCACTGGTTATCACGGAACTATCTTAAGAGGAGAGTTTGAGTAGGTTGGGCTTCTACCACTTTGATTTTAGAAGATTGAGGGGAAACCTTATTGAAGTATTTTAGATTCTTAGGGGACTTAACAGTGTTGATGCAGCAATGTTCTTTCTCCTTGTGGGAAAGTCTGGGACCAGAAGGCATAATCTCAGAGGGGTTGCACATTTGAGGCAGCAATGAGGAGGAATTTCTTCTGTCAGAGGGTAGTGAATCTACCTTGTAGTGCCTTGCTTTACAAAACAAGTAATTAGGAAGGCAAATGGACTTTTGTCCTTCATTGCTAAAGGGATTGAGTTTAAAAGCAGAGAGGTTATGTTGCAGCTGTACAAGGTGCTGGTGAGGCCACACCTGGAGTACTGAGTGCAGTTTTGGTCTCCTTATTTGAAAAAGGATGTACTGGCACTGGAGGGGGTGCAGAGGAGGTTCACTGGGTTGATTCCAGAGTTGAGGGCGTTGGCTTATGAGGAGAGACTGAGTAGATTGGGATTATATTCATTGGAATTCAGAAGGTTGAGGGGGAATCTTATAGAAACATATAAAATTATGAAGGGAATAGGTAAGATAGAAGTAGAGAGGATGTTTCCACTGGCAGGTGAAGTTAGGACAAGAGGGCATAGCCTCAAGATTAGAGGGAGCAGATTTAGGACTGAATTGAGAAGGAACTTCTTCACCCAGAGGGTTGTTAATCAATGAAATTCCTTGCCCAGTGAAGTAGTTGACGCTGCTTCAGTAAACGTTTTTAAAGCTAAGGTAGATTTTTTTTAAAACAATAAAGGGATTAAGGGATACGGTGAGAGCACTGGTAAGTGGATCCGAGTCCACAAAAAGATCAGCCATGATCTTATTGAATGGCGGAGCAGGCTCGAAGGGCCGGAAGGCCTACTCCTGCTCCTAGTTCTTATGTTCTTATGTTCTAAAACAAGCGTTTTACAAAACCTCTCTACTTGTAACCTTTAACTAGTAGCTAACTTACAATAAAATTCCAATTTCACCATGTGCCATAGCTGATTTAAACTAGGGTCTCCGGAACATTATTTGGGCCCCTGGATTAATAGTCTAGCAATAATACCACTAGGCCATCACCTCCCCCAGTGTCCACTACTTCAGGGAAGGATAAACTTAGATGAGATGTAAATCCAGCATTTTACCTGATCCCACCAGTTGTTGATATGTAAATCAAGTTAAAATTTCACCCTCCCGTGCCCTCCATCTCTGCCACACCGCCCACAATGCAAAGCTATCGCATTAAGATTTATGCCAGAAATATGAATTTGGAAAATCAATTTTCTGAATGCTTCAGCATTTGATTTGAATGCTTTCCCACTACGTTGATATTCAATACAAACTCTTTGAATGTCCATGTCATTTATACATTTAAAAAAATAAAAAGTAGCCCAATAGTGAATCTTGTGTTTTTACTTCCTGTGTTTTATCCATCTGCCAAAATATATTGATGACAGCTATCCTGTTTTTAAACTAATTACCTACGCTGCACCATTTTTAATACCCTGTGCTGTGATTCTCTACCTTATTAATCATTGATGTAGAACACTGTCAAAAACATTCTGAAAATGTAAGCATATCGGAGCTGAATTTGTGATCCTGGGTAAGTGGCGAAGGTTGGGCAAGCTGTTCACTCAAAACCTGCCAACTGTGACCTGAACTGACTGCCTCAGTTTATTCATGTAATTATTAGAAGCCGATGCAGCATTGGCCTTGTTCCAGATATTTAGGTACGGAAAAAAAAAAATTGAAGAGATGTGGCCACTTACAATTCAGTGGTCACAAAGTAATACAAATGTTGTTGTTAGGCTGAAAATGAATGATTAATATTTGATAAGCTTTTGAAAAAACTTGTGCAGAGGAAAAGAAAGGTCAAAATAAAATGCAAAAGAAGCAATACAGTCTTGATAAATTGAATATGTTAGCAGCAAAAGATAGAATGTGGAAGCTACTGATCTTTTGTTTAACAGCTGCTAAAATGGATGCACTCCTTTTACGAGATGAATGTGAAGAGGGATTACCAGGAAACCCTCTGCTAAATCCAGCAGTGTGTAGAGTTTGGCAGCAGTGATCCTCAGTGGGTCAACTACTCCTCTTGGAACTCACGACAGAAGTCAGAGAATTTGGCAGGTTTTACAGAACTTTCTAAGGTAAGATGTTAGTTACGATAAATTATAATTACCTTGCTTCACATTCAAACCACGGTCTCAACCCTCCTTGCCTATGGTTTGTTAATCTGAGCACATTGACATTTGTGGATGAAAACTTCTTTCTTACCTACCTGTTTTTATTTATTTTTTCCTGAGCACAGCCATTGCCAGAATATATTGCCTAGCATTAACTGCCCTTGAGAAGGTGGTTGTAAACAACTTTTTAGACTTCTGCAATCCATATGGTGAAGGTATACCAATGCACTGTTAGAGAGCAAGTTTCTGGAATTTGACAGAGAAATGATAAAGGCACATTGACATATTTTTAAATTAGGATGTTAAATGGCTTTGAGGAGAATTTGTAAGTGGTGTTGTTCCCATGGGCCTGCTGCCTTTATTCTTAGAGGTGGTAGAAATTGTGGATTTGCAAGGTAGTGTTGAAGCTTTGTCAAGTTGCTACAGTAGATCTTGTAGCTGGTGCATGTTGCTGTCAGTGTGCACCTCTGGAATTGGGACTGAATGTTTAATGCAATGGATGGAGGTTGAAAAAGCAGGCTGCTATGCCCCGGATGGTGTAGGACTTCTCGAGAGTTTTTGGATCTGCACTCTAGAGAGGTGAAGAGTGTTCCATCACATTCCTGCTTTGTGCATTGTAGATGGTAGACAGTATTTAAGCAGTTAGGACGTGAGTTACTTTCCACAGAATTCTCAAATTCTGACATGTTCTTGCAAGCACAATATTCATATTGCTGAGGGTTTTGGTGAAGGGTCACTCAACCCAAAATTTTAACTCTGATTTCTCAGATGCCGCCAGACATACTGTGCTTTTCCAGCAATTTCTGTTTCTGTTTCTGATTTACGGCGTCCGCAATTCTTTCAGTTTTTATTTATGTTGCTTGCTGGTAATGTGTGACATAGGTCTTACTTGCCACGCTTGGATATTGACCATGTCTTGCTGTATACACACATTTACAGCTTCATTAATTATAGAATTGTAAAAGTGACTTGAAAACTGGATAGTCATCAGCAGATATCACTATCACTGACTTTATTATTGAGGGAAAGTCATTTATGAAGCAGTTAACAGTTGGGCCTCGGAAAAATGCTATTGGACTTAAGTCATGGCTGTGTAGGAAGTGGCTTTTAAAATAGTGGATGCAGTGGTGGTCCATTTAAGATTCTATAGACTCTAGAACAGTTTATATGGATTGGTGTGTAGCTAATGTAACACCACTACTTAAACAAAGAAGGTAGAGAGAAAACAGGGAATGATAGATTAGTTAACCTGACATCAGTTGTGGGGAAAATGCTCGAGTCCAGTATAAAAATTTTAATACTTGAGTACTTGGAAAACGGTGACAGTATCGGACAGAGTCAGCATGGATTCAGAGAAAGGAAATCATACTCGAAAAACGTAATGGAGTTTTTCGTGATATAATTGGTGGAGTTGGTAAGGGGTACCTAGTGGATTTGGTTTACTTGGACCTTCAGCAGGCTTTCGATAAGGTCCCACATCAGAGAGCAGAATGTAAAACTAAAGAGTATAGGATTGGTGTTATTGTACTGACACAGGTACTGGCTGGCAGATAGAGAGCAAAGAGTCTTTATCCAAGTGGCAGCCAGTGACAACTTAGGTACCACAGGGATAAGTGCTCGGACACTTTCTCTTAAAACAAGCAAACCAGCCATTGCTAGCACTGAAGGCAGGCACATCTGCAGGACTTTTAGCTTGTTTTGTTAGATCTTCATAAATTGATAAGGCTTTCTCTCTTATGGTGAGAAGGATGGTCCCAGATCATTTCTTCGTTTGCTCTTCTATCCATATATTTAGAAACCATTCCATCTCCTCAAGTTCCTTTGTCTGTGACCTCACAGATTTGCTAGCACTCAGACTTGTTCCTGCAATACAGCCTACTTTAATCTTTTCTGCACTGTCACTCATGGTGCGTAAGGTAGACACCTTCATTCCTGTTGCATGAGCAATATCAGATGTTCTCTCATTCTGCTCAAAACGCTTTACAAAATCTAGCTTCTCTTCCAACGTTATAGCCTTTCTTTTACATACACCACCCGCAATTTTATCACCAGGACGCTTCTTGTTATTGTTCTTGCCATTTTGTCCTCACAGTTTGTGAGTAACATGGCAGAATTGTACAGTAACCTCTTACAGAAAGTGTGAAGATCCTTGATGCCAGCACAGGGGGGTCTTTTGGAACATGCGCAGGACAAAGCCTGAGAACCGATTATTGATGTTGGCATTGGAATCGCATTAAAGTTCGCATTTTACAAATACTGTTCCCCTATTTGGCAATCGCATTATCACCAATTCGCATTACCAGAACACATGTTCTAGGAGAACTCCCTGTAGTCGAGTGAAAAGGTTAATAAGGAGCTGATTCAACTGACTGAGAGGCAATTATCAGTCAATCATCTGTAGTCTCAATAGGTGATGCTTAATGTTGAAGCTTAACCATTGTGAGTCATCTTAGCTCACATCACCTCTATTTGAAAGGCCCTGTTAAAAATGCATGACCAGTAAGCTGTACAAAGTCAGGAAGAAGAGATCACGTCCAGAGTGAGACACAGCCTGTGTGAGTACATCATCTGGGGACTTCGGAAGCAGTGTGGGAATTCGATCTAGAAGGGAAGAAGGGCTTTTTTTTGGAGAGAGATAAAAGGTACTGCAGATGCTGGAGAATACGAGATAACAAGCGTGGGGCTGGATGAACACAGCAGGTCAAGCAGCATCATAGGAGCTGCTCCTATGATGCTGCT